>JAFIDM010009631.1:156367668-156453267 GCA_023159025.1 Thereuonema tuberculata
TGCTTTTCTTTTATAAACAGGAATTTTTAATAGTATCATTTAAAATTAAGTATTTTAATGCCAACCATTTGAAATGACCTTGAGAGCGCCGATCAACAGTGAGAGATAGTGACGGCTTGCAAAAAGTGATGACGTCACAACTTTAAGCATTGTAACTTTAGCATTTTTTTTAACCCCCTTTCAGTGGAAAAAAGCAGCTAAAATTTGGTATACGTCAACTACTTAAGGTCCTGAATAAATGATAAAAATTTTAAGGGATGTTTCGGACTGACAAGCCTAACCATTCCCTTGTAAGCTGATATTTCAACCAAATCGGATCACCCGTTCTAAAACGGCGGCCGATAGAAATTTCCACTTTTTGACGTTTTTCCTATCTTCAAACCTTACCCTCACATTGTTTTTACAGCTTTTGCCGCAAATATTTTCCAGCTTTTAGGGCATTGGTTTAGCTACAAATAAATAACAAAAATTTGACAACTATTCACAGGCTTTTAGTGGGCGGAGGTTAGATGTGGGACGTGATCTGAAAGTTGTGACGTGAAAAACTGCTGTAAATTTTGAGTTTTTCAGCTAAAACTGACCTTGACTTCGGACGGCTGAATATCAAACTTTATTATTAAAATATTATTAACAAATACTATTCACAAATCTCAAGGAGGTTCACCTTTGGTAAATACCCTTATCACGGTAGATGCGCGACAGAGATATTAATAGTACGTTTGCAGCTAAAAAGTTTTTCAGCTGAATTATTGTCTAATAACTCAAACAAAAAGTTTAGCAAATATAAAAAGAACTTCGATTTTGTCCGTATGACAAAAAGCTTAGGACCACATTCAAAACGATCAAAGAACTGATAGCATATTTAAAAAAAATTCTACTCCAAGAGTCGCTAACACAGATAACTTATTTTTTCATTAGTCTAGGCAATTTGTTGCGGAACCTCAAACTAATTGCAATACAATTTCTGTGAGTGGATTCTTATTGAAAATTTTCCGTAGAAAACGATGGTGAAAAGTCTACCACTCTACGATGACGCGTTAATCCAATATGGCGGATTTTTCAAAATGGCTGTCCATTATTTGAGATATTAGAGTATGAATGTTTATATGCCCATGTATGGTATCATTTTATATGTTTCTTGGGACGAAAAAGCCAAAAATACCATCAAAAATTGTTTCTGATGACAATAATATCAAATAATAGCGGAATATGTCATAATTACAGACGTTTATATAATTTTCTTGTCGACTTTTATGACGAAGTGTGAACATAACTATTACAATTAACTTTTTATATAAAAATATTGTTATTGTTTGTTTTTTGTTTTGTAACTTTGTTGTTATTATTTGTTTTTTGTTAATCAAAAATGTTTCATTTATGGTTTACATTTATGGTTTTTGCGAGTTGCTGTGAGATACAATGAAAATGGACGTAGAAAAGTGTTTCATTTGTGATGTGGTGTTTCACGAAGATGACGATGTATCTGTCTCACTGAAAGAGGAGTGACTGGAATTCAAAAAACATGCAAGGAGAGAAAAATATCTGTTTCACGTTTGTGTTGGAAAGTTCACGAGAAATGTAGAGCACTTTTTGTTAACTTGAAAACTCCGTCCCAGGAGAAAGAATCTCAAAACTTCTAGGTTCTACGTTCATGTGAAACTCCGTTTGATTTTAGAAAAAAAATTGTTTTTTCTGTAATACTGAGTTAAGTTATAAAGAATTATTTCTGAGTAACAATGAAAATAAACAAGCCCTCATTGCTCAGTTATCGGAAAAGTTACAAGAAGCTGGGTATAAAACAAAGCAAGCTCATCAAAGCAGTGATGCAGACGTCATGGTCATAATGGAGGCTATAGAGTCATCCAAAAACATCCTACAGCCATTGTTGGTGTCCTCGCCAACAATTCTTCTCATACCATTCCTTCATCATTTCAAGAAAACATATGTGATATTTTCCTTTGCCCAGAACCTAAGAAATATTCCAAAAGCATAAATTTGTATGATATTATGATAATAGAAAAGTTTTAGGTGATGATGTCTGCTCTCACATCTTATTTGTTCATGCCATATTATGATATGATACCACCTCCAAACCATTTGGATAAGGAAAAAGTGACTCCATGAAGTTGCTAAGAAAATCAGGCAGCTTCAAAGAAAGTGCTGCTACATTCCAAACTTCACAAAAATCAACAGAAGAAATTGAAAATGCAGGTCTTAATGCCATTATATCGTTGTATGGAGGACAAACACACCACATGATACGAGACTTCGAACTTTCACTTCAAAGGCAACAAAATCATCAATACATGTGAAACCGGAAGTCTTGCCTCCTACAGAGGATGCTTGCAAATTTCATTCTCTCAGAGTTTATCATCAGGTACAGCAGTAGATGGGTATTCATATGGATCCATTACAGTGGGGATTTGAAGTGAAAGATGGAAGATTGACTCCCATTAGAATGAGTCAAGCACCAGCATCAGATCATTTATTAAAATTTGTGAAATGTGACTGTATCAAGAGTCAATGTGCAACTCTGCAATGTGTATGCAAAAGACAGGGAGTAGTGTGCACAGATGCGAGAACGGATTGTCGAGGAATAAGCTGTTGCAATTTTATGGAAGTGGACATGGACGATGATTGAAATGATATACTATTCTTGTATTTAGGAGTGCTATATTATCTTTTTGAAATTTTTCATCCTTTTCAAATAATGTAAAACAAAAAAAAGTGTAAATAAAATATAATGTCAAAACTGTGTTTGGCATATTTACGTATAGTTATCGTTGTTTATTGTATTAATCCCGATTAATTGATATTATTGTCTTCAGAAACAATGTTTGATGGTATTTTTGACTTTCCCGTCCCAAAAAACATATAAAATGATATCACACATGGGCATATAAACATTTATACTCTATACCTCAAATAATGGACAGCCATTTTGCAAAATCCGTCATATTGGATTAACGCGTCATCGTAGAGTGGTAGACTTTTCACCATCGTTTTCTACGGAAAATTTTCAATAAGAATCCACTCACAGAAATTGTATTGCAATTAGTATGAGGTTAGCCCATTTTTTGTGCTAATTTGCTTAGACTACATCCATGGTCTAATGTTTCTTCGCATGCCAAGCAGAGGATGAACTTTCCAAACAGACAAGAACTTATTTAACTGGACAAAAGTAGTAAGACAAATGGTTAAAACAGATGATCTTTATGAATAGCAAGATTCAGCAGAAAAAAAAATAAGCCAATTTAACTATTTAAATGTTAGGATAATATTTCAAACAATTAAGAACTTGCAGGAAATAAAGACTGTAACAAAAAAAAAATCTACAAAAGCCGATATATGAAACTTCAATTCCGTTAAAGATGAAAATGTAAAAGAATGTTAGTATGGATATTCATTAACTATGTAAGTTTTTGATAAAATGCAGTGCACATTAGGTAAGTCGTCAGTGATTTTTCTTTGATGTTCCAATTAAAGCTTTAGGAGCATTTACGTGCAGCTTGTCTGTTCTTCAAAGACTGTTCGCGACAGAAACTCAAAACGCAATGTAAACAAGCACTTAAGACGTTTGACTCCCCAAAGACACGTCACCTAAATCTGTTAAACAAGTTGGACAACTTCTGGATCTTCACTATGTCGAAGTAATTTTGGAGTTGAAGTCACCGAACTGAATTCGAGAAATCTTAATGTTACTTCTGTGTTTAAGGATTCTTGTTTCGTGTCACCTATTTGCAGATTGAAAAAAACAAAAACCTCTGATTAAAAACTACAACAGTAATATAAATTTAAACAGGAATGTAAAAAAGATGTTTCTAAAAAATTGTCATTGAAAAGAATAACATTTCCATTGACTGTATGCAAATGTTAATGGTTAAAACATCGTACTTCGAATAAGAATGAGCAGCAGAGAAAGCAATATGCTTCTCTTCAATTCCAACAAATGTTGAAGGTCAAAGGAAAACGCCCATATTCTTAGTCAAAGGTGGGCAATATAAAAGGTTCCGGCTTATATAACAAAGCGGATAAAGTTGAGATCGAAGGTTTAATCGACACAAGTCTGCCTTAAGAATCAACACTCAAACAGGCTGCTATTTGAAAGAGAGATGGAAGAATACTAGAACCCTTCTGGAAAATATCCCTGAAGAATTGTATAAACTGTATTTCTGGAGAAGAAATTTTAAATTTGTTCTGTATTGCAGGTAAAGGCCAAATTACGAGAGTAAAAAATTTAGGCAAATAAAAAAAAAGTTCATAATAAGTCATTAAGGCCAACACACAAATATAATTAAAAACATATTTATACATATTAAAAATTACAAACGTTTTCAAAACGTCCTGCCTTTCGTTTTCGAGTAAAAATAATAATACAATAATTTAAAATTTAATTTAAAATTATTGCATTATTATTTTTACTCGAAAACGAAATGGAGGGCTTTTTGAAAACGTTTTAGTATGTATAAATGTATTTTCAATTATATTTGTGTGTTGGCCTTAATGACTTATTACGATCTTTTTACGCACGTTAAATATTAATTTAAAAAAAAAAGTTCTCGAAAAATAATTCCAAAAATTAAGTCATTGGATAGCATTGAAATTTTCTATGAAATTCATCTGTTCCTAAACACTCCAACCGATTTGTAATACATTTCATTCATGTCAAAAACAATTAGAGTGAATTCCCTTTCCCTCCCCCAAAAATAAGTAATTTTGAATTTGTATCACTACAACTTAATATTATTTTACTCATCGCTTTTGAATCTGACGTATAATTCGCAGAAATCAAAGGATCATTTAAGCCTTAACTATCAATTAACGTCTCTTCTAACCTCATTCTAATAAATCATTCAGAAATGAGGTATAAGCACTGGAAATTATTATTCTAACTTGTTTTTAACTTTATTGATTTCTAAAGTTTTCATCGTATTTGAATGTATTTGCATTATATTCTTTTGAGTATTCAGTTAAAAGAAAAGGAGCTTCACAATTTCATTTTAATAACATAGTTTTCAGAGTTTTATTAGAGTTTTAATAAAAAAAATTGATAGAAAATATTTAAAAATATTTTATTTTTAAAAATTCAAGTAGAAAAGCGTAATTTAATAATGAAATATCTCAGGTTCTAACATTTCCAATTTGTGAATTTATCATAGAGTCGTTTCTGATCTAAGTTTTCCTTTCACACTCCATAAAAAAAATAGAAATAATTTTCTTTGTTGATTATGGTACATCTTTACAACATGAAGAATGTAAGTATAAATAAATAAACTGATTCAACATTACTGGTAAATATAGTTATTAAGTCGATCCCGTTTTATTTTCATTGAGAAAGAAAGTATTTCAATAGTAATCTGTTATGAAGCTAAACGTATTTATTTTATTTGGATTCTACGTATTTTTAATATAAGGTTATTTAAACATAACTAATTTTTAGTTAATGAAATTCAAGAAATCATAATTTGAAGAATACTGCGTTATACTGCGTTATGATTTGAAAAATGAATCGAAATACATTCATGAAATATATTATACTGTATTAATATTAATATAGAAATATTATACCGGTATTTTCTGTTGTTATAGGAATATTACAATACCAATAAGTTAACGAATTCATTTTAATGCTAAAATATTTCCTATCACTTCTGGACTAGACACAGCTATAAAGTTAGAGATTTACAGATGGAATAATATTTATACTAAATGCCAGCATTTCTTACAACTTTATATTTTAAAATATTATCTTTAAAATACATAATATTAATGGTGATCGTTACGAATTCTATTAACCATTTGAAATCTACATTATGAATTATTAATTTAATTGCTTCAGTTTTATGACATTTACTTAACAAGAAGTGTTTGCCTTCGTTTTTATCGCTTTAGTGTAGGATTTGCAATGACAAGAAGCGTGTGACAATGATATTATTAGCTTAACTGTGGGATAATAGGAAACAGTTAATGAAAATTAAACTATTTGAACGAAAAAAGAATCACAGGAATTTGAAAATTAAGATGTTTGGATATGTAGATAGATAAATTTTATGACTTTGATATTACTATTCTCAATTCTCTTTTATATTAATTTTGTGTAGATCAATTTATGTATTAGAAAGTTAAAAATGATATTGAAATAAATAAGCTGTGATTGCTCAATTTCTTTTAGAAAGTAGCATTGAAATGAAATGATGGGAAACATGAATCTTTGATCTTTATTTTCCAAACAGATGAAACGCAATTGTTTTGAAACATTATCCGAAAGGAATAAGATTTGCTGATTTCACTTCATTAGAAAAACGTCTCATCGGTTCCACGGACAACAGATTTTTCTTAAGAAATTGAATTATAGTCGGGAAATTCTGAAATTGCAGTGGCTTAAACTATTCTAATAAATATTGTGCTTTGAAATGGATCGTATTTCTGAATTTCTTGGATTAAGGGTGATTCGATTTATTTTAATGGAATTCAACGTTTTTCTCCTACTTAGTTTGCGAAATCTTTCTTTGTTACTAAAGAAAAGCATCTTGATTGTTATATGCAACAAAAAAAAAATGTAATCAGTAGGTCTAGAAAATTTCCTAAAATAAAAAAATACCATATGAAATCTTTTCATTTATTTTTTTTCCTTAGATTTCTTAAGAAACACTGTTCTCGTTTAATTTGCTTTTTTTCTATTTTTGGTGTTTTCGAAATTTATTTTGCGCAAACGACGAAAGGCCTGTAGCAAATCCCAGTTTTTTTCATATGTAGAAGACATCAAATATTCAAAATGATGGTTTGGGTTTTTGAAAAAAAAAACCATGTACAGTCGACTTTTTTATCATTGTTATTGCATCTAAATCCAATTCGATTGTTAACCAAAAAAAAAAAAAATGCCAAAAGGCAACTTTAAGTAAAATACAAGAATCTATTTTTTATATTCTTTTTAAATTAAAGTTATTGGTGCAATAAGCTCTAAGTCTAAAAAAAGCAACCCGAACTGATTAAATGAATCATGCAAAATATATGAAAACTTTTAATTTATTAGGATCGCAAGCTCACGTTGTAACTTTGGGAGCACCAGGTTCAATCCCTAGAGAAGACTTTTCTCCTCCATCCGGGTTCCAGGGTTCACCCAACCTTCTATAAAATGGGCAATTTGTTTCTTTTCCGGGCGTGGTGACTTTTTACCGTTGAACCGTCCCTCTGATCTCTATTTCCCATTGACTAGTGATCGCAGGAGCCTTCCGTAGCTAATATAGGATTGATGCTTAACATTTAGGATCAATTATGGTATTTTATATATTAAAAACAAAAAAAAACAAAAACAAATGAGCTATGAAGACAGCATAGCCATCGATCTAGAATTGAAAGGTCCATATCTCGATTCTGTAGTGGAGGTCCGGAGTTTTCCAGCTTTCCTTTTCTATCCTAAGAAACCGCCTTGAAAAGTAACTCTTCGCTACAATGAAAGATAGTCGTCACGTGCTACAGACTAAATCACGCCTATTCACTAAATACTACCACTAAATACTGCAAAATAAGTAGTCTCTTTCTCCTTATCTCTATGTGCCATGACCTAAATCCCTGATGACACTACCCACTTTGCATATCATGAACTTCTACTTCAAAGCAACAGATTTCTACATTTATTAAATCGTTATGCAGTACAATAATAGCTTCAGAAAGAGAAGCCTCTATTTATACCAACCAACTGTAATTTATTGAACCTATTTATAAAGACAATCACTTGGATTATTTCCCTTGCTTTATTGGTCACTTTTGTTTGCCTCTAATTTTATTTAAAAGCGACAATACGCTTACAACACGTTCTGCTTATTCGAAAATTTGAATTCAGAAGGACTTAACAGAAACACATGTAAATCCTCATTATCTGGACTTACACTAAATTAAAGACGGACGCTACAGCGAAGCGGAAACACTGGAAATAATTTATATTCGTGTAATGAGGAAACTAAAGCGCTGACAGAAATGCATAATATTTATAACGAAAATATCCGCTTGCTTCTCTTGGGAAACTTGTATAAAGTACTCATATTTTAAATTAATATTTTAACAAGTCCATTTTCGTTATTATTTACTATTTAATAAAGAAGCATATTCTTAAATAATTTTTGATAAAGTTTTCAATGTCTGAACTTTTTCGTAGTAACAAGACTGCTGCACCAACAACTAAAGGAAGTTGACAAGAGCTGTACATAAATGATTTACGTTTTCAAGATTCCACTTCCAGAAGAAAACTTGTGGAAATTAGTAAACTTTGCTCCTGAAAATAATTTCCAATTCGCCAACTGGGAATACAGTCCCATATTTGACTATCTCTTCAGTACAAGAGTTGACCTTGTTCAAACACTCTTCGGGAGGTAATTTCGAATTGACTCTGGAGGATTTAATCTACTCTTCAATGACTTTTTCATTAAGACTGACATCGTCATTCCGTGAAGGAATAATGATGAACTTTTGTTAATATCAGGCTTCAACAGATAAATTTCATTTAAAGCTGCTCCTTGTTTATAACATTGCTTTAGAAAAGTTTTCAGTCCTAACAGCAGCCTTTTGTTTTGGAAACTATAAAAATTGGATTGTATACTTGACATATCAGATGATATAATTATACATACAAAAGCATTACGTTTTATTTGCTCGAAGATTTCAGACAAAATCAAGTCTCAGTTTCAGTTTTTTCGAAAAATAGTTTTTTTTTTATTAATTTATTTATCCCTGCAAATATTATTTGGATTTCAGAATCGATGAAATTTGATTTACGTCATAATCATCAGTTAGCTTCTTTCTCTGTCTCTAAAATCACTTTTCATTGCAAATTGGTAGATAGGAGAAGAAGAAAGTCAAAGAAGAAGGAGACAAGTACTAAAGTCCCCTTTCCTTCCTTTCATCGACTTTGGCCAACTATGGACCACGGGCTAATCCTACCTGACAACGTCAGGGGGAGGCTAGGAAATTCAAGAAGGGGGACGAGATTTACATCCCGTCCAGAATAACCCTGAGATAGTAAGTCCCAGGGGAAAAACGGACGAAACACAGAAGAAGAAAGAAACAGCCATGCCAATGCCGGGATTCGAACCCAGGTTCCAACACAACGGCCACACGGCAGACCGCAGTCTAGACCGCTCGGCCATGCCGGAACGGCTTAAAGTCCCCTTTATTATATAGATAACATTGATAGATTTAATACTGTAATAAAAAGAGATTCTTTTAATGTTTATTTATATAAAATGCTGCAAAAATAGTTTATTTCAGTTTTTCTTTATTATTAGCTGGTTTTCTATATTTTTTGTCTTTTGGTTTTCACTTCTTATTTTCTTGAATGAAGAAGACCTATTCAAAAAGGTTAATGATTTTATGGTTAACCGTAAATAACATTAAAATTTATCTTAATTGCTAAAAAAATTTGCTAAATCTTAATTGGTAAAAAATAAGTTTTTTAACTTTGCAGACTAAAAAAGGCTGGGATTTAAATATCTTTTATCTTATTTTATTTTGTTTTTGTTATCGCTTATCAGACGCTAATATATGCAATTTGCTTTCTAGTATTCTCAGTTTGTCCTCTCTTTGTAAATGATTATCCTCTTAGCAAAGACTTTTTTGTAAGTGAGAGAAATTTTTATTTCGTGATTATAACTAGGATCTTCTAACAGCAAGAAGTTAAAGACAAGTTAAAGACAATTTATATTGTTTTAATGTTACTTTTTTTAGTTTTTTTTTTGCAAGTGAACCTTAATAAATGACTCAGTTGAGTAATCTTTAGAAAATTTTGCCATCCTTTATAGAATAATCCTGGGCCCGGTAGCCGAGTGGGTCTTGGCTGCGGGTTGGAGTTGGCAAGTTCGATCCCCCACCTTAGTGGAGGTCAGGGATTTTTCCACGCTCCATTCTCCTCCAAATGGGTCCTAGGCCTACCCAGCCCTCTGTAGAATGGGTACAAGGTTTTTTTCCCGGAAGTTAAAGGCTGGCTGACCACGCGACCTCATCGTAGATTCAATTAAGCAATGCTGGAGCCTTACCTCCCTCGACCCCAAGGGCCTGCATAGGCCTTTAGGGGGATACTTTGACCTATAGAATAATCCACTGCAGATAAGTACTAAGCTTATGAAGCCTCACTATTCCAATTGAATATTTTTGTTCTTTGTTTACTTGACTGTTCGCACATCGCATTCGTATATGCGAATTCGATTCAAAAGTAGATTCAATAGAAAATTAGCAATTTTCTAATGGTTTCTATAATGGTTAAAGATTTCTATAATGGTTAAAGGTTTCTATAATGTTGTATTCAGTGCCATTTCTTTAAAAAAATCGATTTTGAAACAGAAACAGTTGAATGGATTTCCATCAAATTTGATATGATGCCTATTTATTGTTCAAACTTGAAATCTATACACAATTATTTTAGTCTCCACTTCCCCTCCAGTCTTCGAATGGACCCTTCCCCCACCCTGTATGTTCAATCCCTACTACACGAGGGAAAGTTGAGAGTATACCTAATCTATGGAATTATGTAGGGACCCTCAAAACTTCGACAATGGATTCAATTCGATGTTAAGTATGAAGACTCAATTAAATTCGAGTAGTCTCATTTGGCTGAAACATAGGCAGATGCAAGTATAGATCTTGTGTTTTTGGCACGCTTTTTTTTTTTATTCATTACTCTTTTTTTCTGATTCGTATTAATTCGTATTCGAATCTACAATGTCAATTCTATTCAAAATTAGATTCAATGGAAAATTTGCAATTCTCAGGTTTCTGTAATGATGTATTCAGTGCCCTTTCTTTAAAAAATCGATTTCGAAACTGAAATCAATATATAAATTTGCGATTATCTTCTGAAAGATGTAAGGATTTTCATACCTTTTCTTTCAGCATAGACTCTGCATCGTTGCTAGGGACTGTGAAACTGACAACTGACTATCCAGGCTTTGGGCCCCATGGCACCTTTCCCTATCTTTTAATCTTCTCCGCTTTCACTCTCGGGAAAGATTTGAAACATCAATAAAAAAAGAGGGGTTAGGTATGCTTCAGGGCTGCTTTGCAAGAATAATTAAGAAAAACTCTTTAAATGACCCGAGGATTTTTTAATCCGTAGCCCATCTTGCACTACAATCTTTCGAGCATTGACTTGAAATTATTAATCATAGTCCTATTTACATCTATGTTTAAAGTTGATTTCATTAAATTATTTTCAAATACCTAAAAGAGCAAAGCAAAATTTAATAAAGTAGAGTTGGAAAGATGTTGTGCTACTTTGTCTTTTTACAGGAGTGTAAAGATTAATAATAATAATAATTCCTTTACAATTCCTGTGATTTTTAAATTAGCACAAAAACGGTTAAGAATATTCAAACATTAAAATCATTTTCTTTTTTATGTTTTAAACTTTGTGGAACGATTATCTCTTTCAGTTTAATTTGACCTGTAGACCAATAATCCGTATTCCGATATTGAGGCAATAAACTCGAAAATATCTTAAAACTCCATTAAAATAAGATATAGGAAACTTTAAAACAGTTTTTAAAGTACAGAAAAGCACGTCCCCTTTATAGGATTCTTGTTTTTTTCATATCTACATATCATTTACTTAATTTTCATGAAGCAAAACTGGTTTTTGCTCCTGCTCTTCAGTTAATTCAAGATAAAAACGAGATAGTTTCCATAGAGATGAGTTTACTCATTAGATTGTAAAAGAATCAAAATATACTGTTAGTAAAACTTCTTTTGAAATTGTAAAAACAAAAGAACCATTTACCAGCAAAATGCTTTTTTCCAAAAAATAGCGTTCAAAATCTATAATGGAATTCTTGAGACTAATCGAATATCGGTTTCCTTTGATCTGTTCTCGATTTCGTTTCACTTCGAAGCGAAAGAACTTCAAAAAAGCTAAAAAAAAAATTATAACTTATTATACTGATAACCCATGTCCATCCGGGTTTCTAGAAAACTGATGTGTATGTTTGATTGTCTAACATTTCTAAAATATTTTGACAATATCGAAAGAAAAAGCGATCATAGGAATAGCGGAAAATTTTATTTTTTGAGAATTTTAAAGTTTAAAACTACATGTAGTTCAAATCAGAGTTTTAAGCAATTTGACCTCATACCTCCTTCTAGTAAAGAAAAGACATGCAAAATTCACTAAAAACGATGACAGTGGCATTAAAAAACAGAGAAATTGTAACTGCTTTGTTAACCAGAGAAATTGTAACTGCTTTGTTAATTTTGTGATTATTGCTCTGGGTTTTTCATTTTGTTTTGTTAAGAATTTTCTATTGTTTGAAACAATTAAAAATTTTTACAGTGCAAAGAATGTTCAGAATTTAATTTAATTTCAGACTAACGGCAATATGAGAAATTTCTGCTCTAGTTTTGATAGAAAAATAGCAACACATCCAAGTAATCTGAAATTAGAGAAGAACGACATTATTATTAGTATCTATATGACATCATTGATATATATTTGAGCAGTTTTGAAAAGTATTAATGGCAATGTGACTTTTGCTATGAAAACAATATAACTTTTAAAAGAAACTTCCTTCTCTTTTCCCCACCTTCACCCCAAAAAAAAGTATTACATAATTTTTATTATTTTTAGAAACTAGACTGCACTATTATTATTATTATTATTATTATTATAGGACACTACAAAACAATGTGTATCACAGCTGCCAGTTCTTTAGCTGGTGTTGGCCTTCAAACGCATCGAATTCTTCCCAAGAATCTAGGATGTCGTAATGTATCGGCGCAAATTTAATAATTATTATTATTATTATTATTATTATTATTGTTATTGTTATTATTATTAAAATAAAAATATTATAATACCATTTTAGATTTATATTATTAACAAGTTTTTCTATTCCTAACTGTAATACTCTAACCTTTCCAGTTCTCCACAGAGATTTAACTTGGATTAAAAATCCCGGAACTCTTCTATAGCTCGTATATGATTAATTGTTTTTATTAATATTTCTCTCGATGTAATTAACAAATGAATATTTTAGATTTTTTAAAAAGAAAAAAGAAAATGTCGATTTTTAGCTAATGACTTCATAATGATTTTGAAGATAAGGCTTTATAAAGAGAAAAAAGAAAAAAGTAAAAAAATGAGACTAATGACTAATTGATACTGTGAAAATCACTTTCAGATCAGATTTCCATTTGGTCTGGGATTAAAATTCTTCTAACAACAAATATAAAAACAAATCCTTTTTCCTTCTTACTAAGAATCCCTTCATTGAGGTCTTATCACTTATTTATCATAATAAAAAAGTAATTAGCAATAAATAAATAGCTATCAACCATTTTCAGGAAAGTTATTTTTAGGAAATTTTGGTCTTTTCTGTTGAAACGAAAATACAGTCAATCAAAAACTTCCACAGCTTAAAAATATACATACATACATACATATCCTTTCCCGTTCCACCAACTGTGGGTCTAGGAATTAACTAGGCCTCTCCACCTCTCCCTGTTCTTCCAAGCCTCTTCTCTACATATTCTTTCCCATGGGATGCCTCTCTCTTCCAGGCTGTGCTTCACATCATCCAGCCATCGCTTACGCGGTCTCCCTCTTGGTCTCTTCCCTCCTTCTTTTAACTCATGCCACACCTTAGGAGTCCTACCATCTTCCATTCTTTTCACTTGCCCGAACCACCTCAGCCTTCCCTCTTCCACCTTTTCCCTCAAACTTTTTACCCCCAACTCCTCCCGGATATCCTCATTTCTCATTCTATCTAATCGAGTCTTCCCTACTATACCTCTAAGAAACTTCATCTCCCCAGCTTGAAGTCTACTCCAGTCTCTAGCATTCATCACCCATGTCTCCGCTGCATAGGTGACTATAGGCACTTAATACATTTTATAGATTATTTCTTTTGCCTTCCTTGGGACTTTCTTATCCCATATCAGGTGTCTCACTCCCTGGTATAGCTTTCCCCCTTTCTCCAACCGTCTTGTGATTTCATGCTCCACTCTACCATCACTTGTTATTTCGGTCCCTAGGTAAGTAAAACTATCTGTGATCTTCAATGCCCTGTTGTTTATGCAGATATCCCTTTCCAGGTTTTTGTCCCGTCCTACCACCATCACTTCACTTTTCTCTTCGCTAACTTCAAGATCCACTAGTTTCAGTTGTAGAGTCCATTCATCCAATTCCCTCTGTACGTCAACAATTTTCTCACCCCATATTACAATGTCATCTGCGAAGATCATATGCTTTGTGTCTTAAAAATATATAACCGTGATTTATTTCTCAAATCTTAACAACTTCGATCTAAAAGAAATCGATCTAAAAAAAAATGAGAAATATCTTTATCTAATTCATAAGAAATTATTATTCGAAAGTCTTCGAAACATTTCAAACTTTAAAGACAACAATGAAGAAATTAAATTATTGTTATTTTAAATGGAGTCTTCAGAAAAAAAAAACTGTTAAAAGATACAAGTTGGGAGAAAATTAGTAAAAACTGAAATAGAAAATAGAATTGATTACTTCATAGAATTACTTAGAATAGAATAGAATTACTTGGAAAAGCTGTGAATTCAAGCAAGATTTATTTTTTCATTGCATATTTAAAAAACAACAATTTGATTAATTTGTAATAAAGTTTGTAAAACATGTAGCATATTGTACATTATCTAATGAATCAACAATACGTTGTACAAAACACTGATTTCCTCCAACAATGATTTCTTCCACTTGCTGAACCAGACAAAAATACGGTGTTCAAACTAAATTTCAAAGTACCTCAATATGGGATGTAATCACCGCTAACAGCAATGCAAACCTCATAGTGATGTTTCTTGATAATGATATCTAGGAGCTCGGTAGTTAGCAAGAGTCATTGTTTTTTAAAGGTCTTCTAAGTCCTCTAGGTCTTGGGGAGGAGGGTTGAGGGCAGCAACACTATCTCGAGAGCATCCCAGACCTGTTCCCAGAGATAGCTGACCAAACCATACGTACAATGGTTTCCTTTTGAAGATAATGATCTATCACATTAGCTCGATATGGACGTGCATTATCATCTTTTAGGAAAAATGCACCGTTTATTGCACCTACAAAAGGTGAACACAGGGTTCAGGACGTCATTCTTACATCCTCTAGAATTCATGTTTCCTCTTGGAAGCAAATGCAGGTCTGAACGGTACTCCCATGAGATGCCACCCCGAAACAATCAGGCTACTTTCCCATATCTGTCTCTTTCAGGGATAATAATGGGATGATGGCGTGTCTCTCGTTCTCTCCAAGATTCTCTCCAGATCATAGAACGCCTGGAATCGCTGTGTAAAGGAAATCTGGACTCGTCTGTGAATAGCACTGACCGTTATTGGTTCAAATAATTTGAAATCCTCCCCATGTAATGTTATTCTGACTGAAAGATTTAAATTAATGGAATATTTTTATTAATTATTTTGTTTTTATTAAAGAAATTCGTGATTTTTATTTATTTCGTTTGTTAATAATACGATCAATTACTATGATGGCTGAAACTAATCGAACACCATCTGATTCGCCAGCAGCAGAATCATAGCTAATCAGACTGCTATTCGCCTGGCAAAAAGACTCCTTCCACATACAATGGACGCCCCCTGTAGCTTCAGCAAGGGCAGATCACAAATGTTGGAGGTAGCATTGCAGTTCCTCCCAGTTCATAATCGAAGATAATGATCATCCACAGAAGTTGTAGGCCTTGGCCTTCGTTCGATATATCTTCGGGAAGCTGATTGGCGTGTTTTGAAATTGATTCGACAGTGTATGGACAAGAGAACTCACATTCAGACATTTTTTTGATTCTATCTGACTCTGGCATGCTTCTAGTCTTCCGACAGCTCTCAACATCAGTTAATGTGTTATATGATGATGAGAAGCGATTACAGCATATCTGCCTTCACAATAGGAAGGCGAACCACCAACCTCCAAACACTCCCTTTTTGGGAAGTTAGTTGATGCAAATGAATCAAACACTGTGGTTCATTTACACCAACAAAGACACTGCCACTCATTTTGATAAGACACCTTAACTCCGTATTACTTTTCACATCATACTTCCTAGTTTTCTGCATTTCCAACTCATTTTTACCAAAAATTAAGGAACTTTTTCCGTAATTAATGGAAACCAGTGTATGCTTTAAGTGTATTTTAATACTCAAAATGAATAGTTAAATAATACTATAATACTATTAATAGTTGAATAATACTCAGAATAGTTAAAGAAAAGGAAAATTGAGGAAAACTAGTTCATTCTCAAGTTAATATACTGCAAGTATTACTTTCCCGTTTCATGAATTTTAAAAATAATTAGAAAAACAAATTGAGAGAACATTTTTTCACCCTAATATCTTAACCTTTTTCCTTTGAAATTCTTATTTTGAATAATAACTCAGAAATGTATTAAATTTTAACACCAAGGCTAATAAGCTTGCTATAATTTTAACAGTTGTTAAAAATTTTTTTAAAAAATCAATACGTCCTAGCAGTAATGAACTATCAGATATTTATTATTTAAATGTTATATAGTTTTACATGAGTTTTATTTGAATTGAAATAATTATTTGTTAACTTTTGTATTACGTATATATACCAGACAGTTACTGTCTGAGATCGTGAAAGCATATAGTTGCGAAAATGGGAATCACAACATAAACTGACTAAACAAACGAATATGACTCACCAGCTTCAAAATAAACAAACGTATTTGAAGGTTCATTATTATTTCGGAATAAAGCTGTACAATGCCTTGTGAGAGAAGGGACTAAAGATAAATGGAATGACAACTTCCTGACGATTGAATTTAAATTTAGGAAAAACTTTAATACAATTTCTTGTATTAAAGTTTTAAAACTGCGATTTTAAATTTTAAGTTATTTTAATATTTAATCTTTTAAATTTTAATCTTTTTAACTACTCCCAATATCTATTATAAAGATAAATCTAGATGATTCAGTTACTGATTTTGAGAAAAAATTAAAGTGTTATTATTAAAATTTTATAAGTAGCGAGAGCATTTTATTTAATAAAATATATAACTAAAGGACTTTCGCAATTTTAAGTACTATAGGGCAAACTATAAACATTGCAAACTACAACTTAACAAAGCTACTTTGTTAGTAATTTCGAAATGAATGTTTTTCTAAGAATCAATAGTAAAGATGAAGAAACAGCAATGAAAGAAGTAAAAACCTCCGTCATGTGTTTATAAAGCATAGCCACAAAAAAACGTGACGGTCATCAAAGCGGTATGTAGACGTAAGGGAAGATACACAAACATTGCTCTACTCTGTTGGGCAGTTCAAAGACAGATGCAGTGGAAGTATTTACCCGATTTACCAACCCATACGCTTCCATACCATTTTTCAGGGCTTTCATTTGTTGAAAGAAATGGGCGCCACAGTTGTTAATCATTTGTAACATAATTTTAACTAAATATTATTTTTGGTTTTAATATAAATTAGAAAAAAAAATTACACATCTGTAAATAAATAAAATGTTTCATAACTTATTGATAAATTATCTGAACAATACAAAAAAAATATAAGCAACAAATAAATTACAGACATTTTTTAAAATATCATATATCCATGTTTGTTTACAAGATTTATTCGTACAAATTCAATCCAAACAACTGTTTCAAAAACATATATCGGTATTATTTTCAGTTTATTTAATGCGTCTTTCTATTTCAAAAGTATTTAAAAACGAACAATAAATATTGTCGTTCGTCTTGGAAATCTTTAATAGCTTTCGGCTTGAATAGATTCACAAGTGCGGCATTAGTCAGGAAACGTAAGTATGGAATTCTGATTTGTGCAATAAGCATTCCACAGTGTTTGTTAAGCTGAAATTAAGTTAAGTTCTCGTTTCAGTCAAACAATCGTTGGAATTTTCTCCATTTCAACAAATAGTGCGAATGGAAACAATTGCTTTGAAGAGAAAAATGTATTTCTAAAGGGGAAGACAACTTTGGTTTTATCAAAGAGGCAAATTAAACAAAAGAAAAGAATATAAATATCTATTAGTTATATGTTTTTTAGTTGTATAGAGACTTTAATCCAAAATCAGCATTTCAAGAAAAGATAAGTTTACTTTGTTGAGTATGTTTGTTGAATCTTTTTGTTGAGTTTTTGAAGAAATGCTTCCAAATTCTAAAAAGCTACAAAATCAATATTGCTACTTAGAATATACGCAGAACATTTCTTTAAAACAAATGCGCAAAGTCATTCAAAGTTTGTCTGATCCAGTAAATACAGAGAAATTTAACGAAAATAATGATTAGCAAAAGAGTGAAGTAATAAAATCAGAAAGGAATTCTTAATGAACTTCACTTCTACTTCCTAATTGTCCTTTTTTTATCACTGAGAAACATCCTGACAACTTCTAATGTAGTTAATGAGCTTCAGGGAACGTCACCCGTAAATTAAATTAGTTTTAAATTAGATTAAATCAATTACGTTGGATAGAATTAAATACATCTCCTGGTATCCCATTTGGGTCCATTGCTTATCCCTGGGCTTAATAAATTCAATTCAATTAATGGTTAAAGTGGCTCAAACTGTGAGTTTTCATTTCGATTGTTTGTAAAAATTAAAGAAATACAATGTTTTATTTTTCTGTATTTTATTAAGGTTGATGATTTTCGTACGATTATCAATAAGACTTTAAAAAAATCATGTATTTTTATAAAACAGTATTATCAAAAACAGTAATAAAAAATATTACTTTAGAACTTTTTCAAAGAAAATCTAGATTTTAAACTTCATTAATCTATTAAATGTACATAAACTGAACAAAGAGTTAATTTTTTTTAATAAAATTAAAGACTTTATTTGCAAACAGTAATTACGTAAACACCAAACGGTGATGAAAAACCACCTCAATTTAAAATCAAAAATTTAACTTTTTATTGTCAACAAAGGCTATTTTTACTGAACAACTTGACATTTTTTTTTTTCCTTTGTAAACTAGACATAAGCGTATATTCGCAGTTTTGTACACATATCTGATGTCTCTGTTACTCTGACTTTAAGCTTGAAATTTAGAACTGCGGATGCTTAATAACTAAGCATGGGCATCATTAATTTTAGCTTTTGAAAAACCAAGCATTAAGGAAGTAAATGTTTAGTGTAATGTACAGAAAATGATTTTTTTAATGTATTAAGGGATAGGGAGAGGTCAAAATCAAAATACAGTCGGACCTCTATTTAACGAAGTCGCTAAATCCCGAAAAAAAGTTCGTTGTATGGAAAATTCGTTAAATAGAGATTCGCCTTTTATTATTCAATATTATTAAAAAAGTAATAATTTTAATGACATAAAGCATACATTACCACATGCGTACTTAAATTTTACTAATAAAGTCTTGTTAATTTTGTCTGAGTTTTTTTTTTTTTTTTGAAAAAGTGTTTTTGCTCATAGTATGTGTCGCATCTTTGCAATCCACCAAAAATCCCTTCAGTATTTTCTTCAAATTGTTATCCGCATCGGATTGTTTCAAATGATTTTAGCATTTCATCATATGAAGGTTTTTTTTTTATTTCTGCATCATGATCATTTCCATTTTCATCATATTCATCTTCATCGCAATTCAAAGCTGTATTGTTTTTATTTTTCACACTGTCCAAAATATCCAATTCAGTTAGTAATTCCGAGGTCTCAACTTCAAAATCAAGTGAAAGATAATCATCAATCAGCACATGGTCGTTAATTTCTTCTTTTTCCCTCAGCTGTATCCAAATTTCTTTCATTTCCTCTAAGGGAATATTAATAATAAAAACATTTCAAGGAGAAAAAAAAATAGATACCACGAAAAAGTTAAATAGAAAATGCACTTCGCTATTTGGAGGTTATTTTACGAAGAAATTAACAAAATGTTCTTGGTTCCAAAGAAAAGTTCACAAAATAGAGAAATTCGCAAAATAGAGGTTCGTTAAATAGAGGTCCGACTGTAATCGCAATTATATTTAAGTACAACTAAATATCGTGTCAAGTATTATGGAAATCGGGCCAGGAGTTTCACTCATTCACTAATATACGGTATTAACAAGCAAAGCAGTCAGAGGTGGTTCAACACAGTACAAATCATGTAACAAAGATGTTGGTATTGTTCAATAAAAAATTGTTTTTCTAAAGTGAAATTTTAATTAATTCCACTTCTCTTCATCCGAATGGCACTAACAAAATGTCATTCAAATTGGATGCTTCCTTTCTGGTGCTTCGGTTTTCTTTTGTCACAGAGTATAGTTTATTAATTTTATTTATTAATTCGCCCCTTTTGATTCTGAATGCTTATTGATTATAATTCACTTATTTTTAAAGTTATTAAACATTATTGCAACATAGAATACCCTCTTGTTATGCAAAGCAAGTTTTTATGATTTAATTAAATATATTCGAATACAGTTTTTTTTTATTAACCTTTAAAAACTTTAGTCAATCTCAAATAATTTTGATTATTTTTAGCTTTCTTATTTAATTAATGCGATTCAATCAAATCAGTCATCTTAGGAATTTATTAAGATAGTTTAAATAGAAGTTCGTTACACAAAAATACATTACTTACACAGAATAAAAGTTTAAATTAACATTTCTGAAGAAAAAAAAGTTTAATATATCAGAATTTACATTTATTAAAATTTCAACAGGAATTCACAAAGGACTAAAAGAGATCGGTTTCATTAAAGAAAAAAATAATGGAATTTTAATGTTTACAATATCTTTTCCTCATTGGAATTTAGATGAAAATTTATTGAAAGATCTTGAATTATTAAATTCTAATATTCAATTTCTGTTATATAAACATATTTGATATTTCTTTTGTTTTGAGAAAATAGTCAAAAATGATTATAATTTATCAAAAGAAAGAATTTGTATAAATTTCAATTTGTTTTATCAATTCTAAAATTAAATTTTTGTTGTTCTCATTTCAAACTTACAAACTGCCTCTGAAACATATGTGTTTTTTTTTTTTAATTTAATTTTATCAATAAAATACAGGGTGCATCGATTGGCCCAGTCAATTTTGCATACAGTAGAAACAATCAAATGACCTGATCAATTTTTCGGATTTTTCACCAGCTCTTCGGCGATGATGTGTTGTTGCTCTTCTGTGTGTGACCGTTTCGCAGCATGTTTTGTTACAACAGAACCAATGTCTTCAAATTTCTTCTTGATTGCAGTAATTGTGTCACGTTTCTGAGAAAAAAAGACATATTCCTCATCAAATAAACGTCTTGCTGCAGAGATGTTGTCCTTCGACTTATAAATAAACTTAATGATACAACCCACGTGTGTCTAACGTCAACCGTAAACACCACTTTCCTGCCTTCCATTGTAATTATTGCACGGGCACTATCGCATGTCAGGTGGATACCCACTGTTGTACACAGGTGAAGCAATCCGGTGCCCACCTTGTGTTAGGATACTGTTATTCTTGTGAAAACGTAAAAACTGGTCTCGAAAATGGCTCCCAGCAAGAAGTTACCGGGTCCGACTGATACACCTTGTATATCGTACGATGTAATGATTGCATACCTATGTCAAATGGATGAAATTACATCAAATTATTTTTTAACAAGCTATTATTAATTTTCACTAGAAGAAAGCCTGTCAAATATGAATTTTAACTTGAAATACTGCACCAAACAGATAACTTAGATAATAAGCTTATTTGACACGCAGTTCACTTTACTTAAATTTCCTTTTCAAAGAATCTTCTTGGACAGAAAAACTTTAATACCCTTCGAGACGTAGCTTTCTACAGATTAAAAAAAAGCTACCCCAGGCTTCTTCCAATGTGTCCAATTTTGTGACACCGAAATCAATAGATAGTTCATGTCTGAAATCCTAAAACAAAATGCAGCTTCTAAAAATAAATAATTTTCAATTATTGTGTTCTAAAGAAGATGGAGGGCAAGCATCGGAACAGACGAAGAATAAGAAGTTTCTCTCATGTTACTGATTGACTTTGCGAAGCGGGAGAATCTCAGTAAGGTAGGTGACCCAAAGGTGGCCAGAGTGCACAAGGTCGCCATCTGCTTATATAATATAGTAATCTACAAAATAGTCGGTAAGTGGCACCTGCTACTTGACAGCTGTTGCACTCTAGCGCTGGCTACTGAAAACTAAGCCATTTCGACGAGACGTCGGCCATTACTGAGAAGACATTTGTTTTTGAGCATCGTTGTTCTTACTTTCCGGTAAGTAATAAATTAAATTTAATCGTGTAAAGTTTTGTTAAATGCAAGTTGTTGTATATTTTATTAAAGTTCGATCACTACTCATTCAGGACGTATTGTCACAGTTTAAGAATTTCATGGTAATGACATTGTTTATTTGTGAAAACAATGTGCTGAGATGTGTATAAAAGGTGGCCCGCCAACCTGGCCACCTTGGGAACACAAATACGTGTATCGATTTATCTCATATTTGTATTATTAGTTTTGCATAATACGCAATTTTGGAATATTATATGTTCATTAATATGTTTAACTTTTAATTAATGATCTATATACAGGGTAGGCCTATTGGCATAAAACTTTTGAATGACAGCCTGTACCGTGCTTCAATTTGAGGTGGATATCAATACTTTTTGAAAAAGAAAAGGACTTGAGGCATGTAAAACTAGCAGCTTATAAAATACTGAATTTAGTCATAAAGTGTTAAGTGTCCTTTCAACCCCTGGAAAATATAATTTTTAACAAAATAAATATGTGGGCCACCTTAGGTTCACCTGCACCGAAGGTGGCCCGGAAGTAACTTTTTAATAAAATAACTGTAAAACAAACAAAATATGTTTTAAGAAAAACAATATCAATATATCTTGTTTAGAGATGACCCTAGATTTTTTTTTATATTCCCCAACCGTTAAATTATAAAAAATCAGCAAAGCTTAACTATGGCCACCTTTGGGTCACCCACCTTATTCAATTTTTTTGCCTTTTTGAATGAGGTCCAATTTTCATACTACGAATGTACTTGATACGATTTTTGTTTGGAATAATTTAAATATGATTGTGATTATTTTGGTCTTGACATCTCCACATCCCTTGATACATATTCTGTACCGCACATTACAGTAGACAATTGATATTTCCTTAATTCTTGGTACTGTATGACTTTGTATAGTTAAAATTAATGATGCATCCTGTTTAGTCATTAAGCATCAAAAATAAATTAAAAGTTTTATTTTTTTATTTATGAATATTTTAACTTGGCAGAAATTATGCATTAAATTTAGGATTTAAAGATATTCAAAATAGTTATCAAGGCGGTAGAGGATGCGGAAGATTTCTCTTCTTCACTGTATTTGCTGCTAGTGTTGGATCGCCTTCTACTCTGACTTTGTCTCATATCTTTATTCTACGTTTGTCTTCAATGAAACTATGGGAGATGCGAAGTGAAATTTCAAAGCTCTCCTCGAGCTGAGACAGATAAATTTTATTTACCTTTACATCTTTCTATCGAGAAATCAACATTCTCTTTAGTTTCTCTTCATTTTCTTGTTCTAGATTCTTGCTTTTAGAATTATACTTAAATACTCAAGCAAATAAATATTGTTTCCAAAGTATTTCTGTGCCAGAAGTTCTTAAGATTTGAATAAATATATTTTGGCATTAAAAAGTAATTGATATTTACTTTTTGGATAACAAAATAGCTGGATCTCTTTCATGATAAATTTTTGATAAAAACGGATTCAAGAGAGCCGCAAACATTGCCATGCAAGAATTTGCTTCCTTTGTCAATAGTTATTATTGTTACTAAAGCTAATCGAAGGGAAAGTTCCTATCGCATCAAAAACGTAATGTGAACGCAACAGGCCTCCTATTAAACAGCTCAACCGATTGTTTTGATTTTTGGTAAATGACGATCATATCGATTAGTATCTTTAGAAAAAGAAAAGTAATAATTGATCATGTGAGGAATCACCGAAAAAGTCAGTTTAATTCAAATCCCACAAACCCGCTCAGCCATTATCAGAATGCAGACATTGCATTCACATCTTAAAATTAAAAAATTGCGTACCTATTTTTAGTAGTTATTGCTTCTGTTTCAGTAAATTACAGTATATTTTAAAGTAATAAAATTCACATGCTACTTCGCTCCAAATCGCCAAGGAGATCTTCTATGGTAACCCCATCAATATCATTATAAATAGGGTCTCTTAACATAAAGTCTATACATCGTGCAATAAGATATACTACAATCATGTAGTAATCATTTAATATTCAGCATTTATATTTAAATAATATATAGATTTTACTGTTCATCTCTATGTATATAAATGCGGAAGCCCTCACTGACTCACTAATTCACTGACTTACTCATTGACTCATATCTAATTCTTCTGATTCCCGTATAACCTGAAATTTGGCAGAAAGCTTCCTTAGGTTGTACTTTTCGACATCGAGCCCTAAAAGATGTAAACGGGGAAGGGATGGGCAAACGCTGTTGAAGAATATGTCTATGGAGTTTTCGGGATAGATATAGACTTGTAATGATCACATGTTTGTTTATTACTGGGGAAGTGATAGGGATATGGAGAAGGGCAGAAATGGGTGGGAAGTCTTATATTCGATATCAATTTCATAAAAGCGCTTTAGTTGGAAACGCAAAATTTGATAATTTGACAAAGTGTTCTTTTCGATATCGAGCTCTAAGGGGTGTAAACAGAGGAGGGGTAAGGGAATGGGCAAACATTGTTAAAAGATACTACTATGGGGTTTTCGGGTTGAACAATAAGTTGAACAATATAGTATTATAATGTATAACAATATAACATTCGGGTTGAATAATATAAATAACATTAATTTGTACTGATCACGTGATTTTTACCAACTGAGGAAGGTTTGATATGATAGGGGTGTAGAGACGAGGAGAAAGGAGTGGGCAGTAGGAAAGTTTCGAAGTCTTCAAGTTCTTTCTCATACACATCGGACATCTTTTTTTTTTATAACCCATACGAAGAACGGGTATTTTAATGATTCTATTATTTACTTTATTCATTTGTTCACTAAGAAACAAAACACTGCAGGACAGATTTTTGAGGCATCATTTCTTTTATACTTCTAGCATTTTCTTTATTTCCTTAGAGAAATAAAGCCAGTCTTAAACACAATCTTTTCGATGATTGTCTGAGAAACGAAATAAAATTCGATCTACTTATAAAAAATTAAATCAATGTATATGTTAATTAATTCCAATTAAATTAAAATCATATTAAATTAAATTAAATGCGAATTAGTTGGGCAACGTCATCAATAGTAGAGTTTTCATATAATTTTACTGATTATATCAAATTAATTGACTAAAACTCCGTAGAAAATTATTCAACATTTCTTTAAAAAACAGTCAACTTAAGTAAACAAAAAGAAAAGCCATTCGAGATTCTTGGGTTTTCAAAATTATGCAACAGTGGAAAATATCGAAAGATTTTCTATTAGAGCCAAATGTTATGCATGCTTTGAAACAACGATATTTGTTTTTCCTGGCTTAACAAACGAAGCCACTAAAACCATTCAACCCTCCGATAGAAGAAAAAAAACCAATTGGACAAAGTTTTCATACCGATAGCGAAATTCATGCAAATAGAGCTGAATATATAATGTAGCATCAGCTATTGTCAATATATCCGATTCCGAGTCCAAAGAAAAACAGAAAGTCAAAGTTAACAAAGAATATCAACTTTGACTTAAATAAATAGACAGATTCCTCCCTTGGAAACTAAGAGAATATGTTTGGGGTTTTTTTTCCATTCAAGCAAAAATGTATACGAAATTTCTTAAAAACTACTGTTTTTTGAAGTTAAGTAAATAAATGCTTTCGTTTTCGTTATACACAAAATCGTAAATCTGCACAAGTAATTTAGGGAGGAAAAAATGGGCACGTTAGGAGTTTGAAAGTTATTCAGGAAATGCAGTACGAGATGAATAATAAACATTGTGTAAAATTAAACATAAGACAAGCGAAGAGACATAAATCAAAACAGGAAAGGATTGTGTGGGATCACAAGGAAATCTTAAAGAGAGAAAAGCCCTAACTAAGGATAGAACTACAGACATGGTAAATATGATGAACTCTTCCATTTTTTTTTTCAATGCAACATATATAAAAATACACTTGAAGTTTCTTTCCAAAAATTCAAGTTATTCCCTTTTATTTCGTAAAACAATGTATTTTTCATAGCTGCACATCCTCCTTTCTTTTAGATAAAGACTGAAAATATGACTCTGCATTTGCTGGAGGCAAAGTAGTAAATTTGAATCAGATAAGTTATTACATTTTGTTTTTATTATTTTTTTTTTTTACATAAAGTATTTATACAGCTTCAGAAATGCCTCTTTCTTTTGGTTTGGTTGGCAGCTTAACAAAAAGCAAAGATAAGAAATTTCTAGAGATTTCATTTAACATAAATTTTACGGTGATTTCGGTTGTTTTCTTTACTTTTATTCTAATTCTGATTATTCAACTTTTATTGTAAAAAATAACAAAGAAAATCTCTGCTTTTTTTTTTTTGGTATTTAGAATAAAGCGAAATATTAATGTAAGATATAAAATACATATTTCATATTCTTGGATATATTATAAAGATAACATAAAGGAAATAATAAGTGTGTTTAAAATTACTTTAATTTGCCACTAGCAATTGTTCAAAAAAAGCACTGAAGGATTTTTTTTTACGTTGAAGACCATTTACATTTTTTGAAAAACAAGTTGTGCAGAGAAAAAAGTACCCCTAAAGGAAATAAAAAGCATCGGAAATAACAGCGGAAATGCGTTACACACTAACGAACTCAGGAAGTCCCAGGCCTCGCTGCAGACAATTTGATTACAATAAGGAGGATCTGCTTCTGAAGCTACCGGGTTGCATTAGTATAATTAGAAAAAGGTTCAACGATATAAAACAGAGATAATCCACATTGCTTAGAAAATATCAGAATCTTAGAAAGTTTCTATTTCCATTACGGTAATATATCTGAGATTTAGAAATTGAAATCTAAAATAGGAAGTGAGGGACGCTGTACTTTCTCGTCATTTTGTATTGGCTGATAAAATAACAAGGCTTCTGATGTCAAAATTATGATTCAGACTTTGTTTTTCACCTTGTTCACTCCAGACCGAATGAGTTTCATTTTTATCTGAAATTATTCTTGCATTTCCGGCAATCCATTTGTTAGTGGCCAGAAAGTTCCAAAGAAATTTCATATAAAAGCCCTTGCGTTATAAGTACAATGACAATAGAGCCTACTGATTCACAAAAACTATTTTAAAAAAATAATTGAGTATTATATATAAATGAAATGATTTCCTTTTATTATATATTGGGAAATAAAAATATTGAAGCAATGCATTTCCATAGAAAAAAATTAAAAGAAAAATAATGAAGATTAAAAATAACACATTAAAAATAAAAAATGATAAATAAATATGAATAACTACTATTATTATTATTATTGTTAACAACTCAAAACAACTGTTCTAGATTTCTACTAATTGTTTAATTACATAAATTCATTACTTTAAAGAATTCTTAAACGATTTTATGTAAAATCATTACTAAATTATAATACGGAACTTGTTTCGCCGAAAAACAATTTCTGTAGAATTGCAAACTATTGTTCAGTTGTGTATTTAACGTTGCCGCTTTGGAATTACAATAAAAACAGACGTCAAAGCTAGATGGCAAGTTCAGTGGAAATATCCTAAAATGACCTATCAGATAAATTATTACTAGTCAAATAAATTTTTTCATCAATTATATATTATAACTTTTAGTATTCATATTCCATCACAGCTTTAATATTTATTGAGTAATATAATTTCTGTAACTTACTAAATTGCATTTATTCGACAGATACAATGAAATTACTTCCTTCATGTGAACTATGAATCGGACAGTAGGATTAAACATGTTAATTCCTACATCTGTGAACCCTCAGCCAAAATGAACCGAGCCTGCAATGATGGTAGCGTTGTAGTCAGCTCTTTCAGGTGACCGAACTGACCCTGGTGTTCAAGATGACGCACGAATTACACTTAATTAACAGATCACCTTTCGTTACGATAATTGTCTCGAGAAAAGAACCATCACGGAACGAAAAACTTAAAACTGTTTTCCTTCTTCTTTTCACTCTTAGTAAATAGAAAACGTGAAAGGATTTTTTTTTTACAATAGGATTCTGCTTTCTTGCACTGTCAAACACTGATAAGTCATTTTAACTTTTATTTTACTTTATTTCAAGAAATTGTTAATGAGGAAAGCAGATTAAAATGTAAATATTGATATGCATCAAGATGCTCTTTGCTACTTTTAATTCTATCTAAATTATTTTTTTACAGGATAATAATACTTTTTAAAATTAAATACATCTATTTAAAATTAAGTGGACATAAATAACTTCTTACACAGAAGAAATTAGTTATTAAGAGTTAATTAACAAGAAGAAAACGAAGAAGTGAAAGATAGTAATTAACTTCTCAGCCTAAACAGCTATTAAATATATTAAGTTATTAAATATCATATAATTAATTAAACATCTGGGTGACAACAGAAAGTATAAATCAAACAAAGACTACAGCTCATTGTACATGCAAGATGCATGACAAATTCATGTAAAAAAGGAGCATATGGTGGGTAATCGTAATTGAAGTTTCTACCTAAAATAAATATTTTTGAACAATGATGGGTGAAACAAGTGTTTACTAAGTGACATCCCAGAGCATCTGTTTCACGGTCTTTGGCGATCGTCAGCTAGGCGTAGTCAGCAGTAAACAGCGAGGTCTCGATATGGAGGCTAATAGGAACCATCGTCGGAATCAATATGGAGCCTCCAAAGCTTAAAGAAACAATAAAAAAACTCACCAGAAATATAGATATAGAAATGCTAGCACATGAATTTTCTCACCTATATTTTTTGGGTGAGTTTTTTATTGTTTCTTTAGGCTTTGGAGGCTCCACATTGACTCCGACAATAAATATTCTGAGTTGTTATGAATAGAAGATATTGCAATCTCAATACATAATGGAGGTCTATGAACCTCAACTTTTAAACGACAGGGTCAATTTACATTAAAATCAAGAGGGAGTTCTAAAAAAAAATTAAAAAACATCATTAAAATGTTTCAAAAGAGAAATACACTTCATCGCATGTTTAAAAAAAAAATATGGGATACATCTTGCAATAATTGTAACAGGATGCAGTGATAGTGTAATATTTTAAATTACTTAGATTTCTGGTAATGCGAAGTGATATTTTATTTTCCTATAATAATTATTAAATGTCAAAATTATTTTCCTTTTTAATGCAATTGTTTAATTCAATTGAAATTAATTATTTATTTAAAATTTGTTAGTATACCTTATGCATTTTAAAATAGATAAACAAAATAGATAAAGCATTTTAAAATATAGTAGATAAAAAAAAAGATAAACTATTAATTACATGAAATATAAGAGAAAAACGCACAAGACTAAAAGTTCACTGATCTGGTTTTGGATATTGTGATACCGGGAATCCAAGATAGCCTATTTCAGATTTCCTAACCATCGTCAGTTTGATCCGCACAGTATCTTACAGATCAGTAAACTCAAAAAATATATAAAGAAAACAAATTAAGCACCACAACTGCTCTTCATATTAAAAAAACATCAAAACCTAAATAAAGAATAAAAAAGGCAATCAATTAATAAATTAATTAATTGTGTCTGCTTTTTGTTTCCTTTATACGTTTCTTGGATTCACTGAGCTGTAAGATACTGGGCGGATCCAACTGACGTTGGTCAAGAAACCTGAAATAGGTTATCTTGGATTCCCGGTGTCACAATTTCCAAAAACAGATCAGTGAACTTTCAGTCTTGTGCGTTTTTGTAATACCTAACGCACGTAAAACTTTTCATGTAATTATACCCAACGCACGTAAAACTTTTGTTGCATATAATTATAAACTATTAATGTTAACAGGAGACTTTTCAATGATAAGTCTGCTCAAGGTAACATTATTATAAAACGACAGATTTAGAAAAGCCAGGAATCATTGGCATCGTAATCACTTTACAAAGTTTAATTTAAATGGCAACACTAATGTTATACAGAATACTCAAAATAATAATTGAGCATTCGGTTTCTTATACATCTGTACTTGTTTCTTTATTTTAAAAATGAATAATTGTGTTGTAGGATCGGAGTATGATGGATATCTTATTGAAAAAACAAAGCAACCCGAGTTGTTGCTGAAAAATTTCCTCCATAGTCTCAAATTCACCAAATTTTTCACTAAGTTTCTTTCTTAGATCTTTTTCAAATCTTGCGTAAATCCTGATTCTCATGGTTACTGCTTCCAAATGGACTTCTTTATTAATTTTTAGAAATGATTAAAGTTTTAAGTGAAAAGTTGGCGAATAAAAACAATAACAATTCTGAAGAACAATAACTGAATAATTTTCGAGCAACATAAACAAAATAATGAGGACAATAAATAACACTATAAATAATTTGATATTAGAACGGATTGGTTATTCCGAAGAAGGAAGTATTTCCTTTAGCCAAATCAGGTGCTAATGGTAATCAATAATGCGCAGCTCGGCAGTGTGTGCAAGTAGGTCACGAAGCAGAAAAGTCCTCTCTCTGTTCCTTTTGTCTCTCTCCTGGGAAAGGAGAAAAGACTACAAAACAACCCTGAGAACACTCTTCTGCTCAAAGCGGAACATGATTTATTACTAGAAAAGCTTTATTTCCTTGGGATTCCTTTCAAAACAAAAAAAAAAACATTAACAGGAAAACAAATAAGATTTAACGTTGCAATAAAGGAATATTTTTTTTTTTCGGTGCAAAAGAAATAAATAAGAAGTTGCTAGTGCTGAATAAGAATCAACAAATAAAAGAGAAAAGAAAGAGTTTATTAACTCTTCAAAATGTAGCCTCAAAATTCTAGTTATTTTAGAAAAGTAAGATAACGAATGTTAAACTAAATAAGTTACAAAAAAAAGTTTTAGTATTGTTAATATGGAAAACAAGTGAATTAAGTTTTATAAAAGTATAGTTTTATAAAAAAATAAGAACGCTCTAAATAAATAAATTTAGATTTGCCATTAAATCGTAATAATTTAATAATTTTTTATTTATTGATTTGAATTTCACAAAAACTTCTTCTTCTTCTTCCGAATTTGGCCAACTAGGGACCACGAAAAATAACCTCATGATTTTCTTCCTTCATTCAATCTCTTCCTCCAGTATTCTTTCATCCTTTCACTCTGTTGCTTTCGTCTTTCATCTGTCCAGATTCCTCCTGTTTTCCTTTTCTGCTTTGCTTGAAAACCAACAAAATTTTTAACTGTTGATCTGAGCATCCCCCTATTCTCCAATTTTTCCGCTGTTATTCCCATTTCTTCCATGTCGCTCTTTACCTCCTTAAACCAGGTTATATGTGTTTTGGGGTTTTTATCAAAGTAGTTAAAGAGTTGCTTTGACAATCTGTCATCATTCATTCTACTAAGGTGTCCGTAGAATGTTATTCTCCTCTTTCTCATTGTGTCCACAATCCTCTCTATTCTCTCGTATATTTCTCTGTTACTTTTGAGTTTCCATCTTCCATTTTCATAGTTTCACAAAAACTTATTATTAAGATTTTTCCTGAAAACTTAGTTCTATTGAGATTTATTTATATAAGAATACTTTCTACATCATTTAAAAGGAACCATCTAAAAATACAAAAACAAATAATCTTAATCTGTCCGCCACCGGCGGGGAGCAGCAAAACATCAAACTATTTAAGTTGAAGTTGCAAGGTTTGCACTGGAAAATAAATAAAAAAAATGAACAAGAACTATGCTTTTTTTCAGATACTTTCCTGGATGTTTGGTTGTATTTCATTCGGTTTCATTTGTGTCGCATCTGTATATACATATTCTACATGGACTGAATACATATGTCATTGCACTTTTTGAACATTCTTTCTCCAAATAAATCACGAATATGGGCTGTGTTTAGACTCATACATGTGATAATTAAAGTAAATAATTAACGAAGTTGTTAAGATTTGTTAGTTTTTACTTTACTTTATTTTACTTTAAGCAACGATTAAACTAAATACAGTGAAGTCTCACTTATACGAAACTCACTTATACGAAACATTCAGGTATACGAAGAATTTCTCATTCCCGGCGAAACCCCCATAGTCCTATATGTAATTCACTTATATATATTTAATGGAACTTTCTTTTAGAACTTTCTTTCTGATTTCTTGATTGCTTCTTTGAACTATTGATCCTAATTTAATGACTTACGAAGGCAAGTTAACAACTGAAATTTCTCCAGTTCTGTATTAAAGATGTTTATAATGTATTGATTAGAATGTAATGTATTGATTTTTTAAAATCAATACATTTAAAACATTGTGGAATTCCATTTAATTGTGTTTTTTTATTTTAAAAGTCAAAAATTGTGACGTAAAAAAAGTTATTTTTTTCCTCTAAGGTTTATCATATACGTTTTTATAAACAAATTTAATACAAGTAAAAATAGATTCATAAGCAATAATAATTTTTATTGTAACACTCGCCTAAAATAAATAGTATTTTTTAAATAATCTCACTAACTTCGTCTGTTTCTGATCAGATTCTTTAATAATGAAATGGAATTCGTTGAACTTAGTGAAGTTGTTCTAACTTATAAAAACTTATTCGAAATATTTCTTTCTAATCACCTATTGCTTCAGTGAAAATATCATATGTATGTGCGTATGTGTGTGTGTGTGTGTTTATAAAGTTTGTCAACTTTAAGTATGGAAAACTAAAACTGAAACAACTCTAAATCTTCAACTAGCATATCTTTTCTACAATGAACATTTTGTTGCCACTAATTCAGACGTTTAATTTGTATGGAAAAATTTTATGATGACCTACTTACTTTAAAGACAATGTTGATGACAATCTGCAATGCTTCAATCCTTAAGCAAATTTTACATTCCAGTTACTGTTCTTTAATAAGATTGTTTTAGTTTATTTCTTAAATCTTAGTGGAATGATTTGAGAAATAAATGTCGTGAACTCGCAAAATAGTGTCTTAAACCAATCACAAAGAATGATTTCACTACTATAGCCTCTATTACACATGTATCGCAATTTGGGGATAGTTTTACTAATGTTAAGATCTTTAGTTCACAGTAAAGATGAAACCATTACTAAAATGGATTAATATCGGTTGCGATTTCTTTGAAACCATCTTTCTGGACCCTACCAATAATTGTATCTTGATAATACAGAATACACAATTAGAATGCAGCTACTGCAAGATGATACTTCTGCTTTCTTGAACCTATTCATCCGGTGTTTTCGAAGTTGAAAGTGATTTTGTTCTGAAAAAGGATGTGTTGTAACTGCAATGACGTCATTGCGGAATCATACAAAAAAAAAATCCACTAGCCCGTTTATTATTATTGGGATAAGACCGGAGACAGCAAGGATAGCTTCAGCGAATGCCCTTGAAGTAACACAAAAAAGAACATTAGCAATTGCCATAAGACAAAGTTAATTCTCGCTTTTAAAGACCAATCCTCAAAGAATTTTTATTTAAATATTTTAGGTTTTAGGTTGAGTGGCTTAGTCTTATACAAAATTAAAATTTATTCTTTATTGGGAAGAAATAAATGGTGCAAAAGGCTTAAAGCAAAGTGTTCCCAGCAGGATACTTTCTGCATCGCTTCAAAACAGCAACAACTTCAGATTAGAGTAAATCTTTTTCAAGCCACTTCTCCATTGACGTCAGACGTCCTAAGGACAAGAGAATTATCAGACAAAAAGGCTAAAAATTTCAATTCTTTCTTGGTTTGTTTCTATGTTAACTGCTAAAGAAATTCAAGATAATAAATATTATATTAGCATTAAATTACGATGTAAAATTCACGATGTAAAATTCACGATGTAAAATTCACGATGTAAACAGTGAACCCTCAATAACTAAAAACAAGAAAATAAAAAACAAGAATAAAATGTGGAATTCAAAATCTTGGGCAGCACTCCGGCTACCTCAAAAAGTATTTTTGATCACAAAAAAGGAAAGAGAAGAAAAAAAAAATATAACAAGCCCTTTAAAGGGTAAAAGTAAAGCAATCAATTCAAATAAGAATGCCTTTTGAGTCGAGCAGAGACTCTGGGTCAGCCGTTTTGAGCTTGTTGAGCTCTCCTCGACCAGAGCTATTCAGCCAGTGTAAGACTCAAAAGGAGTATGAGGGGAAGAATTGGGAATTCACGATGTAAACAGTGACCCGTCAATGACTAAAAACAAGAAAATAAAAAACAAGAACAAACTGTGGAGTCTTGCACTGGCTGAGTGCCTTTTGAGTCCTGCATTTGGAGTCGACTCAAAAGGCATTCTTATTTGAATTGATTGCTTTGCTTTTACCCTTTAAAGGGTTTGTTATATTTCTTTTTTCTTCTTCCTTTTTTGTGGTCAAATCCCTTTTGAGGTAGCCGAAGTGCTGCCCAAGGTTTTGAAATCCACATTTTGTTCTTGTTACATTGTGAATTCCCAATTCATCCCCTCGTATGTCTTTTAAGTCTTGAACTGGCTGAGTAGCTCTGGCTGAGGAGAGCTCAAGAAGCTTGAAACGGCCGTCCCAAGAGTCTCAAAAGGCATTCTTATTAGCATTAAATTACTAGCATAAATTATTATAACAGTTATTAGGTATTAAAACAGTTATTAGATAGTTTGGTGAGTTTGATGTATTACATATACTGGCTAAGGAAAAAATAGAAAAAGAGATCTCAGAGACAGAAACACAATATATAAGATTTAAAATTTAGAAGATTATATGTGCATTTGATTTTTGATGTTATTAGAATTTTATAAAAATTCCAGACTACTAAAAAATTATACAAAATTCCTTTTAGTCTTCAAAACTATTAAAAAGCTAAATAAAATAATCTTTATTAAATTAATAATAATATTCAAACGCCTTATTTATTTTTTGAATATTTATCATTCCACTCTTACTTCATTCTTCTTTAAACCATTTTAAGCTACTTAATAATTGATTTAATAATAGATTGAATATCATTCTTTGCCGGACAAAGAAATTAAACCAATAGAAAGACGTTTCATATCAAATTTGTTTGGTCTCGTTGATTTCACTTCTTAGCAACATTTTTAAAGGTACTATTGAGGAAGTTCATGATGTGAACTACAGAAACACCATTTTTTTTTCCCTTTTTTTCCTAACTTACCAAATTACAATGCAGATCACAAATAAGATGAAGCTCAAATAAATGTTGTTATAAAGTTGTTGATCATCTTCATATCGTGAAACATTATATACAGCATTTCTGGCTGTAGTTCTCGTAAGCTACCTGAGCCATATAACGCCATGTATACCTTTAACGCCACCTATCTAATTCTTCATAAACATATGAGATGGCGGTACTGCACTAAAGTAGTTTGCATTTTCATGCCATCTAGTGTTGAAGTCAATTATTAGCAGACCGCCAACATTTTCGAGTGAAATTACATTTCGACTATTTCGTGTCGAGGACTGGTTCTGAAAGGCTGCTACTATATCAAGGTAAGATAAAATAGAGATTTTTTAATGTTCAGCAAAGATTAACTATATAAAACTATATATTTTCTTGATTCTTGAAGATTCTTCTATGTAGATAAGATAAAGTTATTTTTAAAATTCGGAAATTGTAGACAAACAAGTGTATCATGTGATCCATGTGCTCAGTAGCGCTTTAACGCCACTTTAACGCCACTAATAAACTTTTTATTTTTTGTAAGCTTACTTCTCTAAAGCTTTTTGAGTTAACTGAAAAATATTGTTTTTGTGGTATTTTGTCTTATTGTCTCATTTCATTTAAAAGGAGGGGATATTTAAATTAATTTTTATATTTCCTTTTTTGGTTTAGCTACAGATTAGAAAGACTGTGCTAATTTAAAGTGATTTTTTATTATTTTTTACAGAAAGTCAAATTTAGTTGCTTTTAACTGTAATTTTGTACAAATAATGTTTACAATGATGGAATAATTCTTAATTTTAAATAAGTTGAGTTACTAGAAAGTAGGTGGCGTTAATTGGACCAGGTGTTCCTAATAACGCCAGTTTGCAAAGTTTTTTTATTTGAGTTCTCATACTTCTCCAGTAAAAATTATCATATGTTTCATTATGGTATGCTTCAAACAGAAGATTAAACTTTCTTGGTCATAATTTTCGTGTTGCGATACACCTTATTTCCAGATTTACAATAATTTAAATGTTAAGGTGGCGTTATTTGGGCAGCCTACTTTAGTTTTGAAATGCATCATCGCTTAGATTTTCATAGGTTGGAAATTTTTTTAAAACTACAACAGACATTTAAAATATACACCAGATTTTTTGTACAAGAATTAGAAAACAATTATTTATTTAAAATACTGGGATAAAATTTTGCTTGACTTACAGTAACTGAACATTAGATATTACATCGTTTTATGATTAGTCTTTGTAAGGTTCTAATCCTAACTTTTAGTTTCTGTTATAGAAGCGCATTCTACATTCCTATTAGCTGAAATCTTTAGTTACTTTAGATACTCGTATTATTTCTTGAAAAAATATTTTATTTTAACTGAAGAGTAATATATTAATTTTGAAGGTCTTTTGAAATTATGTAGTAAAAGAAAACCTTAATAAAAGTGCGATTGTTAAAGGATTTTTAAAAGGTATTAAAAAATACATATCATTTTTAAGTGAATATTGGAGTGAAAAATTTCAATATAAAAAGGAATCTTGGAATCTCATTAATTTCAAAATTAAATTTTAAAGCATTTACCTCATAATTATCTGGATTTTATTGAAGATCTTTAAATTTTTTTGACAATTAAAAAAAAAATCAATCATTACTGAGACCATAAACGAAAAATATTATTTAACTTAACTATTCATAACTATTAGTATAATACTATCTCCAATAAAGAACAGTTCCCCAATGAACAGTAAGAGCACAGAAAGCGGGAGACATTCATGTTCTAGTCTTTTGATGGATCGCCCATTTATCACAGTTGGGAAATTGTTTTCGCTTCGTCCTGACAGAATTTCTCATAACGAGGCTCTTGGGAAGGCGTCCTTCGCGAAGAGGTAATGGTTTTCCACAAGCTTTAATCCCTCCTGAAACGAGCGCTTGGTTTAATGCAACCAATTAACAACTGATGATCTTCTTGCAGTATTTTTGGTCCTCAAATAAAATTCAGTTTAATTATAGCTTGACCAGTAAAATCAACCAACAAGACTTTTTTAATAGAATGTATTTTTCACATATTTCCGAAACTACATCATCACTGTTAAGTGAAATTTCAAAAATCGATCTGATCCATTTTTAATTATGTTATCTTCTTTTTTTAATTTCTTAAAATATATATACCAAATTGTACTATTCAATGATAAGAAACATTTAAAACTTAAACATTTTAAACATTTTTAATGGATGAATAGTTTATTATAAAAATATGCTTTTTCTATTAAATGAAGAAGAGTATAAAGATAATCAATTTGGGCATTTTACATTTTTGTTTAAAGTTAACAGTTGTCTTTAAGAATACAAAGAAAAAAAAATTCATATTAAAATTCATATTTCACACACGTAAATCGAAGAATCTCTCCCCTGGGATTTTGACTTTAAAAATAAAAAAAAAAGAAAAGAAATGGTCTACGATGCCCGAATTCAGCATCTACAAGGTGAATTCGAACTTGTCATCACATTACTATTTTCCATTATAACGCTTTCAATCATTCAGTCACTGAGATACGGAGTCAGGAGGTTTTGTGATAGTAAATATTCTTTTTGATTTATTTTATTTTTATTTTTTTTGAAAGAAGGATCTTTGGAGTAGAAAGTCGAGATATTTTGTCTTATTTTACCTTTACCTTTACAAAAAAAAAAAAGTCCAATATTGATCTGGCGAGGTCATCTTGTAATTTTATTTTGTTTTTCTTATTAATTGCCTTATATTTCAATACCGACTCTCACTTTGTCACAGATAGCCAGCACCGTTCTGCAGTAAGAGTGGGAAACTTCGAAGATGATGTGGGGATTTCCCGGAGCCTCTGCATAAGACATTGACAGTAGAAAGCTATAATTCAGGGAAAGACCTACAGATCATCTCTGAGGGGACTCTCGAACCTAAGGATGCACAGAAGAGAAAGAAAAACCCGTATCTTATCTAGGATTGAAATCCAGATCTATGAGGAATGTCTCCCAATTTTAAGCCGACGGCGTTAATTGGTATGTTTCTCTTTTACCACAGTTATATCAAATGCCTAGGAAATACAGAAATTTTATCCATGGGCTTTTAATTTTATCAGTACTTCAATCATTTTTTCCCTTTTTGTACAATTGCAAGGGAATTTAACTTAACCTGTTTTGTGCCCTTGGACCTCTTTGGCAGTCTCATAAGTCAAAGGAAACCTACTCAGAATAAAAGTAAATAAAATAAATACAAAGGGTTACAATGGAAACGGTCAAATTAAGTTAGCCGAGCCCCTTTTTCAGGGAAAACTCTTGGAATTGTAGGATCGCCGCCTTCGGTGAAGGTTGCTTTTCCAACCCTAATCATCGGGAACTCCTTAACGGCCCCTTGCTTACTGGCGCCCCGATGATTATCTTGCTTTCCGCCTTAAAATTAGTAAAAATAAAGCAACAGTTTTTTCCCCCCATCTAAATTCACAGACTTCCTGCAAGTTTTTAACCCTTGTACTAAACAAATAGTACACATAATGTAACTAATCGAAAAAATATTACAATGGAAAAATTATAAATTATAAAAGATATACTGAACAAAAAAATAGACGTGGGTTGTTAATATAATTGAGAAAGGCTTACTTAACTATAAAGATGTACAACGATAAAAAAAACAAACATGATTAATGGAGAGATGATAATTGTTATTTATCACATTTCATCATTAAATAATCATCGGTTTGAAACACTTTCTCCAAGTGTAGCTACTTCTTGAATTTATTTTAAAGCTTTCCTTTCGAATCAAACAAAGTTTTTAAATTTCGTCAATTAATTATTCATTTTTCTTGATCTCAACTCATTCTATAATTTCAGGTAATAATTTCTATTGACAATCGAGTGTTGTTTCTTACTGCTATTTATTTACTGTTCCTTAGTGCGAGTTTGATAGTTTCTTTTCAGCATTCTGGTGTCATGTCTGTTCAGAGGCGTCACTAGGGGGGTGCGGAGGGTGCGAACCGCATCGGGTGACACCATCACACGGGGTGACACCAAAATGCAAAATATTACTGTCTATTATTCTGTCTATTATTCACAAAAAGTAAGGTGACCAACCGTCCTCCTTTTGAATGTGAAGTTAATAACCTTTTTTTTTTTTGGTTGAACAGATATTTTTAGAAGGTTATGAGTTACCGCACTGGGTGACACCAACCCTAGTGACGCCTCTGTGTCTGTTCAGTAATAATTCGTTTCTTATTTTCCTGTAAATCTTTTCCTTTAATCCAAGCTTATACATCTAATCATTAAAATTGAGTGATAATGATTCTTTGGTTCACAGAACATTAGTCCTAATTAACATTCAAGTATCGTTGGAAATCTCTTGGGTAGAGCTATCAGATCATGCAACATTTGAACAGTGGAAAAAAAATTCAAAAATTTCACCATTTTCCTTGAAAAACATGAACACATTAATTTTCACGTAATATCTGTAGAATTGTATTGTTAACATATTATTTATAATGGATGTTTGAAATTTTTAAATAAATGTACAACAAAGGGGAGTTTTTTTTCATTTCTTAAGTAGAAATTAATATTCAGCAGATAAAGACAATTAAATTTGGGATAATTACCAACTTTTTTAAACAATCCATTTAATTTATACAAATATAGTCAGCCTATTGAAAAGATAAGTTTTCTTCTTCTTGATATCGATTTGGGTCAACGACACTAGCCCCGTATGACGACCGTCACGGTGGAGCTAGTAAAGTTCCAGAAAGGAAACGAGGTTCATATCAAGTCCAGAATAACACTGAGATAGTAAGTCCCAGATAGAAACGGACGAAACACAGAAGAAGAAAGAAACAGCCATGCCGATGCCGGGATTCGAATCCAAGTTCCGACACAACGGCCGAACGGCAGACCGCCGTCTAGACCGCTCGGCCATGCCGGAACGGAGAAAAGATAGGCTCTAAAGAAAAACATTTTTTTTTTTATTTTTTTAAGCTGTGTGGATGTTTTCAATGATTTTCTCGGCAGTTAGAATTGGGCTGAAAATTTCAAGAAATTTTGTGTGATGGGTATCATTTGCTGCAGAAACAGTATTGCATTTCTTTTAAAATTAATGGATATAAAACATAATAATCTGATAACAGAAGTTTGCTTTTAATCATGTCGCAACTTGTAGATTAAAAAAAACAAAAAAACTTTTATTCGAGAATATAAGTCATTAGAATGGTGTATGTGTTTTTGTTGTATAATCCTAGTAAATCCTATGCTATTATCAGATATTGAATGCAGGAACTCTCGTATATAATGACTACAAGCAATGTTCCTTGATCTATCAAATTTTTTTATTTTTCTGCATTGTTGGTATCTGAATTTTGATAAAGACTTTTGCAAATGATTTGAAATTTATTTTATTTTTATATTCATTAAATTTAAAAGTTTGAAAGGATAGTTTTGGTAAATATTATCTACCACGCAATTATTATTGAGCAGACGCTTGATTTGCCATTTTTCTGATCAATACCGATCAGAATTCATGATTCATGTCAACGGACAGGTTTCGTAGCAATAGGAACGCTAACTTCAGCTGAAAACTGAAAAACCAGGACAATAAGGTTTACATTCATTATTTTTATTTTTAAATTTTTTTTGCTTCATACAAATGCCTTCAAAACCTTTTAAGTGATAAAATATTACGTGATATTCTGTAAACGTGGAAACGTATTAAGGCTTAAAAACAATTATAAAATTAAAAATTGTATTCTAAATTAAATCCAATTAGCTTAACTACATAAACTTCTCACAGTTCAGTTCAATTCTCCATTGAAATATGTAAAGAGAAAATTCGTGTGTCCTACTTTGCTCAGATAATTAAAAATTAAATATTTGTCCCATGATCCCATGGAGGAATTCATCATGAAATTTTTTATTTTATCAACCACATTGTGCCATCATGTCCTGAAAATTTCATGAAAATTGAAGAATTTAATATGTTTTGCTATTCAAGATAACACTTACCAAATGTTGCACAACATCTTAAAGCCCCACCAATAGCTTTACAATCATACTTGAATGATTCAATGTTACTTGAAGCCAAGTTCTTTCGTAAACCAAGAAAAGACAACTAATCTAAAATTGTCAATTCAAATTACTATAATTAAGAGAACTAAGACAGAATGTTAATTTTACCTTTTATTGTTTTCGGTTTTTTTAATAAAGCAACAAGCAAATAAAATTTCTTTAAAATTGGAAATTATGAAATCAAATCTCGTATTTGATGCTGGTATGATTATAACTTGTAAGTTTTCAGATGTTTCAGATACTTCTTTGCATTTCATTTTTAGATTATTTACTTCTGTTCACTGTTACTTTTTGTCTGTTTCATTTCAATTTCGTCTTACTTTATTCTATTTTAATCTAATTATTGATTTTATCCATATTTTATTATTTTTATTTTAATTTTTTCATTTTTATCATTTCTAAAATTTTTAGAAATGATACTAATAAGCTTTACATGATTTCTGTGGGTCTGGTAGCCCAGTGGTTCAGGCGCTGGACAGCGGACTGAAGAAGCCCGGGTTCAATTCGCAGCGGTGATCGTGGATTTTTCCACGGTTATTTCTCCTCCAGGCGGGATCTAGGGTTCACCCAGGCCTTTTTCAAATGGGTACCGGGTTTCTTACTCGGGGGTTAAACGCGGGCGAGCGTAGGACTAACCATCCGACCTCAACTAGTCCCGTTGTTTGACAATTGCTGGGAGCCTTAACCTCTCGCGCACCCCAGGGTCTGTATGGTCTGTTGCGATACAGTTTAACTTAACATGATTTCTATTTTTTATTTTGGGGGGGTTCAGTTTTGTTCAGTTACAAATTTTTATAATATCTAATTTCTATCATTTTCGATTTTGTTTGATCATATTTTCTTTTTGAAAAAATAAATGGCAAGCAAACTCAAAAAGGACAGAATTATACTTTATCGAATAATGTCCTTTATCCTTTCTTTATTTTTTTAACTCAATGTTTATACACGGAACGTCAAGAAAAAAAACAACGAAAAACTGCAAACTTCTAACTTGTTGTAATTATCACTGTGGTTGTTAAAGCTATGTTATTGTAAAGTCTGCAATTTCTGCAGTGTTTATAAGTAAAATAAAAGCAATATTATATTGGTTAAATACCTTCCTCTATAAGAAGAATGATATTGTTTTTTTCATATTGCATTATTTATATCAAGAGAATTCTGTTTAAGTTTGATTTGATTAAATATTTTAAACGTAATTTAACATCTATATTAACATCTGTTAATTCTTCGTTTTCTTAATCTAGTTTTAGTTATGAAGACATGCATTTCACATATCACCAGTTCTTTTATTGTAACATTATATTATCTTTAAAGATAATTTTTTTTATTAAGTTCATGGATTTCATTTGCATATTATTATTTACTCTTATTATTTTATGATTAAATAAAGACCTCTGTGGTTTGGGAATCTTATTAGGAAAAAGGTTGCCTTTTTCAGTTTTTTTTGAACCGAGGTTTTAACCTTTTTCGCTTCGTGAACTCCGTACAGACACCATCCCAAAACCATCCCCCCCCCCCAAAAAAAAACAAAAAACAAAAACAAACAAAAACGTACGCGCACACAACTGATTTCATGAGATGCGATTACAGAATCTTTACTGGGAACCCTCCTACAAGCCTACATAAACCACTAGCTGGGAAATTATTATAATATCTTAGAGAGTCTGTATTATCTTACCTGGTGTTTCCTTTCATAAGCATTTAATTTTTTTTCAATGATACTTCTATCGCTTCACGTCGTTTTTTACTACATTGTAAAAATTAAGTGCAGAATTTTTCAGCACATCTAATTTCATTATGGAATTAGTAGTGATGTCCATATGTTATGCTCAGAACATATTTTAAGGTTTTCTTTTCCTTCACAGTTTTTCTAATAAACAATGAAACTCTTTGAAATATTCTAAAATACGTTTGTGTAACATTTTAGAAATCTCTCATCATTGGATCATCCTTTTTCATCTTTTCTTTTCTTTTGAGCACTAGTTGTTTCAATCGTTAAGTAATTATTCTCGTATTATTGCTGTTTTAAAACATTATTTGGAATTTGTCCAACGTTTGGAATGTTTCGGAAGTGGTTCTAGTTAATTCCTGTTGCAATTCTCTTTCATAGAGAAAGTCATGTTGTAAAAGCATTCATTTTAAATAGCAGCACAAGTCAGATATTACTTTGATAACTAGTGTTGTTCAATGCAGTTTAATTGCAAATATTTTTTATGTAATATTGTAAATGAAAATAGCTCATTTATTTTGTTCTAATGAACTATACCCTTTGTTGGTGGTAAGCAGTTTTATCGTTTCACTTTCTGTCGCAGTTTGACTTAGAATTCCGCTAAGGTCCAAATTGTATTGTCCTTTAATTCTTAACAGGAGAGAAGTAATGGTATTCTATTCCGCCCTTTGGTTCGTCATTCCCCAGACACACTCACATTTGCTGGAGACCGCATGCTCGTTGTGTAATCCCGACAGAGCGGTTTCTCTATACTGCATCATTATCATCGTCACAGCATTGAAATTCCGTAATAACTTTAGCCCAACACCGCTTCAAAGTTTTTCGCAGCTTATTGGATTAAATGAAAATGAATTCAGATTGCAGATGCGATTTAGAAATCATAACAAATAGTAACAATCAACATACACATATGAATGAAAAGGCTTGGGAACAATTTACTATAAACTTTTGGGTGACAAAGGATTTAGAAACAGTGAATAAAAATTTTGAAAATAAATATAATCAATAAGAAGATAATTAGAAAGAATTAATAACCAACATTAATGTCAAATTTCGTTGGAGTGTGAAATAGAAGAAAATGAAAAGATATTAAATAATACTATCGTTGGAGTGTGAAATAGAAGAAAATGAAAAGATATTAAATAATACTATCTGAAAACCAGAGACAAACAAATATTTTTAAAGCATCAATGAGATAATATGAAAAGTTAATTTCATATTAATTTATGAATTTCTTAAAAAAATATTCAATGCAAAACTTATGTAAAATAATGAAAATTGCCGAAAACCTAAAACCCTTGTATTAATGACACTTTATTAATACTTAAGTTTTACAAAGGAAATAACTCTGCAAAAGAAGTTCCAATATTGGTCTATCATGAAATATCCTTTTCTCTATTTTTCTGATCATTAAAGCTTTATAACATCTGATACTTTTCTCCTTGTAACCATGGCTACAGTCGATCAGAGGAAATTCCAGAAAAACATCGTCATGATCTATTTGTCTCCAAGTCTCTCCCTTTTACTTTGTTTTTCTCGTCTTCTTCGATAACATTCAATTTCTTGTTGTTTGTTTCAGAGTCTGTGGTTCGGTTCCCATTTTTTACTTCATAATAATTTTTGGTTGTCATATGTTTTTTACAGAAAATATTCTAATTTTCTTCATTTACTCGAACATTTGTCAGTAGTTTAATTACAAAGCATGAATCCTCATCTGTTTCACAGATTATCATTGAGTTTCACAGAAAATTTTTCCATTCTTTAAAAAATGAAGTTGAAGAAAAAAAAAGTTTTAAATAACATTCTTTCTTATATAATAAGAATCAGTAATAATTCTGAAGCGATAAAAAGAAATAATAAGATCTTCAATGTGTTTTTTGTGTGAGTGTGTGTTTTTTTTTCTTACATGTCAATTAAGAAGTTGGCTTCTCTTTGTAATTAGTTTATTGTTTAAAAGAGCAACTGCATTATGTCTTAATCGCAAAAGTTTTTTACATGAAATCATAATTTAATTAATTATTTAAAGCTTACTTCTCGCTTTTAATGAAAATATTTCAAGATTGATCGCTGGTTGCTAATAGTGTAGTAAGGATATTTTTTTCTTGTATTAACTCAATATTAAATAATGGCAAGTAAAATTCGTTCTTATGATAATAATAATAATAATAATAATAATAATAATAATAAGTGTTTGGAGTGTTTTGAACTGGACCATGGTTTGGCCATCCAATCCATGGAACAGGGAGAGACCTACAAGTACCTGGGCTTCCAGCAAGCGCGCGTCATTGACAACGCAAACATCAAAAATGCACTGAAGAACACATACCTTGCTCGAGTTCACAAAATCCTCAAAACACAACTCAACGCCAGAAATAAAATTAAAGCTATCAACACTTTTGCCGTTCCCACACTAACATATTCGTTTGGCATAATTCCATGGACAAACACCGAACTCGAAGCACTACAACGCGCAACACGCACTACATTCACGAAACACAACATGCACCACCCCAAGTCCGCTACGGAAAGGATGACTCTTCCCCGCAAGGAGGGAGGCCGAGGACTCATCAACCTCATCACCCTACACGAAAAACAAGTACATACACTTAGGGAACATTTCCACCAAAGAGCAGAAGACTCCTCACTTCACTCAGCCATTGTCAAGGCTGACACACACCTCACACCCCTGAACCTCGAAAACTCTTCTCCAACACTCACCACCCCTGACACCCACACTCAGCAGCTGCGTGAATCATGGGCTCGTAAGGAACTCCATGGCAGACATCATCACGAACTCAGCCAGCCTCATGTCGACATGGAAGCGTCGAACAGATGGCTGACGAGTGGTGAGCTGTTTGGGGAGACCGAAGGGTTCATGATCGCAATACAGGACCAAGTCATCTCCACACGCAACTACAAGAAACACATTCTACACGATGCAAACACACATGACGACAAATGCAGGAAATGCCACACTACGCATGAGACGATCGACCACGTAATATCAGGCTGTCCCCTTCTCTCTCAAACAGACTACCTCCACCGACACAATCAGGTAGCGTCGATCGTTCATCAACAACTAGCACACAAACATTCACTTATTAAGAGCACGGTCCCATACTACAAGTACATACCACAAAGCGTATTAGAGTCACCCTCATATAAACTATACTGGGACCGCCCCATTCACACAGACAAAACCATACATCACAACAGACCAGACATCACACTTGTTGATAAGGTCAACAAACAGACCTATCTAATTGATATTGCAGTGCCTATCAGCAAGAACATGCAGAAAACTCACGCAGACAAGATCAGTAAATACACTGATCTATGCACACGAGCTCCAGAAGCAGTGGAGGCAGGATCGAGTACGTGTTGTACCCATCGTTCTGTCTGCCACTGGTCTGGTGCCTCACACATTGCACCACAGTCTCAGCACACTAGGACTTCACAAAAACACTTATGCACAACTGCAGAAGGCTGTGGTACTCAACACTATACGCATAGTTAGGAAATTTATGGACACAAGCACACATCCCTAATCATTCTTGCACACATCTTTACACTTGGCAGTATGTGCTTTGGTCCTTGACCCGCCATATTGTTTTTGCTGGGGAAACCCAAGGTTTGAAACATACCAACATAATAATAATAATAATAATAAATATTAGAAACAATTCATGATAAGTTCAGATAGTAGTTACTTTTCATCAAATAAAAGTTCAGCAATATTAGCTAACAGTCCATGTAGTTGTTAGCTGTAGGTTAGGGACACATACTGGCATAGAGAGGGGGAGGGGGGAAACTTATCTACCACCCCCCATTTTCAATGTTAATATAATTAATGTAATTTCTTTCTCTAAAAAGGACTAATAAAAAATGCTGTATTTTATTTAAATTATTAATTGTACATTAATTTACTTAAATTTTTTAGATAATTTTTCAGTGTAAAGTATATTTTTTTTTTACATTAAATTTTGCCCCCCTTACCTTCACACCGTTTCTTAAATTTCTGTGGAAGGTACTTGGCTATGGATATGTAAATATTATTGGTAAGTTTATGTCTCATTCTTTGATGATGCACATCTACCAATTTTCTTACAATTGAAATATTTATTTACCACTCTTGACTCGGAGAAATCGTGCATTTCGACTGCAAAGTTTTTTAAGTTTTCGAACAGTGACAAATACCGATATTGTACTTTGTGGGCGTGATGAAGCTTCAATAACAAATGAAAAATCTCTTTAAAAAAATTGACATCTGCACATTCTGAAGCATAGAATGAATTTATATCAGTAAAAATATCGTTTATTTTCGAAAGATAATCTCGTGACTGCAATACTTATTTCATAATAACCTTGGATTCAAACTTTTGCATTTAAACTTTTTATTATTAGGTAACGTAAATGGCAATGAAAACTTAATATATGAAAACTAAGCAATTGACAACTATCGTTTTGATACTAAAATATCAATTACTTAGAAATGCCTTTTACAATGAATTACTTGTTTGTAAGAGATAAAATTAATTTCCACGATATTATCTTGAAAGATACATTTATGCTTCTTTAAGGAATTCATAAAAATGTCATAAAAATATATGCCATGGATCAGTTTATTAAAATACTTACATTTTTTTAATGTCAAGAATGTTTACTGCTTTCATGGAAAATGACTTTCATTGATCAAATATCAAGAGGGATTAAATATTAAAAACGGTCGTTATATCGGAGGCAGAGGTTGCATTAATATTCTCTCTCATCTTCCCTTTTATTAAGCACGTACCATCTTCCAAGACATTTGAAACGTTCCATCTGCAAGCTTTCTTCCCTCGGTGTTTGCGCATCAACGTACTCTGCTTTAGCTTTGGATGCTTATTCATCCACTCTTATCTCAGCAAATGCCGAAGGTAATATCCCACATTGCTGAAGAATTAAGAATTACAAAACAGTTTTCAGCTTAATGGAACAAAAATGATGTAGATAAAAATTACACGAAACGTTAAAATCTTTCGTTAAACTCTTTCCTTAAAGTTTTAAGCAGCATTTTTATTTATACTATTCTTTGTAACTTTAAATTCAAACAATATTATTAAGGAACTCAAATATTTTTTTTATAAGATATTAAAAAGTTTATAGTTTCTCAAATTTTACAAAATATTTTGAAACTAGAAAAAATTCCCGTGCTTCGCACGGGTTACAAAAAAAGAGTTGTCCTGATGTGGATGACGCAGAAATTGTAATTGTGTGATCACTTTTCCAGTTGGTAAAAAAGGCACTTAGTTATAAATTATGTTATATAACTGCTGCCGTCGCTTCGCTCCGGAAGCCTTCCATACATAATGTAGAAAAACGCTTTATTTCTTCAAACCTGTGAACCTCCGTGCCAAATTTGGTAAAGATCCGTTGAGAAATGGCGACGTTGTTTCAAAACAAGCAAACAAATACTCGAGCTTATTATATAGATAAACGATTATTGCAGTCACTAGCTGGAATTTTTTGAAGTTTTTCGTTCTTTCTTATTTTCATGAGGAAATTTTCAGTATCCCATTGGAGATATAAAAAATAAATGCCGATTTTGGTTTTAGATTTGATATTCTACCGCAGAATTAGATCTAATTCAAAAGAAATAAAGTAAATCAGTAACTGTCAAGCAATCGAAAATCTAGATTCCAAGAAATTTTGAAATTAAAATCTTTGAAAATCGTATTTAATTGATTGTTATTAATGTAATGTTAACAATAGAAATTAAAATCAAATTTAAGTCCTTCATTAGAAATGACATAAAAGAAAATGCACTAACCTCAAAGACATTTTAGCTTTAGATATTAAAAAAGGATATTTATTACATTCACTTGTTTGTTTAGGATGTAAACTCGAATTTCTTTTTAAGTTTCTATTGCAATTTTAGTTCATAAATAAATTCCAAGTTGCCAGATTCAAAATCGTGAACTTTTCTAAAATTTTCCTATTCAATTACTGAAGGAAGAAACATTACTGATTCCCTCGTTGAAATTATAATACACTGTTTGTTTATTAATTCAGTAAACAAAATTAATAAATTAATTTTCAGAATTAGGATTAAATGTCTTCGTTGACAACTTTTTATCTCTTCAGCTTTAGTTCATTTTATTTCTTCGGCATCCAAGTGTCGATATTAATGAAAATTTAATAGAAAATATTTGAATATTGGAAACCTTGCTTCGTTCACGGATGAAGAGCACTTTATGAATGAAGGTTCATGCACCAAGGATAACTAATGTTGAAAACATCGTTAATAGCATTGACCAGAACTACAAACTTATAAAAGCTCATTGCCATAATCGTTATTGTGTTTATGAGTGGTCTTCACTCAATGCCTGCGCTTTGTAGTTGTTCTGTTTAAATATAAGTGACTTTTCTGAAGATAAATCAATGACGTTTCTTTTCGAATAATGATGTTCTATTCACAATGTCATATGACAGACATCATACTATACTTACTACGTGGCTTTTATTATCAGAATGTCATTCAAATTAAGTTAGTTTCTTGCTTAAAGGCTTTTAGAATAACTATTTTAGAAACTTTCTTTCACTATTTTTTTGCCTTACATTTTTGGGATAATAACTGAATGACTTCATCTCAAAGTCTGTATATATATTTTAAATAAACTAGAACATCATTTCACTGTAAATACTGCTTGTATACAATATTTCGTTTCTTTAGAATAACCTAAAGAAGTTTCTTATTCTAAATAAACGAAATATTATATACAAGCAGTAATAAGATATTTATAGTGAAATGATGTTCTAATTTAATGAATGACTTCAATAATAATTCGTTAATATAGAAGCAGAAATTTGGATATTCTTGTAAAATTTAAATGCTTAAATTCTACATAAATATGTTTATTAACATTTTCATTTTATATTATTTTTTTGATTGATTTACTTTTTTAAAAAAATCCAAATCTGTTTTATATTTTCTTCTTTTTTAGTCGATTACATACAAAAGGGAAATTAAGTTTTGCTATCTGTTCAATATCTTTGAAAACTCATGTATTTCATTTTTTCATGTTTTTGAGATTTAAGTTTTCGCAGTTTTCGCTTCTACAGTGATGTAGCTAAGTTTTTGGTGGACGAGGAAAATATACGCGAATATAACTCGCACTTTTTTTCCCCAAAAATTTAAGTTAAAAAAATCGTGGGGCGAGATGTAAATGTTACAAAATTTGTCTTTGTAACTGAAATATCATTATGCAGGGATTTTCGGAAAGTTTATCAGGGAAAAATTAAATTGACTTGTTTATTAAATTCTCAGTATTTATTATTTCATATATATATATATATAGTCGGACCTCGATATAAGGTCACCTGCATATAAAGCTCATTGAATAGGAATTCTTTGATATGGATTATCGGATAAATGGTCAGGTCTTAAATACCGTAATCGCAATAAGGTCACTTTTGTCTGTGATTTCAGTGCCATACTGATTCAATTCCAAAATTTTTTCCGTGGGTACGATCTTTTATCGGCGTCATTACTCCTACTGACGGAGAGGACAGCTTTTTCACAAAGCACTTCATCCCCTTCAATTCTAGGAAAAAAGATGATGAAGACGATATTCCTTTACCTGTGTTAATATAAGATCTCAGAAATCGCGACTGTGCTATAGAAGGGGAAAGTGAATATGCGAGAATTGATGGTGAAATTGCTACCACTTCTCTAGCTTCGATTTCCGAAATTGTTTCGCAAGTTTTAGATTCCAATGCATTAGAAACTGAGGATAACGACAGTTTTACTGAAAGTGAAGCGGTGACACAAGCAAAAGCGCTTAGAGCATTAAATTTTCAGAAACTACAAAAATTAGAAAACATTGTACAAAAGATGAAACCAAAATCGCGACAGTACTGTATTATGGATTATTTTAAGTAAGGTCAGTTGTACATCAGTACTTTGCTTGAGCATACTAGTACTATTTGTATACAACTTTATTCCGAATTAAAATTTTTAAATAAAAATTTCTTTCTGATTCCATTAATTTTAATTGGTCAACTAAATTAAAAAATTATAACCTAATAAACTGATATTTTTGTACGTATTAATTTTTACAAGAATTATACTGTATTTATATAATGCTTATTTATTGACAAATGCGTATGAATCTGTTATAAGGTCACCATGCTTTTAAGGTCACTTTCGCGAGGTCCCAAGGGATGACCTTATATCGAGGTCCGATATATATATATATATATGGTTTACCAATTCTATGTGCGTATTCCTCTGTGTGTAATGCAACAGATCAGAAAGCTGCCCAACAAGTCTACTGCAGCGCAGATGTAGTAGTGCCGGATTGATGATCCAAGTGATGAATGAAACTATCCTGCAGTTTCTTCACACACTCACATTTTCCGGCATGCCACCTCATCAGCTGAGCCTGAAGAAAGGGTCAATTGTGATGCTCCTTCGCAATCTCTATCCAAGAAAAGACTCTGTAATGGCACACTATTGGTCATTAAGGAGTGTCATCGCAATTTAATCACGGCAAAATTTCTTTCGGAAAGCAACAGATATCGGTGATATCATTACTATTCCCAGGATCGATTTTCAGCCGAGTGATGTCAATTTGCCATTCAACTTGAAGTATTCAGTTCCCAGTAAAGACCTTGCAATGAACAAATTAATTTATATTCATAATAATGAATTCATTTCAATTTTCTATCCGTCATAATATATGACGGGCAAATACTTTAGTAATTTATAATTGCTCATATTATTTATAAAATGAATGCGTTTAAATTTGAATTATCAACGTTATTTACATGATCGGTCTCTCATCTTCATTATATGATATATTTGAATCTTTACGACAATATTTCTGCGATTAAATTAAAATCCTTTTATCATTATTTCCATGTTCTTTTTATCAGGTAATCATAAGATTATTATGATTTTAAAAAAGAAACTGAAATGGGTATGTTTTATCAATAATCTCCTATTCGCTATCGCTACTTCCGGTCTGGAGTGCTGTTCCTTGCTTCATTGTCAAGGCCATCTTCGCTCAACAACAAAGGCAGCCGACGAAGAATCCAAAATATCTGAAACTGCCTTAACAACATTCACTATCTATTTCTTAAAAGTTTCAAAATTTTTCCGGGTGCAAAGTAAATATCTTTAACCCCAAAGTAAATTCAGGGGTGTTGGATATACGCGAGGGAGAGTTATATTGGAGTAAATACGGTACTATGTTTCTGGCAATGCAATGTGAAAGTGAATAGGGCGCATGCGTCGGCAGGAGCAGACGTGCAGGTTTTCGCTCTTGAAGCTACCATTGAGATTTCTACTAATTCTTTTTATATTTATTGCTCTCCTCTGCATATTGATTGACTACCTACAAAGAAAATGAGTGAGTATACTAAATTTAATATAAAGTGTGTGGTTTGTAACAAAATATTGAAAACGGGTGAAATGAGATGTTTTACATGTGGTGCGGAACAGCATATAAAATGTGCATCTGAATTGGAACTGGCAGATTATGATACTCCAACTAAGAAGAAAACTTGGAAATGTAAAAACTGCAAAAGGATAACAACAAGAGGAAAAAAACTAGCTAATTTTGGAAATTCAGAAAACGATTTAGATGAAGAAACTGAAAAGAAAAGCAAAATTAATGAGACACCTAAACACCCTGATGTCAATATGAACCCTCCCAATGACAATTTAGACAGTAACCAAATGATACTCCGAGAACTATCTGAAATAAGGAAATCAATTGATTTCATGAGCACTAAATATGATGAAATAATAGAAAGAATTCAAACATATCATAATGAAAATAAAGAAATTCTTGAAAAAATGAAAATACTTGAAAATGAAAATACTCTTCAAAATAAAAAAATTTTTGATTTGGAAGAACACATACAAAACCTGGAATTACAACAAAGAAAATTTAATATTGAAGTAATAGGAGTAGAAGAACAGGAAAATGAACAATTAAGTGATGTTATAAATGCAATTGCTCGAAAACTCAATATACCCGACCCCCTTCAACAAATTGACATAGTCCATAGATACGGAAGAATTAACAAAAGTAAAGGAAGACCAATTATCATCAAATTTGTCAATAGAAGAGATAGAGACAATTGGCTACTGAAATATAAACAAAATAAAAATTTAATGAATAATGATATATTAAACAGTAACAACAATGAAAGAATATATATTAATGAGAATCTAACACAAAAAATGAAAACTCTACTATGGAAAGCTAAGAAAGAAGCAAAAGATAAAAATTACAAATTTGCCTGGATAAAAAATTCTAAAATTTTTATCAGAAAGAATGAAAATTCAAAAATAATAAATATTAAAAGTGATACTGATCTAATTAATTTGTAAAAAAAAATGACAGATTATATAAACAATCAAATTGAGTTAGGTAATTTAAATGTAATAGGCAATTTCAACAAATGGAATCCTAAACAAGATTGTAAAAATATTTTCTATCTAAATATAAGAAGTTTAAGGTCAAACTTCTTGTATTTGATTGCAAATATTAATTCTAAAATGCTAAATATAGATATTATTATCTTAGTAGAAGTTAATATCAAAGATGAAGAATCTCAATTATATAATATTCAAGGATATAGCATGATTTGTAATCTGAGAAAAAATATAAGAGGAGGTGGCATTATAATATATTTTAAAAATATCTATAATGTAACTATGAAACAAGATGAGACTGTTACCTACGAAAATATTATTTGTCAAATAAATAAAATCTCAACAAATAATTTTATAATTTATACGATATATAAACCCCCACACACTAACAAAAACTTATTTAATAAAGAATTAAAAAAAAATTTAAAAAATATCAAGATTGATGAAGGATCTGATATAATTTTAATTGGGGATACGAATATCGACATAATAAAAAGTAACCTTAATAAAACTACAAGTAAGTACCTCCAAATTATGTACAATTTAGGTTTCAAAAATTTTTGCTATAAAACCACAAGAAATGTCAATACAACTGTATCTCTATCTAAAACTTGTATTGACCATTGTTTCCTATACTCAAAAAAGCTAAAAATGATCTCTAACATTATTGAATGTGACATTTCCGATCATTATGGCTTAATACTTGAGATTGAAAATAATGATCAAAATTTAGATTTAAGAAAAAATTTAATACAAAGATATTACAAGATTAATGATGATTACTTATACAGTAAAGTTATTTTATTAACTTCTAACATTGAAAAAAATAAATATACAAACCCTAATATAATTATTAATAAATTTCAAAAAATAATAAAAAAAGCTAGAAAGCTTTATAAAATAAATGAGGATAATAACCAAAACAATTTACAGACAGATTCAAAACAAAATAAAATAGTATTTAAAAATCCGTGGATGACTCATGAAATCATGAGACAAATTGAAGAAAAAAACAGATTATTTAAAAAATATAAAAATAATAAAACAAATAAAAATATTGAAAAAAGTTACAAGAAAAAAAGAAACTGGATCAAAAACTTTATTAAAAGACAAAAAAGACTTTATTTCAAAAACTTAATTGAAAAGGAAAAAAATCCAAATATAAAAATTTGGAATATTTTAAAAAAACAAGTTACTAATAATAATAAAAATTCAAATAATGAAATAATTAAGATGTTAGAAAATTATGATGTAGAAATAATCTTTAAGGAATTTAAAAAAATTTTTACACAAACACAGGAAATCAACAAAAATAGCAATAAAAAAGAGATGCTAAAATATGAAAATCCTTCGTTAAAAGATTCTATTATCTTCTTGCCACCAAATACAAATGATATTTTAAGTATAATAACCAAACAAAATATAAATCATTCAGTTGGTATTGATTATATAAATATAACTGATATAAAAAAACATAAAGAAATTTTTGCAGATTTTATAGTTGAATTAACCAAGAAAATTTTGAATACCAATACTTATCCAAATTTATGGAAAATTGCTTATGTTTCACCTATTTTCAAAGGAGGAAATGCTGAACGTTTTGAAAATTACAGACCAATTTCTTTGCTTTCAAATATCTCAAAAATCTTAGAAACATATATTACAAATACCCTTTATAATTTTATACAAAAAAATCATCTTATTAGTGAAAATCAATATGCCTATCAAAACAAGAAGAGTACAACGCAACTTTTAATAAATTTAAATGAAAATATTGCAGATAATTTAAATAAAGGAAATATTATTTACATTGCTTTTATTGATTTTAAAAAAGCTTTCGATTCTGTTGATCATGATTTGTTACTTGATAAACTTTATTTAATGGGTATAAGAGGCGATACTTATGAATTGATTAAAAGTTACTTAAAAAAAAGAAAATTTCGAATTAAAATAAAAAATTATAAAAGCAACTTATTCAATATAAAGTGTGGTGTTCCTCAGGGATCAAATTTGGGTCCTTTGCTCTTCAATATCTTCATAAATTCGATTAACAATTGCATCCAATATTCAAAGATATATATCTATGCAGATGATGTACTCTTGATGACTTATGATAGGAATCAGGAAGATGCTTTTAATTTTTTGCAAAATGATATAAATAATATTCAAAAATGGACAAGGAATAATAAAATGACAATAAATAAAGATAAAACAAAAATTATTGTGATTAAGAATAAAAATAAAAAGTTAAATTATAACTTAGATCTACAACTACATGATGAAAATTGCATAAATTCTAAAAAACTAAATAATTTAATTAAATCATGTAATTGTACTACAATTGAAAGTGTTCATAAACAAAAATATCTTGGTATTTATATAGATGACAAATTTTCTTGGAACTTCCACTATAATTATATCTTAAAAAGACTGAATACTTTATTATATTTTTTCTATCACATTAAAAATATGTTTCCTTTTAAACAGAAATTGGTTGTTTATAAGGCATATGTTGATTCGACACTAAATTATGGTTTGGACTGTTGGATATTTATAAACAGACAACAAATTAAAAATATAAATAAAATTATTCTGAAGATCTTTAATTACGTAATGATTAACTTTAAAAACAAAAAACCTGAGGAACAACAAAGCATAAGAAAGAAATATAAAATACTTTTATTAAATGAAAAATTTATTTATAACAATATGATAAAGAATTTTTTTGATATAAAAAATAAAAAAGATAACTTACAAAATAATTCCAACACCAGAAAAGGTTGGATAAAAATATTTAATGTTACAAAAATAAATAATAATATGGGATTTAGACAAAAAAATCAAATCCTTTATAGTCTTTTCAATCAATTAAAATGGGAAAATTATAATTTTGAAAGAATTAGTCAGGTTAAAAATCAGTTAATAATAGATATTATTGATGGTAGTTTTAAATTTTAATATTATTAATCTTAATTTTTTTTTCTTTCACTTATCTGTATTTAGATTAAATTTTCAGTACCTATACCACAGGTATTTCTCTTTTAGAAATACCTATTAGGACTGATGCACATTAAAAAAAAAAAAAGAATAATAAAAATAAAAAAAAAAAAATATCAGGATAACAGTACCCCCATAAATTATACTGTTTCGTAATATAATACTGAGTAGGCTACTCAAAGAAAAGGAAAGTTGCTTATTTATATATTGATAGAGGTAAAGCATAATGTTTATGTAATAAATCCTAAATGGATAAGTACCATCACATTCTTAATTGACTTAACAAGAAGTGATTTTTTTTTTATGTTCTGTATACGGTAAGATTCTGTACAATTGCATAATTTCTTCAAAACCTCAATTTATTTGATCTAATTTTAAAAATTCCTGAGCAATTCAGCCTATTAGAATGACAATAGTTGTGAAAGATTTCAGCTTCTCGGAATTATATATATATATTTTTTATATTTTCTGGCTTAAAAAGATATACATATTTGCAGATGCTATTAATTGGAATCCGATGATATTGACTTCACTGAAATAAATTTTACCCAAGCTGTAAGTTACTTTCATTCATAATCGCCAATTGAACAATTCTCAAAATGAAAATGCTTGTTGGAAAATAAATGAGAATAATTTTTCGTCCTACTTGTAACAGCAAAGTGTTTTCTTGGAGAAAGAGAATTAAAGCCCCATTGAGGGTCAAACACACTTTATTGGCTATAAATAATTGAGTGAGCGGAAATTTGTTTTTTACTTAGTAGTTCGAGGAAAAAAAATAATAATCGGAAAACAAATGAAATCTTCAGTGCTTGATATTGATTACTTTTATAAACGATGAATGCTATTAAAGCAGTATCTTTCAACTTAGCAATTCAAACAGAAAGTTTTCAACGTTTGTGAAATCAAACAATATCAAACATTGGATTGAAAATTGATGCAAAGAGTAAAATGAATCTTTTGAAATTCTGTCTAGAATTTACGAAATTAAGGGAATCCGAGGCGGAATGGGGTGGTCTATTTATTTCTCCTATAAGATGGTGGTACTAGTGGAAACTAGGCAAATCAGATCATTCGATATCCAGTGCATGCTGAGAAGTAATGCATTTCCTGTTAGTTGTTAGTTGTCCAGCTATTGAGCTATTCTTATAACATTGCTGGTTTTTCTTTAGCAAAGTAAACCTTAGGTCTATCCCCTATTCGAATTATTTTAACTGGTAGTCATATTCAATAACTCATACTTAAGCAGTATTTTTCAGTTGTAAACTGTGGGGGAAAATCATATCATGGCGTTTTTATTGAAATTATAACTTTGAAATCTCTCTGGGGGTAGAATAGGCCTAGGAGGAATGCGGCATCAAAAGATGGTCCGTCAGTATGACAAGGAAGACCAATAGGCAAAGTTTCCAAACACCTCACCCAGAAAACCTTTTATCCACCCCAAATGTGAAACAAGAAGTATAAAGAGTGCCACGAAAAAGAGGTAAAACGGCTATCCTTAACGCATCTCTCTACAGAGCTGAAACAGCAAATTCTATCCAGAGTAAGATGATAAAGAGGGAAAAAAGAAAACTCAAAGAAGAGATTGCGGTCAAAAAGAATAGAGACCAAGAAAAAACAAATGAAGAAATGGAAAAAAAAAAAAAATTAGCACAAAGGAAAACCGTAGAATTCTCCGGGAGGGGGGGGGGGGATCGAGTTCAATTGAAACAGAAGAGGATGTGGACGCTGCGTGGCTTTTATTGTGAGGAATTGTATTCAAATTCTAACAAATGCTGGTTGAGCGCAGTGTACAAAAATGGAATAAATAGTGATGATGATGAGTGTCTGTGAATACTGTGTATAAATAAGGAAAGAATTACATTAACCCCCCCCCCTCCCGGGGTAAACTACATTCTTAAAAAACTTGAAATTATTTAACAATCATATGTATTTTTAAATGTTTTCTCAGTCTGTCGCGTTCCTTACACTCTGAATAAAACGTTAATGGAAGTGATAAAGATGTTATTGCTTTGTATAACTGCCTACTTTAAAGGCCGTATTACATTTACCATTTCACTCGCCATAACCTCGCCATTTCACTCGCCATCACCTCGCCATCAGATGGCGAGAGGAGATGGCGAGGGATAGAGGTTGGGCTATCTTTGAAGAAATGGCGCGACATCAGATGGCTGGACATCGACACTAGCGCTCCTGGTGACGAATTGTAGAACTTGGAAGTCCAAACGATTTGTATCTATTTATTCGAAATTACCGATTACAAAAATGATTTTCACGATCGGAGGGCATCTTTTCCTTATGTTTTCGTGGATGCTTTCATAAAATGTTACATTATTAATCAAAATCATTTCATAATTTCGGCTTGAAAATTTGAATCGACAGCGACCGACATCTCGAAAAGATATCGTCGTTGATCGAGATTTAACGAGACTGAATTATTTATCGAAACTGACTTATCGAAACTGAAAACAAAGAAACATAAAACGATGAAAAAAAAACATGAATATTTCCTATTTGAATTAATTAAAAACATTCTTTCACCTATCCGATGCATTGACTAAATGGTTTTTATACAAATCAATGCTATTTTTTTCGTAGGCATGATGACAATTGAGAAGTGTAAATGTTCCGTGTGATGGAAGGCGTTATGGTAAGTGTAAAGCGGTACACTAATCACTCGCAATATACCCTGACATTGCCTGCGTTATGGCTTGCATTTATGGCGAGTGAAATGGTAAATGTAATACGGCCATAAGTTAAATATGATGTGCCCTGTTGCGCACCGGATCTCCCTGTAGTTTTTTATTAATCAGCAAAAGGTATTTCATTAATTAACAAAATTTATTTTACTAAGCAACAAAATATTAAAAAGTATTTGGTATATTAATAAAATAAATTTTCAGATAATAAAAAAAGTACACTTCCATGAATTAGCCCGATTGACTGCTTACTTTCTGTGTTGATATGCTAAGATAGTTAAAATTAATTTTTTTATTTAGATGTAGGTATTATGCAATATTGCAAAACCTTGGAAAATATCATCCAACATCTAGATTAAACGTTGTAACTTCTCTAACTAGTGAAAACAGGAAGTCTACACTTCGAATTCTTTACTGAAAATACAGATGGTATATAGTTGAAAACGTATAAAAGCTGTTGCTAATGGTTTATAATTGTTTGTACTTTTGCATCATTTCCATTGTTATTTTTTTTATTTATTTATCATTAGTACGAGCAACAAGACTTAATGTGAATGTTTCTAAGCAAGGAGATAAGTATATCATTTATCTGTAGAACATTGACACCTATCGGTTGCTGTTGGTGTTCAAGTCCTGAAAAATGAGCTAATTTTATGTTACATGAGAACTTGCGATTCTACACAGCCAAATTCCAGAGAAGGTAAGGAATAAAACAGTATCCTGTAATCTTTGCAGTAAATAGAAAGATTGGCAGGTGTTATGCAGATCCCCCCTCCCCCCAATTGCAGATGAAAAAGAAAAAAAAAATCCAATATTTAGGACTTTTTTGTTTTAATTGGAGAAACATTATATTTGTAAACACCCTCCCTATCCTTGGTTGAATGGCTAACCCCCCGCCTCAATCTAAATTCCTGGGCTTGCGTCTGCATGTCAATAACTGAACATAATTTTTTTTATGGGGGAAATGGTCTAATATATAATTATCTAAGTCGTAATCATCAACTATATTCCCCTTTGTAAGTTTCAAGGAAATTATCAAACGTTGAAAGAGAATTCAAGTTTTAGTAGTGACAACTGCACTAATTTTCTGCTTAAGATGATAATGTCTTACAGATGGTATCTGACACAAAGTACGATAACAAAGATATTCCAGGAATTAGCGATTCTTATCGAACATATTAAGACTGCCTTAAAGCGATGCAATTACCGCTGTTAGTGAATCATGTGAGTTACCTCTTCTGGAAGAATGAGATTTATTGTCTTAGACTAAAGCGAGCAATTATCTAATTAGCAAGATTACACACTGTCAGATCGTTGACAGTGTGTACTGAGTCCATGTTGACATACTCCCTGTTGAGTACTGTCTTCTAAATTACAAAGGAGAGCATTAAATTTCCGAAATTTACAGAACACTATTTAAGATTTTCCTGCATTCCTGGAAGGTGATATTTGCTACTTATCTGAATTTCATACTCTTGGCAAACGAAAAGTTATTCAGATTTTAATTTTTAAGAAACCACACTAAATGTAGTCACTTTTATTTAAAAGTCTGATTTCCGAAAAATATACATGCGAAAAATGAACCAAAAACCCCATTTAAAATTTAATAAAGTTAAATACAGCTAACGGCTTCATCCGAGTTATTAATATGACTCAGTTGTCTCTTTTTTTGTCTATCTGGGTTTTTTTAATAACTTTTGGGAAATTAAAAAGGAATTTTTTTAATTAAATGCTTTTTTATTCTGTTTTAATTATTCAAAACCCGTATACTTAAAAAAAAAAATTCTCTGCCAATATTTTTTCATATGTCAGGCATTTTGCAATAAATTAGCAAAACAAATGGGATTTCAGAATAATAAAAGTAGCTGTCTTAAAGTGTAAGCAGCCATTTATTCTTTTGACGACCGTCTTTCTGCTTTCCCAAGTAGATTATTTCTAATCTAATAACACAGACATTTGAATATTATTCCAATAACATTCCCTCAAATATGCTTTTTCGTCGAAGTAAGGTTTTATTTTCTTGCTCCATTTTAATTGCCATCACTTAGAACGGAGAACTTCCAGTCTTTTGTCATAATTGTGTCATTTAAAGGAAGTAAACTGAATCGTTACTGTACTGCTTTAATATCTTCTACCAAAAGAACAGGAAAGGCAGTGTTAGACCTGTGTTCCTTTGGCTTTGCTGAGCTTTCGCTTACATTACAATAAATAAAGAGAGATCTTAAAGGACGACAGATGTGGCTGTTTAATGACCTTAGGAACAAAGAACAATTAATTTAGCTTCCTACCTAAAGAGCGATCGTCCACTAAGGTATTTAAGGTAATAAATTTGGATCGCAGGAGCAGAAAGAGATTCGGAAAAGATTGCTTCGGCATTTTTCATTGTTTTAAAGAAGTGAATGTTTGAGTTAACATTTTCATGCAAATATTTAACCTTTTCATGAATGGATTTGTTTTAGAAAAAAACAACAACGAACAGACGGAGACTTTAAAGTATACATTCGCCCTATTAATTTCAGTAATGATTATATTAAAAATTATATATTTGTGAATAATATAAATAATTAAATTTGTATTCAATTATTTATATTAATTGAATTTAACATTTAACGCATTTTTACCTATACTATCGAAACAGATGTTATGATGATTTCACGTCGCCTGTATCAAGTAGCATATCTGTCCCGTTTTACTCTCTTTAGCATCAATCTTTGGGACAATCTTTCTGGCAATGAATGTTATAAGCATTCGTATTTTTTTTTTACAATTCGGTCCAGTTAAGCGAAGGATGTGTGAATTATTAGTATGTTTTTACTTATTAATATTTAACTCCATAAGTTTTCGGTAGATTCTGAAAGAGATTCTACGTTTCAATTTCAACTTGTGTACATTCATAACCGATAACCAAAAACTAGGGTTCGACATGCCGGCATCATGACTTTGAAATCAGTCAGTCTATCTGCCTGTGGAACCTGACTCCGTGATACGATCCTCTGTGCAGTCGAATGTCATCCTGAGTAATTTGTTTTCTCTGAACAGTGCTTTTTAGTTTGTACACTCTTGAAGATTCCGATAGACGAAGCATTCGAAAATAAACAACGTGCCAGAAGTTGCAATCTATTGGAATTTATATGCTTATTTATTTATTTATAAAGGTTGCATTATAAGATTTTCTGGTTGATTTTAATCTTGATCAAGGGCAAGTTGTATGAAAATTAGCAATTGTCAAGTCATACTAACATCACTTTCTTATATATTTCTTTTAGAGATTGTATTTGGTTCGTTGGCCCGAAGAAACATGGCATAAAAATTAAGTTAAATTTCGTTTAGGGTTTTATTATATCATTACATTTACATTTGCCTGATAGATTTTGCTGTTGAGTATTCACATTTAGGAGAAAAATTGATTTTGAAGTGAAGACGCCGACGCACAAGTGAATAGAATAAAAATTATTTATAACACATTAAAAACAATAAAAAAATTCTACAGTTGTGCATCGGCGTTTTCACTTCAGTTATATCATAGTACACGTTAATTTATTTAATATAAAAAATAAAAAAAAAAGCAATCGGGTTGGGGAGTATTCTTCATGCGATAGATAGCATTGATGAACATAAAGTAGAGAAGAACATTTCAGCTTATCAACTAAGTCTGATTGAAGATAGTTATAAAAGAGCGAATGAGGAATATGTCTTGTTTAACTATGAATGGAAATACTGGATACAACAGATACAAAGAGGAAGGTACTATTACCAAGACTATACTGAGAAGGCTTGGAGGTGACCCGAAAAACATGACATTATGGAAAACGAATGGGACGATATTATTGGAGGAATACAGATTTCTTGCAAAAGATTTTATAATTTGAGAACTTGGTAAAATGGATGATTTGAAATTCAAAACTTTGAAATTGTAAAATGAATATATTTTTAATAAAATATTGCTCTGTATTGTAATTGGTAAATCATTGTAATTTGATATTTTTTCCTATATTCTATTAGTTTGATGTATGGTTTGTAGTGCAAATTACCATTTACAAAGGTGATCGCTGAACCACTCCACTAAAAGCCTAATATGGGATAGTGGTGCAAAATAATCTCCCTCCTAGTGGTAACTTTATCCCAATGTTTCATTATGTATAAACTACAAATGATATACTTCTTTATGTTTCTTGGAACTACGAAACAAATTACATATTTAATTAGATTAGTAAGCAATAATTGCAATGTGAAATACTATCAAACGTCAGCAAAAATTGGTCCAAGGTAACCCCGTTATCCATAAATATATACTATATGTATATAGTAACTTACCGGTACAGTCTACCCATTGTTACTAAAAATATTATTCCTTCATGTGAATTTTCACTTGATATCTTAATAAGTATCAAATATTAATATAAAGAATCATAAATAATTAATATCAAATAGCAAACAGCTAAACAAGTCATTTATCAAATATTTAAAATTCACTACATTTCAAACTAAATAATTTATCTGAGTCGCTTGACAACTTAGATTTTTTTTTGCATGAATTAAATGGCGATCATAACCGAGTTGGAAGTTTGAACTGTTGATTGTTTTTTCATAACATTTTCGGAACCAAACAAGGAGCACAATTAGAAACTAATGATTACATTGGTGAACTCTTTAACTTGGAGATTTGTTTCCTTTTTATCATAACTATTTCGTCGTAACTTTTTATCGTAAACAATTGGTTGGTTTCTGTGAATTCTAACTTCGGAAATATTTCCTATCATGTCCTCCTCAGAATTTCATTCTGTGAGCGGAATAGAAGTTAAAGAAAGCCAGGACAACATGTATATTAGGAAATATTATCCGAAGTTCGGAATTAACGATATTGCAAGAGTTTTGTTTATCTGGACAATGTTTAATATAGCACATAATCTGATAAATGATGAACATTATCTGATAAACAAAAAGAAACAAAAAAAGCCCATAAATAAGTCTATTACAATAAAGTCATACTTTATTCACTTTATAAAAATGTATCTCATCAATTATGACTTACACAGTGCGAACCATAACTGTTAAGAATGAATTAATAAATATTTTTGTTAGAGGACTATACCGTCTTTTACCCAAAATAATTTACATACATTTTCTTCTGAAATTTGAAATGGAATTTTTTCTTTCTCTAATTTTTATTTCGTTTTATTTGATTTGATTTTAAAGATTTGGCCTTCTCAGGGAAGAAAGTTTAAATTAAATCACACTATTCAATAAAACACAAACTCAGAATACTGACTGATAGCTTAAACAAATAGAACGAAGCATACAAGAGTCCCACACTTAATTGTCAGACACTTCCTGATTTACTTTTTATTGATTGACTGTGATTTAAGCTGATAGAATCAACCGTTATTTATTTTTTTCTTTGCTGCCGTTAAATGAAATAAAAAAGTTTCATTAAAGCTCTAGTAACTAAAGAAGAATCCTTTTTATTTTTCGTCTCTGATTCTGAAAGTGTTAAAAGTCATTTGAATTCCTGTTGTAATTCTTTTCTCGTTTCTATTGTAATCCTTTTGGAGTAATCAATCTTTGAATGACGTAATTACTCTGAAACAGATTAATGGATTCTTCATCCTACTTCGAATCAGACTCGCCAATAATTTCTCATTTCGTGGGAAGGAAAAAAACGGGGAATAAAACCGAATTAGGTGGTCCTTTTTAGTGCTGCCACCATTAAGGGAGTTCATTGAAAAGATCTTATCGATCACAAACAGGAAAAAATAGCCTACGTTGACCCAGGTAGCACAGTGATGTCGGGCAGACGTTAGACGAACGTCATCAATAGACAAGTGAAATATCAGTTTGATTATATGAACTGCCAGATATCACTTTAATTACACATTCACCAATCAAAATGATTTGACAATTTTAAATAAAAGAAAACTAAATGAAGTAATAACTTCCAAAGATAACAAAGGAAAAAACAGTGAAACTTGAATAAATAATCAGTAAGAAGGAACAGAACGAGAATTCTTTAAAATTTACTTAAAATTAATTTGAATTTCATTAAGTATTTAAATAGATTTCGTTTGTTTTGTTTTGTTTTTTTGTTGTTATTTTTTTATTTGATTCTTAGTTTCATGGAAAACAAAATTTATATTTTTTTATCTAAATATTGAAAAACTGGCTGTAATAAAATCATTTGAATTTGTCAAATCAGTATTTAGCTGATATTTAAGCACTAGCAAAGATATTGCTCAAATTTACAAAGCGAAACTTCTCGCTTATTCATTTTTCATTATCTATTTTTATAATTTACAAACATGTCTGCTTAAATTCAATTGTATCTTAACTGAATTTGATATCAAGATTCTAGATATTAAGAAATCAAAAATTCTTTTAAAATTCACAGAAGGAAGTAATACAATTGAATGAAGTTGAGAAGAAAATTGAAGAAAAAACATTTCACAAATTATCCTGCTTTAAGATTATTCATTTTACTTCGAATATAAAAGAAAGAAGCCTTTTGCTAATATTGGGAGAATTTAACGTGCATAAGGTAATTAACAAGGTATACAAAAATATTATTTGCTTGTGTTTTTATTCCTTTTTATATCTTTTTATAATATTTGAATGAGTTACAGTTTGTATATAAATGATAAAAATGTTCCGGTTTCGACTACACAGATAAAGTCCATATCCTCTATCCAGCCAATCTATATTACTAAAATCTTTTATTTCTCTGTCTGTCTGTGTGTCTGTCTGTCCGGCGCAATTTTCTGTGCGAATGGAAAATAGAAATAATTTTTACAATGAAATTTTCACGACGGGAATTGAACTTGCAACCTTCTGATCCAAAGTCGGATGTGTTATCCATTAGGCCATAGGGGCTACAACTCTTTTCATATTGTTTTTTGACTTATATCTCCGCAATTGTTGTGTTGTTGTTGTGCCCCAATGTTAGTGCAACAATGGAAAACGGTTTTTCATTTTTTATTGTCATGAGGAAGTCGACAAATTCAAAATGAGCATTATTGAACTTCAAAATAATGCGTTAACTGCTTTCTTTGGAATCGAGTTTTGTTAGATTATCTTAAATTTTATTTTCTTCTTCTTATTACTTTTAATAATTGAATTGTACCTTATTAATATATTTTTGTAAAAACAACTAAACTTATTGATTCACGTGTTTTTGAAATTTGTTTAAGCTTCCAACTATTTTGTTTTGTTGTGCTTATTCCAATTTTATTATGCTTGAAAAAGAGATGGCTTGAAAAGAGTCTTCAAAACTTCAAAATGTTGCTTTAACCCCTTTCATTGGAATCGATTATTCTTGGATTAACTCATATAAACCATCGTTTTATCATCGATAATCAATTAGTATCGAAATGGACAACGAGAGAAAGGATGAAATCTTTTCAAAGAACTGTTAATAATGTCGTAATCTCGGCTATTCTTGACTACAGGTAAAATTTGTCTGAAGTCTCCGCCAAACAGGAAAATTTGTATGAATTTGGTTATCTTCACTCGAAAGAATAGTCACAATCAATTCGTCGCCAGGAGTATCGTATATAAGCTATGATCTTCATTTAACATCTATTAAATTTGGTCTAATTTGAAATAATTCTTATACTGAATAGATTCAACTATCATTAAAATTTGAACTATTGTAAAAAATAGACTTCGGCAACTAAACAGCAACCAATAGTGAATATTGTCATTTGATTCAAATCAATAGATTCAATACAGATCAAAATCAGAAGGGAAATCGTAGTTAATAATTTAAGCCTATCCTACAAATGTGAAGTTCCCTAAAATAAAGTTATTGAATTATTTGATAATAGAACTTTAAAAGCAACAAATTCTAATTCAACATTGAAATCCTGAAAAAATGTTGAATTATAATTTCAAATTATAAATCAGCGTTAAATGTCAATTTTTAGGATAAATAGTTTTATGTGTGTTATTTTGACCAGATGGAATAAAAATTAAGAAAGTGATTAACTTGCCGTAAAATGGTATTCTATTTTTTTTTCCTCTACATACATAGTGAGATTTGCTAGAAACAGTTTGATATTTTGATAAAAGACTTAAAAACTAAAGTAATTTTTATGAGCCATTGATTCTTAATTCACAAAATATAAGATTACGAAAAAAAGCATAAAAATTAAAAATAAAAACAAACAAACAAACAGTATTTTACTGTTAAACTTTTAAATACTGGTATTAACTCACCACATGAGTCCGTACATGGAAGTACCACAAAGCAATGATAAAATCTTAACTAGTTTGGAAGTTTGGTAAAGATAGTTTGGATGTTCTGAATTTTCTGACGAATTAAATCACTGCTATATTTCCTTTAAGATCAGTGAGATGTTACCTATTTCGCAAATGACAAAGTTTTACGTTGCTCTGAAGTCTGAAAATTTGGAACATCAGTCTTTGCGAAACTTAAATTGATGCTATTCGTCATATATCGACCTACAGTTGGCGTAAAGCCATTTACAGTCGAACTACCGGTTTTACGATTGAAAATTTGGTCATGTATAGACCAATCTCCGACATTACATTTGATATAAAGTTAATGCTGCTTTTACGACTGAAAACTGGTTCGTTTATTGACCGTTTGTTGACACGAGATCGACGTAGGGTCAATCCTTGTCTTTACCCAACTGGATAAATGTTAGTTTTATGACAGTAACTTGGTCATACATCGACCGGAACCGACATCACAATAACATTAGACCAAGGCTCGTTTGTGGCCAAAAAATTTGGTCTTTACTGATCTTTTTTTTTCAATGTCAAATTAATATCACTTCAAATTCAACTTTACGATTAGTAAATTGTTTCCATGTTGCCCTTTATTTAATGTCAAGTAGACAATATGGCTTTACAATGATAAGTTGATTATATATAACACAATAATATGTGAGAGAGGTCTATTTGAAAAAAATCAAAGCTAAAATTAGATCTGATCCTGGCCTTGATGAAATTCATTGAAATTTATCCCTGAGTTATCTCACTGCTATCTCCTGTTTAAAACCTATCTATTGCGGAAAACGAAATCTGATAATATAAATATACAGAATTGAAAAGTTGGAAAATGTTTATCCAAACTTAAGCAACAGTTTAAAACCATAATTCTGGTTTACTATTCTTCTTCTCCAAAATAATGTGTATGTTTCATACAACAGCAAATGGTAATATGGATTTTTTTTTAATTACATTCTCAACATTTGAAAAAATTACCTTAAAACTCCCTCCTTGTACGTTACACTTTATAATTCACTTAGTTGTTATTTTTCTTGACATTAACAACATTATAATAATGAACTACTAGCTGCACTGCTGGTACTGGAAGTGCAGAACTAGGAAATACTGGACCGATGTAGCCAAAGCTTGCTTTACTGATAGGAAGAGTTTGAAGGAAGAAATGAGTACAGAAGTGACGTACAGAGGTCTTGTTTCAAGTCATACACCATGAACCATCGAAAAATAGCTAGCAAAATAACCTGCATTGGCCAACAAGCCATAACTGAATTATTGGTTCTTCGGCGATGTACTACTGATACTGAAAAACCACGCAAAAATAGATGATCTTCAGGTTTCCGAGTTTGATGGAGATCAGATAGTGGATCTGCGGGAAATTGGTATGCTGCTACTAAGTGTGGTTGATTGTGTAAGCTGCAAATTATTTCTCACTACTTAAACTAAAACCAAAAGAACAACATAAATTTTCGACATCTTTTCGGCGTTGATCGGCCTTAGAGAGGCAGCAATGGTGGTAAGTAACACATCAGATGCTGACTGCAAGCTCTGTTCATTTGTGGCCGTCGTAGCTGTAGCACACCATCCTTTAATAGAACTTCCTCTGATTTTGCAGCACTAATGCTGCCATTTGCAGTGGTTCCAGTACCAACTTGCATCGCATAATATTTTCCTGATAGATCTATACAGTGTAGTGAACAAAGATGGCATACATTTCGTCATAAACGTTCCGAGACGAAGCGTTATGGTGTAAAATACTATTAGTATTTTAATCTCCCATTTAATACCAATTGCGAAGACGTTTGTTGATACTTTTGAATAACCAGATGTATCGATGACATTTTGGAAGCTGAGGTGTTGTCATTCTTGCAGACGATAAAATGGCTCATTTCATTAAAACAATGTTCTACCTCATGTGGCAACAGTTTCTATGTGCCCATGGAATTTCTATTCTAATCTAGCCTAAAGGCTTGCCAGATCTGTAGCAGATTGAACGTGTGTGTGCTCGACTCCTCATCACTAAGGCTCCACCAGCTATGAATATCATCTTCTGTCTAGATAGAAGTAGCATATACCCATCACGACTTGTGGGGTAACATTAAATCCGGAGTATTTGTGGGACCTCGATATCTGTATATCTGGAAATGTTATCAAGGATTTCCTCTATCATAACGCATCTACACTTTAACTTAATTTCAATGTCTTTCTTGGTTTGATAACTTCAGAATTAAGTTTACATATCATGTAGAAACAACCCTGAAGAAAGACTTATAATAAGTTTTTTTAGGCTCTCAATATTATTGCTTAATCCGTTTGCAAATTTTAGCAACTTAAAAAGAAATTGCATTCTACTTATAGACAACCTGCTTTATAAACTAATCTTATAGATTGCAATATTCGTAATTTGAACAAGCACAAATTCTTTATTATCAGAAAATCAAGGAAATTTAAATTATACAAAAGTTTTGAAATTGACAGTAAATATCTTATGAACTACTGTAATACATAAACTTTTAAATTCGAATAAAAAGTCTAGTGGCTTTGGGTGGCTAGAGGTATTTCTTCAAAAGTTGAGTTTCTGTATTCGTTTGCTTGATTCTTTCTCTTCAAGACATCACCTCCTTTGCCTTTACCTCTGAAAAGGCTTTCATTTCCTTTTCAAAATTTATAAACATTAATTTCGAATAATTCTCTCAATTCATAAGCAATATCAATATATATAGGGTGATTCAAAATTTCCGTATAAACTTTAAAGGTAGGCCAGGAATACAGAATCAACCCTATTCAAAGTGGAACGTACGTCTGCAAACGCCACCCGAATGTGCTAGAAGGTACACTAAGGTTTCGAAATAAAAGACAACAAATATGATAGATAACATGTTTATTAGCCACATGTTTACAATATGACAGTAACATGTACACAGTCATGCCTGTTTCCGTCGAATGATCCAGTTTCACACAGTATCTGGTGCAACCCACAAACGTTTATGATTGGGCATACGTATCTTGGGGAACCGTTCAAATACAATCGTATAGCGGCTTGTCAGTTTCCGTTCGTTGCCCCATAGGCTAGGTGTATAAATGCTCTCTCAGCATTAGTGAAGCGATACATCTTACTCGTTCAAAGTCAACGTCTCAAATCGAGGGCTCTATGACATAAAGGCCTAAGTGACATTTTGTAAAAATTGAGTTACATGTCTTAAGTGAAATCCGAGAACCATATCTTTCATATGAAAAAGAGACCTAACTGAAAATTTCATTGCAACTGGTAGAATTCTGCTTTCATAAAAAGCTACTTCCATAGAACTGCAAGTCAAACATAAAACCCTTAATAACTCGGAATGGAGATTTTGTCACTTAGGCCTTTATGTCATAGAGCCCTCGAAATGATGATGGCTCACACTGCCAAACTAATGTGCTACCAAACAGCGCCCTCTAGCAGGTGGCGTTTGCGGACAAATGTTCCACGACGAATATGGTTTGTTTTTGTATTCCTGACCTACCTTTAAAATTTGTACAGGGAATTTTGAATCACCCTGTTTAATTATTATTGTTTTGTTGTCACTGTATGTGATTAGTTTTACCAAATATGTCGGGTTTGAGAAAATAATGAATCAATTCTAAACTTACATTATAATTTCATAGCGTTTTCGTTGATGTTGCTTCTTGATTTCTTTATCAAATCTTATTCCTACTGTTAGGTATTTCAAATATTTTATATTCAGAAACTTATTTTAAGGCTTTTTGGCCTTTGTCTGTGGTAAGGTTCTATAAGAAAAAACGAGACAAACAAAGTATATCTACAATTGAGTATTTTGTAAAAATATTAAAAATCTTGAAACATTCAATTACATTTGCTGCTTTCCATATCATACACCATTTTTTCTGTAATAACAAATAATTGAAAACAAAATGAAATGCTAAGACGTTTAATCAATCAATCAAATTCTAATTTCGTTACCATCAGAAATCTCATTTGTTTTTTTACATTGTTTTCTTAACTTATTTGCTAAAGTTCCCATCGCATTAAAAAAAATAAGGTTTTTTTTAATTCGGAATTAAAAAAAAAGAAATCAATTTGGTAAATCTTGTTGATTAGATACGTAACTGACTCTCAATTATCATTCATACATTCTTGTCTTATGGTTTTCAATGAAACTTTTAATTAAATTCGCTTCATTGTTACACAAAATTTATTTACAATGAGACAAACAAAAATGATAAAAATATTTATTTCAATGATAAGAAACAAAGCAAAACAAGTTCTCACATAAGTAAGATGGAATTTTTGGTAAGACATTGATGTTTCTTTCTCCCTCTTTGTCCCTCCTAAGTATGTGGAATTATTCTCCTCTTATTGCTAATCCTCTAGGGCCCCCTGGATGGTAGGGGAGTAGGGGAACCTGCTAACTTGAATTGCCATGCAAACTGAAGATGTATGATGGTCGTCGACATCATTGAAGTAATGAAAAAGTTAATGACGTAATGAAAATGAAAAAAATAAAAAAGATGGATCCACCTGAATAAATGAGACTTTCAAGGATTTTACGTTCCATTATCTCTGGTTCTCTCTCAGAGGAAATACATATCTAAAAAGAAACACATTTTGACTGTACTAAGCAGGAAGACAGAGAGTCGTAACGAATTTAATATTTGTGTCTGTGAATTAGATTGTTTTTGTTCTCAGTTCTAGTGTCTTCGACGAGCTTTGGGAATAGGGACGGCATTCCCCAGCAGATGTCGTGATTGGCTGCTCCATTACTTGAGTGTATATCTTATCCCACTTGAAGTTACTCCATAAATAAATGGAAAGGAATGGAAAGAAGAAGAAAATGGAGCTCCTCAAACCAACTTCATTTGAAGAGATCTTTAATTTTGTTTGCTAATTAACTGAAATTCAAAATATAAAACAAATGTGTATTAAAAAAAACTACAAAATATTTTACTTATGTCAATTAGCTTATTTCTAATCTATCTGAGTAGAATATTTTTACTGATATCAAATAATTACCACCAGAGTAAATTTATAAATAATCTTCGCAGAAATAATTTCCGATATTTGAAAGTAAACAAACTTAAATAAGTTAATGATTTTGTTTTCACTTACTTAGCGTTTTTTATATCGTTAACAGTATAATGAAATAAATACAAAAACAACTTTAAAAGCAAGCAAACTTGCAATTTCAAGGGAAATAAAAACAATTTAAGAGGCTTTGCCTCACATTTCGCACAATTCCAGCCATTAAGTGTACTCGAGAAAAGGTTGCTGGATGAACCCAACATTCGCTACAATTATTTTCTGCAAAATTAAAATTAATTAGACATATAAACATTCTGTATAAGAAGATAGGCAAAGATCATCGTGTCAATTAGAATATGGGCAATTAGAATTTCACTCGGAATATATATATGACCCTTCAAATTATTGTTCAAGATAATTAAGTGATATGCATTTCAATAGAATCTGCATGACAGAATCTACGTTTCATAAATATTATTTCAAAATATTTCCCTAAGCCTCCTGAAACCGTAATAGGTCAACAGGTTGAAATACCTAATACAAAATTTAATCAAAATATCTCACAGAGTTTAAAGTACAGTATTTAAATCAATTAAGCCACCTCTATTGTGGATGCTAAATGAGATGTTCATTAATGTCATTGAAGATATTTTGTTATTCGGTTCAGAACTGTACTGGTGTACAGATAATAAAGCAAATATCTCAATGAAACATACATTAAATTTAGAAAAATTTGACATACATAGAATGTATGGGCATACAGTACACTGATCATCGATATTTGATAAGAAAATATAATAATTTTGATCATGCTAACTATTTATATATGTAAATGTCCAAGTGTAGATCTTAGTGTTTCGAATAACTGCTTCATGGACTTCATACGTTCCAATAAACTGGTTCAAAATCTAATGAATGAGATGTTATATTACTTCCGCAGAGAAGTTTCACTTCACAAATGGGTTCAAAAAAAAGATAGGTGCTATACAATTAAACGTGAATGATAAAGTTCAGATCTATAGACCAGGCTTGGCATTTTTTTTTTTTTACTTTCCAGGGATTCTTTCGTAAGCCGCTCCCTATTATCGTGCATCAGAAGAAAATTCTAGACCAATAAAAACCTCCTCGTATAGGGAAAACTAGGATCTCTTGTCGATACTTATAGACTGCCAAAGTTCCACCATTCAAGATGTATATGGAGGTGTATGCATCTTCAATCATGACAACTGCCAACATTCACTGCAATTTCAAAATAAACTTTTCAAATTATGTTGGGATTGTTTCCGGTGCTTCCTCTTTCTCTATACATAGTGACGTCGAGAATCAATTACTAGCTAAAATCTTGACTAAACTATGAAGAATGCATTCTCTGTTGATCAATAGTCCAACTCGATGCTGCCTATCGTAAGCTAATCGAGTTATTTTGTTATTATAAGTAAAGGGGGGAGGGATTGTGTCTATATGGCACTTTGGGATCTTTTTCTAAATCTGGCAACCTCTTCCATTCTTCTAATGCCGTTCCATCTCCGATTGTAATTCAAATTTCCTTCTGAAGATACCATTGCTTGCAAAATTACAGCAACAGTAACCACAGTTTGTTAAATTAAAGAAAGAAAGACAGGAGTGTTTCGTTTAAAGCTGTCTCTTACTTGCATATTCTGCTGTATCAGACATTCAGTTTCATTACTAACTACTTTACTACAGATACTAATTAAAACTGCAAAATGCTGTTTCATTTTTTATTTAAATAGCGAAAATCTGGAACTATCTAAAATTATTCACTCACATGTCAGTGTTCTTTAAGTTCTTTAAGGATCTTATCATAAATCCCGATTGCTTTTGATAGCTAATCTCTAATTAGGATTTACCACTATCAATTTATCTAAAAGAAATTTTGCTGAAAGCATTTTCTTCCAAAAGTCCAGAGTTTTTTTTCTTCGTCCGATAAGACATGTCTGCTATAAAAGATTGTCTGAAGTTAAACTCGTAAATGTTACTATCATGGTTCTTTTCTAAGCTAAGGCATCTTTAAGGCATGAAGAAAGGCGGACTGCAATTTCTTTTGATCCATGCTATAAAAATAACAGTGAAAAGAACTGAGGGAGTCAAGGTGTTGTTAAGGCAACATCGAATATTCATCCAATGCAAGAAGGCTTTGTATTGGTTAGTACAATTTAATCTTGGTAGGCAGAAGATCCGTCGCCATGGAGACATTTAATTTTGAAGACTAATTAGGAGTAAGTTATTAATTAAGCATTGGTAACTATTGAGGAAGTTGAATGTTTAATTAAAAACTCTTTGTAAACTTTAAAGTTGAATATATGCTGATAAAAGACGCTTACGAAATAAGTTTTTAAATTACTGCGTTTTTCTTTCTTTTTTCTTTTTTATGCTAATGTTTCCTATTTTCAATTAATATTTTCAACACTTAAAAAGAATATACAATTGCCTTTACATTTACATTGTTGAATAATGTAAATGCTATCCTTAAAAATTAGTAACTGAAAAAACGTAAACTAAGGCGATATCGTTTTTATATTTATTCATTAAATTACTTTCCTAACAAAGTGGGACTCATCAAATCAGTCAATGTGTGTGTGTTTGTGCGTTATTCATTCCGATCACTTTTGAGCTGGTGGATGCATTTACTTGAAACCTAACATTAAGACAAGAGACGAACTAACTTTTATATTGAACAGTTTTTTTATGTGGATCCTTATCAAGAAATTAGCGGGAGAAGGTAACAAACATTCTCATAGAAAAGCAATAGAAACAAAAGAATGATATCTAACAATGGATATTAATCTGTTTAGTGATCCACTAATTCTTGCGCATTTTGTGTTTAACGGGATTTACGCATCTTAAGTAAATAATATGGCTTTTTTTTTTTTTTTCAGGAAATAGAAATTTTTTACTGTTTGTAATCAGCAGATATATTTTAATAGTAAACTTTTCGTTTGCTTGTTTTCACGACTGCAAAAAAAAAAAAAAAAGATTAAGTACAGCATTTTAAGCAACGTAATCGTTATGCTCTTTCAAATACTTCTTGTTGTTATTGTGTTTTCATTCAGCATAAATGGGTCGCAATACTACGCAAGAAATGCTCAACAAATTTGACAACAACTACACTTATCAAGTCTTACAAAACATTCGGAAAACTCCTAACAATAATAGGGAGTTTTTATTAGGTAACATTGAAATAAATAGCTCGACTGAATAATTATTGAAAACCCTGTAAATCTAGTTGTTTTAGTTGGGTTTTTTTCCTGTTGTTTTTAAATATTTCGGTTTTTTTTTTATGATTTATCTTAATGTCTTTAGGACTTTTTTAAATATGAATGAATGTTTTACAAAATGAATAAAAACACACAACTTCGTAAGTCGTAATTCAAGTAAATCTACTTTATTAAAACACTTAATGTTAAAAGAACCTCTGAAGTTAAACAGTTAACTCGTAAATGTTTTTATGTATTTTGCAGGGAAACAGTGTAATAGCATATTCCATTCCTTTGTGTGTAAATGATAGTATCTAATGCAATGTTTCAGCATGTTATTTTTTTAAACATTTTTTTTTTTTATATAGCAAAACATTGAAGCAAAAGAACTCTTTATCTAAGGCAGGTTTTTTTTTTTCTTTTTTTTTATATTTTGCTCAATACATCAGTCAATTTTTGTTTCCATTATTAGTCGTGACGTGTTTCTTACGACATCATGTCAAACATCCTAAAAGCCCTTTCATAAAATTGAATATTTCTTCAGAATTGAATATTTCTTTTGGGTTTGATAAGAATTTTTAATAAAAATGATTAATGAGAAGAAACTTATTAGGAGAATATTAGCATCATTTTATTAATTCTTATGAACAAAAAATTCTCTCCGTTAAATAAAAATTTTGGAATATATAAAGTATTTTTTTTTTAATAAAACGGTAATGATAATATTGTCATTTGAAGAATAAAATTTTTTTAGTCTAGTACATTCTCAGTGGTGCACCCAGGTGGGGGGGGGGGGAACAAAGGGGGTGAAAGCCCCCCCCCCCCCCCGAACACAAAAATAAATAAAGAAAAAGACAAGAAAAAAGAAATAAATAAAGAAAAAACTAGAAGAAAACCTTTATTAAAGCACTGACATGTCTGTATCTTATTATTTTGAAAAGGCATCTTTCAAACAATTTATTTTTAAATAGGCCTACATCTGAATGGACTTTTTACAACATCCTTAGTCCCCTCCCCCAACTTAAATCCCGGGTGCGCCACTGCATTACTTAATACAATATTAGAATAACCCATACATAAATATATTTATTTTAACGTAATACAATGTATTAATGTATAGGTCATTTTAATTTTCTAAATTGTTTAAATTGTTTAATTTCATAGGCAAATAATTAAAACATTGATTAAATAAATTAATTAATTAAAATTACTAATATATATTAGAATAATTAAAACTACTTAATGAGAAGTATAAAACGGTAGGCTGATCATTCGTTCCTTAATTTTGTAATTAAAATAAGGCAATGGAGTTGTTTATTATATAGCTACAATCTCAATTTTAAATTTTCTTTTCAGATACTGATAAAATGCAGTTTATATTTCTGTAGCGATTCAGATCACAGAGATTGGAAGGGTTTCTTCGCTCGTCATGTATTTTTATAATTAGAATAAGCGGAACTAAGTTTCCTTTTGGAAAGGACTGCGCAGAATCCGTATAATTAATTATCAAAAAAAATCAATTGTTCCTAAATTTTCAACCAAAGGCAGATAATTCTCAAAATCAATGTTGACAAAGACGCTCAAACACCTTTCTCTTTGAACATGCAAAGGCATTGTTCATATTTCTAGTATTCTTTATTCTATTCAAAATATTCTTTAAAAAAATCTTTGTTGAAAGAGATTCCGAATTTCAGGCTAATAGGATATCAATCAATTATTATGGAGATGGTAAGTGTTTATTGAACTTACTTCTATTTAAATGTAAATCTAAAGTAATTTTTTTCTCCTTCCAAGTACAGAATTTGGGAAATGACTCATGATAAAGAATATCTTTATCTTTTGCAGCCGTATCCCTTCGATTAAAACGACCTGATTTGATTTACAGTAGATCGATCCAGAGATAATAATGTAAGAGGGATGATATTCAAGCTGCGAAATAGAGAGGAATTTCTTTGTATAGCCAGCGCACTCATGTAGTTCAACTCAATTCCGTCAGAATTGTCATGTAAAGATAATACGATATGACTTGGTATGCGAACAGCCAGGATGAATACACACGAAAGGATTTTGCTTTTCTTTCAGTGTGTGTGTGTTGTTTTTAACAATTAAATCCGATATCGTTAAAACTTAGTGAATTTACAAAGTAAATGATATATTGGAGACTAAATGAAAACATTAGAAAAAATTAAAAATCTTATTACGAAATTATTGAAATATCGTATTATAATTACAGAAATAGTTAAAGCAAACGGCAGTCACATACTACAAGAAATTCTGTTGAAATGTATTTCAACAACAACTTTGTTTGCTTGCTTTTTTTTTATTCTTGAAGAAACACAAGGAAAAAGTCTTCGGACTTGTAAATTAGAATAGCAGCCAAATTTAATCGATCTTCATGTTTCCACTTCCTGAAAACTATTCGATCCATAAACATTAATGCAATTAATTTTAATTAAATCAAAGGGCCCTCAAATTTAAATGCATTAAAAAATAAATTACAATGAATTGTTAGAATTAAAAAGAAATTCATTATTTAACGTTATTGAGAGTTAATGATTTCATTTGTAATACATACATTTTTGCCATCTTCGAAGAAAATCTGAGCACTGCTATTGACAAGGTGAAATTTTCAAATCAAAAGATACATCATCTCTTTTCGTAAGTATGGGAGCTAAGTTTCAAGAAATGTCTTTCAATGGTTGCTAAAAAAATTGAGAAAAAGTAAAAATGGATAAAAAAAATCAATAAAGCTAAAATAAATAATTTCGGCTTTAAACTATAGAACAGTAATGTTAAACAGTATCGCAAAAGACTATGCAGGTCCTGGGATGCGCGAGAGACTATTTGTCTCCTAGCGATCAACGGGACTAGTTGAGATGGGATGGTCAGCCCGAAGCCCGCCCATCTTTAATTCCCGAATAAGAAACCCGATAGAACACTAACCAAGAGAAAAATAACGAAAGATATCATCAAACGATAATAAGTGGATTGAGGAAAACCCCAACATAAGAAAAGGAAAACAACAAAAGATAGAAGAGTCTGACACAAATAGGAAAGATGAAGTAGGATTCAAAATAGAAAAGAATTCAAAATACACTAATGTTTGTCAAAATTGCAACACCAAGGAAGAATCACGCTATTTAAATGAAATGTTTCTCACGGATTACTCATGTTACAGTAGATAACCGATTACATTCGGAGAGCTATCACGATTTTGTCGCTTCAAAATTCAGTATCGTGTGAAGCCACCTCAAGCAGCAATTACAGATTCTATAGGTGTGGCATTGAATGGAAGAGGTTTTTGATATCTTCCTGGGGAGTAGCCTGCCAGGCTGCATCTATCAGAGTTCATTTGAGATGGCGGAGGTGCTTGAAGTGTCAGTTATTCACTTATCAAGTCTCAAATCGAGGACATATGGGGAGAACATGCATGCCAGGGAAGAAGAGGCTTCTGGCTGTGCATGGAAGAGATCTTGGAAATATGAGGGCGAGCATTGACTGCTAGAATATAGCTCCAGGACAACTCTGAAGGAAGGGTATCACCTCTATTTCTACAGCATCCCAGATGTATCACTGGCTCTTGATGGTTCCCTGAATTCGTATCAGGCGAGACTGCGAATTGAACCCAATGGCTCCCCAAACCACGACACTTGGCATTCTTCTGGTATGACACAGCAAAAAGTACGCTGCAAGCTGGCGTTCAACACCTTGTCTTCAAACACGCATGCAACCATCATGGTGAATCAAATTGAATCGAGACTCAGCAGAAAACACAACATGTTGTGTTCAAGACCCCATTGCAGACTGAGGCGCCTGTGGTTGAGGATTAACGGAATTCTGCGAGCGACCAGTTCTTTGTTAAGCAGACAATGTCGATCCCGTGTTGGAGGACAAAGCCTGACCTAAGAGCCTGACTGTTAGCTGTGCTAACACTGTGAATGTCGCTGTGCAGTGAGTCACTGTCATGAGGTACAGGTGTTTGTCATTCTGTGCAGCCATCCAATCCTGTGGTCCAGTTCCCGGAAGTCTGTGTCCGAGTCTCATCTCTCCGTTGATCTCACATTCTTATCACTAACACTTCATGGAAAATCCAATACGGAAATTTCGCTGTAAGAAAATCCAGCTTCTCTCATCCCAACAATCCTTCCTCACTCAAACTCCATCAGGTGTTCATAGAAGGCATTTCTTTGGTGATGGAACATAGTTGAGACACAAGAAATATCCTTTTAACCCAATGGCTCTTCACTGATTGCAATATCTCGTTTGAGCCATCTATTTATATGTAAGAGTTCAAATGCCGCTGCTCCGAAACCGAATGCGCATTTTCATTGATATCACAATCATTTGCATGTCCCTGATCTACATATCCTCTAGTTTTCAAGCTTATGTTACCAGTCCTTTAAGCCGTTGAAAGTTTCACAAACATTAGTGTAGTAGGATTCAATATAGTGTATCATGATAAAAGAAGTGAAAAGAAGAAAAGAAAAAGGAAAAGAAGTAAAATAATAAACAGTTAAAAAAAAGAGTTTAAGGGCCTTTCGAGTATTACATAAGCACATTTTTAGTCATTTTTAGACTCCCTCTCCCTTTGTCAGCAAAAATAAGCAGATGCTCCTTGTGTTGAGGTAAGGTTTGCCAAATCATTAACAGTAAATACCACTGAATAATAAATTAAAACTATCAAAATTACATGATATTCAATCCTGAATTAAAATGTAACAAATTAAATATAAATGTGTACATGTCCTTAGGAAAAAGTCTATCTCGCGCAGCGCACTCTCTCCGGGCATGTTTATCTGTCTTACGTAAACATTGCTATGATCCTCTCTCCCCTTGGCAGCAAAAATAAGCAAACCTTCCCCCACTTTAATGCTTACTTAAACTTACTTTAATACTTGAGCGGCTCTTTAAAGACAATAATGAAGTTATTCGATTCTTGATTCTAACTTTTTATTTGAAAACTCAACAAGTTTTAACTACATCCTATCATTTCATTTTATTACATAAAAGAAAAAAGAAATAATAAAAAATAAAAGCTGAGATGACAACAATAACTGTGAATGCAAATTTTGAATTATTTACCTTACAAGCTACCACTTTTCATTGTGGATTCCTGAAATTTTTCCTTAATAGTTCTTGCCTCAATGTAAGATGCAGTTAATTTTTGTTGTTGAGATTTTGCTTTGAATACAATTGTTCATTTAATTATAGTTGTTATGTAAAGGGTCTCAAGTTACCGTGTGTCCTATTCTGCAAAATTACAGAAAATAATGTATACAAGATCGTTTCAGATTTCTATAAGGTTGTGAAATGGGTCGTGGTAACAAAAAAGATGACAATTGTTTGAATTAACAAAAAGATGAAAAAGATGAAAAGATTTGACGCAGGCTTTGACAAAAACATGCGTTAAATTCATTAGCCACTTACTAATAGTCAATGGAAGTCTTTAGTTGTCTTTAGTGACAAGTTTTATCAAATTACGTACGTTTTTGTAGATACAAGCAGAACAAACATTGAACATTACACGAGAATAAGCACATTTGAATATTTTGTAATTAGTAAAAGTAGGTTTATATTTGAATTAAAATTAAAATTTTCCACAAATTTTAAATTGTCGTTGGCTTCGAAAATCCGATATGGCTTCTTTTGTGCCGAATTTGAAAATCCTTATAGAAATTTTAAGTTTGTTATTTTTTTCCAGAAAATCTACATCATTAAAAACTTCTCATACATATCATATACAAACAATCCAGAATACTTTCATTGAGAACAGTAAACGATATATCATACGCTATCATGTTTACTACAACATATATACTAAAATATAGGCTACAGGATGTGTGGTTTGGAGGATGCAGGAAAACATTACATCTCACAGCCAAATTCACTACAATGTATTTCCTTGAGGTCCTCTAGATATTGGAAGTGAATAATCACAGTCCTCTATTTGAAGCCCATAACAAAGTTGGATTATCCGCCATTTATTGGAAGTGGATGAATAAACCGTAAATATTGTTTCAGTACCTTTAAATAGATAATTCATATATTGTAATTGCAATTACATGTACAAACAAACAGCATATGATTTCTCCAGTACTTTTCCTTTTCAAAACGATATATTACACAGGCCTACAGTGGTTTTGATGCCGGGATATTTAGAGCTGATTTTAAGTATAATTGAAGCGCTGAATCCAAATATGGCATTAGTTTTTCATTTGCAGCTCTAGTTTCTGAGATATAAAAATGTCATCACTTACTTTATGATACTTTAACATGCAGATATGGGTGTGTGTGTCTGTGTGTGTTGTTTTTCTAATAAAAACCATAGAAATTAAAAGTCTTTATATATTTTCTAGAACACTTTAAAGCAATGAAAACCATATAAAAATTACAGTCGCACTTTACTAACTACAGTTATAATTACAGTTACAGCTTACACTTAGTATTGAAGAAAAGAAAAATCACTGAACAAAAAAAAGTCAGTTAACACTTCGGAAGCTTCTTTTGCGTGACATTCTTAAATGTACTTTGTTTGAACCTCTTTTGAGGTTCCAGCAGTAATCTGCCATCATGCGGGTATCCCATCTTCCTTGGTAGCGGAACTACATAGTTTTTATTTCCTGGTGAAAGCTTTCACCTTGTTCTTCACTTGTATCGCCTAAATTTTCAGGAAAACGGTCCAAGTGGCTGTGTAGATAGTAAACTTTTATGCTCAAATTACATCCAAGGTTTCCGAAGTTGTTGAGCATCTCGTTTACTAGCTCAACATAGTTTTCAGCTTTCCGGTTGCCTAGGAAATTTCTGACAACCTCGACAAATGACATCCATGCTTTCTGCTCAGCCTCATTCATGGACTCCACAAAAGCCGGATCTGTTATAAGCTGTCTTATTTGTGGGCCATCGAAAATTCCAGCTTTCAGTTTTTATGTACTTATCTGAGGCAATTTTCTTCCTATGTAAGCAAACCACGATCCATTCTTATCAAGAGCCTTTACAAACTGCTTCATTAGGCCGAGCTTGATATGCAGTGGCGGAAAGATGATTTTCTCGCATTTCAAACTCCACTTAGAGCTATCAATAAATAGGCACCAATCATCAGGATTATATTCAGGGAAACCCATTTTTTTCCAGGAGTCCTCTAGCATCTTGGCAGAATACAAGATTTTCTTCTTGGGTGAAAAAGGGTAGCAGATCCTTCTCCCTTGTATGGTAGAAAGTAATTTTTGTTCCTTGTTCCAGTAAGTTCTTGTCATTTAATCTGAAAGATAGAAGATCAGATACCGACAGATAGCAGCACCGATGATAAAAATAAGGGCATTTTAGGAGTTCCTCTACGAAGGAATGGGATTGAAATGAGTTACAGTTTTGTCAAACCGTACTTAAAAGAGGTTTTACATTACTTTATGAATTTGGCTCAAAAAAAAATAAGCTGATAGTTTGTTGTAAAAAGAAGATACCGTAGATGCTCCAATAGAGGCCCCCGGCGTTTATTTGCAAAACTAGCCTCGGCTCCCGGCACTTAATAGAGACCGGCTGCTATTAGAGGCCGGCCATTATTAACAAAAACCTTCAGAACGCAATAATTTTACACTTAAATACCGGCTAATATTAGAAACAGCTACTTTATTTGAATTTCACATGCTACGTAAGACTGTTAAAGATAAACGGCAATGTCTTTCTGTACCTTTCGCTGCTAATCGTCGTCCGAATCCGCAATGACGGGCGGCCGCCTCACCGGAAGTTTCTTTCGTGTAATCCACCGCGCGAATCTTAAAGGTAATGCCAAATGACCGTTTCGGCGGCATTTTGTAAGGTATTACATACGACTATAAAGATACGGATACTTACACTAGTACCGGTAGGCAAATATCAAAGACCCGGCTACTGTTAGAGACCGGCTACTATTTGGCCGTGTCCCTTCTGCAGCCCGGCGTTTATTAGAGACCGGCGATAGTAAGAGCTTCGGCGTTTATTGGAACATATACGGTATACGACTGCGAAAACAAAGAGGAAACAGCGCTTAAATAGTTTATTTATGAATTTATTTAAGTGTAGACTACGTTATCAATACCTTATATATATCAATAGTTGCAACAATTACTCGTAGGGTATGCTGAATCTAAAAAAGTATGAACTGATAAAGAAAAACTGATTTCATTTTTAGATTCAGCGCCCCAAATATAGTTAAAATCAGTTCAAAAAGCCTAGGCACCAAAAAAAAAAATATTTTTGTAGGCCTGTGTTATTCACTATATTGTTTCTAGACATCCAACTGCAACTTCTTTACTTTCCAATCCCACTTGTGTACTGTCATCTATTTCAAGATTATTGTGTCCATGAAAACTAGAGGCAACTGATTTTTCTTTATCGAATTCGTGATCAGCCCTATTCAACATATAAGTCAGCTGTTTGGTTTCCGAAGCAATTTGGCTGTGGGCCAGTGTTATTAATTAGCTTATTTGAAAAAAAAAATCATACATTGTACACAACATTCAATAATTTGGATATTTTTAAAATTGGACGAATCTGTTAAAAATTTGATTAACTAAAAGAAAAAAGGACTGCACGATATTTGATACAAACGCTACACACGCAAAGAAATTGCAAACAACAAAAGCAACTTTTAACGACAATCATCAAGATTAATCTCCTACAGAAATTAAAATCCTTGAAATTTAAGAATTGGTTTAGATTTCCAACTGATTCAATTTTATCATGATAAGAATAATGTCAGCCAATGTGGTTTGCTCTACATTTCGTTTGCCTTCTCTTCTTGTAATTCCTAACATTCATCTACCCATTTTGCTCATTCTGCAATCTCTAAATTGCTTTCTTGGTGAGTGTCCATATCTCTGTCCCAAAGCCACAACTGATAATGTAAATTGGTGAAACTAATTTTTTTAAGTTTGGAGATATTCTCCATTTAGAATTAAATTTTTCTACAAAGATAATGCTTGCAAGTTTGATTTTATGTCTAATATGTGTAAATACATTCCGCGCCATATTAATTTGTTGTCTGTATACACCTGCTGATTTAATCCAATTCTGCATTGCGACTACTATTATTTTGCTTGTTAATGAATAAAACTTAATGTTTGTTTTCTTTATCCCTTTAATTTTAGTGCTCCTCTCTGTTATTGCAATTGCGTTGTTTTTGCAACGAAGCATTTTTATGTAAAAAAAAAGGAAAAAAGAAGATAGTTTAAGTAGTCTTTATTATTGATTAATGATAGTCTTTCCAATTTAATTTTTTCTTTAAATTTCTGAAGTGCTTTCTGTGAGTGCGCTTTTTGTGAGAGATGGTATTTCCCTGTCGTTTTCAGTCTTCAATTGTTCTTTGTGCAAATTAATTACCCCTTGCCGCATCCTGAAAAAATGTTTTTGCTAAGCTCTATCTAATTAGTGTCAAAATCGTGATTTCTCAAATCATTAAAAGCATCAGGAATGTTGACTGAATCCTTTCATAGTTAATAACTCCAAAAGAGAGAGCTCAGATTCACTGATTCAATGGATTCCCTTAGGTACATGAATGCTCTCAGTCGTGCGATCCACATTACGCTCTTGTTTGACCAGAATCTAAAATTTCCTGAAGCTACTCATTTGTTCAATTTAAGAGTATACATCACAAATTCATATAAAATTTATAAACTTAGTAATTTTTTGGGAGGGAATTTAAATATATAAATGTTTCCATCGATTATCTGCTTGATATTCAATGAAGCGTAATACTTTTTTGATGAGACGACTATAACAAAGTTTTGATGAGACGACTATATATCAGCTGAAGTTTTTCGATTGATTCAAATATAAAAAAGCAAGTCAATTAGAACAATTGAAGATACCGGTGCAAAAAGGAGGCAGCTCCATATATTGACGATTTTTCGTTTTTAATCGCTACAAGTTTATAGAAAGGCGCTCCATCGATTGGTGCAAAAAGGAGGCAGCTCCGTTAACTCATAAGGGAAATACAATGGATATATATATATA
>JAFIDM010009631.1:156453667-156571095 GCA_023159025.1 Thereuonema tuberculata
ATATATATATGCCTCCTGATTGGATTCGGTGCAAAAAGGGGACAGTTTTTTGCTTCTCCTGAAAAATTTGCTGAAATGGAGCTGCCTCCTTTTTGCACCGGTGCCTTCAATTATAAAAATCTCTCCAATATCGTCTCAAATGGAATGATTACCTTCATATTTAATAAGTTTTGTAGAATATCCTTCGAAATATTATGATGATAGTTTTTTGAATTCTTTAGTGACTATCACTTTTATTTTTATTTTTTATCACTTTGTATTTGAGTTCAACAATTCTTTTTTGTATCTTTCGGTTTAAGCTCCGGGGAATTGGTTGGCAATCGCCGAAATTTGTGCTTTTAGAATTTTGGTAAGTAAATCAAAAATCAATTTTAAATTGAAATGCAAAGAATGTATCTTTTCTATTAAAAATTTATCAATTCTATATAAATAAGAATGGAATTCCTGAAAGACTGACTGTTACCTGCCAAAACTGTATGATAAGTTCTGATGTCATTGCACCTGAGCTAATAAGCAAGCATCACCTTGAAGCTATTCCGCTTGTGCTGAACGACAGTTTGTGGATTACCGGATCCGAATTCCGCACATCAAACTGAACCCGAGATTAAAGTAATGTGATGTGCAACAAACTTTGTTCTACCAGGTTTTCTTTCAATGTATGCCTACATTTTTAAAAATCAGAATTTTGTTTTCTTTTTTCTGTCATTTCAGCTAAAAGAAAACTAAATCCAGCTTAAGAGAAGCCTTAAACTTTAAACGGAACTGCTACGGCTATGTTTGTTTCTCGTTCGAATAGAGAAAACTTGTGACTTAATGAGGTCCATTCTTTCTGGATGTTGTTTCCATGGTAACTAGAAGGATCGATGGCAATTTGCATTCAGGTGTTGATCCTGTGTTTGGCCTTGAAGCCATGAAAACTCCGTCCGTCCACTAATAAAGTATGGAATGCCAAACCGACACATTCGAATAAAAAAGCGGCAAGGCACAATAGCTATCAGGAATTTGAATTTATTAATCTAAATAACAGGGCATATCTACGATGAGAAAAGTTTTACGAATAATGTTGGTCGTTCTAAAGAAGTATTGATGTAATTAAACCAATTATCCCTGAAGCAATTGCGTTGTTTAGTTTCAAATGGCTATATTTAATCCACAACACATAAACAAGCGAAGACCATAACGCAAATTTACTTGCTATTAATGCATCGGATTATCATAGAATTATTCAAATTAGCCTATAAATATTGATACAATACAAAGCCGAAAAATATTACATATGTTTAACGATGTTACAATTAAAAGTTATGCCTATTAAAAAATTAAAATAAACAACGTAAACAGCTTAACATATTTCTCATTCAATATTATTTGTTGAAAATATTAAAAAAAATTATTATAATAAGAATACAAAATTAGCAACGGCAAAATTTTAAAACAGAAATTATTGAAATGCTCCTGTTCGCTAATTCTATTGCAATTGAATTATTTGTAAAATAAAATCTCCAAAACAAAAATTCTTGTAATTTAAATGTGAAGCAAATATCTATAAGGAAAAGCAGTACTATAGAATAACATGTATTGAAATATATTGCTATAGGATTAAAATATATTACTATTGGATTAAAACGTATTACAATAGGATAACATATATTGAAATACATTACCATAGGATTAAAACGTATTACTGCAGAATGACATATATTGAAATGTATTGTTATAGGGTTACAACGACTTCTTAAAAACTTTGATTATTCGTAGCGTATTGCTTATTATATTAATATTTTTGGTCGTAAAAAATTGTATATAGGCCTATTCCAATACTGAAAAGCTTCCTAAAAGATATCACCACAAAACTGATTTCAGTAATTTAACTTTGTAGGAACTATGTGATTTTTAAAAAGTACTTCAGTCTGAAAGAATTTTTTATGGAATTTTTCTCCTTAGTAGATTATTACGAGTATTAATTTATGAAATTAATTTACTGGAAGTAAAGATAAGTTTTCGTAATATTTTATAGATGTTAAGATAATAAATTATCAGCAAATTTTCCCATTTTTTTTCTTTTTTTAAGTAGTTACATGAATTTTATAATAAATTACACTTAAAAAAGTTTCTCTATTTGTTCAATCTAATTAAAATCTCCTAATCTAATTTTAAAATAGAAAATTAGAATTGAGACACCCCATACATGGGGTAAACATCCTGCTTTGTTATTGTTCCAAAATTACTTTTTTTTTCACTTCTTGCAAAGTTTTTTCTTTTAACAAGAGTATTTAATATATAGTAAAAAAGTTATTCAGTCAAAGTCCAGAAAGGTAAACGAAATAAAAAGGATGAATAAATTGAACAAGAATATCTATCAAGTGCATATTCTTAACCTTTTTGTATGGTTGTTCGACTTTTTGTGTGTTTTTCTGTGTTTTTCTAATTATTCGATGAAATATATAATATTTTAGAACTACTAAATTACCACAATAAATTGATATTTTAAAGAAAATTATTAAATTTCTTCTTTTCTACAGAGAGAGAGGGAGAGAGAGAGAGAGATCTAAAAGTTACTTAGAGAAATATCACTGATATTAGATTTAACTCGTTTTCCGATAAAATAATGTAATGAAATGAATTTAATAAAGTTGTAGAGAATACCTAAGAAAATTCAGTTTAATGTTTGATAAGCTTATTAATAAAAATTACTGCAGTGTTCAAACTTCGATTTCTCTCTTTTAAAATATATTCTTGATTTAAAAAAGTAAACAAGAAAAGCTAATATTAGATTAAATTTAAGTTTCAGAATAGTTTTGTTTATAAATTTATTTAATTATCAATTTCACGGAATTGTAACGATTTTTGTTTAATTTTCCAAATGCAGGTTTAAACTTCAGGCTACATTATAGATTTTTAATTTATCTTTTTTTTTTTTAATTAAAACTTTTATTTCAGATGCTGAAATCCCGTCTCCTGAAAACGTCTCGTTAGGGTGAGTGTGAATGTTGGCAACCCAACTCGAATAGAAGCAACGAGCAGGTGCTCTGTATGCGTCCCGGTGGGTGGTCGACGCAACCGAAGATGTTCACCGCTCCAACAACCAGATTGCCACCGTCCGACTATATGAGAAGAATCCAAAACGAAAGAACATTTTAAATCCCTTAAGACAATTGGCAAAGAGGATCAAGAGCAGACATTCAGTGGGACCAATGAAATCCTACGACGCTTAATTGAATTTGTTTCATCTGCATTCTATGGTGATTTGCTTAAATTCCTAGACTTAATTAGACTGTAAAACAAACAAATTAAGGAAATTGATTTAGGATTTAACAAATAATTGAATTTTTGCCTAGTAAACAAGAGCTTTGTATGGATACTTTGCCTTTATTTTGTTTGGGAAGTGAAATGTACAAATTCCAGTTTCTTGGCATTTGTGACAAGAAATAGCTATGTCAATCTAAGAAAGTTTTTTCTGGCAACACTGAATCTTTTTCTGAACGATAAAAACTCTTCAAAACTGACATTTACGATAAAAATCATTTGGCAAGTTTTCAATCTTTTTCTTCAACTATTCGGTCAGCCATCTTGAAGTTACTCAGTCTGGCAACGCAAAGTCGCTCGGAAAAAAAAAAAAAAAAAAAAAAAAAAACTCTTCAAATAAAAATGGACGCCAGGAGAAAAATCTCTATCGGAAGAAGATTTGTCAGAATTGGATAAAAATCAGTTGCAGGGCCGCAAAGAACCTTCAAGAATAGATATTTAAATGGACACCGGAATCAAAAGTTGAATCAATCAAAAAATGGAAAATCCAGTGTCTATAATAGAACCTTACAAAGTAAAGAAAAAAAAAATGTTTTGGTAACTTTTCAATCTTTCATGACGTAATTGAAAATATATTAAATTTAATCCAATAAATTAGGTTTACAGATTTTTTTACTTACATGACATACATTTCAAATTACATTACTAGATTACTAATCTCATTATTTACTGTTACTTCACGCAATTCTAAGATGACATATGAAAAGCAAACAAAAAGAAATGCATTTCATTTATAGATTAAAAAACATGAGTTCATATAGATTTTTGCATTCGAAATAAAAGAATACTAAAATGTTACCATTCATAATATGAGTTTTCTTACCTTTCAAAATGCTTCTGTATTTAAATTTATTTTTGTTTTTCTTTTTATAATAGTGTAGTTTAATAGTACTTTATTTTTTTAGAAAACGACGAAATTTAATGTGAGATACTACCTATAGGTAGTACCCTGGGTGAAATGAAGACTTGCTGGAAGTCTGGGAAGGTAAATTAAGGGGCGAAATCAGTGAAATCAGTTTCTTATGGTTGTTGACCTGAAAAATCGAATGAAACATGTCGCAGAACTGTATCTCCCAGTGGTTTGAAGCTTATCACACGTGGAACCTACAAAAAAGTTGGCAACACAGTAACAGCTGTTCAACAATAATGTGAATTGCATTGTTTTGATTTATTGTGAGTGCTCACAACTGAGGTGGAGTCCATATGCGTATTGTTGTATTATATTATGGGCGAAATCTTTCGCTAGCCGTAACTCGATACCGAAGCATTTCCGGACCTATGTTTATATAACTTTTTTTCTTTACTTTTACATATAGAATGAGCTCCAGAAGTTTCTGCATATCTTCGTGAATCACCCTGTATATATATACGTCTGCTGTGTGTGACCAGTGTGCCGGCACCTGAGTTCGAATCCCGGTATTGGCATGGCTGTTTCTTTCTTCTTCTGTGTTTCGTCCAAATCCCCCTAGGTGAGAGTGATACACTCTCTCAGGTGTATCTTCGACGGGAAGTGAATTCTCTTCTCTGATTTCCTAGCCTTGTCCTGACGTTGTCAGGAGGCTAGCGCGTGGTCCATTGGGCCCATTCGCGAGTAGTAGTAGTAGTATATATACATACATATAAAATCAATTTTTTAGAAGGTCGGTCATTCAAATAAAAAAGTTATACCGGCGGCCCTCGACTTTCGCACATTCTACTTTCGCACAATTCGCTATTTCGAATATTTTTAAAAATTCAATTTTTAAAGATTTTTGTGGATAATGCAAAAATTGTTCGCTTCCACGGAGCGCGGTAGCTCGCGAGCACTCGCATATTTCGAACCTAGAGTAGCGGACTTCTCGGAATTGTTGTGACGTCACTAGGGTTCCGAACCGCGGTGGCGGGGCCGAATGTCATATTAAACAGGTTTAGTCTTGCGTTAGGGTGCGTGTCGATGCGTTAAGTGTTTTGCCAATTTATTTGTTTATGTTTAAATATTTCGCCCTTATAAATTTATAAACATGAGTGAGAAACGGAGAAACTGCAGTGATGATACGAACAAAAAGAAATTAAGGACTCATAAACTTCATACGATTGAGACAAAGATGGAAATAATTAAACGTTCTGAAAGCGGTGAATCTTTTGCTTCAATCGGCCGTTCGAACGACATCAACAGTCTACGATATGTTCAATTTTGAAAAACAAGAATAAAATTAAGGAATACGTTCAAAATTGTGGAAATATATCTTCAAAGATTGTTTCCAAAAGACACGGTATAGTGATGAATGAAATGGAAAGATCTTTGTCATCATGGATTGATGATCAACATCAAAACGATGTCCCTCTGAGTTTTTCAATTATTCAAGCTAAGGCTCTTAGTTTGCATGAAGATTGGAAGACTAGATTAAAAGGAGATTCTAACATGAAGTTTCAAGCAAGTAATGGCTGGTTCGACAAATTTAAAATGAGATATTCTTTACATAATAGTAAATTCACTGGAGAATCGGCTGATGCAGATAAAGAAGCTGCAAGAATTTATTTCCTCATTGTCCAAAATTATTGTAGATGGAGAATATTCTCCTAGTCAAATATTCAATGTAGATGACTATCATGGAAGAATGTGATCCCAATGGAGAACGTATATCTCAAGTACGTAGGGCGATTGAGAAAAACACAGCTTTTTATAGAACTCTCTATCAAGAAAAGAAAAAAAAGGGTGGTAATCAGCTAACTCTTGACGAGTTTATAAAGAAAACACCTGAAAACACTTAAACACGCCTCGTTCACTTAATTATGTTATATTTTAAAATACAATTTTTGATGTTTTTTTTACATCCCTGTACTTTCGAACATTCAACATTCCCACACATTTTCAGGAACCAATTAAGTGCGAAAGTCGAGGGCCGCCTGAATAAACATATGTCCTATTCGGAACAGTTTTCCTATTCCTTTCTGCGGACAATAATATCCATAACTACTACACATTTAAAGAGCTCTGTTGCGGAAACCATTCGGAATAGCACACATGCTCATGCAATTTTTTTGTCATAGAATGACCTCCCTGAATTTTGACTTTTTCTCCTGGAACACACACTATTATAGAAAGCATGTGTACCATTTCACATCATGTTAAATTTTACATTCCTACAGATGATTTCAAATGAATTTAAACTCTCAATCAATTTCCTTTACTTTAATTTCCTTTATTTTTTTTGAAAAAAAAAATAACAGTTCATAAAGCTGCCATATCGTTGACCTAAGCTAATATACTACTACTATAAAAGGAACAAAAACGATAATACAGTAAAACCTCGTTAAGTCGTCACTCAAGGCACCAAACATTTTTGACGACTTAAGCGGAGTGACGACTTAGGCGGAGTGGGAATTTTTGAAAAAAAAAAAACACAAAAAAGCACTGAAATACAGTATTTTTATGAATTGCTGTAGGATTCGGTGAGAAAACAAGATTTTCAGAAATCAATTCATGCAAATGAATGGGTGGAAAATAAAAAAAATAAAAAAAACAACTTTTTTATAGTTATCACATTTTAATCGTTTTAAAAGAAAGGCAATGTCTGTCTTTGAAACATTCCAGCCAACCATTGCTGCCGCCGAAATCTTCAATGTTCAACTCCTTAGCAATTTCCATGGCTTTTTCTTTGAGAATCACGGCAGAAATCTGCACATTTTGCGATCTGGCATGTTTTAGCCATCTCCTCGATCTCGTCAAACTTCGATTTCCTTATTCTCTTTCTTTTGATTTTGCAGTCATTTTTTTCAATTACTTGTTTCGATGACAGAATATCGTTTAATGTAGTCTTGGGAATATGGTGTTCTTTGGCAAAAGCTGTTTTCGAAACATTTGATTTTTCAAAAAGTGCAATTAAGTCTTTTTTTTTTTCTTTAAAAGATAACGAGGTAAGTTTTTGTTTATCTGGCCTGTTAAAACGTAATCGAACCAAGAAATTGCAACAGAAAAAAACCCGCCCTTATAGCGGAGCTTACTCGCTATGAAATGAAGTCACACTCAGGAGCGGTCAAGAAAAACGTCTACACTCGACAGAGTCTAAGCGAGAAGTGTGCTTTGAATGATTAGCAGCAAATGATTAGCAGGTTCCTTTCCAAAACCCAAATCCTCCGAAGGGGTAGGAAAGGAATGAAGTGACAGGCATAGTCGAAAATTCCCCGTAAAGGCTTGGCTTTCTTAAAGTAAAGGGGCGGGGCCGAAAAGACAACACGATGGCACGCAAAATGGAGAAGGAAGATGCTTTTAGCCATTTTTGAGAGTGACGAGTTATCCGGAGTTGAATTTGGTGACGGGTAATGGAGGATTATTTTACATTATTGTGTATGAGACCTTGTCGGGACCAAAGGAAAACGACGACTTAAACGGAGTGACGACTTATCCGGGTGACGACTTAACGAGGTTTTACTGTAACAGAACGTATAAAATAACAAAATTGACTTAATTATGAATACTGTGGATTTTCTACATTCTTTTGTTTCGAATGGAAAAAGTCGTATGTGAACTCTTATATTGTAGATAAACACTCATGCTCAAAAGTTAAGGTTTCGGCAGCTTCGGATTCTTCCAGTGTCACCAAACCTGGCAGAAAGGTTCAGCAGGTCCTACATGTACAAATACAAAGTTAAATAAAACATAACGCTGGCAACACCGCTGCGGAGAAAAACATGCCAAGACGTCAAGGTTATGTAGTATACCATTCCAGTATAAAATACTCATTATCTCTGAATAGAAACAAATTCAGGTTGAAAATAGTGGGTATTACGGGGAAATATGTCTTCAGTCTTTTAAACATTGTGAAGATCTACTTCAAAATTTTCAAAACATGTAAAAGCTTCTAATTACGAGATTTTTCTTATGTTATATATGAAAAAAAATATCAATACAAATCAACTTCTTTAGAGTACTGAACTCAAGTTTTCTTCAGTAGCTGTTTCAACATCAACTTAAGATGGCTGAGGGACAGGATTAGAGGTAAAGAGGTGGATGACGGTTAATGAATTAATTCAGCACATCCTTCTCATTACAGCTGAAGTCTTTGATCTACGACTTCTCTAGCTGAAAGTCCAACGAACAAAAACTCAGCTGTGTGTGAATCCCAGATTAGGACTAAAATCAGTTGATTGAATTTGCATTCTGTATGAGCTTACGCCATGTCCTCCGTAATCAGCCTCAGACCTTAATTTTTAAGTTGCTATCGCACTTTATCTGAGGTTGTCTCAATTGAGTTCAACTTCAATCGTTGAGATTGATAGTGCAACTGTGTTAATTGATGTTGTTTTGAGCGTTTTAATAAATCAATTTCATAAAAATTGAGATGCAGTTAAGTAGGGATCCAAATAATTACATAAATTTCATTAATTAACTTGATTTTTAATAAGAATCCTTTGAGAAATTTAACTTACAAATTAAATTAATAATTTATATTTATACATAATTTTAACTCAAAAGCCCAAGTTGTTGTTGTGTATTGTTGTTGTGTATTGGTTTTGTCTATGAATAAATCATCTTAAATCTCCTGCTGACTTTCATGATTAGTTTCCACCAAACCACATGCTAATCAACTCCTTTAAAATTGCTTAAATTAGAAATTTACAATATCAAAGTGATGTCGAAACAAAATTCCAATCTACTATCTACTGGATTGATTGTTTTTTAGTTGGATTTAAATATCGTTTCTAAAGCAATTTACAAAAATAATTACAAAGCCACAGGGTGCCAATTAAGCTATTAACTATAAGATGGATTCAGTTAAGTGTCCTGGGGTTATGTAATCAACAGTAGAAAACAATGAACAAGATAGTTTGCTCTCGAACTAAACTTCTTGTATTGATAGAATACGTCTCATCTAAAACGCAGTTAAATAGCGTTTGTAATTTTAAACGAATTCTGTGCTGAGAAATAAAATTCAAGGTTTACAATCAAATTTGCGTGGAATGATCTCAATGTTGTAGTGGATCGTATAAAACAACCACAGTTTCAAAACATCCAAGACTAAAAGCATATTTGCTCATAACTTGACTAGTTTACTCTCCGATGTAAAATAGGTTAAGTTTATTAATGACACCACGTTGAAGTTAGCTTGTACTGAAAAATATCCCTGATATATGGCAAAAAAGTTTCCATTGAATAGAATATTCCTTCAGTAAAATGAACAAATAAAATGAACTTATTTACAAGTATGAAAATTCGAATTATTCATGCAATTGTTCAGGATAAACTTGGACGGTCCTGGAAACTGAAATGTAATCAGCATTTTTATCAACATATCAATATATCAACAACATATCAACAGAATTAAATCTGAAAGAAATCTTATCGATTTGATATGTCTCTTGTCTTGAGATACAACCTAATCGCTTAGGTTGGTTGAACTGCTGAAAGAGAAATATAATACATGAGGTATAGGCTAACCAATTAACTAACCAATAGGCTAACCTATTAACTAACCTATTAACTAACCTATAGGCTAACCAATTAACATACAATTATATTCTGTTAACCTAAGACAAATGTAAGATTTTTACTGTATTCGCCCTGGAATTGAATAAAAAAATTTAGTAATAATATTAAATTTTTTTATGGAATTTCGGAGACTTCATCACCAGTTATTAGTGTTGTTAAACTTATAAAATTTCATTAGACAAGCCCTATATAGACAATCATGGGGAAATTATGATCGCTTGAAAGATCAAAAACGTTAAATAATTTATATATTTACAATACTATAAAAAATTAATTTAACAGATTCTGAAAAATCTGGAACCATAAGAAAAGTAGTTGATTGTCCCTATATCGACTGCTATAGACTACACAGAAAATCTATTCTCTAATAAATGATTTTAATGACACAAATTTAAGTAGATTACAGTTAAGACCCAAAAGAAACAACAGATTTCTATGATTATTCAACTTCAATAACAGGGAATTAGAAGTAAAAAAAATAACTCAATAAATTCAAGTTGATATGAAATACAAAATTAATCTAGACGAGCAGAATTGTGCTCATAAATTTAACATCAATGTGGAAAAGCTAAAAAAAAAAAAAATACAGTGTTTTTTTTGCCTCTAAATGCATCTCGAAGCCGTAGGAATTTTCTGAGTAACTTTCGGCGAGATAACGTATTAAGCTACATTCTAGATATTCTTTCCAAACTTCTTTCTCCTCTAGGCTTCAATATCTTCTCTAATACGTGTACAAACTAAAGATGTTTATCTAGATTCCTATATGACAACCTTCAAGATATTTTGGAGAGTAATTATGCAATAAATTAAGAGCAGATTAATAACAATATCAATAAAGCTTAATATTTTGATGTGCTTTATATTAAATTAAATATTATTGCTGAAACATTAATAACTCATTCCTGATGAGTTTGAAATAAAAACATTGTAGTTTATTTGAAGAAGAAACATAGTTAAACTTCGAATAGTACATTAAGTTAATTTTGAGAAAATTAGGCAACTAACTATGAAAATCTGTTTAGTAAAATTTAAAATAAAATTCCCAAAGCAAATTTTATTACGAAATCCGTTATCTGATGTTAAAAAAAAAAACAAAAAAAAACTGAGCTTCACTGGTTGTTCGGTTTCAATATTGATTCTCGTTTGTTTACTGCAAGTTATAAATATGCGTCAGTGCCAACATATGCAGTCCGTCATTTTTTCAAAAATGTCTTTTATTGTGAAAGCCTGATTAAATCGCTTTGGTTGCTCATCTAATGAAAATCGTTCATTAATAAACATTTCTCCATATTTTATCAGTGAAGTAATTAATATCCACTAAAAAAAATCTACAACATTGAAAATCTACAATAATCGAAACTTTCATATCACCTTTATGAAAATAACTCAAAATGAAATTAACTGAAATTCAATTCTATTAACTAATTTGTTTTATCTAAAAAATATCAGTATGTTAGTTTCAAAATACCGTATTCGTCCATAACGTAGCTCTCCTTTCACCTAGCTTCTAAATATCTCATGTTTCCAACTCTGTTCAAACTTATTTGACGCATAAACAGATAAAAAGTTCTGAGATCTGTTTTCTTTTCTCTGCAAGTAAATCATGACCAAAGTACCATAGCTGAAAACCCTCTGTAACCTGGTGGTGCATTAACTGCTCTGCCTTTGGATCTAATGGGAATCCATATAATTTAATAAACATTAATGAAGATATATCTGAAACTAAAAGTCTTAGAAGTATATTTATAGCATCAACCAACCTTCACTCTCAATAACCTAAATGCTTGGCGTAATCAATCCTGTGGTGCAAGGTTTGACGTAATATTTTGATTAATCGAAGAATTGGAAACTGTTTACAACCAACGGTTTACAACCATTACAATTATCATTTACAAAGATAATTTGCTATTATCTTTGAAGTATAAAAAATTATACATTTTTTAACCAACATCTTAAGTTCTTTACGTTTTGGGCTTTGACTAGACATCACTAAGCAACATTAATTTTGGGTTTAAAAATTTCAAACATTCTTTAACATTTTTGTAGATTTGTTCTTCAAAGTACTTCGATATGATTTACATATCTAAACAGCTTTAAAAACTGTGTTTTAAGATTGTTTTCTTTAATTGTTCTATCTAGATCTCTTATACTTCTATTGATTCAATGCTCCATATCAATTATTTTGCTGTAAGTTATAAATAAACTTTGTTTTGTTGTTGTTATTGTTGTTTTTGTTTTTAATTTAATTTAATTGCAGAAGAGCGATTTCTGTTACTGCCGCTTTAGGCATCCATACCAACACAGGGAATCGACTTCAGATTCATGAGTATCAACCATTTTCGAAGGATATCAGCTTAACAGCATGACCAAGTCTAAACATTAGAATAAGTTAACTCCAGATAATGAAAGTTGATGATATTTCTGATTTTGAATTTAGAAAAAAATAAGTATGTATAGTTTGTTGTTTTATTTTCCAAAAGAATCTAAAAGCCCCAAATAAGTGTTATTTTATTTTAGGACAAAATTTCATTGTCCACAGCCTTAGCTTTACCACTGATATCCGACCATGCACATGTAAGGGGTTTACAAAGCAATAATTTTGTTGGTCTTTTCAGCAGGTAAAAGGATTGAAAAGTGCAGAACGAGTGGATACGGGCCATCGTTAAAAACTGCATATTTATATGCTATACTTTGATTGAAAAGCCATCATTAATTAATAATAGCTTGTAGTTAATTAATATTTACAAAAGTTCCTTTTTCTGTTCAGCGCCTGGAGGGATTCTCTAGAATTTCGAGAAATTTTTTTCCTGATACTCTAAAATTCTCTAAAATCCTGAAAAATTAATGAGAAGTTCAAAGAAACAGAATTCTCGAGAATTTTTAATCACAAACAGTAATATTTATATATACTATTATTTCTCGATTGGTACGAAATGCCAGATTTTAATTTGTGGTAAATGGATTTTATTTAAAATTTACTTTGAAGAGCAGACTATTTATATTTAAGAAAAAGAAACACATTCTATTTTATATAGGACAATACTATCTTGAATTACAAACGCATTGGTACAAATAAACTAACCATCAATACCACGTATACCACTTTTAGCATGAGCACGTTATGTATATACCTTGCGTAAGAGATAGAAGCAACCAGACAGTTGCAGCGTCACAGCAATGTGGTTACTTGGAATTTCATGTATTATTGTCGAAATATCAAAACTTATTTGTGAATCTGTTCAAAAAGCGTTTTTGCTTATGGTTAGAAACTACAAATAATTGAGAATAATACATAAGGATAGGAGCTTGCTGATGTATTCTTATCGTCTTTTTAAATCTTGAAGAAGGAAAACTTAAAAAACTTTATGATAAAAATGATTACTTTTGTATTGCATATAAATATCCCTGAAATCAGAAATTCATTTCAATATTTAACCAATCCCCTCGAATTAATTTAAAATCAAAAGTTGTTGAATAATACCAAAATTCAATTTATTCTTTAAATATCAAGAATCAGTAATGAAATTTTAATGATTACTTCCATTAGCACTCATAATAAGATTGCATTGTAATTTTACATAATAGTGAAATACTCTTAAGAAATGGTAGAATTTAACAATGACACCATGTGTTACATCGTTTTAAAAGCTAAGTAACTGTTTCAAAGAATAAAGCTGCCTAAATCTGCTCAACTGCTTTAACTTTTGGCAAGGACTATTCACTTTCATCAATCTTAATAACAATATTTTTACAGATATTTAGTTCAAAGTTGTAGCATGCGCTAGCTTCTGCTTCGATAACAAATTTCAAAAATCACTTGAAACCACAGTACTTAATTATAACTGTTGATCAGGCTTAATTGTATTGAGATGCAAGCACCGTTATGCATAACATCAAACTATTATTTCAGTATAAAACAGTTTTGAATTTAAAGAAATGTTAGTAAAGCTAAAATAAGTAGCTTTCATGGTACAAAGTAAGAATCAGATTTAAACTAAACATTGTACAACATCTACTTATAAAATAATTATAACAAATATTTATTTTTTGGCAGGAACCAATGATTCAGAAAACCTCATAGATAAACGCAAATGAAAATATTTCCTTTTGAATTTCAAATGCTTACGAAGTTAGAAAGAACAAACAGTATCCTTACTATAAAATTAGTAGTAGTGATTTCCGTTTAAGTTGAAAAATGCTTATTAATAAAGTATTGTTGTTAACATTGCGAAACAATATGTTTTCTTAACCTTGCTATTACTGTAATACATTTAGAATCATTGTAAATTGCACAGTATGTCATTGTTGAATAAATGTCAATATTTGCACCTGAAGTCGGCAACAGGTCAATTTCAGTAAATGTTGTAATTAGCTTTCTAATAATCTGATGTATAATGCAGACTGCATTTTGTAGATCAACGCATATGCTGATATATTTAATTATGAAAATATTCGCAAGATGAAATAAATGAAATGACCATCATGTATTATTTGTTACAAAACAACTAATGACTGAATTTGCTGAATATTAAAGTGTTTAAACATAGCTACCATAATGCACTTATACACATATATTAATAATTAAACTTAATAATTAAACTTAATATATATGTATAAGTCCATTAAGATCTCTATGTTTAATTAGTTTTTACCTGCACGTTAAAGCAGTTTAATTAAAGTGTGTAGTTTTTAGAATCTACAATAATGAATATATTGTAAATATAAAATAAATATAAAACAATTGCTAGGTTTAATAGGTGTAAATAGATGAATACAAGTGAATATAATTTCGTGCTAAAGCATAAATTATGGGCGACTCAGCTTAATAAAAAAAAAATTAAATGGCCCCTGAAAATACCCTATTCCTACTTTGTTTAGGCCTCTGAACACGATGTTGAAGCCCCTTTGTCGATCCGACCTTTCGTTCGATAGTTTTTAGTGGGGGGGGGGGGCGTTGGCCCCTTAAAATACCTTTCCTACGGTATTTGGGCCTCTGAATACGATGGTGAAATCCGTTTGTCAATCCGACCTTCCGTTCGAGAGTTGATAAGGGTAGCCAGACACGGACGGACGGACAGGACATACGCAATAGCTACCGATTTTGGTCGATAAAAATGTATTAGTTAGCTTCTGAGGTAAGTCATACGCTACTACGCACTATTATATCAATTTTGATATGATTTCAACTTTCATCTAATTGAATCGTATCAGTGACTTAAATTGAAATTTTTCATCAAATAAGCGCGAAACTCTACAATAAAGGTTTTATCTTTATTTGAACGAATGTTGTTACTCAGAATTTTACAATTTTAATTGTTACTAATTTTTCTTCACAAAATAATCAATTTCTTAACATAACATTAATCTCATGTCTTTTGAAAAAGCCTTATGCATTACTATGTATATATATATTTATGAACATTAATATTTATTAATATAGCAACGTTCTAGAACAGGTGGTTCTACAAATTAAGACCTTGTCGATAGAAGGAGGCGTAAATTACGAAGCCCTCTAATGAAATGCAGTTCAGGAATTTATGGGAAAATTTTCATTAAGAAGGGAGTCCTTATCTCGGAAGACGATCACCAATCATATTTGCTGATATCTGAACTTAATCTTGTATAACGAACAAACCTTATTAATTACCGAGGAAGTATCTGCAATTCCGACTCTAATATCAGACGATAATGAGAGCATTGATTTTTCAGTTGGCTTGTGGTTTTGCTTTAACGCATAGGAAACAATAAACATAGCAGGAAAATGCCAGCCTTCTTTATTGCAGACGGTTTCCTTCGGTTAGGAGAATCTTCTGGTTACAGTGGATTTGTTTCTTATCTACGACTATAAAACTACTTTTGGATAGGCTCCAACACTGGTTCTGTCCTTCCTTTTAGCCTCTTCCATTTCCTTCGCTAGAATACAGTTCTTTTCTTTCATTTACGAATCAATCCCTTCATTATAAATAACTTTGCGACGGAAGCTTTGCGATGGGAAAAAATGGTCCCTTTTCCTTCTTTCAGGTGAATTTTATGCTTCGGATGAGGGAAGGCATTTCTGCTTTCCTCAGCTAATGGTAGTGATTTTATAATTTCATTTGGTCGTCCTTCGAAGAAATCAATTAAAAACCCACAGTTGCTCACAGCAAATTGCAGGTACTTGAGCAAATATATCAAAAACTCATTTGAAACAAAAGGAGAAAAAAAAGTGGTTTCAGATTACATACGTTTTAATCATGAAAATGGAAAGCGATTACTTTAAAAGAATTAAACGATCTGAAGAGAAATTAAGTTCTACAGATTTTTCTTACAAAAATTTAAACTGAGCTTCTAATGAGAGGGCAGGAAATACGTTTTAGCAGTTTAAAACTGCTTAAAATAACTAATTAAATTGAACTTTGAAATGGTTTACTATTTAAACGATGAAATCGCTGAATGTCGTAGATCATTAATAATGTTTGTTTTTATCTCATTTCTAACACCCATTGTTTTCTGATAAGAGTTTTATAGCTTAATTCTTTAATTACTGTATTTGTAGTTACGAGAATTTAATCACAAATCATAATCAAACTTCAAGTGATGATTACAGTAAACTTATTGCAGAGTACATTGAAAATAATGACACTTTAATCAATTGTGTTTAGAAGATGCTGTCCTGGAAACTGTACATTCTCCTTCATTCATTCTTCATTCATTCTTCAAAATCAATATATATTTTGTATATTCTCCTTCATTCTTTATTTGTAGCATCTTTATCTTATTTTTATTTTTATTTCCATTAATTATGCAAAGCAAATTATATGTATGATTGTTTGCTTACAGTTTCACAATTGAGGCATTGTGGAATTATGTTTTCTATTTTTCACTTTATTTATATATCTTCAGCTGCGAAGGAATATGCAAAAATTCCGCGAAAATTTATAAATGTAAATTATGAAAGACTGTTTTTAATTTACTACTAACCCAACTTCTTTATAGTAATTTTTTGAAAAGCTTGTTAAATTTTGTACTCTACCAACTCCACTGATTAAGTTTCTTATCAGCGTAAGTAATGGAAATGGGTTTGCCCACTTTTAATAATTGGTAAGCAGCCAATTTTCGGTTATTTATATTCTGTTTTAGCCATAAACGTTTCTAAAGAAACTTCTTTACTTCATCATCAAATGTAAATTGAAGGGAAGTGAATGAATCCAAGTATATTAAACTGGACAAAGACTTTTAACTTGTTTGTCTTTCCATCGTGCAGATTCCAATTGTACTGAATACTTATTTTAACGCATGTCAATGGATTTTATGAACTTAAAGTCTTATTATTATTAAATCCTATGTGGTTTCAGTTTGTTGAGAATCTTTAAAAGAAAAATAAATTAATCCCATGTATCTAATTATCGTTTACAAAAAAACATGAGATCAGAAAAATTTTACCAATAGACTTTCCCTTTCTGTATTCCTTCTTCTATTGTAGTTTTTTGAAACGCCTTCTTGTTTTGTTTTATTGCAGTTTAATTTATGTCGACTAAAATCAGCTACAAAGCCTTTATTTTGCTTTTAGGGAATTATTCATTAGTAGGAAATATCATTAGGTTGCTCGGACAAAAATTAATTAAGCAAAACAGGATTTCCTAAAATGTTCAAATTTGATCTGTTTACTACCGTTGATTTCACTTATACTGTAAAGCGAAACAGAGAGTTTCATCTTCTCGGGTGTTATCCAAGGAAGTAGTAGATGATATGGTCTATAGAAATACTTGTTTTCTCGTATCAGACAATAACCCTGATCTCAAACGAATTATTTACTTGAAACTCTCAATTACCCTAACTAACTTTGAGAAAGCTTATCGACAAATAGGTAAACTTTCTAAAACATACTTTTACTCTTAAGAAATGAAAGCAAACCTCTTATTCAAAATCTCACAATCTTTATTTAGTTTTATTTTTTTTTCTTAATTTCAAGCTATTGCAATCAAACTCATCTAGTATGCTATAAAATTATCAAGAGATAGGAATCAACACATCTCGATATTCACAAAGTGACACATTTACCGGAATTAATACCGTTGAAATCCTATTTAAATGCCACTCCGTCAATATTTAATTTCGGGAGAACATCTACTAATACCTGCAAATAGGCAATTACCACACAGTACTATAAAATTTATAATTCCGTTTCATTGGCTTCAACTTATCACTCTAATTAATGAATTAGATATTTCATATTAAAGTACAAAAAATATTTGAAAGCCGAAATGCTACTAAATGTTATAAAGTAGACAATATTTTCGGTATGAATTTTCATTAAATAAAATTGAATTATATAAAGCATTTAACATCCGGAGAACGACAGGTTTAGAATAAATGAAATTATTGTTCTTTTTTGTTTTTGACATTAATTAACTAGGTGGTAAAAAAATTGAATTTAAGTAAACATTGAGTTTTAAATCTTCAGCCAAATTAAAATATTTCTCAATAACACTTGAATTTTCGTTCTTTGGGTTAACATCAGCTATTAAAAAGATATTAGACATTTATTTCTTTTTATTTCCTCGTCTCATTAAAATGGTTGTTTTTTATTTATCTTTTATTTGACTGGTGTCAACAAATTCTTCTATTCTTTCTTTGAATCAGTTTCAAATTTTCCATGCTGTGGCTTTAATTTCTTTTTCACAACTTAAATCACTCTGAAATGGGGTTCCTTTAGCACATTTTAATCTTTCTGAAATGGAGCCTTGTCATCTTCACTTTAAGAAGATATTTCTTTTTTTTTTTTTTTGGCTTCGTCTTGGTCACGGGCCAATTTTTCATGCCGACTTATACAGTATGTATTATTTCTAGCCTGAAACGAAATTCAAAAACTAAATAAACATCAGGCAATTTTGAATTCAGTTTTGATGGTCTTTAGATGACGTATTGAGAATAAGGAGAGATATTTTTAGTAAGAGAAAAAAACGCCTTACAATCTTTTTGAATTATCTGTTATACCTTGCTGAATTTTTATTTCTAACGACGCGAAATAATATTAAAATCCTCCATATACTCACTCGCCTTGCAAATTTTTACCTACTGCAGTTTGATAAGACAGCCACAAGAGGACGCTTCAGTTGCTTCTGAATTATTCAAAATGTTTACGAACGTACGGATTTTATGCCAGCAGTTGTTTCATTGGTATAAATCTAATCTCTCATGTGATTCTTGCTATCTCAGAGAGAACAAGAAACGAAAGCTTTTAGTGGAGAACAAATAATTCTATATAATAGAGCCAAAAAGAAAGGGGATCTTTGAAAACAAACACTAATATTTCAGAAGCAAAGACATATCAATGGCCGTCCAGGTCGTTGATTTTTTTCCTTAAAATTGTTTTCTTGAAGTCGTTTCTTCTAATTTTTACTCTTAAGAAAAATACTTTAAATTTTCCAATTTGTAAAATTATTTAGAAGGAAAAAAAAATCAATTCAAATTCTTCTCTTTTTACTTAATATTTAAATACACAGTTAGTAAGAAAGTATGTCAAGATATTGGCCATTATCAGTGAAAATATTTCAAACTACACTCTTCAGTTTTACGCTAATTATTTAATCTTGAATAACAGCCTTCCAACGAAATTCCGACTTTGGCTTGGAATTGAACCCGACATCAGAATATAGAATTATATAATAAGTTTCTAATTAATTTTATTGAATAGAAAGAAGTAATTTACTAAGAGAATTTCCAATTCCGCAACTTAACAAAAAAAAAAAAAAAGGTAATTTCAGAAAAAAAGATGATTATAGAAGAATTACAAATAAAACAAAGAAGAAAAGTTATAAACTTTTAATACGATTATAATAACTTACAAATTTAATAATAGATTCAGTTGATCATTACGACAACTGAGAATAATTATTAGAAAAACAGAATTAATCACTTCTGATACAAAAAAGTTAAAAAGTCACTTCTCTAATTATTAGTTTCAATTTTAGAACAAATTTTTGCAGTTTTCTTTCAAAACTTTTTTTCCTCCAATTTAAAGGTCTTGGGGTTATAAAAAAATAATTACTTTGAATAGATTTTCTTTTTATAAAACATAATTTAAGACTACAGTAAAAATGGTAACGATTACAAAGTGAGTTTCCTTAGTATCCAAGTGTTGTTTTTTCAGCGTAACTAATTAAGTTTCTCCCTGAATTTATTTCCTCCTAAAAGAGTTTCTAAATTTATTACCTGAACGTTGCAGTCGATAGCTTCTTAACCGTTTCTTGTAGAAGGACTTTTTTTTTCCTTTTTTTTTCCGGTTGAATTCTCAGGCCGCCATCATGGAAAGGACCCTCGAATTAATTTGTTGTAATCCTCGATGGAGATGACGTCGCTCATTAAAACCTCAAGCTGAAGCATCATGAATCACATGAGGGTGGAAGGAATTAATATAGCCGCACTGCCTTCTTTTTTTCTCTCAAATGACAGCGGGGCTCACGTTCACGACGAGCTTCCAAAGTTCATCCTTGCAAATGAAACATGTTCCAACTCCTGTGACACCTTTCGCGGTGATTCTTTGGGATTTCATGACAGCGTTTAACTTCCTCCGCATACAAAATGCAAAAAAAAAAAAAAAAGACAGAATCCGGTGCAGTGTAAAATACTTAACAGTCAATTAAATGAGCTTAAAAATTTTAAATTTTAACAATTGGAATTTTAAAATATTTAATTTAGCATAGACACAAAATTTCCATTCTTTTCTATATTTATCTCATACAAACATGTCTTTTCCTTGTTCCAAAACACAATTGTTCCAAAAAAAAAAATGATTCAATCCCTTTAAATAATTAAGAAGAAAATTATTTTTTTAAGAAATTTATTTGAACGACGGGGTGAATTATTTTTCGTTGTCATACCTTGGATATTAATTTCACACTATGCCCATTTACAATCGCATCACACTTACGTTTATTACCATAATAACTACAATTGTTCGAAAATCTTAACTGATTGGAGATAAGTTATTGTGCATCACTAATTTTCCTGCGCCACTTACTGAAGCTGTATGAAACTAATATTTTAAGTTTTTCTTTTCTTTTTTTGTATTTTCTATTTTTAATGTATTGTATTAGCACATATATTTATTCATAAATAGAACTTAACAATACCAGTCACTAACGTATTCCACTTAATGACAACATAAAAAGGATTCGTTTTGCGACTTGATCTTCAGTAACTCTTCCGTAAAACGCGATCTTACTGTAGTGTTTTACATTTACAACAAAATTGATCGATTTGTAGATCGATGAATGATTATTTACATCACAGTTCTAAAGTGTTTGCGTAAAGGGATGAATCGTAGCGAGTTCTCATTAAATTTAAGGCCATCGTCTTTTACTACGATGAAGATTTATTAATGCTAATGGTTTTAATGAAGCTCTGCAAAAAGAAAAATTTTCACAAGTACTAACCTCGCAATTGAACTACATTTATGTAGGAATTGTTCCATTAATCCTTTTCAGATTCATTAGGCAACTTTTGAAGTGTTTGAACTGCCTCACGCATGGAAATCTAAAATTACTTATTTTAAACTTATTTTTACATACGAAAGCGGAATAATAATCTTACGCTGCATAGTCTTCCTTCTACTATATTTTATCTAATAAATTTCTTCTAATATTCCGAGAATTTGTTTTTCAATCATATCAGAGGGATATCAGCGAATCTTTTATTTCTTTGCAAATATCTGTCATGAATCAATCTTCGGGATAAATCTGGTCTCATCTGATAATATCTATGGTTCATAATATAATGAAGAATTTTAAATTCCATAAAACGACGAATGGTAAAAAAACCCAAAAGAAATGATACTTTCATTGCATAGGATTGTAATGTATTTCCCAACAATTTAGTTCAACATTATTGAAAATTAATTCTAGTTAATTTACTTCTGCAGATCTCCTTCCTCGTGTTAGCAGGAAAGAAATGCGCAGCATTTCTTCTCCATCCGCCTATTTATCCCCTACCTTCTCCTTCTTCAGAAATAAAGGAAATTAAATAAAGAGTTTCCTTGAATTCGTTTGTTTGTTCTCTAGGGGCTCAAGAAGCAAGTGAACGTGCTCAACAATAAAAATACCCCATGGTTCATTTGTACACGAAGAAAAACGTATGTATATCTCCTATTTTCAAATGAAATTGTTTTTATGTCAAAAGCGAGATTCTAAAATATGTATATAAAAAGAAATTCGTATCATATCGAAAACATTATCATCTAGTAAGTAAGATATTTCAAAGAAAAAAATTAGATAATAATTAATACAATCACTGTATTTATTTCAGATTAATTCATTCATTAATCAAAGTAAGGAATTTTATTCTAGAAAGCATATATGTTTAAATTTGTAGGAAGGTTTAGACTATCCACAGTAACATTTATATTGATTCTGGTACATATAGAAACAATCTTATAGCTTAGGACCTAAAACTAAGAATTCACCTCTCCCATTAAAACTTTGGCATCACGATAAAATAACAAGTAATTATGTGACAAAATCGAAAGTTCTGAATATTGTCATGCGGATATTGCCAACAATTTTTTTTTATACTCCAACTGACGATGACCGCAGGGGGTCTTGAGGATCGAAATTATCCTGTTTGTGTTTTTATATTTTATATAGACACATCTCATATCATTCGAGATGGAAACAGTGACCCCTCAACAACTAAATCCAAGAAAATAATAATAATAAAAAAATAAGAATAAATGTGGAGTGCAAATCCCTGGGCATCACTCAAAAGACATTTGACCACAAGGAAAAGCAAACAATTCATAACTGAAATAAGAATGCCTTTTTTGAGTCGAGCTGATTCTCTGGGATGGCCGTTTGGAGCTTGTTGAGCTCTTCTCAGCCAGAGCTACACAGCTAGTGCAGGACTCAAAAGGCGAAATAGGAAAAGAATAGGTTTTGTTATTTTTTGTTTTTATTTATTTTTTTCCTTTCCTTTATCTTGTGGTCAAATACCTTTTGAGGTAGCCGGAGTGCTGCCCAAGGATTTGTATTCCACATTTTGTTCTTGTTTTTTATTTTCTTGTTTTTAGTTGTTGAGGGGCAACAGTTTCCATCTCGAATGTCCTATTCTTCCCCTCGTTCGCCTTTTGAGTCTTGCACTGGCTGAGTAGCTCTGGCAGAGGAAAGCTCAACAAGCTCGAAACGGCAGTCTCTAGAGTCTTAGCTCGACTCAAAAAAGGCATTCTCATTAAACATCTTATGTCAAAAAATGTGTGCGTATTGTGTAACTTTATTTGTTTAACAGTGATTTTAAAAAAAAAAAGAAGAAAGATGTTGATTTTATCTTTAATTTTCAAATAAGTGATAAATGCAAAATGATCCAACTTAAACATCAAATGATCAAATCAACAAATCGTGATCTTCTTTGAAGGAGAATCAATTTTTCCATTAGAAGAAACCTTTAAAGATATGAAAGTTTTGGAATCTTTAGATTCATTTAGGAGGTTACTTTTATTCTCAAAGCTAATGCAATTAGATTTTTAAAAAAATATTGGATTTCTTAAAAAAAAAAAGTGTTTGAGAGGAAAAGGCATTAGAAATAATGAGCAATGGTGTAGATGAACGTTTCTTTAACCTCTGGCGTGAAAAAGTTAATGCAGAGCATTTAAAGATTTCCACATGGAAGTAAAGATTAAGCAATCCATCAAATTACGTGACACCTGAGAAAAAGGCCAAAGCAAAAAGGTTGGTGGCCTTCGATCGGGCAACTCCATTGTAAGTCGGTAATTGGATTTGTTTGCTGGGTTTTATTCCTCTGCCCTCCACCCTCAATGCAATTTGGGTTCGTTAATAGTGCATTTTGACATCGGACCTTCTCTCCTAGTTGACTCAATTTTCTTTGCTGTGTTTCGCTGAGTTTTGAGGGAATCATTGCAATGCAGTGGTTCTTCCCTTCCCCGTTGAGTCTTTATTTCCTTGTGCGGATTGTACATTCCTCTTGGTCATCTTTTTTCCGCTTCTATATCTCTTTTTCCTTTTTCCATCTCACTTAACTGCAGCCATCATGACTCATCTCAATGCGCAATTCGCGGCGGATGCAATCCTTGCAGAGGAACGACTCTGCCTTAAGCGTTGCGCGACCTCTTGCGGACAAAATATACAGGGCTCCCTCTCGATAGTAGGCTTTCTTTTTTTTTTCCTCAGGAAATATCAAAGAGACTGTTTTTCTCAAGGAAACGGAGCCACTTTACAGCAAGTGAGAGCCATGACCCCTGAAATTCCACCAAATAGATTCAATGGAATCCTGGGAAACGAAACGAAAGTGCTGAAACCATACGAAAAACCAATCAAGGTTTCCTTACTGTAGCTTAGGACTTAAGTTCTTTTATCACGAGAGGAAATTAATATTATTCTACTTCTCCTCACGAAAGTTTTCCAAATCAAAAACAAAAACCCAAGCGAAATAGCAAATAAATTAAAGTAATATCACAATATCCCTAAAGTAACAAGTTTTACAGAAAATTAGAAAACTCGTAAACTAACAATTCTTAAAAATGAATACAATTGGACGTAGAAATTGACAAATAATTAATTTTATTAAATAGAAGAAATGGTTTTTCAATATATAAATAATTGTTCAATCCTAATCAACTGATGGGTGAGCCATTTTAATTGGATAAATATCGAAAACAAATTCTGTAGATATCATTATGGTTTCAATAGCTTTTATGTTAATATAGAGCCTTCCTTAATGACAATAAGAGAAACTATTTAATAATTTTTTTAATGATACTACTATTAAAATTGGGTTTCAAGATCAATTTATATAAATTGAATTTTTGGTGTTTTATTTGTCTTTAGCTGTCTTATTTCCTCTTTACTTTTTAGTAATTAAAGTTTTTGCATTACCTTTTTCCTACACTTCGTGTCACTAAATAAAGGGTAGTTTTCTGTAATTCAACGAAATACTAGACTACTTCGTGCCAGGTCAATTTTTTAAAGAAAGATTGTAAAATTTTAATTCCTTTATTATTTGTAAAATTAATAAAAAATTGTTTTTTTATTTCCCTAATTATTATTAAACAATATCAATCATTTCTTAATTTATTTTTTCTGCATTTAAATTACTTAAAAAAAATCAAGTTCTCTTAAATTTAATACATCAGTGTAACGTTTGGTAAAAAAAAAAATAATTTTATCAAAGAAACAGATTAAAATATTATAATCATATACTTGAGATGGGACAGTTTCGATACGCTGAATGGATGTCATCAGTAAGCTGATGATGATGTAGCATTCACCGTATCGAAACTGTCCCATCTTATTTTAAGTATGTTTTTTAGACTTTTTATCAAATTTTTTTAAAAAAATAATTCCTTGATTTTTTTAAATGTCATTGTAATATTTTGATTCTCTTAAATTTGATAAAGCAATAGATATTGTTGATTAAATATATATTTGTGTTTATATTTTTTTACATTGTTCTATGTTTTACATTTATTGTTCCTTTTGTAAAATATTGCTTTCTTTCTTATTCTCGAAATTAAAAAAAAAAAAAAAAAAATTACAAAAAAAGCTTGCCACACTTTAACTTAAAAAAAAAAAAAACATGTTAGAATAAAATTGCAATGAAATCTTGAATCAATGAAATCAATGAAATTTGTTTCTTTGCTTTTTCTTTTGATTTTTTTTCTATTGCAGTATTTTTCTATTATTAAATCTCAATTGAAATGCCAGTGTCAAGTCTTCAGTTGTCTTATTTCCTCTTTACTTTTAATTAACTTCAATATGTCGAAATGAATACTGGCTCTGGGCCACTCAGAATTAAGATGGCAATCAAATGGATTAATCTTTAATTTATTTTAAAAAATTACATTTTTTCCTCCGAGCAAAATTCACTGAAGTGCTTTGCGATTTCAACATTCTGCCTCATCGCAATAACTCCGGAAAGTTCTGATTTTTCTTTAAAATTTCCTTAGTTTAGGTTATTAATATTTTATCAAATATAAATTTCAATTACCACGATCATACTCATCTAGTCTTTCATGGACTAAACAGTGTTGAAGCTATACTTTCTCTTTGATTATTATTTAACTCTTTGGTGATAAAAAAAAAACATTGCTGAATGCTAAATCTTCAATTTATCTTATATTGGCATTATAACAATGCTTTATTAAGAGTCATCTTACAAACTGAATATTAAATATTAATATAAACTTGGAGTATCTTTTCACGTCTGCTTTATTGTTAAGAAACAACAGTAACAAATGTAATCCTAAACTACGCTAAAAGTTATCCAAAATGTTGGCTTCTTTTTTCTATGAAGAGCCTTGTTTTCAAAATTTCAACATAAAATTTCCAGTACGAACAATCATATCCACTCGGTTTTTCATAGACTAAAGAATGCTGAAGTAATGCATTCTATATTTTCTCTTCGATTACTTTGATTGATTACTTTAGCAGTAAACAGAAAAAAACAAAGGTCTTCAATGTTGGGAGCTGCAAACTCTTTGAGCAATGATCTTTAGTATAGGAGTTTTATTTCTATTAAATTTGACTTTTAGATCACACAAAAAATAATAAGTTTTTTGATTAATAATGGATATTTAAAAGTAATCTCATGTACTAGAAGCTGCTTCAGCACTTTCAACATCTCTGATCGTAGCTAATATTAAAATTAAAAACAGCTTCAAAATTAAAAACAGAAATAACCTTCTGTTAACTTTAAGTTACCTTCAGATTCATTTTAATAGGTTTAACATATACATAAAAGAAATTTTGAAAGGGTTGTATCGCTTTATATAGGTTTTCAGAAAAGCTTTAAATCTTTCTTTTTTTCGTTAACAAAAAAACTCCGACCTCCTTTTCGATAAGGTGAAAACAAATGTTATTTTTGTCAAAGAAAAAAAGTCTAACTTCGCACGGGAACAAAAAAAGTAGAACAAACAGAAACAAAAAGCCAACAGATCTCACAACTTTGAAGATCGATATTTCGTTTTCATTGATCGTAGGTTTCTGTTGGATGGAAAGATAAAGAATATAGGATTCAAAAACGGAAAAGAAAAGTAGATTCATTTTTTTCCCTTCCTTTTTTCAGTTCCAGTATTTACGTTTGTAATCCTGACTGAAACAACCATCTGTTTCGATCTGTAAAGCTGTCTTGTATCTCCAATGGGAAACCAAATTAAATCTTCAAGCTAAACTAAGATATGTACAAAACTCATAGAAATTAATTATAGAAATTTTGCTCGGAGGAAAAAATGTAATTTTTTAAAATAAATTAAAGATTAATCCATTTGATTGCCATCTTAATTCTGAGTGGCCCAGAGCCAGTATTCATATCGACATAAGTTAATTAAAAGTAAAGAGGAAATAAGACAGTTAAAGACTTAACAGTGGCATTTCAATTGAGATAAAATAGTTACATTTAAATCATAAAATCTTTTACGTAACAAAATGTTGAACTAAAATAATTTGATTATTCAATCCAAATAGTAGTCACGATGTTTGTCTTCTTCTGAAAACTATTAATGATCTCTAACCTTGAAAGGAAAAGAAGGCTCAGGTTAATCAGTTATTTTGAAGAGAGGGCTAATTTTCTATAGAGGAAAGTAAATATTACATAACATTAAAGATTTACGGTATCACAATAATGCCATTATTGAATTAATACGATGTCAGAATACTATGAAGTCACTTATGCTATCATTTAGAAAAGTAACTTTCAAATATACTGATTACACTGGTCAAAAAAATTTATCGGGAATGAAATTAGTCAATTTTCATTAATATCGATGTGCTAAATATGTACATGGCAGTTAAAATGGATTATTAGATCTAGTTTTTATGATATAGCCCGTACATGGCTATATCATAAATATATCTAAATATGTACATGGCAGTTAAAATGGATTATTAGATCTAGTTTTTATGATGTAGCCCGTTTTTGCTTCATTTTTCGAGAATTTTGGCTTAAAGGTATATTTTGTGTGGCAGCACTGCAGCCATTTTTGGTGAGTCGTACTATTCCCCATCTAATCATATCACTCAGTCTGAGCCATGTTACTTTCCGCATTACATTTGTCGTTTTCTACTGAGAAATAACCTACAATTTGGCATATAATTTAAGTGTCTAAATATTTTTGTTATGTTCATGGTGAAGTGACATTTGAAGCACAGAAGCATGCCATTTCTCCGGTAATAAGAAAGGCATAATTTTGTTATTAAGAAAACAATTAAGAAAACTGTTATTTTGGCTGCAAGAATCAAACCACGACCTGGGCATCCCATATTTGCTGCAGTACCTGTGCTTGGTATCTCCGAACTGCTTAAATCATAAACGCCAATCAATGCCTATCGTCATTTCTATGGTTTGGAGAGATCCTTCAAATCACTTATTTATATACGGCACCAACTCTTTAGGAAGGAATTTACATATGCTATCCCAAAACACTACAATTTTTTCGTGCAGCACTTCCAGTTCCTCAGCCTTCAGTTAAATAGACTTCACTGTAGAACCTGATAATGAGTCACGTGATGACCTAAAAGAATTAGCTTGAACCAACACATCAATTTGCCTGATCTCATTTGTAATTCCCCATGTACAGAGTCACATAAAACTTCACCGAAAAAAAAATTAAATGATCTTCTCAGACATCTTATTTACCAAAAAAAGAAGGCAGAATTTTTAGGTTCAAGACTGCAGCAGAGAGATCTCCTCCAAAACAATGTTGAAGTGTCTGCTTATCGATGCCGCCAAAAAAGTTTCAATCAGGTTTTTTTTTAGAATGGAATATAAACTTGTTTCCTGTTTTGACGACAGTGGTTTAATGAACTCACTTAATATTGACTATAAACCTGAAGACTGGAGTCTCTTCATAGATTCTTCAAAAATGAGTTTGAAAGCAGCACTACTGCATAATGGCAACACATTACTAGCAATTCCAATAGTTTTGCAGTTCATATGAAAGAATTATAAGATCACAACAAGCTCCTTACAGAATCCATCAACTATAAGAAACCCCAATGTATGATCTGTGATGACTTAGAAGTTATTGCCATTTTGTGAGGAATGCAGCTGAAATACACAAAATTCTACTGTTTCCTTTATCAATGGGATAGTAGAGAACGGTCTTCTCATTATACAAGGAAAGATTAGTTTCAAGGCAATCACCCGAACAGGGAAAATAAGATTCATTACACTCCACTACTTAAATAAAGAAAATCCTGTTAACTCCCTTGCATATAAAATTTCTTAATGCTATGGATCAAGAAGATGAGCACTCAATAGATCATTCTTGCTGATGAGAAACTGGCCTGGGATGCTTTCAAACTTGTGGCACAGACGTTTTGGAAACATGAAAGCAAATAAGTATAAACAGCTAATTACAAAACTTCTTACATTACAACCATAAATTAGGCTTCAGTATGTCTTTAAAAGTATACTTGCTTCAGTCACATTTAGCTTTTTTTCCAGATAATTGTGGTGCATTAAGCAATGAGAATGGAGAGAGATTCTATCAGTACTAGATCATGGCGAGGGAGAAGCGATACCAACGCACATGAATTTTGAAATGCTAGCTGATTATTGCAAGACTGTGACAAGAGGTGAGTACAAATGACAAGCAAAGAGGCGTAAAATGCAGTGATTTTATGTATTCAATAATCTACGTGATTTAATAAGTAAATCTGTGACAACAGAAATTTGTGAAATTATATAATAATATGTTTTTCTTTTCAATATATTATAAAAACATTATTAAAACAATTCAGAGAATATTCAGTTATTTATACTATTTAGAGCCTATAAAAAATGTGATAAAGTGAATATATTTAAAAAACCTGAGCCAAGTAATTTTTTTATCATTATTGATGGAAAATTTCAGTCTCAGAAGCTTCGTATTTCAAGGCTTTCTCAAAATAAAGTTAAGAGTAAAATTAAGACTGAAACTTCTTGTTAGAGCAATAACTGACATGACATATTTCCCCAATTTGGAGTGTTTTACTCTTCAGATATATTTTTTTTTCTTATTTTTATTTACAGACTACCTTAAGAAAATGTAGAATAATGTATAAGAAACTGTCAATACTTCTACAAAATCTTTCTTGCAATTTTTTTCTTTCTGTGAGGGATTTAGGTATCAAGATAAAAAAGTCATCATTTCGTTCAACCTTAGACATTGCTCTCATTTCAAATCTTTTTAAATATTTTTAATGAAATCATGCAGGAAAGTAAATAATAAATATAAGTTTAACTATATTTTCTATTTAAAACATTATAATAATGAGTAAACTGTTTTAAAATTAAATAAAGAGAATAAGCGGACCTTTATTTTACAAGAATAGAATATTTACAAAATTAAGTGAATAACTATCAATAAGCAAACTAATTTAAACTAATTGGAAACATGGAGAAAATTGAAAAATTTAAGAAGCGCAATTTCCTCGGATTAATATTATTAAAGTTTTTAACCACGTCTAATATCTAATATCTCTTTTCAAATAAGAAGCGTAACTGAGTGTCAAAAAAATATTTTCTTCATTTGAATTCTGAAGTAGCCTTACTGTCTTCGAGTATTAGTCAATTTCAAGAAAGACTATAACTTTTTTATCATGAATTTTGAAAATCATGCCTAAAAAAAAAATCATAAGAAAAAAATGTGTTGATTTTTAATTTTTTAGGTCGAAACCGAATTAGTTAAATAAGGCCTCGCGCTTTTGTTTCGAAGCTTTTTTTAACAAGGGCCTTGGATCTGAAAAACCGCCTCAGTACTGAAAGAATATAATGTTGTAGTCACTGTAAGATCTATTTTTCTAATATCTAGTGTATTAGATTTTAAAAAATGAAATTTAATAAATAACAATTAATTACATTAAGTTTAAATTCATGGTAAAACTATAACTGATGAGAGTTAAAGTAAAGAAACTAAAACAAACTAAAAACATCTATGTTTTATAAATTTAAACATTGTAAATGATAATTTAATTGTAAATTTGAATGTTGTATTAACAACATTCGTAATATTTTAAAATGAAAGAAAAAATTCTTTGTTATTAATATTTTCGAAAATGCGATAATATTAAACCGTCTGCTAACAGTTGATGCTTTAAAAGGTAAAAATAAAACCAAAGATTCCTCTTTGATACCTTTTTTTTTTCATCCGAAATGGAACCAGAAGACGGAAAGCTTTTAACGAAATGGTCAAAGCTAAGTAGAATGTCCATGTATATCAAACTAGATGCTTTCTTCTTCTCTCTGCGGATAAAAATCGGAATTTTTCCTTCTCTGAAATGGAATCAAATTATGAGCCTTTACTCACAGTAGAATTTGTTTTAAAAATGAAGAAGCCTTTACTTCGATAATTTATTTTCACTTTACAATAAATCATAATCGAAAGCATTGAATGACAATTACCATTAATCGAAATGTAATTATATAATCGATTTAAAAATAGTGTTTGATAAATGGTAAAACTTAAGTAAAATATTTTAATAGAAGAGGAAATATGTGTCTGAATTTTATCACTAGTTATTGTAATTACCTCTCTTGAAAGTAGGCGCTTGTTTCAGTTTACTTAAAATAGTTGAAAAGGTAAAAGCAAGCTAGTCTGCAAAGAGTGCGGTAAGAGAGGGAAGAGATATGTGATCAACATGTTATCAAACTTAATGTGCCTTTTATAATATTTCCGTTTCCCTCATTTCCCATATTTCCGTTTCCCACAGTTAATGTAGTAAACAGTATGTTAAAAACTGTCAGAGTAAAATCTACCTACGCTTGTTGTAAAAACCTTCTACTCACTTGTACATTCAAGTGAACTTAATTCTGAAATTTGATGATACAGTACACGTAGAAATGACTTTAAAAACTTTCTGGTTTTATTACCTTTCGAATGAGATATAAAAGTTTAAGAAAGATCTTTTACTTCCTTAAATAATAGTTAATTTTAATAAAAAAATTTCACAACAAGTTTACATTTTAGTACTTTATTTTTATCATACTGAAGTTTTTAAACATACTTACTTTTGCTACATTAACTGTACTACTGTGTAAACTAACGAGGAAACGGAAATATTATAAAAAAAGGCTGACTCTTTATAATTTTTATTTTTGCTATTATACTACTTTGGAGTATATTCTAAAAAAAATTAATATATCTGAAAAACTATTGAGTTTTGCCCAATGGATATTATGGTTAAATCAATTGCAAATGAGCTCTACTATCACGCCCTGAAAGGAATACGATGACTTACTAGTCACCTTACATATTACCTTACATATATATATATATATATATATATATATATATTATACTAATATTAATTTATTTTATAAGTATGGTGAGAACCTTCCTGTATAATTAGCAGTGGGTTATTTGAAGTGAATTTGAAATGAAAAAAAAAAAACTGTCATAAGGTTTGATTGAGTTCGAATCAAGTGCTACTGCATAATAAAGTTGTTCCAAAACTAACAATATGTAAAATGAATTTTCAATGCTAGGAAATGAAATAGACGTTTCATGTGAATACACTTTAACTCCATTTAGTTTTCAAGATCTACAGAATACTTCAATAGGAAAATAACTTATTTATTTCGGCATCAAAATTAAGATCTTAAAATATTTCTCTGGTGTGCTTCGTAATTCTCAAAACTTGGTAAATTTGAACAGTTAGGAATAGTTACTTACACTTTTTTAATTACTAAAGTATAAAAAAAATACTCAAATTTACAAGAACAAATACTGTTCGAATCCTAACTTAACAGAGAAACTACAGTTGCAATTTCACGAAAGTAAGGAATGACTTCGTAATAAAGTGACAATGAACTCAATTTGGCAACGGACATCAGAAGAATCAGATTTAAAATAATATTTTAAGGTTGTACTAATTACTGATGTAATCAAATAGAAAGTGGTTGAATGTTGATTTAGTCTAGACCCTAAAGCCTCAGTCTCGACAATGGATTTATTCACCTTGTGAATTTAAAACACGTTAAGCTTTCAAAGACCATCGTGAGACGAAAATCTCTCTGTAAGGTGTCCCACTTAAAAGTGACCAATTGACTTATTTAGGGAGTTTCATTAAGTTCATAGATACCTAATATATGCGGAATAAATTTCTTTACAAAACGAAATTGTTCTCTTCCAGCTGATTTTGATCCAACTATCACCAGTTTCAAATTTAGGTTGAGTGAGAAGACGATTCCATTATTCGTAGGGTTGCGGAATGCTTCATTTCCTGTAGTACAGTATAAGTATTTAACTATACAGAATGATTAGAGAACGATCAAATTTCCTCCGATTAGTCTGACGCAGTTAAAGTTTGGCATCAAATTTAAAATAAAGCGTTATTTTTGTAGATAATGGATTTTAGGCTGCAAAATAGCGATTTTAATAAACGAATTATAATAAAATCTAAAAGTTGAATTTCATATGTTAAATAATAAATAGTGACAATGTGACAGAAATCAAAAGTAATTTTGTAATATTGTACTAAGATCAAAAATACGTAAATCACTAAAAAATAGTGTGAGCAACAAAACTCGCTGTGCAAATGCCTTACGAATGGATTTGTAAATGATTAAAAGTTCATCACCAATCAAAGCTCCTGAGAAGGGCGCATTCTAGGGCCAACATAAGCAGCCGCGTTTCCACTGACAGACAAATCTGACTGTTTTGATCTAAATCGTTACGTTAAATAGCCTGTGAAGATGCCTCTACGACGCACCCATTGACAGTAATAGCAACTGAACGAGTTTGAGTGAGATCGCATCATTTGCTTAAGAGAAGCCGGGTGGTTATGCAGACATGTCAGCCGCCATCTTGCTTGAGCGATGCGGCGTCAGACGATGTTGATAGCAACTGGACAAGCAGGGCACATATTAACGCCAAGAAGAGAAAACAAATACTCGAAGAGATTCATCAGGACATCATAGCAGCGATGATGGAGTCCTGTGTTCTCCATTCAAAGATACATAACTTCCTTTAAACATCACGTAGTATCAAGGAACACCACTTGGCGGAGGCAGAGGAAGAACTTCATTCTGGGCCTCTCTTAGGACGTCTACTATTTACTACCCAATAAAGGCAGCACCTCCGGGAGTGTTGTTGAGCCCGGAAATTCTGAAAGGTGCGTTGTCCAATTGGAGTGAACGGAGTCCAATATGATCATCATATACGAGTACGGAGGAGTGGTCATCCCTCCAGTCCGGCTGTAGCGGTCGAGCGCCACACGGCCATCACAGCTGGGGTTAGTCTGGGGAGCTATCTCTTGTTGCAGCCGATTTCCTCTAGTTGTAATACAAGGTATTTTGACAGCACGCCTGAATGTTGACAACATTTTACAGCCAACTGTGTTGCCTATGCTGTCACGCCTCCCGGGCTGTTAACTAGAGTAATAATGCTAATCCCCACACGGCGAGTCCTTCAACAATGTTTGACGAAGGGTTCCCTACTCTCCCATGGCCAGCCTATCGACTGTCTTGGATATGTGATGGAGTGTGACCGAACTAGCCAAACAATTGAGAACATCTGGCAGAATCTGTTACAGAACAGTTTTAGACTATTAATTGACTCCATGCCATAATGTATAAAGGCTTATATCTCTGCCAGAGGAGGATTTATTACGTATTAGCATGTAACTGTTATGTTGTCACTGCTTTTTAATAAGAAATGTATTCGCAATGAAAATGTTTCTCTATTTTCACATATTCATTGATTGTTGCAAAGTTTCATAGCGATAAAACATTCTTCGGGATGAATGGTTTTATTTTTTTTTAACAGATTGTAAATTGTAGCCGCGCTGGTGTGGTCGAGCGGTCTCAGGCGTCGGTCTGTCGTGAGATCAATGTGCCAGCGCCCGGGTTCAAATCCCGGTAGCGAGCATGGATGCTTCAAAAATTTCCTTTCCTGTGTTGTAGCCTCTTCTTCACTTTCTCTTCGGTCTGACGTCATTCCTTAATGGCGTCCTGGGGAAGGCCACGGGAAACCACCCCAGTATCTTTCCCTTGTAATTCTAGGGAGTCTGCTAGGGGTTCGCCGTCTTGGGAACACTAGCGCTCCCTGGAGCACGGATGCTTCGGCAACGAAGCTCGCACTTCGGTGCGAACCGACCACACACAAATTATAGAAATTTCTGTGACTTTTGAATTATCTTTACTTTGTAAAGAAAACTGGACTGTATTTTGCAGCGCTAAGTTGCCTTAATTAACTACGATTTACATTTAATCAAACAGAAGATTATTTTTTTTTTTTTTTTTTTTTTTGCATACGGCAAACACCATATATACATCCACAACTCACTTTTTTTACTACTTGGGCAGAGTTTATGTATGATTCCAATAAAAAAAATGTCTGATACTATGAGGTTTAAGAAGTTTGTAATTTGTGCAGTATTTAAAAAAAAATTCAAATTTATTTCTGTTCTTTATTTTGGCTAGTTTAGAATAATCGGTCCAAGAATGGAAGAATTTAATTTTTAATTTTAATTATTGGTTCCAGTAATGTTTTATATCATCAATAACATTTATATTAAAAAACCTACAGTTTACTGTAGAGAAATAATATAGAATTATATTATATAAAAGCGTTATTTTGTTTGTCATTGTCATAAGACCTTACGTTTTTCCAGTTTGTGACCAAACTATAAGAGATAGATTGGTCATGTAAATGGATAAAATGTAGAGCTTTTTAAGTCAAACAAAATGCTATAAAAATCTTTCGAAAAAAGGTTTTGGTTTCCAAGATGGCGCCTTTTAAAGGGTCAAATTTTGACTTTTTCTCAATTTAAACGAAAAGTATAAAAGTTGGAAGAGAACATTATATTGAGAAAATGTTGGTATTTGAAAGTTCTATCGAACGGTATATCAGTCATTAACAAACGTTTTTGCGTTTGGACGATACATGCAAAAATGAAGTGTTTTTGCGGCAACCCCGTGTGAGTGCCAACGCGCAATACAACTGAGTTAAGCGGAGAAGCCCACAACGAGCTGGGAAGTCGTGTATTATCCGATTTCCATATTAATTTGCTAAATAAATAAAGGTGTGGTTTTTTTTTTTTTGTAATGCTGTACATGCAAGGGTTCCGGAGCGAAGCGACGGTATCCGTCTAGTATAAAATTGTTTTATTTATAGAATTGTTTTATTTCCAAAAACACTGAATTCAAAAACAAGAATGCGATATAAACATTGAAAGTTGTTAAACTCACGAAATTGTGAAAATTGTGAAAGAAAAAATTGTGAAATTCTTTCCTCACTATTGAGACTTGCGTCAGAAACAATTAAATTCAATAAATTATATAAATGATGTCAATACTTCCAGTGATGTCATTTTGATTTTTAAGAGGTAACTTCAAACAACTCGCAAAGTAGAGTTAAGTTCTCCTGTCTACCGCCCTGCAAAAGTGACGGCGCATTCAATCGTTATGCAAAGAAAGACTGACATTGGAAAAGTATATTATACTTTTGCTTCTGTTACATACTTCGAAAGGCAATATTTGTTTTCTATCATTTTCGTATATTTATATAACAAATTTTGATATCTTTAATTAGAAACAGGATTTTCAGAAAAGAATCGCCAATTTGTAACTTGCATCAAACCTTTCCAGCAATCAATTAAAAATTACAAATCAGGATATAACCACTGATAAAAGTTATTACATTTTTGTGACGAAGAATAAATTTGATTACTTTAGAGTTGTGTGATAAAACTAAAAAAAAAACCTTAAATATCCGAGAAATGTAAACCACTTCAAATCATCCATTATCGAAAAAAAGAAATACTGAAAAAATTAATTACAGCAAAATCTTCTTCTCAACACAACTCTCTTTTGGTATTATTTGTATTTAATCTTAATTGGGCCAGAATATAATTAGCATTGGTTACTTTAGACTAGAGCTGTCACCTTCACAGGCAACATTACGATCACAGAAAGTGAATGATTGTGAAGGGAAAAGGGAAGTAACAAAAACATGTTTCCATCAGAGATCTTACATGAGATATCTAAAAGAGAAGTTTCGGTAGAGATCTGAATTGCAGCAGTGATTATCAGCTTAAGTAAACATTTCTTAATCTTAATAAATATATTATGGAGATCGTAGCATTTATATAGTAACTTTTAAATATGTTGTAGCCTTAATGACGTCCTTAAATAGTTTTCCTGAAATAGTTTTAGGTCTCTTCGCCTTATGTTAGTGCATCAATCATCAATTATTCTGTAACTCTGTTGTATCGAATGAAACTTAAAAGTTGCACTCACTTTAACTGCTTTAATTTACTGTTTGCTAGAATTTTCAAAATTTGTTGATGAGATGACCTCAATTATTAATGACTCGAATCGAACTGCTTATTCGCTGAACTGTTTACATAAATTGAGAAATCGAAATTTTTGGCTGTTGCTGAAATATATCATAGTTATTTATCTGAAAGCCACAGAATGTGCAGACATCAAAGTATTTCATTAAGCATTGAATATATTGAAGTACCTTCAATTAGTTAAATGTTGACGTTCAATTAACATTCTTCTGTTGCGAAATGAATGTTGCAAATCCAAAACACAAATATTATTCTTTGTTTACAGATTGCATTCGGGAAAACAAACAAACAAACGGAGATTATTCAAAATTACTTTAATATTTTAATTGGCTCTCTTTTGACTTTCTCTTTGTAACTATCATAGAAATTATTTGATTGAAAAAAAGAATGAATAAAAATTACGAAGTCGGAATATCAACTAAATAAACATTTAGATATCATAAGCTTAAGGTGTCATAAAAACGATCATTGCTTAAAATTTTCCAGAACTCTCATCGGATGAAAATTTAAAACATACACGTCTAACATAAACATGAGGAACTTAGAAACTTCTGCATTAAAAATATAAACAATTTATCCAAAAAGAAAAATTGCTTCAAAACCAAATAGAAAAGAAAATATTTTGTCTTACCGTTGTTTTATTATTAACTAGAGTTTAAGACTTTCGAAAAATATATAAATATATAAAATATTCGGGAAGAGTTTAGTTCCTCAAAGAAGAATTCTTATAAATAAATATTTTGTTGGATAATTATTGAACTTTATTTTTAAATCTAACTAAAAAATAAATCAAGGTGATTCATATTTATTTAGCGGCTGATGGTTCTGGAGAAAAAAATACATATGTCAACATAATTATATGTAATAAAACTTCTTAAAAATCAGTTATAAATTAATCAAAAGAAAAACGAAAACAAAAACAATAAACTAAAACAAATGATTATGATGTAGGGAAAACAAGAAATCTGAAAGGGTTTGAATTTTTTTTATTTAAAAGATTTTGAAATTCTGAAATTTAAATGAAATCTGTTTTGAAATAATTGTTTTCACATTTTATCTTCATTATTTTCTGTTTGAAATTATGAGAAAATGCCAAAATTTGCAAATTAAAAATAATAAAAGTAATAAATAATCCTGACTTGCAGCAACAAAATAAATAAAGGTCGGCTTACAGCAACAAAAAAATAAAAGAAATTATATTGTGAACGACTTGCACATAACGAATAGTGGCTATAGATGAAGTTGTAAGGCTCTGATGATTATTGAATATGTTATATATAATATTCTGCCAGACTCCGACGTTTACAGACGTATAGTTATTAATAACTGGGTTATTCACCAAAAACAAGTACTGAATGGCAAAACACTGACACCAATATACCATCCTAAAATTACAGGTCCATTCAAAATCAGCCTAATGTTGCGAGACTCCATATGCAAGCATCGTCTTGGATGACTCCTTATTCAAACACATAAAAGCTTGAGGCTTAATTTACATAAGATTATACAAATGCGAGAAGCACGATTTATTCATCCTTGACTTCAAATCAAATAACTGAAGAAAAAAAATCTGCACGCCCTACTGCATTCTGAGTCCATTGCAATTATCTGAATCTTCTATCAGCTGCTCAAACCATCACCTATAGAACCACAACTCGCCAGAAATAGGAAAGAACAGCTTTATTAGTAACGCCGTTACTTGTAACGATTACTTTTGGCAGGGTAATACTTAGTAACTCCGTTTAAATTATTTATTTTTTTATTTATTTTTGTTTATTTATTCATTTATTTAATTATTCATATTTGCAGTAGAAAAAATGAGGCTATAATTGTTATTTACATCAATGACAGGGTACCAAACTGCTTTACTTCTTGCATTATGTTTTCCTTTGTACCTGTAACGGATTGCTTTCGTCGGAGAATGTAATAAAATTTCTATGTAAACATCATTCGAAGCGTAATTCAGAGCTCCTACATCGCCCAAGCTCCTTCCTGATGACGTTGTGTTAACTTAACCCAGATCCTTGCATTTAGAAGAGGAATCCTTGCATCAAGGAATGCCCAATACATCTTTTTCAATCTTCTACCGCTTCAAGCCTTGCTACATGAAGAGTTAAAATGAAAATATTATGAACTTTTTTTTTATAAAGCTAAGTAGATAATTACATTGAACGAAGTTTACCTCTTCAATAATTACTAAAAAACTAGACACTGTTAAAATTAGGACAATTCCTGTTAGATTCACATTTATTAACGTCTAGCTGTTTAATCTATTCTTATAAAATTCATATTTAACGACCAAACTAATAAAGTGGTTTACTTATCTTTACAAGACAAATAAACATTTAAACCTTTAGCGTAAAAACAAATAAGCAAATAAAAAGCTTTTATAACAAATATAAATAAAACTTTAGTATACTAAATAAACTTTGACTGTGAACATTTATAATGAATATAAATGAATGAAATAAACTGTCATACTGTTATGTTCATTTGAATGTATTATTAAGTTGAGTTTGATTGTATGGTAAGTAGTTATTTTTAGAGTTAATTTTGGAGTAATAGGCGAGGAATAATAATGCCTTAAAACTGAAGTTCAGTATTTACTATGTTCTGATTAGCCATCGATTCCTTCTTTGGTAATATAATGAAGCAGAATCCTTTCTTTATCCTCATTGAAAATTTTAATTAAATAGAATCTTCAACACAATTTAAAATTAAAGTTTAAAAAATTATCAAACATTAATGAAAATATATTATTGGCATTTGAAAAAACATAAATATTGACTCAGGTTTAATTAGATAAGCTCAGGAAGAAGAGTTATTGCGGAAATTCTTCGGGAGAAATATAAGATTTACCTAGGATCTTATCAGTGATAAAAATGGTTTTTAATTTAAAACCAAAGGAGAGGAGAAAACCAATTCGATGGAGTGAAAATGTCGTCCAGAAACCACGTGACACAACATTAACCCACGAAATTCTCAAACCACATGTGTCATGTATGACAACCTCTCCCAAATGAAGGGCAATTTTGGCTTGGTCAGCACTGAGGAGACATCTTTCGTTAATTCATATATACATGTGTTATTAAGAGTTTTATTAGTGACTTAATTTACTTTGCGTTCGATATACAGAAAGAGAACAACATTAAATCTAAAGCAAAATGCCTTTATTAATTAAACAGGAAAATAAAATGTCAGTAATTATGTAATATTTCATTTAGTCCATACACATGCTATATAATCTATTTATTAGATAATTTATTGAAATGTTCCATACAAATGATGTAGATGTTCACAGAATAAATTTCTTTTAAAGTATGTTAGATAATTATGTAATAAATATATAGCATACCTATGCACTAAATAAAATATTCTACAAAATGCCTTTGAGGCATGTGCCGAAATTTACATTTCTTTAACATCAAGAGAAGAAAGTGAAATAAGTAAAATAAAAAAGTAAAAAAAAAGTAGATGAAAAGTAGATGAAGAATCCAAAGAAACACAGCTCTTTTTGTTAACAAAAGATACTTTTAGGTTGTTTTGTTTTCTTCCAAACCAAAGTGAGAATGTGGTGCATTTCCTTGCTTCTTGCAATACAATGATTAAAATATCAGCCAAAATGTACCTTTAATGAGGTACATTTTGGCTGATATTCAGACTGCTAGATTATGGCAATTTTTAATTTATTATTTGTTTAATGACAAATATTAAATTAAAAATTGCCGTAATCTAGCAGTCTAATTGAAGCAGAAGGTAATGCTAAGATATTATTAAAGAACTCTTTATTTTTTTAAGACAGTCTAATTCAGTCTAATTTAATTCCGCCTAATTTCTCTGTTTCTTAAGCATCACTCTGTAAGCATAATACATTTACCTGCTTGATTTTGCAATATCTATGACAAATAATAGGCATATACAGCCAAAAACAGACAAGGTTCAAAAATATTACAAAATAGCTGAAGAAATAAAAAAAAAATATGACGAAAAAATGTGTAGCTTTTGTTATCCTTTCTCCAGCATGTATAGTCTTAAAAAGTCTATAGTCTTATGAAATAAAAGTTCGAAAACCTTAGCCCTCTTAGCCTTCACCCCCATGTTCAAATATTCATAAAGAAATGGTTTTTCTTAATAAAATTACAAGATGTAAAAATGTAAAATTTCTAAAAAAAATATTTATTTAATCGATGTGGATATACATAGTAGAAACTTACAATGTCGGTTGTTTAACATTTCTCTTCCAACGTTTACGACGGGTAATTTGAAAAGAATTGTGCCCTCGATTTCGGTTATACGATTTTAAAACTTAATCCTAAAGCAGTACAATAGTAAAGTTAATGGATTAATTAATAAAGAAACAAAGGAAAGGAAGCAGATAACAGAAAAATCTATTTTAAAATTAATTAATATTTGCCTGTGCAATCGAATTGCTTGAATCATTCTGACGTTTTGTTCTGAACTCATTGTCGCTTAATTTCCCTGAATAATGATAGGAACCAGCCACTAACTACAGAAGATCGCTGCAATGATATAGAGAGAATTCCAAGACAATAGGAATTCGTGTACCAAATGAGAAGCTAAACTAATCAACAGACTATACTTAGGTGTGTTTAATTGACTTAAATATATCTAGTAATTAAATAAAATATTATCGAAAACTTCTGTTTTATTAAAATAAATTCATCCCATTGTCAATACTATCAACGCAACAAAAGACTTTTGAAAGAAAGTTTATTGATTAAAGTTTATTGATTATAAAACGTTCAAAATTGAAATAATCTTTTTGATGAATAACAAAAGTGGAGCATGTCTGTTAACATCTTATGAATCCTCTAAAAGAAGAAAAAAAAACACTAGAGCTTCCAGCTTTTACAAAGAACACGATTTTCATTTTTTTGGAGATGTTGTTAGATATCGGTTTTCTTGACGCCTACTCGATTTTAACATTCATTTTCCGTGCGTTGAAATAATGGCAGCGTGAATTTAAATTAAACGAGATAAGAGGATTCCTGGGAGTGATGGGAGGCGATTTAATAACAAATTAGTATGGAAAACGCCTTACACCATACGACAGTTTTAGCTGCTCCACTATGTTCTTCCAGCAACGTTAAGAGCCTTTAAGGAAACAATGAAGTTCTCTTAAGCAAATGCAGATGTCGCTCGTGTTCATTTACTAAACCAATTCAACTTTTCCATAAGGGTACATTCGAGAAGCAAAGACTGAAATTGCTTTTTCTTAACAAATTTGCCAAGGCGCTATTCTTTTCATTAAAGATAAAACTTAGAAATTTTTAACACAAGAGCAACAATACAACGAATATTTTTGTGATAGGTAACAACTTAGTTAAGATAGATCGCACTCGATTTTAGCGCAGAGTTGACAAATGTTCTTTTGCGAAAATCTTGGTATGACTCGCTTCATTCGTACTAACTGTAATTGCTTACGGCAAAAATTTTATGAAATAAAGGCAAAAAATGGTTAAAGAAACTGCTCCGAAAGATAAATGAAAGAAAAGAAACTCAGTTTAAAACGGAAATCTCAAGTGAAAACAAAGCAATTAAATACCATTAATTAATGCTAAAAAAATAATAGCAGCTAATTAATTTTTATTTTTAAAAGATAGGAATTCATTTTTGATCTTGAAAATTATAATATTTCATATTAAAGAAGGAAATAAAAGATTCCCTCTTGAGTTTTTGTACAATTAACGCGATACTCAAAGAAAATTACACAACGTATCTCCAGAATGAAATAGTATCAGATAAATTGTATGTAATTAAAGTACTTTCTTATATTGTTAAAAGCTTTAGAGAAAGGGTTTAAAACTTAAATCATATCCGTCTATCTACCTTTTTTATTTACCTGAGTAATTACGACATCTATCATAATCTGTCTATTTTTCTTTCTTTGACATTTTTAATAAATAATTGAGCCTCTTAAAGCGAATTGAGTATTTTAAATAGTTTGACTGATTGTTAATTAAAATAAAATTTTCTGGATCCAGAAAAATCGCTAACTAAATTATCTTACATTAAAACAAATTAAGCTACTATTTACATTAGCCTAAATGACTAAAATTTTATATTAAAAATTTTTTCATGAAAATTAAAGATTTTTTTTTTTATTTTCATGAAACAGAATAAAGATTTTTTTTAGTTTCTTATTGTAAATGTTTTTGAAACTCTTTACATTAGATTTTAAAAAGCCATTAGAGGAAATTAGGTATTGATTTTCAGGCATTAACGACAGATTTATATCTAAATAAAATGCACTAAACATACATAGCCTATAATAAAATTATAATGTTTACAATAAAAAAGTGTATTACATAAATTTATAAACAAATAAGTTAAAGTGTCGATTTTTCGCTGAATTTCAGGGTACGAATCTCAATGGATAGAATGCGATCATATCATAAAAGTCAATGTAATAAATTCAACTTTAATCTGTCTTTTTTAAACGTAGCTAAGATAGTAAGATTATTAGCTTTAAAAAGAAAGTATTTAAAATAACCTTTAAGATAAACACTTTTGATAAAAAAAGCATGGAAAGCCAAAATTTGTAGTTCTTGAATGACTTTACTTTCTTTCTTGATATTAAAAAAGATCAGAAATTCAAATTCAAGAAGAAAAACATTTAATATCAGATAGTCTTTTGAGTGCATCAACAAATGAGCATCAAAATATCCTAGTTAAAATATAGTTTGTTTTACCAAGGAAAGATCGTCAGGGAGAATCTGTAGTACAGAATGACTTTGCTTGGCTAGTAGGCTAGTACCTTGGCAGACTGAAACCACTCAACAGCGATATCGTTTTAAGGTCACAGCACATCTAATAGTTGATGGGGCGATGTCAATTTTCATATCAAAGCAGTTCATATAGTATGCGGTTGACCTTAGTGTTTGAGAAACGATTTCTGTCATAAAATATTCGGAATAGAATTTTGAGTAGAAATTGAAATCAGATGCTGCTGCAGCTCAATGGTTTTCAATAATATCAAAATTCAAGAGTTTCTTTGCACTTTCCTCCACAAAATTCGAAGTATTGTAACAATCTGCGCAAGATGTCATCGATATTTCTCATTTGTATGCAGAACATTTATTTAGCTTTTCATTAGATTTCATTCAATAGCAAAAAGAAACATAAATAAATGTTCATCGTAAATTAACATTATCTTCATTATGTACTTCATTTTATACTAAGTTTAGAGATTTAAAAATTTGATCTAGGTATAAAAGTTATTGTAAAAAAATAAAATACGTAATACAAATTTTTGAATACGTTGTTAAAAGTTTTTCTAATGCTAAGTTCTATTTCGATACGTTTTTCTCAAAAAGTGAACTCGTCGAAAGAACAATTTGTTGTCTCATTAGTTTTCAGATTGCTTTAATACATTAAATATTTACAAGAGCAGAGAGGTTTTGTTTCAGGCATTTCCTTTATTCTCTCATCATCATATCGTTTAAGTTTCAAATCACAAGTCAATTACATTGTAGCGTGAAAACTAAATGAATCGTAGCAACCTAAAGAGACGGAAAGTTGGCCTATATTGTCAGTAGATGATTTCATTTCATTTCAACACAAGCAAAGATCCTTAAGGAAGGATGCTTCGGTGAAATTCCAGTAAATTTTAGATTTTTGAATTACTTTTAAAAATGGAGGTGAAATTTTTCTTCGATTTCTCAAAAAATTTTCTTACTTTTATGAAACAAATGGTTTTAATTCTGAAAAATGTAAAAGTCACTTTAGTTTCTGATATGTTTCAGAAGTGTTAAACATAACAATTAAGACTGAAATTATTTCAAATCTACTTCTAGCTAATAATGTTTAAATTAGGAATATGTTGTAAACTTTTAAAAATGATTCTACTACGTAGCTATAATACTCTAGCAAAGCAGCATTAACGAGAATTTCTTTTTAATAGTGAAGCTTTAACGTAATAACTTTTGACTTGGTGAATAATTAACCGCAAGCTGTCAAGCTCGAATTTTTTATATGGCCTACCCGAATTCAAAAGTAAGGTCAAAGTGGCGTCCGTTCGGAAAATATTCTTAGAAGCAATTATTCGAAGACGAATTACAAAGAAAATATATCAAATCTTTCTGAGTTTTTCCCTCCTAAATTTTTTAGACTTATTAATTGTTTAAATTTAACAATTTTATAATTAAAAATGATTTGAGAAAAAATTACATTTAAATAAGAAAAGATTTCTATATTAACTGTAATTCATATCGGGTTTAATATTTCTATTTCTTTAATATTCGTGTAACTTAAAATTACTACAAGGGAAATTTAAGACAAGGGTATTTTAAGTGAATATTTTTAATGAAAACTGACTTTTAGATATTGCTCATTAAAAACATCTTAATAGTAGTTTAATACAATAATTATAATTTTTTTTAGATTAATATCTTTTTCTGCTTAAAGATAAACATTTCTTTGCTAAATTCTGGAATTTTTATGATAATTAGGAGTATGAATTGTAACTTATCTTATTATAATATAAGAGAAGTGGAGATTATTTATTGTAATAAATCTCTAATTATGATAGTCTCGTATAGGACTAAAGCTCTAATCAAGTTAATAAATTTACTACTATCACTGCTAAGTAACAAATTTTAATCAGTGAATCTTTACTTACTACGATATCTTCTGCAAGATACATACATTATAATGCAGTCTTCCTATTTCTTTATTATCTAAAATTTATTACGATTAGTTACGTTGAAACTTAATAACACTGATCATTATTCAAAGTAATACATTCCATTACTTGCATTAGAGCTATTCTGCGCAGCTTCTGCGTTTCACAGGAAAGCCATCAGTAATCTGCGAAGGCGGAGTTTCTGCAGAATAATTTAGATCATTGATTATGTCTGTACAATTTCATTTTTTTCTGACATCAACTAAAATTATATTTTAAATTACAGTTTTATTTAAATTTAGCAGTTTCAATTTATTTGGGATGTAGATGTATTTTTGTCGACAGGAAAAAAAAAATCTGCAAACGTTTATAATTAATTTCTGAAAGTTTTTTTCTAAAAGAATGTCTAATATTTATTCAAAATTGAAATGTAAAATTACGTATTTCTAACTCTCTCAAATAAAATGTAATAAAGCAAGTTCAATATGTAGAAGAATTGATTCTTTAGAAAGCATACATAAAGAGTGCTTTTCTAAAAAATTAATTGTTAAATTAATAGAAATTTGGATTTTAAAGTTTTATCCAATGAACCAAGTATTTGATAAGCAATCGATATTTAGAAATGGTGTTGTTCTCAAATCAACCTCTACAAAGCCTTTGTATTTTTAAAGGATTACTAAATAATCACTTTATTTAAATGACATAGTAAAACTGTGATACAAAATATTAGATTTGATGTATTTTGTTAAAGTACAATTCAGAAAGATAATTTATTTTCATCGATTACAGATGAAATAATCAAGTTGTTTGCTTTCGGTGTTTAGAGACGCCCAAGCTTTTAAAGAAGAAAAATCTAATCATAAATATATCTTAATTTACTGGTTTTTAAAACATTATCATGAATATTCAGGGAACGAACTAAATATTTTTGATAAATTACATCACATTTAAGAGTAACTAACTGGCCTGAAGATAAGAATTTTCTTTGCTTGACAGCAGCTGTCCTAGTTGCTTGAAGGTAAGACAATTTAAAAAAATTAAATAAAAAGAGTAATTTATCAGATATCAGAATTTCAGTCATTAATATCAATGAAAATTTTATTGGATTGCTTTTAAAATACAATGAATAACTTCACAATAAAAACATATACGCACATAAATAAGGATTCACTGAGCTGTTTGTAGTATTTTTGATAACGGGAATCCAGGACAGCTGTTCTGGATTCCTAAGCATCATCAGCTGAATTCACTCAGTATCTACAGCTAAGTTGTCTCAAAAGACATATAAAGAAAACAAAATTCAACAAAACAACTGCCCTCCATTTTAAAAACGACAATATATAAATTAAGAATAAAAAAGGCCAATAAATCAATCCACACTAGCAGCCGCTTAGCTGATAAACGATTAATACTATAGATACTAAGCTGTAGATAGTGGGCGAATCTAGCTTATGATGGTTAGGAAACCAGAAACAGCTGTCCTGGATTCCTGGTATCAAAAATACTACAAATAACTCAGTGAATTCTTATTTCTGTGCGTTTATGTTTTATTGTGATGTTTTTATAGTTTCCGCACGTTAAATTTGTTGTAAAATGAATAACTGTTTTTACATGACGATTAAAAAGAATCCTTCTTTAAAGCAAAGTGCTTAGAAGTTTCATAACTTTCACTCCTTTTATATATATATATATTTTTTTATATGTATTTTTTGTATGTTTATATGTATTATTTCTTTCACCACATTTCAATATTCTTTATGTATAAGTATGTTAATATCTTATTAATATATTAAACTTTATTTGTCAGAACGACTTCTACGGGATAAATTCTCCATCTTCTTCGGGAATTTTCAATCATAGTTTGGCCAAAACCGGAAATGACTTTTGAACCCCATTTAGTAGTCAGCGCGGTCTGATGATTTCTACTAGTCTGGTTGATATTTTTCTTTAGGAGAAATCCAAATTCCTTGTCCAAATATCTGTTTACGTCGAGATATGAATGCTGAAGAAAACAGCAAATTCAAAACATCAGCTCTCCGTTTTTGAATCAATGAAATAAGGGGCTGCTAAAATTCATTACTTTGTCCTCATAATTTTCATCATTATCTGTTTATATTTCGAACAACCAAATTTAATGGAAGTACGTTAAGATTCCACAAAATCTCTTTCTGTTTATTAAACTACATCAGCTGGAATGTACTGGAATTCGGTTCAAAAACCAGACAGTCATTATGAATTTGAGTGTTTCATGTGCTTTGTCATTGTTATTCTTTTTTTTTTTTCGTAGCGTGACAATTTTGTTGCTGACTAATTGTTTTTTTAACTATTATCGTCAATAAGCACGGAAACCAGGAAGCGAGATTTAATTATTATTTTTTTTATCTGCAGTTCTCCATTTTAAATTTTAATTTTGATGTTTCTTAATTGTAAAGATGGTTATCTTGTTTGCTATCTTTCTTACCAAAGGTATTTGGGGTTTTACTGAGATGTTAAATATTGGGTGACCCAATTGATCAGAGTTAATAAAGGTTTGTGCTGAAATTCTGTTTCAAATTAAAAGAACCAGTAATTATGTTTTTGTGCATTTCATTATTTTTGTTTCACTTTTTCACTTTTTTTAAGATAAACTAGGAATCAGGAAGAAATAAGTGTATTAATATGAATGTCGATTAAATTATCACATTAATATTTTGACAATTTCAAAAATTAGATGATTATAATTGAAAAATAAGCCAATCTTACGAGATAAATTCAGTTAATATTAAAAGTTGAAGTAGTGTAAAATAGAAAAGAAATAAAGACTCCATAGTTCCGAAAACGGTAAAAATAGGCATCGGTACAAATAGGAAATCTAGTGATAAATGTTGCCTCTAGTATTAAACCGAAAAGCAGTATCAATGTCGCCCTGAAAAAGACATCCGATTCCCAAAGGGCCACCGGTTGAGTGAACCTTTGGACCTATTCTGAAAGGATTCAATCTACAAATACCATGGTTGTAGATCCAAGAATTTTTAGCTTCCAAACCCCTTTGCAACATTACAACACCAAAATTTTAAAAGTAATATTGAACTTTAAAAATGGACTTGATAATTAAGATACACAATTTCAAGTATATAATAGCAAATAAATTTTGAGGTTGATTTAATGCTAACAAAAATTATAAACCAGAGAATCCTGAAAACGCATTATTTAACACTTATCACTATAGTAAATACATCTATAAATATTAATTTTTTTAAAAGAAAATGTGCTGTAATAATCAAAACTGAAGTTTAATAAAAAAAAAAGAAAAGCAATTCTTTCTTTAAGCAAACAATACATTTGGGAATATTCTTCTGCAATCATATAAAGTTTCAAGCGAAAGCAAAATTCGTAAAATCAACAAAATCATTTGAATTTGCATTGGATTACTATTATCATACCTACTTCGGTGTTTTATTTAAAGGATTTAAATACAACTTTTTCCTTTATCACTTTTTTCCATAATATTTGGATGAATATTAAACGTTAATTGAAATTATCTAACTTGAATAACGACAAAAAAGCTAAGTAGCTAAATAAACTGGAATTAAGATGTTGTTAAAATGAATGTAAGAAAGATACTCTTCTATTAGTAGAAGAAAAATCGATTTCCGATTTGTGCTAGTTCTATTCTATTGATCATCGAAAAATCATTATTTTTTTAATTACTGCAGAATAGATTTAGTACAAAATTAAATCTTAGAATTTTCAAGAAATAAAATCATAGTTCATTGTGTATAATCCAACTTTAATTCAACGTATTTTATTGTCAACTCTACTTATTTGAATTAAAGTGACTTTCTTTTAATATTAATGTAAAAACGTATCTACCTGTGTAAATGAAATAGATTACTTAGTAATTGATTATATTTTTAATTGAACGTCTACAACAAAATAGGAACTATCTACAGCAATGTGGTTGTGTTACCAATTTCGTGTAGCAAACAACAGTCCAATGTGAATTACAGAAACTTGTCATCAACACCAATATTGATCAGTTAGAACATCCTACTACAACCATGATATTGTTTCAGATAGATTCAGTCCTATAGTCAATCTCAGTCATTAACTTATGCTATTTTTCTATTTCCTAGATGTAACAATGAGTAGCTCTAATTGAAATTCATTGTTGTAGTGATTTTACAAGAAGGCAAGCGGCGACGTCATTATTAACCTCAGAAATCTGAGTCGGACTATATTTGTCAGTTTAAAATAAAGGGTAAAATAAAGGATTTAAAATAAAGGGTCGATTTCACAATGTTTTTCCAGTAATTACCGATCATCATAAAATCGAATGATGATCGTTAATGTCTTAACAAACCAGAACTTAAAATAGCTATAGTTGAAAATTACATAAAAATAATGCAACAAGAGAAGACATTGATTATTTTTTGATTTGGAGATTCAAAACTAGCCAATTAATACTATATGCAGTTTGCTCATACCTTTTATAAAAATAAATAGTTATTTCATATAGTCACTAACTTATTTTTACATTAAAATATGCCTAAATAAATATTATCCATTCTGTGTGAATAAACATTAATACAAAGGACCAAATAAATGCCTAAATAAAGTCATAAAGAACTTACTTTTACTTAAATAATCAAGTTTTTCCTTAAATATCAAGAAGTTTCTGAAATCTTTCCTTTCGAATAATTAAAAATTTCCGGAGGACATCATTATTCAGTCGCACAACTTTCATGGGCTCTTTGGTTCTTCTGTGCCTGTTACAAAAAAAAAAGGAACGAAGAACGGCCTTCGAGTTGGTGGTTTGTCTGTTTCTCGGCAGTGGGCATCATCATGAAGGTCCTTGGATGTTCAGCGGTGTGAATTTTATGACCACAATCTTTCACTTTTACGATTTTATAAGTGGACTCTCTCTGGTCCTCGAACGAACAGAATCCTGAATGGTAAATGAAATCAGCTTTCGGAAGCCAATCGTGGTCTGTCCCCGAAAATAAGTTTAGCTGATAGACAAGAACAAAGGAAAAAAAAGGAAGCGAGAGAGAAGCTTCTTATCCAATGTTCTTTTTTTTTTATATCTGATATGAAAATGCCTTGCGCCTGAAACTTTCAGTAGTTTTTATGGCACGTTTTGTATGCTCTCCCAGTCTGATGGTAATTTTTTTTGTGTGTAAACGGGAAATGGTTATAAAAGTTATCTTTATAGCTTTTCCGTAATTTAAGGTTCCAAAACGTAGCGTCAATTTCGAATGAGGCCTATGCAAGGAAATTAAGGAAAAAGGGTTAAGTGCAGCTTGTTTAAGTTGACTTTAAGGTGTTAAGAGATTGCGTTCTATTACAAAGGCTTCATGACACGTATTTGTCTAAGAATCGATTGCGACGATAAGCCCGAGGCATAATAAAACATGCATGCGTGGTGGGACGAAGGTATCATACTCAATGTCAGACTAACATCATTAATATTAACAGAAACAGAAAGATTGCGAGCAGCAAGCAGCAACATTTTAACTACATTTAAAGTTAGTTTAATTTTAAATTTGATTATAACTGAATTACAGATATGTTTGACGTTAATCAACATTCTAACTTTTAGAAATGTTTCGAAAGATGTTTTGATTTTCAGAAGCACTAAAAATCATATTTTCCAAAAAGCTCCGAGTCTGAAATAAAAAAGAATAAATTAATCTTTTATTTAAACGGTTTTGATGGCGGATGAAGGAAATTAAATTTATAATGGTAAGCAATAGTTACAAGAATGAATACTTAACAGACTTAACTGACTCTTAAGCCTTTTTTTTGATAAGTAATTCAGTAACGTGAATATATAGCAAGGATCAATGTAAAATATTATAAACACAATATTATAATACACAATATATGACTAATATTTATTATAGTACTTAAATGATATAAGAATATTATCAAAATTTCAAATTTTCTATGAATCCGAACAGTATCCATTAAGTTTAACATTGAAGCGCTGCTACCTATAATTTCTTAAAGATAAAGAATATTTTCAAAAGTATGTTCGATAAATTACAACTTCAAACCCTCTTTTTTACTTTTCTTAAATTAAGAAGGGACTAGAGAATTTGTACTCTGACAATGAGATGTGGAATTCAGTAAAGTATCTTATTTAGTTCGAGAAAATAAGAAAGAAATTTAAAATATTATGATGATTATTGTGTTCAATTTATAATTTTAAGAAAGCAATGCTTCCTTTTTAGATTCAGTAGTTGAAATAGGTAAAGACCAAAAACTAAATTATCCATTAAAAAATCTCTGTTGAGACAGAAATGTGGGATTTCGAGAATTTCTCTGGTTTTCAGATGCTAGTAACAAAGCTTTTGCAGCTCTTTAATAAAAAAACAAGAAACTTATAAAAAGAAAAAAATTTTGCAGATTCAATAAATAATTTGCTGAAGTAATTAAATAAAGTAATTTTCCGTATTCTTAATGACTGGTGGAACAGAATCGGTAAACAATGATTAGGTTAGTTGTATTAACCTAACAGAAAAATATTCGTAAATAGTTTATAATCTATAAAAACCCTTTCGCTTAGTATTCTGCATTTTTTATCTTTGAATTTATCTTACAAATAATATTTGCTCACTTCTGTTCTACTTCAACTAAAATACATTACTGTACGTTATTCAAATATTTCTTATTGTCTTTGTGTTTAAATAAAATACCTTGGAATACAAAAGAAAGATTAAAAATAAAGATTAAAAGAAAGTTTAAAATATTAAATATAAAGAAAAAATAATAGAAATTTATTTATTTATTTATTTATTTATTTATTCCAAGATTTAAATTATATGGTTTATTGTTATTGAAAATTCTAATTCTAGTGATTCATTTCTTTTTTTTTTAAATTGAAACCAACAAAGATTAAAATGAATGTGACGGATGCAAATAAATGTAAATATTTCAAGCATTTATATATTATGCTTTAAAACATAAGTATTAAATATATTTTAGATAATTAAATAGATTAAATAGAATTTTTAAATCCTATGGAAAACTAATTCTTACATTATAACAGGTAGAAGTTAAATTAAAACAGAAAAAGTTAAGAATAAACAATACAATTCTAGCTTAACTAGTACAGAATATTCAGTAAAGTTACAGTTGATTAGCCAATTTCGAATCCTTGCGCGGAACGAAATTCATTTAAATCTATGTTTGATATTACCTTATTCATGTTTAAATATTGATAATATTTCCTTTTCTATGAATGTAACTTGTGCAAGAATAAACAGAAAGTAGAAAGCGCAAAATTTTTGAATAATTATATAAATTTCTCGCGATCATTGGCTTGAACAGCAAGGTATATTTATGGGTCCAATCTCAACATAAGATTTATATTTAACGTTTATCTACTATGAAAATTATTACCCATCATTATTACTATAATAAGCTGTAAAAATTAAAAACTGTTTTTAATTTTAAACATTACTGATAATCAAATTTTTATGTTATCTTAATTATATTGTTTAAGGATAGTATTTGTTGTGCTGTTTACCTAGAACTCAATACATGTCTCAAATCAAAGAACAATAACTGAAGAGTTAAATTTGAAGGTTTTAATTCAACACTTAAGTTTCAACTTTTTATTTATTTTTCAAAATACAGAAAATTTAAGTTTCCATGAACTTGACGCTTGACTTATAACTTACCACAATTAATTTTGGATTCCTAAAATAAACGGTTTGGAGTTTTCTCCAAAGACTGATGATAAGTTTATTTCAACGGAACTGTGATTCTAAAACATTTTTGTTATTAGGATGCATATTAAAGTTTGATACAAAGATTACATATTTAGCTGGTATAAAAAAAGAAATCTTTAATAATAAAACAACAATTTATATTTTATATTTTATAAATAGGTCTTAACTGTCTAAATGTATTGAATGCTTCGCTACGCAGTTAGGATGTTACTCGTGGAAATCCATTAGTTTTCATGATGTCCATCTGATTTCATTAAATTCCGTCGCTTCTTAGGTAAGTTTGACATGCTTTGAACGTTTACTCTCCTCCCTGACCCAACAACTCTGAGCGAGTGTATAGAAATAATTTAACAGTAGAAAATCTTATTAGAGATTTAGCATTTCAAAAATAAAATGTGCTATAAATAGAAAGTTTAAAAATTAAGATAAAAAATAATTTCTAAAATAAAACAATTATAGTAGTTGGCAATAGTTAGGTTAAAAGTTCTGCAGTTCAAATATCTTACAAAATAAACATTAATGTTAAATTATTAAAAAATACATTCCTCTAAAAGATTACAAAATTAAGAACAGGGTGGATTAATATAGACTCTAAATCAAAATAAATGTCATGATATAACATTTTAACAACTGTATCAAGCAATACCTTATGAAAAGAAAAACAAAAGAAAAAAAATATCAAATAGATTGAAGATCTTAGGCCAATATATATATATAAATATATATTGTAATGAAGAATTAGAGGGAAAAAAAAAACATTAAATAAAACCGAAGCTAATATAGGTAAATTAAAAATATAAGAAATATATTATTTCAATGATTATATAGTGTCGATGTCTAGTACAGAAAAGTATTTTGATATAGAACATTCTATCCCTATTTTGATTGGCATATGTTTCAAGTGTCTGAAAAATACCTCGCTATGAGGTAGCTGCTCTTAGATTATGTCGAAAAATAGCTTTGACTGTGATTGTATCAAAATTTGTAAAACTAAATTAACTGAACCTGATTTAAAAGAGTGAAATAGATGTAATCTGTAAACAGTAGCACTGAAACACATTAAAATGTGAACTTGAAATTATAGTTATAAAATCATTACTTAAGATTTACGTTTCTGAGATTTATCAGAGTTCTAATCAAAAAGGAATATAAATAACATAAAAACTGGGCTAAGTGAATTTTAGAACGAAAAAAAAAGAATTCAACTTATATTTATGAACTGATGATATTTGCAATTATTGATATCATGTTTCCTTTCTGCTAAATAGACCTACATATGCGATGAGATGAAGAATAACTCAATGTCGAATTCATTCCAGACGAAAAAATAAAAAATAAAATTACTAGCAATATTTCAATAAGTACTGACAAGAGTCGATAAATGTTCAAACTTACATCAGCTTTTAAGACGATTTTAGAAATGTTTTCTCCTTTTGACAATAGAGGAAATGATAGTGCAGTATTGTGACAGGCATTCATCAAAAATGCATATGAGAGGAAAATCAATAAGTTCGATACGAAGTTTTGAGTCTTTCGCAATTTAAACGGATTTTTACGCAATTTCATAGCTGTTGAAGAAAATCCTATATTGAGAATAGACCTTTCTCGAATCTTATTTTATGGAAGTTATTACGCATAAAATTTTATGTTTTATCTTTAACGCAATGATAAAACAAAGACTATTTCTTACATCATACGATATTTTGTCAAGAATATAGGCTAAAAGAAACAATGTTTAGATGAAGTTCTGAAAAGGCAATGTATTGAAAGAAGAAAAGAAAAAAAAATTTGTTTAACATTAAAAATAAAAGAATTGAACTGAAATTATGCGTGAATAAAATAATTCAAACGATAGAGCAAACTTACGTACCACCCACAAGATACAAGCAACCATACTATCGCTACCAAATGTAAGCACAAAAGAAATAACGTATTTTTCAAAAATTTTTTGATGGTCCTGCTATAGGTATTTAAGTTGTATTTTTTCTAATTATCGAAGCATTTTACTTTAAAAATGACGATGATGGTAGTTTTGAATAGTGGAAAACTTAGCAGGAAGATATAGTTAAGTTAATTCCACTGTTGGCCTTTGCGGTCGCCGAAGGAAGGGTTCCCGGCCTTTCTGACCAACGGGACAAAGTTGAGATCGGGGGATCCGCCCTACTCCCGCTAGTCCGCCTTTAAGCAAGGATAAACCCTGGAACCCACTCTACAAAGGCTGGGTGGATCCTAGGACCCATCTGGAGACAAATTCAACATGCGAAAACCCCCGACCTCCTCCAGAGATCGAATCCATTTCCTCTAGCCCTTGGCTAATAGCCCATCAGCAGAAACATATATATTTTTAAATTATACGCATTGATGTCATCAGTGAAACAATTACAAAATTCCACTTAGTATAACGTATATGGAGAATAACAATCAATTTTAATTAATATTTTATAAAAAAAATCCAAAGTAAAAATTCAATGATAAAATTTATTAGGGTATTAAAATTAATAACTAAAAGAGAAGAAAAATCTATAAAATGCACAAATTCGTTAGAATTGTTGCTTTTAACGCATTGAGCCATCATCGATAGCAATCTGGGACAGCTGTTTCGTCCTTATTAGGACTCATCAGCCAGATTTAGCTTCGATGTTGGAGCTCGGAATGCGTCGGTACCTATGATCCCGTCTCCCGCTCTCGGAAGTGGGACCCGGTTGAAAGCAAACAACCAAAGAAAAAACGCTGTAACCAGTACAGGAAAATTTGTTGTTGTCGAGATAACAAGGTCATAACCAAAACATAAAAATTCACGTAAAAACACAAGATACGGAATAATATTCTAAAAATTAGTCTTGATAGATAAGAATAAGTATAAATATGTAATGACAGTTGACAGTAAGTCTAAATACAGCAATGATAATTTTAATTTTTAAAAGTAGTCGAAAATAATTATATTAAATTGAAAATAATTATTAAAATACAATGAACTTACATTGCTAGAATTTCTTAAAAAAGTCCAGTATCGTGGCCTGGCGACATCTCTTTTGAAATTGTTCTTCAAGCAATTTTTCTATTCGAAAAATAGCGGCAAAGTCATCGAAAAATATCCGACATAACAAGGTTTGAGTGAAAACTCTTCAACATAAGAATTAAAGTTAACATTAGATGAATATTTAATATTAAGGGGAAAAATAATTTTTCGACATATCAAGGTTTTCGAGATATCGAAGTTCGAGATATCGAGAGTATACTGTATATATATTGAAATAAAAGACAGCAAGTATTGTAGACAACATGTTTATTAGCCCTGTTTACAATATGACAGTAAGGTGTACACTTACAGGTACACAGTAGGTGCTCAAAGTTCCTTTCACCAACAGTAATAACGCCTCACAACGTCGCGTCGATGCATGGATTGCCGAACATGTGCAAAAATGCGAGGCCATTCTTGGACTCATTCAGCTTCCACAGCGACTCTTGCGACGATGTCAGCGTCAGTTGACGATGCCTTTGAGATAACCATTCGTGCAAAGTCAACGTCCCAAATGACGTTGGCTCACACTGACCAACTTGTCGTGGTAATAGTAGTATTGCCAAAAAGCGCCCTCTAGCACATTCGGGTGGCGTTTGCGGACATACGTTCCACTATGAATACGATTTTGTTTTTGTATTCCTAATCTACTTTTAAAGTTGTACAGGGAATTTTGAATCACCCTATATAAAAAACAGAAGGAAATTAGGCAATTAAGATTTTGCAAGAGAGTGATTATTATGAAATATCCCAAAGCTAAATTTAATTATACATAATGTGCAATTTCGAAGAAGAGAAGGTATTCATGTAACACGAATTTTATTAAAATTGGCACAGAAAGTGGTAAGTGAAACATTGCAAGAATACATAGTATATAGCTGCACATCAGAAGAGCTTTAGAAAAAAAATCTTCCATTTTTATATACAGTAATTGCGTCAGATTAAAAAAATTAAATTCAAAATTTTTTACTAGTAACTGTTTTCCATTATTATCTACGAGAGGCATTAGTATTACGATATATATTAAACGTATATTAAAAATTAGTAATATGAAATATAAAAATTATGGAAATTCAAGCGAACGTGGACTTTGTTCAGATGAAAAAAGGGATGCATAGATTTCACGAAATCTTCATGAAATTATTGACATGATTTAAAAAAAATACTTCTTTGCTTTGCTGAATGAACTAATTTTCAGGATTAGCTTAACTATATAATCTGCAATTTCAATTAAAACAATGAAAATTCAGAATGAAATTATTAATACTGAAAATGTATTAAAGTATTAATTAGACATCAAAACATCAACCTAATTAAAACAGTCCTCCCTTTTTTTAATGCTAATTTAAAAAGAATAATATAAAAATTTATTACGTTCTTAATTAATTAAATAATTAATGCCTTTAAATAAAAAAAAAGAGCTTCATAATTGACATTCAAGTGATAGAGTGCAATGTAAGTCTCATCTATATTAATGTGAAGTAATGAGGGGATTAGCGGAGGATAAGGAATCTTTTTCTTTTCTTTAAAAGATGTAAGAAACTATGTTATTACTGAGTTATAATGAGGTGGGATAACTTCTTTTGAGGTTTTTCGTTTGCAGTTTAAGCCTTTAATAGCTACAGATGCTGCTCTTACAGATGACAATAATCTGTTGCTTTTCCGGATGGTAATTAATCAAAATGATGACAGACGGTCTTTCAGCCAATCGTCTTTATTTAATAGGGATTAGAAAGGTATGTTGCTGCAACAAAGCCATTAATATTTTTTCTTATTTATTGGGATTAAGAGGACAAATATTTTTTTTTCTACATCAACGTAAAAACACAGGAACATTAAAGTAGTGTTTATCAATCTGAAATGTGACCTGGTACTCAGTCTCTGAGAATAGTTGGTGGAACATCCATATTTAATACCTACATATTTAAGTTTTATTTCAAACATTCCTTTGGAACGAAACTAATAATACTAAGTAAGATTATCAACTTTCGCAGTAGTGGAAACGAAATATTTCGTTTCGTCGTTTGAATTTATAACGATAAATATATAACTGTATCGGTGAATAGCTGTGATTGAATACTGTAATATATGTTTTTGGTCTTGATTTAATTTCCAACAGAATCACCACATCTTCTCATGTATAGAAGGAGACTTCTTTTTGAACAGATTGAATTTTGAATTTTGAATTGAATCTTGATTCAATTGATTGAAATTTGAATCTTGAATTGAATTTTGAATCTTGAATTGAATTTTGAATAGATTGAATTTATAGATAGTCTCGATGTTTATAAGGAAGAATATAATTGAATGTAATTGATTTTGGCTAAAATAGGACCAGTAGATAATGAGCTACTGGCCAAATCATTAACATATGTGGATGAAAAGCTAAATTTTGAATGAACAAATCTTGTTTGTTTTTGTTTTTTACAACTTTTAATTGTGTACTTTAGCAAGTTGGCAAGCCAACTATATTAGTCCAGCAAATAAGAGACCAAAAGGGGGGGTTACCTTACAAAAGGTCCGATATAAAAAAAAAAACGCAATTTCCAGAAATTTGTAAAACTTCTAACTTTAGTACTCTGTAATTCAGGTATGGCCTATTCTAGGGAAACAAGTATCAGAATAAAATGTGTAGGGAATTTAATTACCTACAAAACGCATGTATAGTTTTATGAAACAACCCTACGGAGTGGGGGGTAATAACAAAATCAAGAACAACGGAATTTTGCGGTTTTTGCTATTGTGACGCACTAGTCCAGCAAATAAGAGACCAAAGAGGGGGTACTTTACAAAAGGTCCGGTAGTTCTAATTTTTTGATATGTTGTCTAGGATGGTTAGTAAGTGTTGAAAATGCAAAATGCACAATTCCTCCCCCGCCACGCCCGCCGCCATCTTAAAACACCAAAAAAAATTGGTACTTTCTTTAGATTTTGGCTTATAACTTCGTTTTGGTGCATTATAGCTACAAAAGAGTTCTACGCAATGTTGTAGAGAATACAATTTCCTACAATTTAGTTTTTAAATTTTGCTTTTAGGACTGATAGTTACGGAGATATGTTTGTTTTGAAGAAATAAACAAAAACGCACTTTCTGGAAACTTGTCAAACTTCTAACTTTAGGACGTTGTAATTCAGTTATGGCCTAGTCTAGAGAAACAAGTATCAGAATAAAATGTGTAGGGAATTTAATTACCTACAAAACGCATGTAAATGTTTTGACCCTACGGAGTGTGGGGTAAAAACAAAATCAAAAACTACGGAATATTGCGGTTTTTGTTATTGTGACGCACAGAGTATCTAAAAGAAATTCACCAATTACCTTCCAGTGTTGGCTTGAAATTGGAGTGTATACCAACCCTACTTGAGTTTCTGACATGTTACAGCGCAATGCTCATGAGGCAGGTACTATTTCACTGGAATACCTACTGGTGAGAGCGGATGTTCAATTTAAAATATCCCACCAACACAGCAGATACATTTTTTCAAGATGCATGTATGTAAACAAAGTAAGAACAAAAGGCATTAATAATCATACCAAAATCGATATTAATTGAACTAAAACTGAAAAGAAAACAAATTTACATCCGCTTCGCTCGTTTTATAGGGGGTGAGTTAATGAAGTCGGGGTCTTCATTTTCGTCAAATGGCGAAGTTACTCGATCGTCGTCGTCTTCGTCGTCGACGAGGACCTCATTCCTGTTGTCACATTCTTGGCCAGCACAGAATTTACATAGGGCGGAACAATTGAGGCCCGCCTTTCTACAGCCACACGCCCCCATACAGCCAGTCGTGCATCTGCATGAGATGGTCTTAAGCAGGTTTGGAGGAGCAGCGTCGTTACTCATCCTGATGGGTTCCAGTCCGCGAGCTCCTCTACACCAGCCCCACTCGATCGGGTCTTTGACAATCCCCATCCACTCCATGACTGGCTGGTATGAACTCAGGAAGTGGAAATGTGCTGCGTCAGTGGTCGGAGGTAGTTTAGCCAGATTGAGCTTGGTGGTACTGGTCATGAATTTGCTGTGGCGAAGTGACTCAATGACTGTTCGTTACTGCCACCATACAGGGATACCAAGATTTTCTCCCCTGCTGCTGAAATTTCATGGGGAGTGGCAGCAAGGTCCCCGAACCTCTCCGCCTGCTCCAGCAATGATGGGTCTTTCCTAAAAAGTTGGCAGAATTTATTCTTTCCAAACCCAAAAATGGTTGAAGTGGTGTCGCAGCCCGATATTGCATGCAGGAGCAAGATACAGCCTGTGGAGTTGAACTTGTAGGAGGAGGAGGAGTAGATTGCGTCTGGCTGTTTCCCTCTCGCTGGTTTTTTGAGGTCGACATTGCTGACCGCCGGTGTTGTGCCAGTCAGCAGGACGAGTAGGTCAATGTCTTCACCGACAATGACGACGGCGTCGTACGTAGGGGAGAGGCATTTAGCTGTGGCAACTATCAACCTGTCAGCATCTTCGGTTTCATGTCAGAAACTCAAGTAGGGCTGGTATACACTCCAATTTCAAGCCAACACTGGAAGGTAATTGGTGATTTTTTTTTAGATACTCTGTGCGTCACAATAACAAAAACCGCAATATTCCGTTGTTTTTGATTTTTTTTTTACCCCACACTCCGTAGGGTCAAAACATTTACATGCGTTTTGTAGATAATTAAATTCCCTACACATTTTATTCTGATACTTGTTTCTCTAGAGTAGGCCATAACTGAATTACAGCGTCCCAAAGTTAGAAGTTTGACAAGTTTCCAGAAAGTGCGTTTTTGTTTATTTCTTCAAACAAACACTATTAGTCCTAAAAACAAAATTTAAAAACTAAATTGTAGGAAATTGTATTCTCTACAACATTGCGTAGAACTCTTTTGTAGCTACAATGCACTAAAACGAAGTTATACGCCACAATCTAAAGAAAGTACCAATTTTTTTTGTTTTTTTAAGATGGCGGTGGGCGCGACGGGCGCGGGGGGGGGGAGGAATTGTGCATTTTGCATTTTAAACACTTACTAACCATCCTAGACAACATATCAGAAAATTAGAACTACCGGACCTTTTGTAAGGTACCCCCTGTTTGGTCTCTTATTTGCTGACTAGTGCGTCACAATAGCAAAAACCGCAATATTCCGTTGTTCTTGATTTTGTTATTACCTCCCACTCCGTAGGGTTGATTCATAAAACTATACATGCGTTTTGTAGGTAATTAAATTCTCTACACATTTTATTCGGATACTTGTTTCCCTAGAATAGGCCATACCTGAATTACAGAGTACTAAAGTTAGAAGTTTTACAAATTTCTGGAAATTGCGTTTTTTTGTTTTTGTTTCAAAAGTGCATATCTCCATAACTATCAGTCCTAGAAACAAAATTTAAAAACCATATTGTAGGAAATTGTATTCTCTACAACATGGCGTAGAACTTTTTGTATCTAAAATGCACCAAACAGACGTTATAAGCGAAAATCTAAAGAAAATATCAATTATTTTTGGGTTTTTTTAAGATGGCGGCGGGCGCGGCGGGGGAGGAATTGTGCATTTTGCATTTTAAACACTTACTAACCATCCTAGACAACATATCAAAAAATTAGAACTACCGAACCTTTTGTAAGGTAAAACACCTCTATTCGTTGGACTATATCTTGTACGATTTATTTCTTACAATGGAGAAACTCTTAGTTTACAGATATGGGAACCGAAAAATTATTGAAAGCTTTTTCTGAATCTGAATTCAAATTTTCTTACGTTACTTGAGTTTAAAGGATACCTAAGGATTATGATCGTATTAAAATGTCAATCCAAAAATGAGAATCTGGATCATTGCATCGATGAAAATGTTTAGATACTATTTAATTATTTTAATCGCTCAAAAATCAAATTCTAAAAGTAAATAAACAAATTAATTTGGCCACAAAGACTATTTTTCGAGCTAACCATGAAATCCCTCCCGTGTCCAGCGTCCAACATTATTCTCTCTCGAAACTGTCAGAGCTTATGAACTCAGGGTCTTTCAAATAGTTTAGAACCAGTCATTGCGGTCTGGACTTAGAGGAGCGTGTAGCCCTTTCGTAAGAATAATAAAATACCCGTTTTTAATCGTGTAACAATACAATGCTGAGAATAAAGGAGCGTACATGTAAACTTCTATTGGAAATATATTATTCAATTGGTATCATTTAAGTTTTTAATAAACCAATGGAAATTATTCTTACTAATTTATATTTAAAAGGTTCTTATAATATTAAGAACAACAAAATATTCAACAACAAAATTCTCTCAATGAAAGATGACAATAGAACTTTTTTATATATTAATTTATTTGCAAAAGTTTCCAGTTATTTTATACATTTCCTTTTTTATATAATTTCTAATAAAAAAGCCATTACTATCGAAAACCTAAATAAAAAAGATAAAAAAATATTTTACTGGTGACATTTTGAAGAATATATAAAGAATGCTCATGGAGCACTACAGTTTCGCATAAAATTTGTTTAGTATTAAATAAAAAAAAATGTACTTTTTAAAAATGTAGAAAAGCTCTTGTTTATTAAATACATTTTCATTTGTTCTTATTTATTATAACAAAACCTTTATAGTTATTCTGTTAACTATGCAATCTATTTTTTGTTCATTGAAGAAAAAAAGAAAGAAAGAAAGCAAAAATATCTCTATCAAGTGACATGACAATCATTTTCCATGGCATGACAATCATACTTCACTTAAAAGACGTTTTGACAATTCTCTAGCAAACTCTGCTGCACATTTGCCCACATTTGTCCAAATTTGTGCTGCAAACTTCATTAATCTACATGCAGCTGCATTTTTCAAACGGAGGCATTTATTTTATTGACATAATGAATTTTTTTTAATTAATTTTTTTAATTAATAAAATTCAATAAAATTCATTTTCATTAAAATATTGAAAACCTAAATAAAAAAGATAAAAAAAATATTTTACTGGTGACATTTCGTAGAATATAAAGATTGCTCATGGAGCATTACAGTTTCGCATAAAATTTGTTTAGCATTATATATAAAAAAAATGTACTTTTAAAAAAGTAGTATTAAAAGCAGTATTCATTTGATGGTATGACATCCACATCGTTCCATGAGTTATTGTTTGTTAGAAAAGTTTAAATATATAGGGCTGTTCCATGTGACAACATTAACTCCAGAAACGTTATTTCTAAATAAAATGATAGCTTTAAAAAATTTCTAATGAAACTAGAAACATTAAAAAGACAGTCAGTTGTCGTTGATAATATTTAAGTAAAACGTAACTAAATTAGGGTGAATTACAGGAATACATATGACATTTGGTCAATATTAAGTATTTATGTAGCTTGTAAAACATGTTCCTGAAAATATGGATTTGCTAAAGCAACAAACAAACAGAAGAATCATTACGACATCAATGATCTAATCATTCTACTACAGAGTTCTGCTGACATCTAACTTATTTATAAATTATAGTTTACCTTAAAATAATAAAAAAAATATCCATTAGGGATAATTGACATTTTGATAGTCAGTTCTCTCTTCAATGCTGTTATGATACGATTTTACTTAGTGTCTCCCCTCATTCGTTCCTGACAAGTTTCAAATTTTAATAATGTTTGTGTCGTTTTTATTCTTCTCAGACAATGACAGTTGTAATTGCTTTAAGGTGAAGTCAAAACTTAATCGTTAAATTTGTACGTTGAAAAATGCTTATATAAATGCATCTCCATAATTATTTGTACCCTTGTTTCGTATTATCCTGAAAAATGCTTGTTAATGTTCTTCTGATCAAATAGAAACTTACTAAATTAATAAAATGTACTAATTAGTTAATAACACAATGATTTATTTATTAGGAAGTTAGGTTTAATTGGAATATATTCCTTATAACAATTGGATAATACTCCTTAGAATACATTATGGCTTTTAAATAAAATCATCACTGCTCTCAGGTCTGCCTCTTCTCAATGACTGGATTAAGAAGATAAAGTATATATTGAATGAAATACCGTAGACATCAAGCAATTTCCTATTTATCTTTGCACTTGTTAAAAATCTTTTTTGTTCAACAAATCAGTTAACAACTAAATCTGACAGTTTAGAGCTTTAAAACTTTCTTGTGAAGAAGCTTTCTTAAAATTTTGACCATCAATTCCTCTTGACACTATTTAATCGGATTTTTCAACAGGCATTTACTATTGAGACGAATAATCTTGGGCACCCGAAAATACGGCAAGGCGAGGCATTTGTTCATCCCCCTGTAATTTTCAAAATTAATTAATTTTGTAATATGTCAGATTGAACAAGATGCAATCTGCCAAAATAATTATGAATCTTGATTAATACCTGTTTTAATAAATATTTCTTAACCTTTCGTATTTTTTTCTAGCCAATATGTCTATGTTTCTTTGCTATGTTTCTGATACGTATTTTTTCCATTTCCTTTTTAAACTTCCTTGAAATCCAAATTTGAGAACTTGTCAGAGAAAATTCCTAAATCTGTAATATTCCACACTAGTTCTTAAAAGCCAATTGAAGACTGTCGTTGAGGAACATCTGTGGAATAACAACAAATGCCCAGCAAACTATCTGACTGGCACCTGGTGAAGCTATTTTCATTACTCTGTAGGATTGCAGTAGGGGACAAGACAACTTTAGAGCGATATTAGCTGTTTAATAATTCCAAATTTAAGGAATTTCCTAATATCTATAAAAATATTACTATATAAAAATATATAGTCCTTAATCTGTTGTATTACAATTTCCATCATGTAGCACACTATTACAGCTCGTCGTTGACAAATGTAACTAAAGCTTACACTTATTGTTGTTAGTGTGATGCTTAATCCATAAATGATTTTCGATTTCTTACCCTTGACAAGAAATACTCTTCGTAAAATCAAAGGCTCTGGATTGCACAATGGAGGAGAAAAATGGGGTTTTCTAATTTTAGGGAGACATCATTTATTTTCCTTTGGAAAATACACTATTGCGTTCTCCCCTACTTGAACAGATAATAAACGTCGATCAGGGGTCGTAGATCACGAATACATATGCCATTCAAATTCTTCTTCCTACGATATATATTTCCACTTTTTGAAGCTTTTTCCTATTTTCAAAATTTGTTATACTGAAGTTGTTTTTAGAGCATTTGCCAAAGACTTTTCAGAGCTGTTAGGGCATTGGTGTAACAACAAAGTCGACATCTGTTCACAGGTTTTTAGGGGGCAGGACTTAAGTGGGGCGTGACCTCAAAGTTGTGACGTGGATAACTACTATAAATATTGAGCTTTCAGCTAAAACTGACCTTAACTACGGATTGATCAATATCAAACTCAATTAAAATATTATTAACAAATGCTATTCACAAATCTCAAGGTAGTTCACCTTTGAGAAATACACTTACCGCGGTAGATGCGCGACAGAGATATTATAACTTTACAACGTCTTTGGATTAACCTGAAACATACCTTTAAACTGAGTTGCCACTAGCCTTATATTCTAGCATGGTATCATGAACATATGACTTTGAAATTTCATGAAGCTCTGAAAATTGCAGTTCCGTTAACCTATTGTCAAAGCTCTCTCGAAGTCTAACAACTTATGTCTTATTTGTTTATCCTTTAATTGTTTTAAAACATTGGTAAGTGGTTCTTGGAAGGAGTATTTTCTTGTTGCACATAATTTGTAAACGACTAATTTACTAACATAATTTAAGATGAATCAGGATACTTTTGATAAGGTTGTGTACATGGGCGATCCGACTTCATTTTTATTTTTCTGATTGGTAAACGGAAACATTATTAAAACTTTTGCTAGCTCGTGTTTTCACGTATAAAGAATTAAAACAAGGTTTTTGTTGAGGATAAGTATTATCTCATTACCACTTATTAGGTTATTAAGGTTTTTAAATGACGAACCTATTTTCTTGGATACTTATTAAATCTGCTTTAACATGCATTATACGTTTAAGAAATTAGAGTCATTTAAGGTGAATGGGCGATCTAATGACTGGGAAACTCCTCATGTCTATTAAGTAGTTAATATCAAAGAAATCAAGAAACATCAAAAGAAACCACTACATTCGAGTATTTGAAAATACGTAGCATAAAAGCTGCACTTCATTAAAGCAGTAATTTTTTTTTTATAACTAAGCAGTCTGGAGAATAAAGCCATAAATTCAAGCTTCAATGGAAAACATTACATAACAGAACTTTAAGAACAGTTTGAAAGAACACTTTATTTGCTGAAAGTTGATAATGCTGTCAAATCGAGAACGTTTTCTGTCGTATTCAGAAGTAATGTTTGCAATTTCATTCCTTTCCTCTTTTAAACACAGCAAAGAAATTGCCTGAAGTTTGATTTAGAAAGGAATTTACGGAATTCAACCTTCTCGACATTGTATTATTTTCTCAACTTTCTTTGTGATATTGATCTCAACTTAATGCCTAAGGAGTTGATCCCCAACAGAATATCACAAGTTTCATGTTGCATTTCAACCATTTACAGACAGCATGCAAATAATTTGAAATTCTTTAAAGAAAAACTGAGAAATGCAATTTTCCCTTTTTTTTTATTAACTTCAAATAAAAGCACTACACACTTCGGGCTTACAAAATTCAGTAAAAATTCTTTAAAAAAAACTAACTTCTTTTGGAAGGAATTTAACATGATAATAAAATTAATATAATTTAATAATAATACTAAAATAAATAAATAAATAAATAAATAAATAATAATAATAATAATAATAATAATAATAATTTTACAATGCTTGATGTAATATGGTATGAAAATTTTAATCTAAAAATCAATCAAGTTATTGATGATAACATGAAAAAAATTACTTCTTTCCTAGATTAACTGAAATATTTCAGCAATTACACAATTAGAATATAATAAAAAATTTGTTAAATAATAACGCAATTAATGTATCTTCTCCACTGTCACAAATAACAAAAAAAAACAATGTTTCAAAAACTAGTTTCAAAAACTAAAAAAAAACGTAGACATTCCAACAGAAATAAATAATCCAGTTCAAAATTCGTGCCAAGGAGCATCAGTAACAATCACTGTGAGGTGTTGAAGAAATTTCACTATGATGTACTACATAATTATCTCAATTTAATGTTAGGCGAAACCGCATGCCATTTGGACTGCATGCCAAATCAGGACCGCAAGCCAAATCCAATTGAAGAGGTTGTCGTAAAATGATGGAGGTCTTAAGGTAATATGTGGAAATTTGAGCCCAACTTTTAGATCGAGAATCCTCAAGAGAGCACGGAATCGTCTCTATTTAAGCTGAGAGTAGAAACTGATATAAAAACTGATATAACCAAAAAGTGCATCCACTATCTTAGAGTTGCAAAATCTTTGGAGCTTAACAATAGGCAATACAGCCCATTCTGAAACCAAATCAGAAGAATTGGATTTGGTTTATAAATTGGCCTACAGTTTTAACCTGAATCCCAGAGAACATCTAAAGAACTGGATAAAACAAGAAAGGACACAACTAATATATTTTACTTCTGGGAATTTGCTGGCTTCTATGTTTTTGATGGAAATCCTACATGGAACGCCGAGTTTTGATGCAAAACATATTCAGGCAATCTGAAATTTTTGTGTTTGTAGCAAAGACGGGTGCACATGTATTGACTGATAGAAAACCAGATGTTTCATGATAGATACCAGGTGGCTAAATGCTTTGGTTATAATCTAATAGTATGGAAGTGGAGTCCTCTTCGAATTGGAAAAAGAAACTCACAAGAAAGAAATCCCAAGTAGGTGTACAGTTAACAAGTTAGTAATTTCTATCAAGTGGTAGCTATTTGTTTACAAAGGTGTAAATTTAGTTTAGTAATGTTTAGTAATTAAAACTTATTCTCATTCATCTATTTCTTAAATAACAAGTATTATTTATGCACGTTCAACATTTTTTTTATTTTAATAAAAAATTAATAAAATGAATGAATTAGAAATGTTTCTAAAAAATGTGGTCAACAGGTTTCACAGCAGAAGAAAGTCTATGATTTAGATTTTCCGTTAACAATGCTAAACATCAAGACAGTTAACAAATACTGTAATTTTCAAAATCTTAAAACCAACAGATCAAGATACCAAAGCATCTATTTAAATACGTTTAAATCTTTTAGACCAATAAGTTAATTTTATTTTAAAATCACGAACAGCAGAATCAAATTTCATTAGCAAATCTCAGAAGAATTTAAAAAAAAAAAAAAAACCCTTTAAAAATGTTAAAGACATTTTTTTTTCAATCAAGAATTAAAAAATAAAAGCATATATACTTGTGTAATGCTTCTTTCAATAAGAACAAATAAATATCCCCCCCCCCCCCCCCCAATACAAAAAAAAAAAAGTTATGTTATTATTCTGTTTTTTTTTGTTCCATTAAAGAATTATCTCCAAAAAAAAAAATCCGTTTTTATTGTTCACTTTTTAGTCGAAGAAAAGAAGCTTAAAACAGTTTCCTCGCTACACTGAGGTCTCCCTTGAATATTATTTGATGAAACCTTTCCAATTTCTTGCACGTGAACCTGACTCGGAAGTGAGAATTATTGAGGAAAGATTGGGAACATTGTCGGTGGAAAATGAAACTTTATATTGGAGCCATGCAAAGCAAAGAAAACATATTTCGATAAGACAAAAGAAAATGGAACATTTTTTTCAAAAAAAAAAAAAAGAAAAGAAAAGAAAAAAAAACACACGTACACACACACACACAAAAAAAACGCTAATGCAGCGCTTTATGAAGCGGAAAATATTTTCGCCACCCGGGGAAAGGTAAAAACTGATTTCGTCTGGAAGCTTCCAAAATACTGAAGAGATTCTAATGGCGAAGTGTTTAGTCGAAATGGAACCATTTCTGAGATCATAAACTGGAATCTTTTCGCATAATTTCGAATTAATTCAAGCTGTAATTAGAGCTCATAAAAGATCACAACAGTTCAGTTGGTTTTTATATCTTATTCTGAAGAAGACATTAGCAGCTGAAAATGCAGATTTTATCTTAATTACTGCATTTAAGGAAAGCAAATTGTTGTTTTGCATTTAGTGAAAATTACTATGATGGAAAATTTGTTTTTAATTTTTTATAAAATCTTACTTTAAACTCAAAAATATCTGAAGGAAACCTGATTTTTTTCCTAGGAATTTCTAACGATAGTAGCTTTAACATTATTGAACCCCTGTACAGTGTAAAACAAATACATCTGCTAAAAGTTATTTCTAAGATGTAAGAAAGCCCATATGCCTATTGCAAAATAAAGAAAATTTAAGAATTGTAGCATCTAGATATATATATACATATATATACATTATTTTTTCCATATATATACATTATTGTAATATGTATTAAAAAATATTGTGCTATTTTATTGTAGTACATTTTTATATTAGACAGTTAAAGTACATATATCTTGTCAGAAGGCATGTAGAATTTGAGAGGTATGGCAATGAGATAAGGAGGATCATGTGATGTTTGCCCCCTTCAACCCCTTAACCCCTCCCCCCACCTATAAGGAAACTAGGAATCTTTGGCAGAGGGTTGGATGAACATTGGAACTCGTCTGGAAGAAAACTCCCGGCCTTTACTGGCTTCTCCAGCCGCAGTGAATCGCCTTTATCATTTAAATACAAGGCCCATCATTTTTATAATTTAGGTCAAAAAGCATTTCTAGTGTTATTACTTTATGACATAAAGATTATTTCATCAGGAAAGAGTATTTGCAACAAGTATTGCAGAAGTAAGTCTGAAAATGAGAATGATTACTTTCAATAAAACAAAAACAAAAAAAACATGTAATATCGAATTGTAAAAACTAGCATAAAACTTCTCTCAATGACAAGATAATGTTTACAAATATCACAGTGAAGTGTGCAATTCTTCAGATACATTTTAAACATGTTTGTTGGTACAGCTTCATAAGACTTATTACAATCTAAATTCTTTTGAACTTAGTAGATTTTTTTCTTGTAATCCAAATGGGTCTGAGCATTTTTCTAATTCTACTTAATCTGATTCTCCTCTGAAGCTTATTGCTCTAGTTAAGTCTTCCTCTTTCTAATAACTTTGGCTTAAAGTTAAATTTTTCTTCATTTCTTTTTCAAAACAAAACCTTTCTAAATCTAAGACGTTAATATTCTTTTTCCTTTTTATCAAAAAATAAACATTCTGCTCTCTCGGAGAGCATTATTAATAGCTGAATAGCACTTTGTAGTTTAGAAATTGAAGAGCTTAGGAGAATTGTCGTACATATCTTCGTTTTATGAAGCTATTAAATTATTAAACCCTGATTCTGACATGGTTCAACTTTACTGCACATCGTTTTTGCTTTTGGAATTGAAGGCAGCAAGTTTTTATTAATGTTTTACCCTTTTTTTTTTAATTTAATGCATTCATCACTACGAAGCATTTCCTTAAGTTTGAAACAAAAACTGAACTTGCATTATAATAGATTCAAAGCGGGAAGGTTGTGTTTGATGAGCTGTTTCCGGCTACGACGTGACTGAACTTTACTTTATTGAAAATGAATGATCAATCAGGGAGGTACAGAGCAATATTTGTTGCGCTCCTTGTTCGGGATCTCAAACGCTGCCGGCGCTTCCCTAGCTTAGCATTCTCTGCCAATGGGTTTCATCATCTGCGCGTACTTCTCCAGCAACAATTGAATGTCTGAGAGGTCACTTCCAAAATCATTTTATCTCTTGGGGCACATTCTCCTTTTCTTTATTTCTCAGGTCTAATGCCAGTTGAAAGAACAACTCTATTGTTATACCTCGAGCATACTAAAACCAACATGGAGATTTGCGCTCTTATTACACTCAAAAGAAAGCTAAGATTCCATCAGTTCACTTGAAGTGCTCTTTGAAATGTTATTGATTACTACAGGCAATTTATACGTAAGTTGTTTTTTCTTTATTTTTAGGTTAAAGAAAGTTAGAAACTATCGTTGTTTTTTTCAATGCCAATGAAGATTTTTTTTGTGCAAAATTCACTTAAAAAATGCATTCACTAAAAATAAGCACTCAAAATAATATTTGAACGAATATGCTTATCAAATATATGTAAGCTTATTTAGTGAATAAATATATTAAATTATTAAAATTTCTTGAGCTCCCAATCTCTATTTCGTTTTATTGAGTTGCTGATCTATGGAATCTTTACCTCCTTTGATGCCGCCCTTGGATATACTTTAATATATTCTTTAAAGTAATTAAATTATTAGTTATTGATTGAATGAACTTGATTGAATGAGTAAAGTAAAACGTCCGCATCAATTTGACTAAAATATGTCAAAGGAGCTGAAGATACGAGTATATAAAAACTTCATTACATAATTCCTTTAAGTTACAGAATCTGATTACTGAGTATTATTAAAGCATTTGGTTGAAAGATTGAAATTAGCGATGGTTAGCAAGTCTATGTATGCTTATCATTCCATGAAAGTGTACAAATTCGACAATGATCCTTTGTTCATTTTCAATATAAACTCCTACAGTAAATGTGTGTGAGATCTGTTCATCGTGATGGCCGTATTGTTGACTGATGACATAACAAAAAGACCTTGGTTCTCACTCTTAATCACGTCGAAATAGTCATCATGATTCTGCAAACAGTTGAGCTGCTGCCACAACAATTTCTGGTAATTGATTGGTCCGTAAAAATTACACGAGGACAATGTTAGTTGAGTGAGTCTTGGTTCACTAACACGGTATGTAGGTAAGAGCCAGCATAAAAATGAATTCGTTAGGAGTCACAACACTGAAAAGATTTACAGAAATAAAAAGAATTTGGTACCATTTTTTTATTGGTAGCATTAATAAAAAATTTATGATAAAAGCCTTTGGGACACAAAAAGGCCTAAATGCTTTACTTGTAACAAGAATAATCTCTCTCTCTCTCTCTCTCTCTCTCTCCTTCTCTCGCCATATATAATATATATTTAATTTAATATATATATTATATATATATATATATATATCGCCATATTTAATATATATACACTCATTAACAAAAAAAACGACGCCCCTAGAAGGAGTTGTCCGATAGAGACAAAAATTGGTGGAGAGGAAGATTATGTACAGAATAGAAAATGATTAAAATTTCAGACAAATTGAATGATTTATTTCAGAGTTACAGAGTTACAAAGTAACGAGCTCAATAAGGTGTTGACCCACCCCTATCCTGAATGCAAGCTTCCACACGACATGGCATAGAGTGATAAAGCTCCCTGATGGTCTCCTGCGGTATTTCTTGCCAAATTTGCTCCAATTGTCGGGCTAGGTCATCCACATTCCCTGGTGTATGCAGTCGCCTTCCCATCATATCCCAGACATGCTCGATTGGAGAGAGATCTGGGGATCTGGCTGGCCAAGGAAGTGTTTCCCAAGCTGCAAGACAGGTCATAGCAACACGTGCCGTATGTGGTCTGGCATTATCTTGCTGAAAAATAAGGCCAGTGTACTGCAAAAGGAAGTGTAGCAAAACAGGTCTCAGAATGTCGTCGACGTACCGCTGTGCTGTAAGTGTGCCGCTAATGATGACCAAAGGGTCCCGGCTATCAAGGGAAATGGCACCCCAGACCATAACTCCTGGTTGAGGGCCTGTGTGGCGTGCAATAGTGAAAGCAGGATCGGCACGCTGCCCTGGGTGTCTCCAGACATGTCTGCGACGATCGTCAGGACACAGTTGGAAGAGGGATTCGTCGCTAAACACTATACGTCCCCAGTCAGCATCATTCCAACCGGATCGAGCCAAGCACCATTGTAATCTGGCCCGACGGTGTGCAGACATGAGTGGCAGGTGGCATAGCGGTCGGTACGACGTAGATGTCGCTCTCTCAGCCGTCTGTGAATGGTCATGGTGGACACTCGTGTGCGGGTCGCACGTCTGATGGTTGATAACGATGATTCAGGCGCTGTGACAGCTGATCTGACAATCACTCTATCCTCCCGCTCTGCTGTGGCCCTAGGGCGACCGCTACCTTCACGACGCTGAAATCTGCCTTTCTCCACCCATTCCTGCCAGCATCTTCTAATCGCCGCATCACTTCGACCCATATGACGAGCGATTCTCCGATTTGCCCAACCTGCCTCTTTCAATCCAATGATACGACCTCTTTCCAACTCTGACAGTTGCACATAATGAGCTCGAATCCTGCTGCGAGGCATTTTTTCAGTCGTTGAAAGGTATCCTAACTCGCAATGCAACAGAAATTTTGACCATCAGATTGAGAATCGCTTCTTATATACACCTGCTGAGTGCGCAGTTCCGATGCGCTGTAGCTCTCGCTATTCATTCATTGGAAACCAAAGTTTAATCATTTGCATGGGCGGTCCCAATGTCTTTGAATACGAAATTTCATTACAATCGGACAACTCCTTCTAGGTGTGTCGTTTTTTTTGGTAATGAGTGTATATTAAAAACAGTACAGTGAGAGAAGCACGGCATTGTATTCAGGCTGATAAAATTAAATTGAAGCCACAAGAAAATAAAAATAAATCAAAAACAGATTATTGGAGTGCCAACTTTCGAAATATTTAAAAACAGTTATTAAAAAAAAATTAGTTACACTGACGGATTCTGACCTTAATTTCTAGTCCTATTTTTATCAAAATCAAAAGTGATCTTCCACACAAAAACATACAAGTATATCTAAAATTTTCAGATTAGTTGATATATACGTAGTTTTTAAGTTTTATAAAAATGGTGACTATTGCATTTTAACAACGTATTTTTTGGCAGTTATTTGCCCAACTCTATTGGTCGGATGTGTACCGAAGGGGTTAATACGGATCTTTGTTGTAATAATCTAAGCCATTTCTGAAATTTCAGCTTTCTAGAATATAAATGTTTTCAGCTACGGTGATCAAAGGCATACGGATGGATGGACATACGAATTTCGACTTAAATTGCAGTTTACAGCTTTCCTGTGTCCGACGATTATTAAGGGTCTTTACAAATATTAAACCCTGTAAAACCCTACGATCTAGCTATCATGCGAATGCATAAAACTTATAAACTGTTTGCTGTAGTAATCTGCTTTGTACAGGTAGGGTACAAAAGGATGTTAATGACACCATTGTCCAAGTAGGTTATAGCAGATTGTACATGGTAAATAAATAATTAAAGGTTCATAATTAACCTTTTTAAGTATGAACAAAAGAAATTCAGTCTACTAAATTAAGCTTAGTATATTACAGCAAATTTTAATTGGAAAATTTCAAATAAAAATGATGCTTGACTATTAACTTTTATTTTTCAAATAGTTGTTTAATCTTAGGTTACATTCAGCTAATATGCTTTAAGTGAAAATTTGGATAAGTACTTAAGCTCTTTCCGTAATGCATTAACCACCAGACTGAAGTACATTTAATTTCCTTGTATGAGATTTCTTTCTGTAACTTTATTGTATAATAAGCATTGATTCCAACTTCGTGGTTAGAAAAGGCGATGGTGTATAATGTATGAAGACATGTTTTTGCTTTTAATGGAAAGTGACTCTTCGAAGGCACATTATCTCATATGCCTTTCAAGAAGGCTCAAGCTTACTCATTGTTCGTCGTTCGCAAAATCTAGCAACTTTGCCCTTGGTGATTTTTCATGATGAACATTAAGTGCAATTGTCATCCAATTGTGTCTTCGTCTCGAAACTTCTAAAGTGAATTATGGAATGAAAATTTAAGTTGACAACTCAGACTTCAATTTCAAACTAAGGTAAGAATATCTTCAAATTTACAAAAAGTAAAAAATGTTAAATTAATGAAAAACTGAGACCTAATATGCTTAGTTATCGTGTATGGAGAAAACATAAGACCATTAAATTTTAGAAGCTTCAAGTACGTAGCTTCAAAAGTATCTTACCATCTATTTGTAAATAAGGAAAAAATGGCTGCCATCAAAATTTTATATGATTTCATGTAATAAAATTTCACGTTAAAGCGAAATTGAAAAACTTAAAAATATATTCCCTTAACTGTTTTGTTGAAAGTCAGAAGTAAATGGGCTAACACTGGAAATATCATCTATTTATTCAAAAATTTAAAAGCATTAGAAATAAAATAAGAGTTGACGAGATATTTTCAGAAAGCAGTTGGCATTTTAAGTCTCCTTTCTTTAAACACAAAAAATTACCATTATTTAATAACTCTATTATTACAATATACATAAAATATGGTGAAAACATTGAATGTTAAAAAATAAACTTTTGATATCGGCATTAATTTAAGAGCTAATTATTAATTCAATTCATACAAAGAGACAAATTTTATTTGTAAGAAAATATTAATAAATCGAAATTATTATTAATACAATCAAATCTGTTGGAGAAACCTGTGAAAACAAAATATTTTACAATTAATGTTCATCGTATTAACCGTAAAATATTTTGGACTTTGCATTTGAGATAAATTAAAGCCATTATCAATTTAATAAAAAAGTGTTAATACGTTTTTTTACATTGAATAAGTGATTAATAAACATACATAAAAATCAATCTCACTTATACTTTGTAAAATTTCGTAGGAGAAAACAATAAACAGATATTTCAAAATACACCTTGTTCAATTAAATAAAGTCAAAAAGTGAAGGAGAGGAGTTTAATTAGAGAAGGAGAGTGTTTTACATATGCTGCTACGTAATTAATTGACAGGATTCAGGTTTCAAAATATTCTTTAAGGATTGTCTGTAAATATTATCTAAAAGAGACTTTAGGCAAAACATATCAATATAATGCTTTATAAATTACTTATCTCAATACTGTTTGCTCAAATAATTTTTTCTTAAATACTTTATATACATTTTAATACCAAATTCGATCTAAATTTTTATTACTTCTCATGAACTTGTTTTTTTTAAACATTTATGACTTTGACTTCATTTATCTTATATTTATTGGATAATTTTAACACTCAATGTGATCAAATATATACTTAAATACATAATCATTTACCCTAATTTATATATATCCTTCTTTTATAAAACTAACTACTTTAGAATCCTCAAAGTAAGAAAAAAAAATTGAAACTAAAATAAATGGTAGTAATGAAATAGCAATTATTGGTGAAGTTAATTAATCTTCGTTAGAATGAAAACAAGCAGAAAAAGTAAAGATCACTTTGTGAAAAAAAAAATCTTAATCAATATTTAGAAATTACATCAATGTAGATTTTGATGATGATAAATGATGAAGTAAATAAATGTGTAATTCAGCTGTTCAACGACACTGTTACACATTACAACAACCATTTTTGTTTTTCCATATTCTAATGTAGATCATGTTACTACTGGTGTGCATTAAAGTGTTAAGGCCTCCGGAAGACTCTGTTTCTCTGAAACGATTTTTACTTTTTTCGTAACATTTCCGACTGAAATATAAGATAAAATGTTTTCTTATATTTGTTTAGAAACTTAAGATTTAGAAGAAAACTTTTGACACTCGACAATACGACGAGATTTCAGAATAAAGTTCTGTCAAAGAATGGTGCAGTCTATCGAATCCTCAGTTTGTTTACAAAAGAAATAAGATGTTTTTAATTTAAAAATAAGATTTCATAATAAGAAAAACTCAGTTAAAAGTATCACACAGAAATGGATGCACAATAATTACAAAAACAATTTAATTCAAAATCTCAAAATATTAGGAAATGTCAGCTAAATTATCTGAACTAGAACCTTAATAATAAAAAAAAAAAGGTTTCAAATTTGAGTAACTTATTCTAGTTGATTTTAGTAAACTAAGCAGATTCTGGTCTTATACTAGAAAGTACACGATGTGATCTTCAGAAAAAAGCTGTAAAACTTTGCCTTTTATCCAGAAAACATTTAAATATTGTATTTTTAAATTTAATGTTTTATTTTTCCTTTATACGTATTATGTTTCACTTACTATAAAAAAATAAATACTGATCTGTAATAAGACAAAAATAAATGAAAATCTTATTTTAATTTATTTAATTTGAAAGAATTTATCCACATCCAACACTTTAGAATCAGAACTGTCAATAAAAATAAATGTAGACCTAATAATAGAGAAATACCAAATATTGATTGGAGAAGGAAAAGTTGCAAGTGTCCCCAACGGCATAACGCATATTCAATAGACAGCAGTAAATACACAGGTCACATCGGCCTGATTGCTGCGAGGTATTCATCTTGGAGTTTCCCAATGCGCTACAGTGATGGAATTGGTGTGCGGTGCGGTGCTGAGGGGATAAATATAATAAACACCGTCACCATACCTAAATTTTCCCCCAAAACCCTTAACAAACTCTTTCAACTATTCAGAATCAGTAATTTTACTAATGAAATCAAAAAACAACAACAACAATAAAATGCCTCTGATAAAGTTCATCTTATTTTTAATAATATTGGTTTTTCTAACAAGGCTTAATAATCCATAAAGAGCAACACAAAAGTTAATTTTCGAAAAAAATTACTATTAAGAAATAGAAAATTAGCTATTTTCCAAAAATAGCTGAATGTAATAAAGTTTAAAATAAATATTGCCTGAAATTTTATTAAAAACAACTTTTCTCCCGACATCAAAAGAAGGACAGATATTTAGCCATTTAATGAAAGATGTTAAATATTAAAAGAGAAAATATTTCATTCTAAGAAATAACATCAAAACTGCTGAATAAGAAGCCTTATTTTGTTTTATCTTTCGTAAACATAAGTTTTAAGCAACTTTAATAAGAAATTAAAATGTAAGTCCTAATAAATTTTAAGTTAAGTCATTTTAATACTTTTTTCACATATCATAACTGTCAATTGTTATCTTGAGGAAAGTTATTTAATCGAACATAAAAACAAAATGAAAAGTTACTTGAAAGTTAAAATAGTTACTTTTAAATAAAGTAATACGTTTATTTTGTCATTTTTATTTTATTTCAGATCTATTTTTATTTCATTTTTAAATAAAAATACTAGCGCACTTAAGGAAAAAAAAGAATCGAAAAAAAGTTGTAAATAAAACTGTTAAACTTTGCAAAAAAAAGGTAATTTTCTGATTAATTGGAAAGGTGTTTAGTTTTATAAGTAAATTTTGGAAAATTAAGTTCAGAAATTTTCAAAAGTTAATACTATGGGTAAAATAAAAAGGACTGAAGGGAGTTTTAGAAGTGAGGGAAAAAAACTGATAAAAAAGAACCTAAATTATATGAGCTTAATTTTTTTTTGTTTTTCTTGGAACCCTGGATCACGTGCGCTAATATGTTTGAAAATATTATATAAACAAGAGGAATAGTTTTTCTGGCTGTGGTGTGAAGAAAAAGGAATGGAAGACACTATTTCATGAAAACGCATACTTTGCAATCATTTATGTTAAAGGATAGGGAGAGGGAATGTTCGCGCCACCTTGATAGGTGTAAGGGGTGGTACAAATCACGGAAGATGAACGCCGATCCACGAGCACGGCTCGCTGATTGGAACGGGGCCATGTTTGCGGCCCAAGTTCAGAGTATGGGAAGGGCTGTCACTTACCTGTTATTGCAATGGAGAGACCTACAGTGACCACCAATATCCCAAGCACGAAGGGCGTCATGGCGAGAGGAGCATCCTCCTCCTGCGTCTCTTTGGCAAACAGTGTTTACAGTCTCTCGCTTCGCGTCGACTACGCTGCTGCCACCATCCGGAAATACCTGCACTAACTAAGCGAGAACTCTTGGATTGGAGCCGAAACAAACTTCGCTCAAAACAAAGAAAAAGCATAGAAACTTTCAAACAGTTAATCTTCAGCAACAAATTCTTAGCTATTGCTTAACTCAAAGAAATCATTTAAAAAACGTAATATTTTTTTCCTTGATGTTCATTGGCTTCAATGAAGATGTTTGACTTTTTATATACATTTACTTAAGCTTATAAATAAAGTTAATTAGCTTGGTTTCACGTAACATCTTTAAAATTCACAGCTTTCCTATAAACCAATCACAAAAGTGATTTTTTTTTCCTTAAATGAATATTATTAGAAGTAAATTTTTGAAGTGTTGCTGAAATTTATGGCAATTTAAGTCGCAAGTTGAACACCTTTGACGCTAATAGAGATTTTGGAGAAGGAAAGCATCTTTCTCTCTGACGTATCTGATTAATCTGCTTCTCATTCGTTGGAGTTGTGACTCCAAAGCGGAGCAAATGATAGATGGATGCAGGCAAGAAAATGAAGCTGACGCAAAGCCTGGCTGTTCCGGCGCAGTAATACTTCACCTGCGAACCAGAGGGCGCTTCCACAAAATGTCTTGTAATTCATCACACCCGAGATCGGTGAAGAGCTTTAGCTCGGAATATTGCAAATGGAAATTTGCTCATCTTATCCTACAAATCTTTTTTTCTTTTTTTTAAAAAAAAACCAGAAAAAAAAACCTTCGTTTCTTTGGAGGGCTTTTCGCGTCCTGATGCACTCACCCTAACTGTTTCGGCCCCAATTTGACGGAAGAAGAAGAAACAGACAGACCGAAAAATGTGCCTAATAAGCTGACTAGCAAAGATAGACTCGACATCACCGAACATAAATCTAGAACTTACTCCCGAAATCATCCTCCGAGAAGTTTATCTGATTTCAGAGGCAGGCAGCCGAAGAGTTAGATAGGTTTTGCATTAGACTGCGTCGATTCTCAAGGCGAAGGCTGAGATTTTTTTACTGCTTTTCCTGTAGATATTTTACGTTCAGTGAAATCTTAGCGCTCTGACAATTTCCCCCTGATCAAAAGAGGACAATTTTGTTAAATAAATGAAACGTGAATTAATGTTTGTCCTATATAATTCCAGCCATCTAAAAATTCATCTTTTAAGAGATGAATAAAATTCATTCTTAAACCTTTCCATCTACTATTATTCAAAAAGGTGAAGTGAATAAAACAAAATTACCAAACAGTTGAACACATAATTTGAAGCCTGCTTTTTTTAAATACTGCCTATTTACTTTTCTTTACAGTTGTGAAAAAAATACAATCAAAAGTTTTGGTTTCTTACTAAATTACAGCATCTGATTTATACAAACGGTATAAATTTTCCATTTCTGAAATTTTTTTAAGTAAGTCCACATTACTTATTTAAAGTTGCCTAAATCCTATTAAGTTTAATTATATCAAAGTATATACGTAGAGGATTGCTAGATGCATTAACGTGAATTGTTATGCATGATAGAAATTGATTGTTTCACTTCTAATGCTTTTTTTGTGGAAATTTTTCTCATATTCGCCTCGAATTATTCCACATATATCCAACAGAAAAATTGACAAATAGAAATTCTTGTGCATATGAGTAAGTATGCATTTTCATTTTCAAGAAGCTGCATTCATCGGTTTAAATGTTGTTTTGGGAACACCCAAAACTACAATTAGTAAATCCTCGTATTTCTGTCATTGAACTAATGTACATTATTTCAAAATGAACAGAAATAATAAATGCTATGTATCTAAATTTCTTCATAACTGTAAAAATGATATTAAGAGACATTCTTGAGACTTTCCTACAAGGTGGTGCATTAAAACAAAGTGTGGTTTTCGGCAATACAGAGATGAAAAATGATACATTGTGTGCTGCTCATTATCTGCGAGGAGGAATGATTAGAGTCCTGCCTTCTAACCAGAAGAGAACATGACACGGTCAGATGGAGAGAAATCCTGACATCAACTCACTCTCTGGAGATCACGCTCAAAGTAACCTTTCTCAATTATTTTTTTAGGTTCTATATTCGAATAAATAGAACGTATAATAAAGTTAAGAACTTCATAAAAAAAATCATAAAAATGTAATTTTTGTCTTTCTTTCATTTCTTCAGTCTAAGAAAAAGTTAAATGATAAAATATCTCGACCGCATGTCTAAATGACGTTGAGCAGAATGGAGAATAAAGGATTTCTGTGATCACCAGTCTAAACGGTTGCAAAGAAAAGAAAAAAAAATGTTAATCAGTAAATTTCTAGACCAATGAAACACACTGATAAATTTTAGTTATCGTACATCATGCAGATGCCTTCTCTTTTGAGATATTATTATTATTATGAAAAAACATAAAAATATTCATTGTTGTTGTTCAAGATATGCATTAGTTGTTCATAATATACTTTTCAGCTAAAGCATTTTGAATTAAAAATAATGTAACAGTTTTATTAATTACATTTTTTGAATTTTTTTTCAAAATTTTATACTTAAATTAAAATTACTTTTCAGCATACAGTAAATTCTACTTTTGAACATTTTATTAACAATATTTATTATTCAAAAATGGAAATATATAAATATAAGAAGAAATTTTGTGTGTATTTGCCTTAAGAAATATAATTAACAAAACTATTTAGTTAAACAAAGGCTTAATTGAGGAAGCATGAATTTGTTAAAAGCAATTTGTATCTATTCATACATACATACATAGTTCTCTGCCAAGGGCAGGTCCTTCACTGCAAACCCAGCATTCTCCAATCTTTCCTATTTTCTGCCTTCCTCTTCGTCTCCACGTAAGATCCATTTACCATAATGTTGTCGATCATCTTAAATCTTCTTCTGCCTCGAACTTTTTTACCGTTCACCATTCCTTCCAGTGCATCCTTCATTAGGGGGTTTCTTCTTAGCCAGTGACCCAACCAGTTTCTTTTTCTCTTCCTGATCAGTTTCAGCATTATTCTTTCTTCACCCACTCTTTCTAGCACAGCTTCATTTCTTATTTTGTCTGTCCATTTCACACGCTCCATTCTTCTCCATATCCACATTTCAAATGCTTCTAGTCGTTTCTCTTCACTGCGTCGTAATGTCCATGTTTCTGCCCCATACAATGCCACACTCCACACAAAGCACTTCACTAGTCTCTTCCTTAGTGCTTTTTCCAGAGGTCCGCAGAAGATGCTCCTTTTCTTATTAAAAGCCTCCTTTGCTATTGCTATCCTCCTCTTGACTTCTTGGCAGCAGTTCATATCACCACTTATAGTACACCCTAAGTATTTAAAGTTGTTCACTTGTTCCAATGTCTCATTCCGAATACCTATGTTTATCTTCTTTGTCTTTCTTCCGATAACCATAGTCTTTGTCTTGTTTACATTTATTTTCATTCCATACTGTTCACAGCTGTCATTCAGCTGCAGTAGCATATCCCTTAGTATCATCTCCTCTTCTGCTAACAATGCCATATCATCAGCAAATCTTATGCACTTTATTCTTCTTCCTCCTACTGTCACCCCTCCCATGTTCTGAAAACAATTCTTCACTAACTCCTCTAAGTAGATGTTGAACAGCGTAGGTGATAGAGGGCATCCTTTATCTATTCATAAACTTTGAATTACAAAAATTTATTAAAGTCATCTTATCTAATTTTATTACTTTTTTAGTAATATATTTTCTGAAAAGTTTGAAGAAAAAACAATCTGACATAGTTAATCCAATGCTGCTTGTGTCTTTTAGCATTTCTTTCTCTATCATTATCAATCTAGGCGTTGCTAAAAATTTTGATATTTTCTGTAATAATTTCAGATTCTTGAAACAATTACAAACGAATCTCTCCAAAATAAGCCTAAGCATTACATCAAAACAAAATTTAGTAAGACTAAAGTTTAGGTGAAAATCCTTTCAAAATATTAAAACTTTAATGTGTAATATCCATAAATAGAGAGAAATTCATCCAACAGAGTATCCATTCAATGATTTGTTTAAAAAAGTTATTAAACAATCATTCAATGTTGAATGACTTCTTCTTTGAATAGATAGTTAAAATTAATTTAGTATTTCATAAATAATAATTTGCTTGATTAATGTTCAAATCAAAGATAACAATCTAAGATAAAGTTATTTATAAAATACTACGGTAGATAAGATTTACCACGGTAGATAAATTAAGCAAACGTTCATGAAAAGTGTGATCGCTCTATAAGCATTTGGGAAATGACTATAAGAGATAAATAGACACAGTAAAAAATAACTGAAATTATTTATATGTAATTTTAGTAATCGCAACTCTTTTTGTTAAAGCTTAACATGGTTTTTAATCTTTCTTTCAAAAGCAAAAAAAAAAGAATTTCCGCTTAAGTTTCCCAAAATCGTTGATATTAGATGTTAGACTTCTTTCTAATGCTCAGTGTCAAACAGAGAAGCTTCTATTTCATCAATGTGGTACCCCTTCATATGGATGGCAATTTTTAACTTTTATTTGTAGCATTTAACACAAATACCTAATTCCAATATTTACATTAACGTAAATTTATTTATTGTGATCAAGCATTTATCGGCACGGAGATTTTGGTTTGAACTTTCGAATCAAAATAAATTATATTTACTTATACATAAAAGCATATATTAACTTTTATGTATATGAAGGTTGCTGTAAATTATAACTTAAATATACTTTTGTTATTATTGAAATTATTAATAATTATTTATGCGCTTTAAGTCAAGTATTGTTAATTATTTCAAAAAATCAGAAGTAGGCCTATTTTTATTAGTTTATGCTTGTTATTAGTTTGTTTTTCTTTTTTTCTTTTTTCTGAAATATGCCATTCGAACACACATTCTGACAATCATGAATTTAAATGAATTTGTTTTATAATTGAATTGGTTAGCATTTTCCTTTACTGATAATATTAAATGGTTAGCCTTTCGGCAATTTCTGAGATGCTGACAACTCTAAGTTTGAAAGGTTTTGTTAAAAATATTTACTATCTCTTACATGTAAATGCAAATAAATATTCACAAAATAAAAAGAAATATTTGAAATCGCATTTTAATGTATTTTTAATGTGTTACCTAAACTAGGTAATTTCAAGTCATTAACATTTTACAGAATGTAGGTTTGATGCTAATCATTTAAAGGTTTGACAGTTTAAAAAGGTTTTGTTAGTTTTTAATTAAATGTAATAATAATAATGTTAAATGCCTTCGCAGCTTTGACTTTGTAGTTCACCTCACTGACAGTGAGCCACTGTAGGCAACGACATTGCGATTGTCTGGACAGAATGTGTGATTTGCCAGTCAAAAGGAATGGAAACTTGAAAAACGGAACAATGTTTAACGTCATAATGGTTCCCTTTATTCGCATTTTGAATTTCACCATCAAAACGCATTGTCCTTTGAAATCAACTTCTGAAAACGATTTTGAAATAAATTAGCGCTGTATCAAAACAATTTTGCATCAAATATTGATGTCAGTTTTGCGTTAATAAAAGATTTGGTTTTAATACTAAAGAATGCATTAAATAAACCAAATATAATCAATCTTATTTTGTTCAACCTACTTAATTAATTTTTGATTGGTTAGAAATATTAGAAATTAAAAATTATTTTATTTTAATAAATTAACAGTTTGTAGCATAAAAATCTACCAGTTGATGGTGTAGTTATTTCAATTCCCAAACTTTTGGGAAAAGATTAATTTACTTTGGATTCAATAATAATCTCAAAATTCTATCTTTGTCCGAATGTAATAACAAAGCCATTCTGTCTTCTTAGCTAGTTAGAAGATATTATGATGAATTTCAGAGTGTTTTTGAATGAATATATAAATTAATGCTTGAAAGACATTCAATTACTACATTAAAGACATTAATAAAAACTCCTTTCAAAATCTTTCTTCACCACAATATTAATTGACTGAAACCAGAAGGATTAATATTTTGTGAGTAAGAGAGCAATTGCAAGATCTGCTCCGTAACATCTCTTCCAACAAAAACTAAAACATTTAATTTTAAATTTTTATCGAAATATTTAAAATCCTAAGTTCAGTTTTACATAAAAACAATCATCTTACTGAATAAAAATCTAAGTAATGTTGACAGATAATAAATTAACCTATTTCATTTAAATATAAAAATAGCTTAAAACTTCATTTTTTAAATTGCTAATTGAATTCCCTTAAGTTTGTTAAGTAAAAATGTGATTATTTTCAATTTAATTATTGTTCTTAATCTAATTCGATAGCTTTCATATGACTTAATGTGATTGAATTTACGACAGCTGTTGAGAAGATTTTATGTAATGGATTTACAGCTTCTGCGGCTAAGATACCATTGAAGTAGACTTTCTCTTCTCACTTGAATCTTTTCAATGCGTTAAGAAACTACTTGAAACTTGGAAGATGGTTATCACTATGTCTAGATTCAGTTTTCTCTACATCTTAATCTGAATTTGAAAACATTTGCTGTGAAGCAAACGTTTACGCTTATATAGAATTTCAGCAATTATTAACAAATAATAATTTCGATTCCTTTAATAACGTTTAGAACTAATAATATTTTCAATTGTGAAATTAGTAACCACAAAACTGTCAATTAAATACTATTAATATGTAGGAACAAAATAAGACGGTTAGTATATTTATAATAGTTTGCTGGGTCCTTTAACATTATTCATTGCTTGTTTTGGAAATTCTTGAAAACACTGTAACTTAAAGCCTCAATCAAAAGCGAATTTCACTTCGGTCTCCAGAATCTCCTACAATATTTTTAGCAGTAAACTTCAAATATGGAAGACCTACAGGCTGTTACTGATATTATAGCTTTCTGATTTTTTTTTTATTTCTAAAGGTTTAAAATTTTGCCCCATCGTTTTGTAGCGACTGAGACATAAGTGTGTGGACCTTTTAACTCCGCTCATATGTTTAGGCCTGGATTCTAATCTTGGAGCATACTAAGATATTTGTTTTATTTATTTTGGTGTCCACGATTAAAATTTGGACTCTTTCCTAGGGAGTATCCTAGGCAAAGCGTTTTCGACGAAATACTCCAAATTAATTGCTTCTCGTTGTGGATAAAGACAAACAAAGGAGGATTATACTCTAATTTATCTAAATGGAGAGGCTGGGTTATAGTTCGGTGAGTTAATAAAATTATAATTTTTACTTTATTCTTAATTTGGAGGCAAACTTATTTCACTTGAAAATACAAATTGGTTAAAAGTAGTAATTGATTTGGTTATGTCGAATCAATAGCAGGATAGTTCTTAATCCGACCCTGATTTGAACAGGGAAGCCTGTCTGGTTCATTCTTTCGTCGATTTCAACTGTTCGGCAGACAGCGCAAATGTTTAACATGGCAAATCCATTGGAGTCGCATTTCCATTGAATTTGATAAGTGCTTCGACGGGAAATGGAAAACGTCGGGCATTAATTCCATCCCCTTTTATTTGGCGTCGATGGAAAGGGTTTAGGATTAATTCTGGCATTCCAATTCCTAACACTAATAAACAGCCTCGAAATACGGGATCTTGAATTGAAAAGAGATTCACTGCATTGGAGAGATTTACTTAAAAATATTATGTTTCATTAAAGGAAAAAGATAATATTTCAAAATTATTTAAAGTGCATTTGCTTTAATAAATATTGGTAAGTTTTTACTTTATTCTTATCAGAACTAAAGATGTAAGTTTTGAATGAAATAGAAAATTAGCTTTAAAAAAATAAAAATCGAAAAAGTAAATTGAATTTAAACGCAGCTCCATTTTTTTTTGATAGATTGAACTATTTATCTATCTATCTATCTATCTATCTATCTTGCTGCATTTTGCTTCTTTATCCTACTTCATTATACTTCTTAATTAAAATTCAAATTAATGAGAAATAAATGAAATCGGATTTGATTTAGATCTTTTCGTTGTTTCCGATTTCGGTTGGTGTTGTGCCAAATTAAGATAAATTTGATTATCTCAACTGAAATTTGAAATTGTTTTAATTAAACTAATATCTATATTTTTTTGATGATGATGATGATGATGATATAAATAAAAATTTTTTGCCTCTCTCTCTCTCTCTCTCTCTCTCTCTCTCTATATATATATATATATATATATAGAGGCAAAAGTTAAGTTACAAACATATAAGATAAGATTTTTAAAAATAGCGTCAAAATCAATTTTAAGAAAACTTTATGAATTTGAATATTAATATGCTATGCAAAAAAATATAACTTAAGTGAAGGTTTTTTTCACTTTGTCTTTTAAAAAAATTCAGCAGTTAAAAATTAAAATAATGAACTTGGAAAATTCAAGACAAGTAATCTTCATAAAGTAATCTTCATAAGGTGTATGATCACCTTGGACAGCAATTTAGATCTGACAATGGCTTTCATACTGGTCACTGGCTATCAAATGTCGATATTTATTCTGCGAATATTAATGGCTATTCAAACAAGGGCAGTCTTAAATTTAACAGGTTGTTTTGGAGGAGGAATAATAGCAGCAAACTGACTTCTAAGAGCTTCTCTTGCACGGTTAATCGTATTCATATCGGCCCACTGCACCTGCAAGTAAAAAAAATATATTGTTCAACGATCTCATCTCTATTACATTGTCCAATCAAGTGCATTCTCACAAAAATGTGGAGATCTGTGTGGCCATTGATAGTAATATCTGCCCAGACCAATTAATCTCTACCTATAAAGTCTTCGATTTTTTTTTAAGTTTAACGGCTGACATCTTGTTCTATATTCTCTTTGAAGATAACTTTACTCTATATGCTAGTGTTCTAAGTTACGACATCATCCCAAGCGTCCTTTACTGAATTGGGCATAAGGACACACAGACTGCTGGTTTCCTAACATAAAGGCCTACTTTATGAAACCATCTGGCCTTAGGTCACTTTGAAGTTCTCCTTCGAGAGGCCTCAGCGAATTGGGAAACAAGCTCCAAAAGGATCACATTTTGATGATGTTTTGCGATTGTTTTCAGGTAACGCTCATCTTATGGTCTTGAGGCGTGAGGATTCATTATTAACTTGGCTCATCCTGTCTCCATCCAACTAATACCATGTCATCATAAAAAATAATCAACTAAATGATGTCTGTTAGGAATTTTTTAAGAATCCACTAGTCCAGATTTAGTCATAAAATACTTCAAAAATAAAAAAGCAACCAGTGCATTTATATTTCAACTCGGAATTGCTTATTGGCGATAGCATACAAATGTCTTCAGTATGCTAAAAAAAAATACCTCGTATTTATTTTTTTTTAATTTTTTTAAATATTTAAAATAAATTAAGAAAAATGATTTGTAACTTAATTACTGCAGTCAAGTGCATGAAACTCAGTCAAAATTTTAAAAAAAAAATTCTTTTCATTAGGTCTCAAGTTTGAGACATTTATTCCCGTTTATTTATTTGATTTCTTTTCTATGTGAAAAGAAACAGATTAACACCTTTCTGGACGTTGGAAAATAACTTCAATAGTGTGTGGCGTTCAATTAACTCTGTTATAGAGCGATCATAGACTTACGTTTTGAAAATCATCATATTTTTTCCTCTCGTATAAAAAATATCGGAGCGTTCGCTAGAATCACCCTAAATAAATAAATAAATAAATAAACAAATAAATAAAAATTATAATAACTTTGCATTCAGTTTTTAATTCATTTCGTTTGTCAAAGAAAAAGGCCATGGACATAGTATACTTAATTGTTTTCTCATCAATTATATTATATATTTTTAGTTTCCTCGGGATTCTGCAGTCCAATCTACATAGAAACACAAGTAAAGAAATATTGTGCAGCAATTAATTCCCTTGCAGTTACATTTCAGCAACTTTAACAGTCATCAGAAATATTTCGATTGAATTTACGTATTAAAACAAGATACAATCAAAGATAATAAGAGCATAATTCATCTTCAAGATAATATGATTAGGTTTGATTCACTAATTTTAAGAACGAATTTCATTTCCTGAAGAGACTTAGCTTGTTGAGGAAATAAATCAACCTGTCCATTGCACTTACGATTCTCTTTTATTCTTAATCAAAGCCACAGATATAAATCTTAATTACACTCCTTGAAAGACTCCAGTTCCAATGCGCACAATCGCCTACATGTAGGAATTTGATGGTACGATACCAAATCACATAATTTTCGGGTTTTGATCTTTCTTCAAATGTGTTCTACTAATCCCTTAACAATGTTTAACTTGTAAATGTTAACGAAAAGAGAATAGGGGAAACGGAGAGCCACCAGCCTAAGAAAAAAAATGCATTACAAAAAAATCAATGTTACAGTAAAATGTTAAGAAAATATTATAAGTACAATATGTTATGTAAAGAAGATTGAAAATAAATTGTTGAAGATATTCTTTTTTCGAATAAAATGTTTGGTTCTTTTGTCCTTTAGTTGTTTTTGCTAATCCATCAGATTAGCAATGAGTTATGTACTTCGAAATCTAATCTGTTCTTTATATTCAATTGTTAATTATAAATTTAACAAAGTTATTTTCTCCACATGATTCTATGATATACTAACATAAAAAGGTATTATTTGAAAAGAAAATGCTTTACATACTGAAAATGTTATCTAAAATATGTCGCACGATTACTCAAATGGCATCACTTCTCCAACAGAAAGGACAATTAGGATGTAACATTGTTAAAATAATTAATAAAAAAATAAAATGATTCTGCTATATCTAAAAAAGCTACGAATTAGTTAGTAAAAGCATGAAAAGAATCCACTCTTTATTTCGAATTTATTTAGCAACAAGGAAATGGAAGAAGCTTTTACTTAAGACGAGAACAATATGAAAACAGAATAAGACAAAACGAAATGAAAAGGACTTAATTCAACAAATCCAATACGACATATTGCATTCCGAGGCTTTTCTCGAAAACCACACTCGATTTGGTCCAGTCATCTTTGGCTGTTAGGACTTCCATTTCGACTTAATCAACGCATACATAAACTTTTGATAACTTTTGAAGAAAAAGAAATTAACAGTTTACGTAAAGATAAAGATAATTAATTGAATTTTAAAAATTGTATGCTAACTGTATTTTTTAATACTGCATTATTGAAAAAATCTTCTTTGTTTATTTTCAATGCTAGGATTACTTAACATTAATACTAATAACACTTATTTTGAATATACTTGCAAATAACAAAGTTAGTTACAATTGTCATCAATTAGATTTTAACGAAGAGGCTTGTGAAAGAAAATAGAATTTACTTTAAATACATTGTATTTGATAATTATTTTAACGAATAAATCAGTTTGGTTGAGTAGATATTCCCGTCCTAGTCTTGAATTATATTCTGTAGAAGCTAGCAATCGGTTCGGATTATCGATATTCGAATTACCAAGAGACTTATACTAGATCTGAAAAGGTAAGATCACTGAGAAAGTGTCAACAAAAAACCCGCTCTATGCTTTCTGGGATGAGTCCTAAACAGAAACATATGCTTCAGTAAAATATTTGAATTCTCGATTATGAAGATGTGATCCCTCTATCGAGAATCTAATCATCATAAATTGTTTAACGCGTGTAGCACGATTACACTAAGTCTAACAATTAATACGCATAATTAAAAATTATTAACATATTAAAATGAAGTTGAAACATTAAAATGTTCGACTGCTTATAATCCTATCATTTTGATTGAATTTGAAAATAACAATTCTTTAATGATAAAATTCTTTCTTTTCTTAATCTCGTTTTGAAAGTTGCTTATTAACTGATATATGGAATACATAAAATATGTATAGAATATATAAAATATTTTTTTAAGAGTTCTTTGGAAATTGAAAGAGTAAATTATAATAACAAAAGAGGATTTTTTTTATTGCATGAAGTGAAAAATTATGGGAAATTATTCTGAGTGGGTGGAGAGTAAGGTAAATTTTCTTCAAAATAACTAATGATTTAAAAATCCATCCAATGAATATGATTAAGGAAGTCTAATATCTCACAATGAGATATAAGTCAGATGTCGCATTGAAATTCTATTTGAGACTGAGTATTCAGATTCGAAGCAAGCCAATAACCGGATTTTGAACAATGCCAGTTAATAACAACTCTAAATAATTATTGTAAATGAATAACACTTAATAAGGTTGTAAAACCTCGCTGTAGAGAATATGATGTATGTTATTTTTTTTTCTCTTAGAAAGATTCTAATTTTATTTTAATCATTGTCTTATAGGAGTTTTACTTGTAATTGATCATTCAATGTAATTATACAACTGTTAAAGATAACTTAAATCGAGAAACAGAGATTTGTTACTCAGCTTTCAAATTATTGATGGTTTTCAAAGGAGAGTTTCTGACCTTCAATGTTGCAAAGATTCGTGCTGTCGTTGCAAATCCCACTTCCAGTAAGAAATAGCACGTCAACAAGACTTATCTTTCCTTTGTTGCTACATGAATCGCGATGCTTCACTTTTAGTATAGACGTGTTTCCTCATTAAACTTTGTTGCAAATGGTTCACGTTTGTTCGTCTGCATACGTTACTCTTGGTATTCGCAGAATCCTATTAGATCCCTGAACGATTTCCAGGCTCACTTAAGGAGACAATCTTAATACTGTACATTTGCGGCTGATTCTATCTGCTATTTGGTCTTGTATCTGCTTACGTCTTCGTCAAAAGACCAACTGCTGATAATCATGACGTCGGTTTCCCTTTTGCAAAGTCACTTCGAAAGAAAATTAGAAACTACATAAAACAATACTGCATCATGTGTAATAAAGCTAATGTGAATATTTTTTTTATAATACAACATAATAGAACTATAGGGTTTTTTTTTCATAAAGATGATTTATCACGAAACCGAGAAGAATGTCAAAAAATCCATTCTGAATTTAATAGGAATGGAAACATAATCAAAAATCTTTGGGAACATAATAGACCCTGAAAAGAATTACCCATAATTATCTGATCAATGACTCAGCATGTTACTAATGAGAGGAAATGGATTTAGCGCTGTGCAAATATAACAGAAAAAGATTTTTTTAAAGAGATCACAATGAAACAATAAATTAAACGTATTCAAAAATTAATTTTGAAACATGCAAAAGACAGGCAATAATAGTGGTCTTTAACTATCGTAAAATATCCACTTCAAATGAATCCAGTAGGAGTATTGCATTTTAGTGCAGATTACAAAACAACGATCTAAATTGATATTTAATTTGTATTTTAACTGCTGTTGTTTTTCAAATTAAATCACTTCAGTTCCCTTCAATTCGTTGAAGTAAAGTAAAACGTGAATTTGAATCTGCATATATTGAATAAGAAAAAAAAAAGACTTTAAGTAAATGGAGTGACGGAGATTAATGCTTCGATATTTTTTTATAAAAAACTACTATTCAAGTAACTTTCAATTAATTTTCTTTTATCATCATTTTGTTCTTGTAAAATAATTTTACTTTGGCATTGTACCTCTGTTTTAAACGGAGATAGTGCTGTGCCCATTCCGTTTCTTAAATTCTCCCCTACACAAATGTTTCTGAAGGCGTTCTTTTAATGTTCTTCAATACATAAAGTTCCATAATCGTCACATATTAATTAACAAACAACCATCATTAAGAACAACATTGCTATTTTGTTTTTTCCTTCAGCAAGGAATTAAATTTTACCTCTCTTCCTGTACGGAACAATGCGAGTTACATAATTATAGGAACTAACGGACCGAAAATTTAAAGGAATAAAAATAAATCAAGAAAATAAATGATCCGAAGAAAATTAGTACCAAAACTAATCCAATAACATATTATTTGTTTTCATCTTTAAGTAATTATCAATAAATTAATACAAATTATTAAATCGAACGTCTTTTCTTGATATTTCTTTAATTAAAAGAACAAAAACGAAGGCACAACGCAAATAACAAGAGAGGAAAGGATTCGCACCCTGAGTTTGTCATCGGGAAGAGACTGGGACGGGCCCTCGTGAGGGAGAACCGGGATTACGGTCCCCACCCACATTCTAAGTCTGTCACCGGGGAAGTTTGGCTGGTTGATGATTCCTAAAAAGGACGAAACGGCCCGTCCCAGTCTCTTCCTGATGACAAACTCAGGGTGCGAATCCTTTCCTCTCTTTGTTATTTGCGTTGTGCATTCGTTTTTGCTCTTTTCATTGAATCATCAGGCACGTAAAATCTCTTTTTCTTTAATTTCTTTAATTAGGAATATCGAAAAATTAAAATCTTATTTGAAAAGCGTTTTCTTTTTTTTATTTGAGTTAACAACATTATTGCAATGTATTATTATCTATAAGAGATTGTAAGAAATAAACATAAGCTAAAATACATTGTTAAAATGCTAATTGCTCTTTTTTTTATAAAAATGAGCAGAAAATACATCGTAAACTTGCAAAATGAAAAATGAATAGATAAAATTGGATTTTAAATTTCAAAAATGTATTCATAATATTTTAAACAATTCTGGTGAGGTAGTCCAGGTCTACTTCATAAAAAAAAGTTTTTGACAATTTATCCCTTGCAACTCTTTTCTCTTTTTTCTACATGGCATTTAAATTTTGAAGAACAGTATAGAAATTTTAAGAACAGTGTTCTAAGTGCAGCAGACTGTTTCCTTATATTTGTTAAGGATTTTTTCTCTGAAAGTAAATAACGCGATTTGCAACAATAATGAAGCAAATATTTGCAAATTGAATTCAAAGATTAAAATTATCGAATTCACTTTTACTTTTTCACATCGACTTCGGAAATGTAAAGAAGCTTATTTATTGCGAAGAAACTAATGTCGAAGGATTAGTAATAAGTAAGTTTAATTAAATTAATAATAATATTAATAACAACTAGCAAAAAATACATGTTGACAAGAGACACGACTCCCTACTATAATTACATGGCAGATATGATTCTAGAAAACAGTACCCACAAGCTGTATTGTAACAGATCACTCCTCACTATTAATAAACATCGCAATTCCTAACAGCAATAACCTTGAGGAAAGTTTCCGACAAAAACAAAGGAAATACAGAGATCTAGAATTGGAACTCGAAAAACAGTGGAATGTCAGAAAGATTTATATAGTTCCAATTTTCCTATCAATAACGAGGTAGCATTCCTAAATCTCTACAATACTCAAAATATTCTATACAGGGTGTTTCAAAAACACACGGCATAATTTCAGGTATGTATTTCCCACATGTAGACAATCAAAATAGTTCATTACAACATATGTCCGGAAATGCTTCATTTCCGAGTTATGGCCTTCACAACATTGAAAATCACCGGAACGTTTTTCGTTCCGCCGGTCGTTGCCATTACAGAAGATGTTCAAAATGACCACCTCCTGCTTGAATACAGACCTCACATCGATGTCTCATTGAACGTTTTTCTTTCCGCAGGTCGTTGCCGTCAAAGGACACATTAAGAGGGCACTCTGACAGATCATTCCGAGGCGAAGGTTAAATTCAGTGGTGTGTTTGGCGTTCGACTGTGTGTCATGTACACAAATCAGGAGCTGGCAGAGATGCACTTCATGTACGGTAAGGCAGACGGCAATGCTGCGCTGGCTCGTCGTTTGTACCAGGAGAGGTACCCACAGCGACAATGTCCAGATCGGAAGACATTTGTAAGTCTCCATCACCGTCTGTGCGAGTATGGAAAATTTCACTCTCCTGGATTGGGAAGGGGACGACCAAGGTCTACAACTCCAGAAGAACAGGAGGAGATTCTGGAGACTGTGAACAGAACTCCTTCTGTCAGCACACGAAGGTTAGCGTTGCAAGTGAATGTTCCCCATACGACTGTCTGGAGACTGCTGAAAGAGCATCAATTGTATCCTTATCATTTGCAACGTGTACAGGCGCTGTCACCAGCAGATTACCCTGCACGAGTTAGGTTCTGTCAGTGGTTCTTGCAGCAGTGTGCTGCAAATCCGAACTTTCCTGCCTTAGTATTATTTACAGATGAAGCACAGTTCACACGAGATGGCATAACAAATTTCCACAATCAGCATGTATGGGCGTATGAAAACCCAAATGCAACTGTTGTATCTCATCACCAGGTGCGGTTCTCCCTCAACATGTGGGCCGGTATCATTGGTGATCGATTAGTTGGACCCCATGTACTTGTAAACAGACTTACGGGGCAGGCGTACACAAACTTCCTGGAAAACACCATACCTCATGTTTATGACGACACTCCACTGATCGATCGTCAGCACGCTCACTTCTTGCATGACGGCGCTCCTGCACACTTCAGTCGTACGGCTCGCCGGTACTTGGATCGAACGTTTCCTGATCGATGGATAGGTAGAGGTGGCCCAATTGCTTGGCCTCCACGCTCACCTGATCTGAACCCTCTCGATTTCTACTTGTGGGGCCATTTAAAATCATTGGTTTATTCGTCTCCGGTGCCTGATTTGGAATCCCTTCGGAATCGAATTGTGGCACGTTCTGAGGACATACGCAACATTCCTGGAGTGTGGGATCGTGTTCGCAGGTCATTGAGACATCGATGTGAGGTCTGTATTCAAGCAGGAGGTGGTCATTTTGAACATCTTCTGTAATGGCAACGACCGGCGGAACGAAAAACGTTCCGGTGATTTTCAATGTTGTGAAGGCCATAACTCGGAAATGAAGCATTTCCGGACATATGTTGTAATGAACTATTTTGATTGTCTACATGTGGGAAATACATACCTGAAATTATGCCGTGTATTTTTGAAACACCCTGTATAGAACCAAATACTTACATTGAGCTGCAAAAGGCAGAACTACTTAATACCTGTAACATTATTAGGAAAGTTATTCATACCACTGGTGAAAGTAAACAATCCATTTCAATTCCAAGTCCAGTCATCAGCCATTCCTTACGGAATAACCAACTACTGAGACTCATAATTATTGTCACTTGTATGCCTCACTATTTGTCAATTCAGCTAATTGACTGAACTTAGTTGTTACTAAGTTGAATATTCTAGCTGAATATGTCAGTACAGCTGATTATTCCAGGTTGAATCTGAGACAAGCAATAATAATAATAATAAATTAATCTAATAAAACTGATCATTTTGATTTCTGAGGTGATTATATGAAATTTTATAAATTAATGGTGCATCATAAGTTTAGTTTGATGTCATTCAATTATTTAATTATATGATTAAATTTGTCACAATAGCATTATCGATGAAGTCTTTTTTTGTTTGTTTAATTTAAGATCTTTTTTAACTTACAGCCCTCAATTTTTAAATAGCTTCCTTTTTATTTTTATAAATAACAATGAAACAATGAATTAATTAAAATAACCTCAGCAGCATTCTAAACAGTTTAACAAGAAAGTGTTAAATTAATACAATAATGTTTCTAAGAAATTTATGTTTAACTATTTGTTCCTGTATTCCCAACTGAGTATCATTAGACAAAATTAATGAGATGTAACATTTGTCAGTCATTTTAGGTGACATTAAATCTTAGAAACAATTTCACCAATTTAACCAAACTGGTTAATTTAATTTCTTATGTTCAGAATAATTTCCCTTTTTCTTTCAATCCTCAAAATGTTGTTCCTTATGTTCTTTTCTTTTCCTTGTGCATTATTTATATTTCTGAGCAGTTGCGATTGGCCAGAATTATGCTTAAGAATAAAGTCTCACTTATCTTGTTCCTTATCTCACTTATCTTCCTTCGTAAATATATTAATTGTATTTATTTGTATGATTAGAATTATTACACCTATGTTAGAATGGTGGGCGAATGCAACATACTTTTAAAACAATACATAATAATAAATGAAACTACTGATCTTGCAAAAATACTTAATAAGAAGTAGAAACAAAGCAAGAATTATCTATTTCCCGCATTCTCACGAGTCCAGGTATTGTCAAAGTGAATGTATTAATCCGTGCAGTTAATATTTACAGTATTAATCTGAGCATTATTGTCCACTTTTGAGTAACTTTTTAGGATTTTCCCGAGAATTGAAATTTACATTTAATATCAAATTTTTAGGTTCCAACTGCCAATCCAGAAAGAGTTTGCTTAAGACACCGCTTTACGATACATTGATATAAGATGATATCAGCAAAAGCTATTACTAGGCTCGTAGCCAGAATTTTCTTTCGAGAAGGCTCATTCCTAGAAAAAGTGCCGTGAGGTGGTCGGCCATAGTAAGAATATCAACACTCCCTGTCTTCCCGTGGATGTCGTAATTTTACATTGATATGACTAGTTCCTTTGATTTCAACTCCGAGAGAGATTTTTCTGTGATTAGATTTCAGGAGCCCCCCCCCCCCTGCTGGCTATGTGCCTGGCTGTTACCCATATATATATGTTTCAGACAGGTCCTGGCTTCTAGCGGCTACACCAAAAATTAGGTCCGTTGAAGTGGACTATTTCGCCATGTTTGTTTCAGTTGAACAGTAAAAGTCGTCCAAAGCTTTTCTCGTTACTATTTCAACTTAATTTGAAAAATCGTCCCCATTTTTTGGCAACATAACATACATGGACATGTTTTATGTCATAAGTATGTTATGAGTAGAATAATGTAGAATAATTTGATATTTGAACATGGGCTCCAAATAAGGACCTTCAGTTATATTTTGAAAACTGTTATTACAGAAAGAATTTCAAATGCAACTAATTCTAAATTCACTTTTTCATAACAGCACACCTTAAACTACCTTTCAAGACAGTTTTCAGAATTTTTACTCTTGCAGTAGAAATGTAAAAAATCTTTAAACGTTAGGTGGGCCTTATTTGGTGCAGTTACCTTATATATAAGTATTTTATTTATCTAGTTCTAGTTCTTTACAATGTATTGTTATAATAATATTCCGCTAGGCTTTATATGGTAATCATAGCCTTTTTGATTATTATTTTTTATTATCCTTTTCTTTCTCTTCCTACTCATTTAAAATCGGAATTAAGAAGTAAAAGATAAAATAATAGTTCAAGGCCTGCAAAAAAGTGTATCGAGAATTTTCGATTTATTACTTAAATAGTTTTACATATAGACGAAATTCATTTAAACATAAAAGATCTCTGGAGAAAAATCTTACCCTAAAGATAATTAAGTTTAGATAGGATCATTGTAATTAGCTGTGTTTTAGACAATAAACCCTGAACTGCCGAGAAAATTACGAGAATTTCTTTATTAAAGTAATTTTGGAAAATTATAAGTTTTGCTGCTTAACTCTTATCTCACAGAAAATTATTAATTTTATCTTCTTTAGGTATTTTTTTTGTAAATTTAGATCTTTTCAATCTACATAATTGTAAAAATATCCAAAAATAGTCGGAAGCTTGTCTCTCGATCTGAGGAACCTTACTATAAAATTTATACTTTTTCAAATGCATATTCAACAGACTAAAAGAAAAAACATATTAGGTTAAATTCTTGGATTGCAGGATTTAATGGAAGGTTTCCTTTTTAATGACAAACGTTAAATTTTCGTGGTTCGTCTCAGATGAAAAAAAAAGGTGAGATTTGAAGTCAGATATCAAATGGAAAGTTACTTTGAAGTTAATTCTTTAATGGACACTATGTTTTGCTTGTAAATGAACTAACTATCGACTTTCGAAGATTTCAAGTAGTGACTATTACATAAATCTCTTAGCTTTTCAATGATATTAACTGTATGGAAGTACAGAATGGCAAATGAAAGTAAGAAGGACAACTTAATGTATTATTATTTGATTAGGCCTACTTTTAGTTTCTGATTAAAATGACTTTTAAAAATGTCTTTTAAAAATGGAATTTTGTTTTCTTTAAATGTTTATATGTCATAGCTAAAACGCGTTTATTTTAACTATGTTAAGAAAGTACAGTATGTATTTTCTTAATATGTTAAGATATTAAGTATGTTACACAGTATGTTAACAGTACAGTATGCACAGTATGTTAAGAAACATTGAAAACAAAATGTAAGTTGTCAGAAAGGATTTTTAAAAAAGCACACCTAAAAATTCTCATAGAAATCCCGTAAATTTCGTTTCATTCAAGAGATTAAAAAAAAAAAGAAGTTGCACTTAAAAAGCCATTTAAGTTAAATCAACTTCTCGTGAAACGTATTAATATTCAGCCGAACATACAAAGAGATAGATGCAAAGTCATCGTAAGTCGTAATCTGAGTCATGATAAAAATGATTTATAATAAGAAAAAACGGCATTTCATAGTAAAAAAAATTAAAATTTTTTGTACTGTTAAGAAATCTCTCCAAGTTAGAATTCTTATAAAAGTTTGTTAGACCATGTAGAAAAAAATGTCCATTAAGTTCTGGTGGGTTATGTGTTTGGACAGCTCAGTTTCGACTGAGTCCATTTTATGGCTGAGATTCCAACGTATTAAGTTGCTTGCAAAAGATTGGAAGAAGAAAAAGATCTTCAACTGTCCGCTCAATTGGAACTCTTCCAAGAAATTAGACTGCGCCGTCTCTGTAGACCGCAAAGTATTGAATTTTTTGTTAAGAAAAAAATAATCTCTTTAAAACAGAATACTTTACAATTCTCATTCATTGTCATTAAAACAAAGTTTCTTTATTCAAATATAAAGCGAGGCTGTGTGAAATGGTTCATCTTGTTCGTTGTCCTGTCTTTAAAAAAGGCTTCTTTTGTTTCATTAAAGTGCACAGATCCTTATTTCAACAAAGGAATTAAGTCCCACAGCCGAACTACAGTTGTCTAAATGAAAAGAAAACAATTAGGCCTGGTAAAAGTCATGTATTAAGGATTTGCTTTTAAATTCTTCAAAATATTCTTACTAATATTAACGTAAAATAAATAAAAAAAAATACTACGTAAATAAATAAATTGATAATGTAATAATAATAAATGGTACAATCGCATAATGTTAAAAATTTTATCTTACTTTCTTTTATTAAACTCATTAATATAAAATATTTCAATTTTCATTTCATATCTTAAATGCTTTTTCTCCTTTTTTTTCTATACGGGTGTGTTAGTTATTGTTATTGATTTCTGTAAGCTTTGTATGTGATTAGATTTTGTAATAATCTGTCTTAATGACAGTTTCTACATTAAGTACTTAAAAAAATTCTTAGCATTAAATTTATATAATATGAGTACACTTCTCATTTTCCTTTGTATTCAGTTTCTAAATCATTAACAAGCTACTGTAATCATCTTCTTTAGAAATTATAATTGTTTATTTGTTTTAAAAAAAAACTTTAATACAAAAGCCATCTTATTTTAATAAAATATAAACTTAGTAACTTAAAAAAGATGCAATGTAATAGTTATATATTTTTAATGATAAATTATTTATTTTATTTTGCATACAAGCAGTTAATTACAGCTCATTCCAACTCATTTTAATTATTGTTGACACATTTCAGTAACTAGTAAGTTTCTTGTCCAATATTAACTTGCTTCCATTTCTTTTAGTTAACAGAGAAATAATAATCGAATTAGCCAATATTTTAAAATTATTTCACTAAAGCCAACAACCACCAACACAGCTTTTCTCTATCAGTTTTAATAATCCATTCGAATAATAAAAGTGATGGACGAACAGGTGCAAAATAAGCCACTTCATTAAGCAGGCTAGGTTCATTAACCTGCGAACTAACCTAATTACTTCGTTTTCACCGGAAACAGTATAATGAATATAATGTATTCAATTGTATACTCAACATTTTGCCAAAATGAATATCCACCGTACTGAGAACGCTGGCATGTGCACACCACATGCTAATGTACCCTATCCATTAAATATTGCAATTCCGAATGAATAGAAGAATTACAATGTACCGGAGACACCGGTGTTAAATGGAAAACATTATTAGGTTACATTTGACCATCAGTTCAGGACACGTGTTGATTGTGCAATCAAATGTTTTCAAATACAACAATCTAACAAACGTATAGATGATATAAAAAAAAGCAAAAGTTGGAACAATTTGTCATAACGAAAATAGTTATAATCACTATTACCATAATCACTATTTTTAACCATTTTTTATTCTTTGCAGAATTGAATGTGAATCCCATATACCGCAAGCGCTCGAGTATGGACTAAGGTTTGATGCCCGGTGCAGGTCGATATTTTCTCTGATTGTTTCCTCTCCAAATGAGCCTGTGGTTCACTTCATCTCTTATCAAACGGAAAGCGAGTTCTTACTGGGATTAAAGGCAGACTCACATCAAACTTGTCACTCGATCTTCACTCTCTCCCGGAGCCTATACCTCCGTCGTCTCTTCCGTCTTCATGACCTGTGGATAAGGTCCTTTAAGCTTTTAACAGAATTGAATGTCTTTCCACTTCTTTCGGTCGAAAGCTGTCTTTTTCCAGTCGAATAAAAGTCGCTTTTGATTTGCTCCATTTATCGACCTTTCGGATATTTTCATTGCTTCTTCATATATCTAGATATCTAGTTTGAAATTTTGTAAACAAATACGGTTCTGTTTTCTTACTATGTGTCCTGCATTTCTATTTCTTTGGATAACCGCTTGATCTGTTCTCTATCTGACACAGTTTGTATATTTGGATATGTTTTATTTTTTTTGTATTTTTTACATTTAAACACTTTCTTATTTAATCTCTAATTTCTGATTTAGTTTCTATTGTCGACTACTCGTCCTTCTTTTACCTTCCTGTCTATGGAAACCATTGAGACTATAACGTTTCACCTTGGCTGCAATAAGAATGGGACACATAGACGACTAAGTTTCAATTTTTTAATTAAGTGAATTCAAGATATGATAAATAACCGATGTGTTCGATTTCCAAACTAACTCTTTAATTTCTGGGCCCTTAATCATCATCAATAAAATATTCATCTGCATTTTTCGAACAATAAAAATAACTATCATAGATTTTATCCTTCTCCATCAGTTATAATTCTCCTATTCTACTGTAAGTGTTATTCGAAAATATCATTTCATTAATCTTTTACAAATAAAACTTCACACAATATATATCAATATCATCTATCATAATTCTAAATAATTGTAATTCTGTACAGTTCTATAATTATTTCAACAGTTCTAAGATTTTCTATATATAATTTATTATTGATGAAACTGTTAAATTGCTCTTGAATTTATACAATGTATTTAAAATTAAAATAAATTATTAACTTAGGATAAAGAAATTAAAAAAGACCAGGCACACCTTTTGGTGTGTCTGGCCTTTTTTTAAATTTCTTCATTAATTTCGCACAGGTTAAATAGTGAACATTCATTTACTTTGGATAATTCACAAAAATTCTTTATTCAGCTGCTTTACATTTTGTAATTAAATTCTTATTAACAATAATACTGGAATTGCTCAATATTTTTTTTTTAATATTCTGTTTGAGTTTCAAGAACTTCACATTTAATTATAGAAGCATATTTCAGAGTGAGCGGCAAATTGCTATTAATTGGAAATAAATTAATAAATATAAGTAACAACAACGAATGCAATATTCCGGTTTGAATAAAACAACAGTCAACCACCAACCAGTTGTTGGTTGTAATGAAAGCTACATTACCAAGCACAGCTTTTCAATAAAAAAGTGTCAGTACACCCAGAGACAGTAAATAGGGACAATTTACCTTTGCCCTGCGCTCCCAATGGCATTAAGCAGACATCCCAGAGCTATCAAGGGGAGCACTGGTAACCTTGAGTCACTGATGGAAGAAGGAAAAGTAAACAGGATAAAATAATCAATACAACTCAGAAATATTCTTGGAAAATTATCTTTCTATAATAACTGAATCTTTACAATTCTTTTGCTACTAAACAATGATCGTTATTCGTTTTATGAACAGCTGATTATTTTTTGTTTGTTTTTTTTTCTGTCTAACATGATTAAAAATTAACAAATATATTTTTCAGCAATGATTTTTTTAAATTATTTTACTACCCAGTCATCAAATTATGCAATTACTCATTTTATCATGCTAGTATGCAAGTTAAAGTAAACTGTACTGCAACAGGTCATGCAGGTCATGGAGTACGCGAGAGGTTTTTGGCTCTCAGCGATTCTCGACCAACGGGACTAGGTGAGGACGGATTGTCAGCCCAATTCATGCCAGCGTTTAATCTCCTTGTAAGAAACCCGGTACCTATTCGACAGAGGGTCGGGTGAACCCTAGGGAACTTTGGAAAAATCCCCGATCATTGCCGGGAATTGAACCCTGGTTCCTGGTTGCCTGGTTCCTCAGTCCAGTGCTTAAACTACTGAACTACTTGAACCATCATACTGGTATATTTATAAAAGAAGAACATTTTGTTTTGTGAGTTGCTATGTTTTTCTTCATCATAATTATTCCATACATTAATTCATATTCTGTTTTATATCCTACATTTTTGTTATATGGAAATTTATTCGTGAGAAAATGTAAGTAAAATAATTTTAATATGAGGCTGATATTTCTGAGCCTGGGATCGAATCCCGGCACAGCCATAGATGTGACTTCTTCTGTGTTTCATCTATTTCTATGATATAATGTGATCTTAGGAATCACATTATATCCTAGGGGCAACGATTCTTCGTCTAAAATACTTCACAGTTTCTGCTCCTTGACGAGGCCAAAAGGCGTGTGCCAAAAGCCTGGGCACTGGAAAAAAATAAAAAAAAAATTAGAAGTATACCTTAAACAACTGGAAGTACTACACTTATCACACAACAGCCAGACCAGTGATTCTCATGCCATGATAAAGATCACTAGCTGTGCCGTGAATATTATGAAAGTAAATTTAAAAATGAGAAGTTAAGTTTGTATAAAGATTTATACTTCTATGACCAATTAATAGTATGGCCATGCTTAATTTATTAAAATAAGGTAAGTACATCATCGTTAATTTCTTCTTTTCCCCTCAACTGTATCCACATTTCTTTCATTTAATATTCTCTAAGGGAATATTAATAATAAAAACATTTCAAGGAGAAAAAAAAATACATACCACGAAAAAGTTCGTTAAATAGAAAATGCACTTCGCTATTTGGAGGTTATTTTACGAAGAAATTAGCAAAATGTTCTTGGTTCGAAAGAAAAGTTCGCAAAATAGAGAAATTCGCAAAATAGAGGTTCGTTAAATAGAGGTCCGACTGTATTTTATTTTGGTACACGAAATGCGCCAGATAGATTTTATAATATATTTGATAACCACTAAGCTAACCTACACGTATAATAGATTGTTAGGTAAAGGGTAATTGAAAAAAAAATGGTATTTTAGTCCAATATAAGTGAACAAATAGAATGATTTCGAAAATCACCTAACGCCTATCCTTTAATATTTCTGCAAGACACTCAGTTTTCTTTATATTACTACGTTGTCGTTCTGCAGTACGTTAATCATTCTTCATCAGTTTGCTTTATAGGGAACTTATCCATAGATTCGTGTTAATGACTCTGCGGTTGAGTTGTTCCTGGTATGGAAACATGTCGCATACATTCGATATTTCACTGCCTTGTATCTCAATTAAATCTGTGTCTAGCTGTCATTTCGTGTTTGCAATTTAACTCCTGATCTAGAAACCGATTAACAATTGAAATATTAAAATTCATTTCAACAGAAATAAACAATGAAACCCCAGTTAATGCTGAGAAAATTTTTATTTAATCTCCACTTAGTTTTTCGGTAATTAAAAAAAATTGTATTAACATTAATACAAATTTTTCTATTTTTTGAAAAACGTGAGATAAATTCAGTTCTTAAATTCAGTCCTTTAATTATAAAACGTTGCTTATATTTTAGTTCGCTTATATTTTATTTTGTGAATGTTTTCTTACGTAAATTGTTTCTTTTTTTTTAAGTAGACTACTATCTGACATTTAATATTTCCTTTAATTATTAACATCGAATTTTGGTAATGTGAAAATATCAACTTATTTAAAGTACTCATTAGAATAAACCAACAAAATGACAGATGGAATAACGAAATAAAAAAGGGAAAAAAAATCTAGTCCTTCAAAAGGTGGGAGTATCTCAGGTTTACCGCTAAAAAGTAAAGTAAAAAAATATTTTATATTTAATAATGAGGTATTGCAGGGGTCAGGATTTTCCATAGATTGTTTCAAATGGTGAAATTATATTGGTTTCATAATATTGTAACCAAATTATTATGATTTTCTCTAAAGGTAGATCTTACAATTGAGAGAAGTCCAAGAATAAAGGAATGGGTTAAATACGTCTTTAAACTAATGCCCTTTGAAAATAACAAACTTTAAATGTTGTGACAGATTGTTTCGATATAAAGGCTACTTTAATCGAAATAAAAAAGATATGATATTACGATCTTATTACACGTAACGCCTCTTGTACACTTCAATCGATAAACGATATATGAGCTGCGATGGTACTCAGGATATTGACATTGGAATTCATGCAATAACGTGGATTTAATGCGAAATTCGAGATTTCCTGAACAACGGTGCTTTGTAGCCATATCTCTTGTCTTAATGGTGCCTTACATCAAAGAGTAAAGTTAATTAAAATATTTTAATATAAATCTTCCGAGCCACAGAAATATCGGAGACATTCAAATGAAATGTTATCGTAAAGGAACCAGATCATTAACTCGGAAATTTTGTGTAAATATTATATTACAAATGTTAACACAGGATTACACCCTGTAACCACTAATGCATTTTTAGCTTGAAAAGCTGTTGAGTGATAATCCATTCTGTTAAAATGACAACTTTCCCATCCATTCATTAAAATCCAATGGTCCCACAAGAATTGTTTTGATCAAATATTTTAACCATGATCAGTCGTAATTCATCATAATAAATGCAGAGAAATAAAAATTTAATGCTAAATTCCTTTATAATGATTTCAAGCAGGAAATAATGTGGTCAGCAATATCAACAATTGATGATTGATATGCTGTTGTTAGGATCGTTGCTTCTCTATGAAAAATGATGCCATAGGACGATCTATGTAGAAAAAAAAAGTTATTCATCTATAATGAATAAGATGAAGATCCTTATACCAGGAATATAAGGATCTACGAAAATACACTGACGAAAAAGAAATTAGAGAAACTAATATAATAATATAATATAAGCGGAACATATAAAGAAATTAATTATTTCTTTTTTTCTATTTTTTTAAGATTATAATTTGGACCACTAATATCAATGTGTCATATGATATACTTTGCATTTCTTTTACTTGCAATAGTAATGAGAAAGTATAGTAAGCATCTAAACGATGTAAGAAATGCAAAATATTTTTAATTATTATTTCTGTTTATTTACATTTTAGAAAAAAGTGCCGTAAATATCATGCAAAATATGTATCCCGATTTTTATGGATATTTTAACATATCCATAAACATATTTTGGTTTTGATACTAAAATTTTGAAGCATTAAAACTTAGTTGGGAGAAGATCCAAAAATATTGCAAAAGTCTTGGAATGATTTATGAAAGGCTTTCATAATTTTTTTCAATTTTTTGCATCCTCAGATTTTTTCTTTCTTTTTTATAAGAATTTAAATGTTCTTAATTTTCTTATAGTATTTATTTTTGGATTACACAAAATTTTGTCTTTAGAAATGGTGAATTTCAGTTTTTAGCATTGAATTTTTTTTTCTGTTTTTTTCAAAAGATCAGTTTGACTATTTTATTTTGAATTATTTAGATTTCCTAATTTTAGGCTATTTATGCTCCTATGTAGTTAATAGTTAATATTTGAAGAAGGAATAGGAATTTAATAGAGGGTATGTCACAAGTTTAGAAAGATAGAAGCAAATGATTTTATTTCTCTCTCTCTCTCTCTGGTGGTTTATGGTAACTTAAGTTGGCACTGGATGCAGTGTGGTGATTGCAGTGTGAGTGGTCCCTAAATATAATTTCCTGGCAATGTTATTTCGGAGGACTTTTAAAAGCTGTTATGTGTGAAACGAAAATCATGAACAATGACCATTTCAAGTAGAGAATTAACGTTTACACTGGCATTCAGCAGGAAAGTTTTCAACGATGTCATAAGGCTGAGAAAGATACTTGAATGTGTCCAATGACCAGGATGTACATCACATTGAGTTTTCCGAATATTTCCAAACATTTGGCTCACCCTGCCTCAGAGTTTTGTTGATTATAGTTATCGGTGGAGTTTGGCTGGCTGATGAGCACATAACAAGTGCGAAACGGTCCGTCCCAGTCTCTTCACGATGACAGCTCGGGGTGCGAATCCTTTGCGTAAATTGTGCGTGTCAATTGTGTTCCTAGATAGTTCACTCCGCACGTTAAAGAAAGGTTAATAGTATCTTTTTTTTTTTTTTCGTGCTTAAGTTTTTATCGTAGTTTGACTATGTGTAAGTCGTACTGAAAATCGTAACAAGATATCTTAAGAACTTACCAACTTGATATTTTTTTTTGCATATTTGTAAATTTAACAAGATGTGATTGAAGGAATTTAAATAATTTTCTGCAACCACAGAAAAGAAGTGTATAGTGCAGGTATTTATTTTTCTTTGTGATAGATTGCTTTTGGTTAACATTTGAGTTTTTCTGTTTGATTGCTTTTTAAACTAGGTCGTTAATAATAATTAATAATTTCTCCAAAAATAAAAAAGTAGGCAGTCTGATTCGTCAGTAGGCAGTCATTTCTCTGCTCCTCTCATGTCAGAATCAATTGAAAGGGATCCCAAAATTTTTACAGAACAAGTTTCTAACATCTCTTTGAGTGCTTTATAGGGAAATGTCAAATTGTCCTACAGAAATAACACCATTTTTCCGTAATAAAGGTTTCATCAACGACTCGACCTCATAGAATGGTTATTATCAAGAGACGGTCCGTTCTTGATAACACAACGAAGAATTTTCATGTTTTCTAGTTTTAAAATGTATTGGGGAACAACATGACAAATTTTTTAAAATAATATGGTTATCAATAAGCTATTATTGATAATAATAAGCTATTATTGTTATTAATATTCTTAATTAATATTAATTCTTAATAATATTAATTACAATTCTTAATTTAATTATAATTCTTAATAATATTAATTTAATTCTTAATTTTAAATTATTAAATTTCTTAATAAAATTTAATAAGTTACAACTATTAATTAAATTGGAATCAACGCACATTGCATTTAAAAATTTAATAGCACTTACGTTGGATCTGAAGGACGAATGGGCTAATTAATGTATAAAAAATATAGCAGTAAATGAAGAATTTTGCAGGCACTGTTGATCAATATTTCGAATCTGTACCCTGAAACTTCTTCAAGAGAAATTGAAAACTACTTTAAATATAAGATCCTTACCGTGACCTTCATCTTTCGAAACATTGGAAAAACTGTCCTAAAATGAAAAGGACCGGCACTAATGATTTCATAGACTCGCAGACGAGAAATGTTGCAAATTATTGTATTCGTTGATTCGTTGATTCGAAAGAAGAAAAAGATCCATTACCATTTCTTGTTTTTTGATAAATCTGATGTATTGCGAAGATTGGTGTTATACCCCAAAAGTTTATTATGTGTTTTTGAAGTGGCAATCCAGTACACCTCGATACAATTGAATATATATTCATTCGTGCTTATGCGTGGAATTGTAGGATTTTTCAGTAAATGTACTTGGCTGGGGATAAGACAGTTTTATAAATGCTGTATTCTGCTCTAAGTCGTAATTGAATTGTCTGTCAATAATTACAAATGCAATTTATTCAATAGGTTATCATTAAATAGGTTATTACGAAAGAAATTAAAGGCCCCATCAGCAATACTTTTACAATGTTGTTTTGTAATCTATTGGAGTGAAGATTAGGAACTAAGAATTCTGCTAGCATTGGATCTTTTTGTAGCATTTATTCGAGATTTTTGGGAGCTTTTGTGAAATTTAGAATGTTTTGCTTGAGGGCATCAAATGTGGAATTAATATTATAAATACTACATCAGAATATCTTACTTTATTTTTAAGTTTTTTGAGATTATAGTTTTCTATTTGTGGGTAACAGTTTCAGGTAAAATGTCAATAATGAATAATCCCATAAAACAATTTATGATTGAAGATTTGTATTTTTATTAGCTTCAAAATATAAGTTATTTAAGAGGATTTGAAGTAGGCTTTTCGATAGTGGAAGATTCATTTTATCGAATTTCTCTGGTGATTTGTTTTGTAAGTATGTAATCTGTTGTACCGCAAATAAATTAACAGATGTAGATAGGGTGGAGACGATAAATAAGTACGTTTGGAAAAAGTATTATTGCTTTACGAATTTTGTTTGCCGTTTCAATCTTATTCTTTATATAAATAATTGAAAAGTAAAAAAAAAATTAAAGAGATATCGCGAAAAGGGATTCAATGAATATTTTCTATTTATTGTAGATCTGACTTTAGATCTTTGTAATTTAGATAGCAATCGTAATTTTGGAATCAGATATCAACAACAATCTTTCGAATGCCTCATAGTATAGAATACTTTGGGAAAAAAGTACCTGGGGTTCATATTTTGGAATCGTGAACTTTGATTTTAGCCTCATTGTATGTATTTGATTAAACAAAATTTGATCATGCTTGTCGTTATTAGCAGAATTTAGAATATCTAGAGTTTCTCCTCCTCTTCAGCGTCAACCACAATCACGCCACTACTGTCTCGTAACCTCCGAAGAACCTTATCAACGCCGAGATTCGAATGAGATTCAGATGTATCAACGTCATAGGAGGCCGTCGGTTTGACCTCAAGGCTGTACCTGAAGGTTCATACAATATTACAAAATTATAAAATGAATGAATTTTCGTCATGTTATCAACATTTTGATATTAGCATAATGCAGTTCATTTTTAAGATTAGAGTGAAACTAAGTTCCATAGGTTGTAGTTTTCAAAGGAAGGATATGAATTTGGAGTCTCTCTCTCTCTCTGTATATATTTAGACATATGACTATGTATACTTTGTCTTTCATTAATATATGAAAGGCAAAGCCCTCTGTCCGACTCATCACAGCACAGCCGAAACCCTGAACCTAGAAACTTGAAATTTTAGGGATGGCGCCTTATAACGTAGGCGCCCTCTAAGAACGGAGTTTTGGAAATTCACTCACTAAGAGGTGAAACCCTTCAAGAAAGTTTCCACCACCTTTTTACCTCTTACGGGTACCTCTGATACCGTTTGAATTAGAAACACAAAATTTAACATGAGCATTCTTTGACAAAATCGAAAATATACGTATTCGATGAATATTTCGATATTTGTGTCGTAAGGATGAAGCGTACGCGTATTTCTGAAACCACTTAACCTAAAAGCGTGAAACTTGGGAAAAATACTCTTCTTAAAAAAAGAAGAAATACATGTTCAAAGGTTTTTCGAAAAAAATAATGGAAGGATGAACGGAAAGTGGGTGGGTTCTTCGAGTTCAGCTAAAATAAAGCAAAGTGTCCTCACTCACTCCTCAATGCACAGTCGCATTGAGGAACCTAGGAACTTGAAATTTTAGGGATTTTTCCCTCATAAAATGTAAAATAAAGGTTTCTTTCTAGAATTAGGTTAAACATTTTGCGGGGATCTATCAATTTGTTCCCTAAGGCGATGGAGAAGGGTAGAAAAGGGCGAGATGTGTTATATCCTCCGATCTCGATGAAATTTGATATCTACGGGATTTTCGGGTTACAAAATACGAAAATAACATTATTTGTGACAATTACGTGATTTTTTACCAACTGGGAAATGTTCGAAGTGATCTCACAATTACATATTCTTCCTTCTCTATATCTGGACAACTCTTTTTTTTTTAACCCATGCGAAGCACTGGTATTCGGTTAATATAATGTTAATCATCACTTGCATTCTAGGCTTGATCACCAGAACGCATACCCTGAAATGGAGGACTGTTTCTCCAAAATTAGTAGAGATCTTTCCTTGAATTCTGTCTTTAAATAAACTAGTATATGCAGAAGTTTACAATTTATGTTTCAAATAATTCTACATTAGTTTCAACAAATTTATAATGTTATCTACAATGGCTTCCAGGAAATAAAATTTTACATTAAATATATTTTCTAAGTATAAATTAAATAAAATAAGTTATGAACCTGACTTCCTGGAGTAGAATATTTATATATTTATAACATATTTTTTACGCAAAGTTTTACACTCCTTAATTATGATAAAAATACTTTTTTTATACATTAGTATGCTGTTAGCAATATGTATCTTCCTCATTTGAAGATTCTGGAATATCTGAAGCATTTCAATGACTCTCTTCCACCCAAGAACCAAATCTGTCCTTCACTTCTTAACGGCCTTTGACTGGGGCGATTGGAATCCTACCCCGAGGGTCAGTCGAAAATTTCCGAAGGGAAAAGATCGCTTTCCAATGAATAGAAATGACCCTTACTTTGTCTCTGCCTGTGGCATTGATCGATTTCTATGAAGGCAGAAAATAGACTCCTCCACAATGATGCATCGGTCCCTTGAGATCCTTTCCGTCAACCTTAATTACCTCTCCTTCACATCCCAGGAGCCGTCGGTAACATGTTCATTAAGTCATCTCTAGTTGCATTTGTTTCAGGAGATAATAAGTCCTGATAATTGACACTTGATGCTTTTTTTAACCATTTCGAAAATGATTAAAATTTGATGGCAATTATCTATTTGCAAAAAAAAACAAAAAAAAACAACACTTTTCTTAAAATTTGCGGCAATGGGCATAATGATAGACAATTCCCAGTGACAAACTTTACTTGGCAATACGTTTAATCTTTATAAATCAATGATTCATTCTGTATATAACCCAAGATATTATAAAGCTGATCTAACATTTGTAATGCCGATTATACGTAGGAGAGAAGAAGAAATTGAGTTAAGAGGAGGATAAAAGTATTTTCAGTTCTAATACACATGTTCATCCGCATGTAAACAAGATTATTCAATCATTATCTATCTTAGGAGCTAGGAGCTAAAATACTTACGTTAAAGGGTAGTATCATAACAATTCAAAAACTACTGTAAAGGAAGTTAAATGTATTCAGTGCGACATCCAATTGATTTTGAAGAAAAATGATCTTTTTGTGAGGATACATGTTTTTCCTTAAATTAAATTAAATACATTAACATTAATTACATAGAAAAGCTGAAAGTTCATTGTAAAGTTCTAGCTATCCACTTTTGAACAATTATTTTTGGAATCTTACTTTTTTTATGTGAAAGTTGAGAGCCAAGTAAATTAGTTTTTTAATTATCTTTTTTTTTATTGCTGAAACTATATTTAAAAATTAAAAAATAAATAATTTAAATTGAGTTATATATATTTATCTTCGGAGAGCAATTATTTTCTTTCTTACTTACTCTCATTTCAATTATTTGAATCTTCTATTATGTTTTAAAATTTTTTGTTTAAAAACAATGACAAATCATTACCAATTTGAATTCTAATTAAGTTATTTCGTATCTGAATTTCTTTCCATTGGTAATTGATTTATGAGGAATTAATTTTATTATTATAGTAGGGGAAAGTCAGATAAGATGACGAAGCGTATAAGATGACGAACTCGGTATTTCTCCGACGTATTCATAGATAGGAGCATCTGTCCAAGCACTTTCTGAGACTCAGGTGATTAGTAACGAAGTTCACTGCAAGGGATGTCGGGCCAGATTGTTTTGCGAGCAGTAGCGACTAAGATGTGTTTGTTTCCCGTGCGTTTGTAATTTTGGGACTTCACAGCATAAGGAATTACTCGACTACGTTAAGTTGTTTTTCTCTTTCATAAAATATTCTCAAAATACAACTCATAATGTAAAGAACCATGTGTGGATTAGGTTGTTTACGATAAGCTACGGTAATGATAAATAAGTTCTAAACCAAATTGGCGGCGTGGGGTAAGATGACGAATGGCAGGGCAGGTAAGATGACGAGAAGTTTGCTTAGTTTGTCATCTTACCCAAATGTTTTTGAGTACCTTTTATGAATAGCTTTGTCCTATTTTAAAAATTTGTTTTGAAACTGAATTATAGTTCCAGTTATTTGTTTTAATTTAAATCCTCATGTATGACTGTTTATCTATGAATGTTTTAGGTATTATAAACAATATGCCACGAAATTATACAAGGAAAAGTGACAGGAGAAAATGGGATAAGGCGACAATGAATGCAGCTATTGCTGAAGTAAAAGATAAAACCTCAAGTGTAAATGCTGCAGCAAAGAAACATAACGTGCCAGAGCCAACAATAATGTTCTTCTAAATTTTTGTTGTACCTAATTCTTCAAAGTTTTGTTTCATTACGAGAAATCTGTTATTGTATTTTAAGTGTTTCATCTTTGACTTTTTTTACTTCATGCCACACGTTAGTAAGTGAAGTTGTTTCTCTGCATTTTTAAAATAAAATGTTGCTATCTTAATGTATTATTAGGTAGGGTAAGATGATAAAAATTACTCTTTTTTTTTTTTTTTTTTTTTTTGGTGAAATATTTTTCATAATTCGAGAGGGTAAAACAGCATTTCATATTTTTTTATTGAATATAAAGGTTACAAGAAGTGTCCTTTCAAATTCCAGGTTTTTAAACCACTTACTAAGCCGAGGGACAATCTCTGAAGCTTAAGTTCGTCATCTTACCCTACCTTACGCTACTACTGTTTTATTTATTATTTTAATTTGTAGTAAGTTAAAATAATATGATATTCAGAATTTTTTTCTCATAATGTGCAATTTATATTTTTAAATAAGAAAGATTTTACTGTTATTTGTATACTGGTGATTATGTATCTTTTCTTTCGTCCGATTGCTATTTGTTTTTCTTTGATAAATAAATAATATTCTTCAGTCAAAGAAAACAATTGCTCGAAAGAAAAAGCTGATTATTTATCTATATTTAGTTTATGCAATTTTTTTATTACATATATTTACGAAAGAAAGTAGTTCGCAAGCTTTCTAGACTGAATTTAATATTACATTGACTTAGAAATTAACTTGTGCAGTGATTAAAAAGTCGAATAAAATCTTAAAAAACACACAATAATTAACAAACGAAACTAGTCACGCTACTTCGTTTTTTAATTATTGTGTGTTTTTTTAAGATTCTATTGGACTTTCATGTTATATTGATTTGAATGTATAATTACGGAAAGAATCTATGTTGCTTTGTGTGTTGCAATGAAACGATCACAGGAAACGATAGAGTCAAAACGAAACCTGCCCAACTGATTAATGATTCAAAAAATTTAATTAAAAAATTAAAAAATTAGTGTAATTTTGTTAAATTTTATAATTAAATTTTTAAGTCATTAATCAGGTGTGTAGGCTTCGTTTTTGACACACACAAATATGTACAGCACACATAAAACGTTCCTGAATTTAATCTATGTTGCTATTCTTGAAATGTTTCCGATCCCTTCTGGAAAATATGATGTTTCGATTTTCATTATGTAAATACTTTTCTACTTATCTTTATAGATTAACAATCAGCGTAATATAGATCAACAATATCGAGTCCAATTGTCCATCTCATAAAAGATTTCAATGAAGTTGGGTATCTTTTAATTTATTTTCTATTAATTCATGAACAGAACCACCTGCCAACTTTAGTGTCTCTGATGGGAATTACAAGATTAATGAGAGGGGTCTTTTTAATTAATTAATTCCTTTATCCACATATTAATTAGTACATGAGTAAAATTTTTATATTCTATTTGTTTTCCACTGATGTCTCCGGGCTTAATCGAATCTGATCACTTTGAAGATCCAAAAAAAGATAAAAATTTAATCCATTTTCTTATTTACCAAATATGCTTCGATCCAAGACTAAATATTATCAACACATTTCTGACCAACACTGATCGAAAAAGAGAGCTTAAAACTATTGAATGTAATAAGTAACAAAGAAACCGATGTTACTTTGAAATCAACAATGAATTCGCTTTAAACTAGTCTAATCTGACCACATTATGGGGTAGTCATTATTGTAGGGGCTAAAACTAAAAGTTGTAGTTAGCATAAAAGAACCTGCCAAACTTGTTCTAATACTGTAAAAAGAAATATTTCCAAAATTTGGCTAAATTTAGATGAAATTAGATGTCGCTATCAAAATTTGAAACATAAGTTTCCTTTAATTTAAGCAAAATAAAAGGTAGTACAGTACTAAACAATTAAAATTTAAAAGTTGGTAATTTCCATGCTATAATGTCACAAGATGAACATAACATATACAGTGGAAGAGCCTTGTCAACTTGTGTCATCTTTCCTCTCCATTCTTTCTCCCTCTGAGCCAGAAGAAACCTCGATCTTCTATTTTGATCATGGATAGTACAATAGCATGTGCAATATCAAAAAAGCTCACAGAAGCTGTTGCTGTGAACAGTTTCTTTTTCATAGAGTGTTTTGGATCTTTTCTTCTTGTTGTTTTCGTTTTTCTTCAGCTTCTGCTGGTCATGGGAGATTTTTTTTCCAAGAGCTGCAATTATGTGTATCCGAGGACGAGTAGGGATCCGTGCTTTATCCCAAATGGCAGCTTCGGCAGCTAAAGTAGCACTTTTCCGTACAGTTATCTTTTCAGTCGGATGCAAATGAAAAAAATAAACCATTATCACTCGCTTCGAAGATAGTTCCAGGTATTTCACATGAATATTGTCCGATTAGCCAAACATTCATCGTTTTACGTGTAGCAGGCCTAAAGCCCATTGCACATGGATCCAAAAATCGGTCGGTCGGACCTATGTGTAATGGGCTTCAGGGAAGCGTTTCAGACCAAATTATCATATTGAAATGAAAAAAGGTAAGGGGAATGAGGGTGTTTTGAATATGTAAATTCTGGACTAAATAACCCTATTTTTAAATTGTATTCCAAAACACTCTAATTCACCTTACTATTTTTCATTTCAATATGATAATTTCGGTCTTACACGCACCCCTTTGGTCAATTGTACATGGATCCGAACGACCGATTTTCGGACCCATGTGCAATGGGCTTAACAGTCGCCGTGTCTTCATAAAAGAAAATCTCAAACACTTCTCTTGAGTCCTTACGCAACAACTTACTGGGAGACCACCCTTAGGTGAACTGCTCTCTTTGGCTGCCTGTTGACAACTGAACTCATTGCACCTGATGACCTGTTTTACAGTCTAGGTCCTAGATTGTTCCCGAAGGTTCTAGAATGTTCTGGAAGGTTCCAGATTGTTCCAGAAGACCTGATACGGATAATTATGCAACATGACGTAACAACATTACGTTTCTACTAATGTACTTAAGTAGGAGTTCTACGGAATGCATTTGAATTGCATCACCATTAAACAGTGAGGCGCCGTCTTCGGTTGAGGAAGGGAGAGCAAAAATTGATTAAATGTTATCTTTCGTTAATGTTTTTTTTCTTTTTCTTATTGATTAAACTGAGTTTTAAAACAACGACTGAAAATTAATTCATTGGTTAATAGTGCATCACCATTAAATTCAACTAATGACAACAAATTTAAACTATTACAACAGTGAGTGCTCCTATGCTTAGCATTGTGACATATTGCAATTTTTCAGATCATATTAGCGACCCCTAAATATTATTCAAAACTAACCAAATTTTTTACCATAATTAATTTTTTCCATAATGGAACATATTGAAGACCCGTCCAATTTTCCAAAACTTAAAAATAAAGATCACCTTCATATGTATATCCTATATCTCTATATATAAAAATGAATGTATCTTTCTTTCTTTCTTTGTCTGTCCTTTTATACACTCCTAGGCCCTTTGACCTATCTGGACCAAACTTTGCAGAATTACTCTTTAGGACCTTGCGGAAAAGATAGGCTACCTTAGAACCTGGAAACACCACCCCCAGGGGTTGAAAAGGAGTGAATTCCACACAAATATTGTTATGCAACAATTGGAGCTCGGCGACAATGACAACTATACCCATAGTGTTGTGCAACAATTGGCACGAAACTATTGTTGTGCAACAATTGGACCTAAACTATGGTTGTGCATAATAGCGACATAATGAATAATAGTGCATAATGATCAGATGAATTTTTACGAACTAGAAAAGGTCTGACGTGATAGGATTACGATGTTACAAAATTCGAATCTCGAACTAGGGGTATAAACGGGACAGAGAAAGGGGTGGAAAATCTTATATTTTCCGATCTCTATATTATTTTCATATCTATGAATGTCGAGTTACAAAATTCAAATAACATGGAACTAGGAGTGTACACTGGGAGGACGGTGAGTGGATGAGCAAACATGGTTCAAAGATACTTCTACGAGGGATTCGGGATAGCTATAGATTTGTAATGAGATCAGACCTTTTGAGTTGTTGTTGTTTTTTGTTTTGTTTTTGTACAAACCGGGAAAGTTTCGAAATGATCTCGCAATTGCAATTTCTTTATGATACACATTTGGACATTTGTTTTTTGTAACCCGAGCGAAGAACGGGTCTTTCCGCTAGTATATATATATATATATATATATATATATATA
>JAFIDM010009631.1:156571495-156600290 GCA_023159025.1 Thereuonema tuberculata
AGAACTTTAATATAAATATTTAGGTAATTTTTAACTTTTAGATAGTTTCAGATAAATATTTTTTTAGGTTTAACTTTAATATAAATATTTAGGTAATTTTTTAAATTTTAGATAATTATAGTTAAAAAAAAATTTAAATTTAAGGAGAGCAAAGTCTTAATATATTGCGTTTTTGCTAAATTAGTTCTAAATTATGCCGCTGAAGACGTGGTGGTAAACTTCTGTTTTATCACCATAGAAACGGTAATCTGAAATTTGAATTGGCATTTTCAGGCAGTGATTTGTTCTTTACATTGGTTTCAAATTTCATATCACTGTCCGGCTATAATAGTTTAGTAATATAAGTTAATTTTTATTCTTATATTCTTTACGTTCTGAATTTAAATTGCAAATGATTGATTGAAATCTTTGCATTTCTAAACTCGAAGGATGAGCTTCAAGTTTGGACATTAGATATATATAGATATATATATATATGTGGGGGGGGGGGGTTATTGTAATGTATCACAAAACATTACCAATTATCGTACCCAGAAAAAAGAAGACTAAAAGAAATTCTGAACGCAAATTTAGCATCAGGAGATCTTTCGCATACAGAAATTACAAATCCATTTCCCTTATGAATGTCTGATGAATATAATGGGAAATCAAAGGATGGTTTAAAATTTTAGTTTAAGGATTTATATTGGTTGCAATAGCTACATGATTGACAGCGATGCCGTTTACTTAATAGATAAACAATTTAATTACGGTATTATACTTTTTTCTCCAGCTATCTGCTGCCTTAGTTAGAACTTCAAATCCCTTATTAGTAATGTATACTTTTATATCACGATTCTTAGGTATAAAATGAAGAAGACCATTTTGCAATCTTCATAGACAAACATTAACTATGGAATAGACAGTACTAAGAAGCGTAGTGACTTTCAACATATCATTGTCATAGAATACCATCTTTGCCAAAAGTCCTCTCGGAAAATTTCTGTTCTGCTGCAACTGTTCCAATCAACTGCAAGTGATATGATGTTAAGTGGAGAAGTCTAGGAATAACTACAGCCAACACGAATTAATAGGACAAATAAAGTCATTGAGCGCTACTACAAAATGACAAAGCGAGTGGTGCCAGAAACGTTCCTAACTTTGGTGAACCAATCGCTACTGAATTCATACATTCCATTTGCATTTAACGCCAGCGTCGTAACTACTCATCGGGAAAAAACATCATTTTAAATGATCGATTAGGTAGCGCAACACCAAGCCACCATTAAACTCTGGAGCAGTGAAAATTCATTCACTGCAGTGAAACACATTTCATCATCTATCGGTTCGACGGATAAGTCTAGGTTTGGTAGATGTCAGGAAAGAGCTAGCAGTCTTTATTTGTTGGGAAGTTTGTGGAAGAAGGATCATAGTATTGAGTTGCTTTTCACGTTCTCCGTTGTTCCAGTATTAGAGAATCTTAAAGCTGATAATTCTGCACTTCCAATATTATGACAACAATTCGGTGAATGTCCTATCCTGTATCAACACAATAATGTCCCGTCCAAAAAACCAATTCTATTTTGAAATGGCTTGATGGATTGAGAACTTGACTTTCCTGCGCAGATCAATAAAAACTCAACCTCATTGAACATCTTTAGGATGAATTGGAACACCAATTACGAGCCATACCAAAATGCCCAAGCACCCTCTAATGCTCTTGTGAAGAATGAAAAGGAATTCCTTAAAAACTTACCAAATCTAGTGGAAAGCCTTCGCAGAAGAGTAAAGGATATTATAGAAGGAAAGAATAGATTAATTACAATTAATACCTTTCAATCTAAGAGTAAAATTTTGGTGAGCAATTATTTGGATCGGATACTTTTAATCGGAAAGTGTAATTCCATTTAATGTTATTTTTCCCAATTTAGTAAATCTATGAAGTTTATTCACTCTAATGTACCAAATGGTCTTTAGTTCCGATTGCAGTTTTAATGAACGTGAATGTAAATACTATTTTACAGCGGTACTTGTATTAATTTACCATGTTCTGAAATCAGAAGATGTGGCACAGTAACAATTTTAAGTTTTCAAAATCAGTTTCACTCGGTTAATTTCATTTTGTCAATGTTTCTTTAGGATTGGATTTTTTTGTTTCTGGAAAATGCCATTGTGCAATTTTATCTTATGAAAATATGAAGCCCGAAATCTTTGTAAAACTTCAATTACCGATAATTCCAGACTTTGAAATAGTTAACAAGACATGTTTTATTCAATATGTTAGCCTTTACTGTATTTACATGACCTTATTAGACTTCATGAATAAGTAATTAAATATCGTTCTCTATTGATTCGAATTGTGGCTAAATGGCAATTAAATTTGAATTAAAATTGCGTCATAGCAATTGAGGACTGTGGTGCAGTTTTAATGGGCAAATGTTGCGAAAAATTTAGAATATTAGAGAAACGTCCATTATCCAGTATTCTCTTGAATTTAGAATAGGCCTATATCGATATCTGTTATTGGTAGTGTTGTGCGGTTTGGTAGAGGAATAGGAGAACCATGAAACTCAAATTCGAATTCGAACTAACTTTATTCTGTTCAATTTGCAATTAGTTACAGAGCCAAAATGGATAACTTACATGGTTGTCATGTCCGATAAATGTTAGGAGCGACCAATCAAAGGTCGAATTATTTCGTAGTTTTGTGAACAGTGTGAATACTCTTTCCTCTGTAACATTGTAATATCTGATATTTGTTGGATGTTTCATTTAAAGCTAGGCTTAAATACAATTGATGACGAATCTAAAAGTCTTTTCTTGACTTTATGGAGAGGTTAGCAACTCACTCTCTGTGACTGGTAAGGCGGGCATAAAAGTATTTAACAAAAGCAACAAATCATGCTCGTAGGTCTTTTTCTTGGAGAAAGGAAGAGGAAAATTTGCTGCAATATAGATTTTGCTCAGTATTATTACTAAGCATGCTGAAAAAAAAACAATGTCAATAAAGATAAGACGGCTATTGCTGCAACCAAACTTCGCTGATTCATAAAACAGTTTATCAATATTTGAATTATTATTTTTCTTTACGTATTATTGCTTATTCTTAGCAATAATATTAAGATATTTTTAATACGCGACTGAAGAAAGTTAGTACTATATTTGATTATACTGTATGTTTCTTTTAGTATACAGTTTAATTATTTGTATTTATATCTTTCTTACATATTTAATTAAAAGTTTTATGCTTAGTGAATCGCTAAAGTTTTATTAAAACAAGAATATTAAAATTAATTTTGGAAAACTCAACGAAAGGTAAAAATCATGACAACATTTCAGAAATAGTAGTAAGTAAGTAAAGTAAAGTAAAATTTATTTAACTTCTTCGGGGTTATACCCTTTACAAGTTATAATATGGATTCCAAAGCTTAAGTATATTTAATATCTCAGCTTTTTAAATAATTATTAGTAAATTAATTATATTACAAGTTAGGTTTCAATTAAATTTGTTTTTACATAAATCCTCCCTATCTTAATACCTAATTAAAATATAATAATAATAATAACAATATTAGAGAAAAAAAATACACAAAAATACAAATATACCATTCATATATATCAAAAAACTCTATATATGAACCACTCACATATATGATTTCATTAATTAAATAAAGGAGTATTCGAAATAAATAATAACAATTCTTTAAATATATCAATGAAAAGTGAAAAACTAAAACCCATACGCTTCCAATTAAGTCAATTACAATTATTTCTATATTAATTCCATATTTTTTCCTTTTTCAATAAATGTTATTATAAATTTACATAATTTTTTATTTACATACTGAGCAGAAATAGTAGTATTAAAAAATGTTATTCCTTAAATCTGAAATTTTCCCTTAGATAAAAATATCTAAAATAAAAAATTTAACATTCTGTGATGCATTAGTTGAAAATGAACATAAAGCTTCAGCACAAGAATAGAATTGCCTTTTCTGATTCAAAATCTTTTGTCAGGTTTTTATCAATACAATTGTAGATCAAATCGAGTTTCCCTGATTTGATCTACCATCGAAATAAAGGTTCTTATAATAATATTAATGTAATGGCTTGTTGTTTCTTTCAAATGCTTCAATTTTGCATTTTGATCTTTTCTGAGATATTGTAGCTTTTCATTTCTGTCGAATCGTCATATGAACTGAGATTCTCTCCTTCTCAGAAAAGGAAAATCCCGTAAAATATTAACCCCTAATTCAGCAACCGAACAAATAGGGTGTAAACAGCACATAAAATTAAACTGAAGCTAACTCAATTGTGAACAATATCTCAAGATTACAAAATTTTAAAACTAAGTCATGACAAAACCAACTCTTATCTAAAACATTACGAATTCCTTACTTACTTGTTAGGAAATGTACCGTATATCAAAGTTCGAGGTTGATCTTATTCAATGAAGGCATCTTTTTTTTTCTTTTTTTTTTGTCCATTAGAAATTGATTGACAGCATTATAGATTTCCAGCATTCGCATAATATTTTTTAATCTTTTAGAGTAGAGGTGGAGGTTTCTTCTTTGTTGTTTTAAAGCTGTTACTTCTAGTTCATATTGTTCTTTTGTTTTGTTTTTATTCTGAATCGATTCAGCTCCGAACAGCAAAGCTTCTACATTTTCACCAAGATAAATTGAAAGCAAAGTCAACGGCATCTTAAGAATATCCTTTAAATCCGCATTTCAGTAAAAGAAATGTAATCATCCCAGACAAGAATTAGTTGGCTCAACAGTCTGAAATGACAGATGCTAATTGAATTACTCACAAATGTAATTACCACATCGTCTGAGGCGGATTGAGAATTTCGATTACTCCAACTAATGGCTATTATTTCTGGTTTAAACTTTTTATCTTCCTTTCAATTTAAATTACTAAGAACGGTCGTAGAAAAAATATTCCTTTTTATTTCAAATGAATATTTTATAGACTATCAATTAAGTAGGTAATAATTTCGATTATTAAAAGAAAACTAAAAATATAAATTTAAAAATATAAATTAACTATAATATAGGCGGCGGCCTGCCATGAGGCAGATGTATCGGAAGCTGGGTTCGAATCCTAGCGTCGCGACGCGTCGGCAATGATATTTGAAAAAAAATTATTTTCCTGTGCTGTCTGCTTCTTCATCTTTCTCCTCAGTTCTGCATTAATTCCTTTATGACTTCCTCAGGAAGGCAACAGGAAACCATCTCATTATCTGTTCCCTGGAAATTCAATGGCTTCTTCTAGGGGTTCGTCATGATGGTAACCTTAGAGATTCATTGTGCACGGACACTCAGGACATGAAGTTTGTACTTGATGTGCACCGTGAAGAATACTTCCTGATGAGAATGTGGGCCACATCTTAAAATTTCATTTGACAAACTTTTTCTTTTTGTTAGGTTTCCGCACAAATTGAGAAAGTATTTTTTCAATAATTATTGGTTTTCTAAAAATCATATTTAGCATGATCGAGTACTGCAATCAGATTTGATAAATCAAAATACAATCGATTAGAAACAGCAGTTTCACTTTTCAACTTAGACAAACTCACAAGTGGAGAAGCCAATACAGAAAAATGTCCAAACCGAACATTTTTCTAGGTTTGCCCTTTTGTCGTTTGTCTACTTGTATGCCCATCACCTAACTGATTTCCGTACAATTTGGTGCGTAGCTTATTTATCATCCAACTTTAAACATAGGTTCATTTAGTTTGGTTTCCATTCCTCCCATTCCTCAAATATGGCCCTCGAAATTTCTCCCTAGAATGGCTTTAAAATTCTCCATAGATTGCTTTAAAATTTAGTAAGAGGCTTACTTATGGTTCAGCTAATGAACACTATTGGTCTGCACCACTACCGTTTGCTGTGCTGGCGTGGCCGTGCGGTCTCGGCGGAGGTCTGCCGTGGCGGCCAGTGCGCCAGTACTTGGGTTCGAATCCCGGCAGTGGCATGGTTGTTTCAATTTCCTTTCCTGTGTTGTCCAGCCTCTTCTTCACTTTCTCTTCGGTCTGACGTCAGTCCTTAATGGCGTCCTGGGGAAGGCCACGGGAAACCACCCCAGTATCTTTCCCTTGAAATTCTAGGGAGTCTGCTAGGGGTTCACACTTAACTAGCGCTCCCTGGAACACGGAGGCTTCGGCTACGAAGCTCGCACTTCGGTGCGTACCGGCATTGCATTGCACTACCGTTCACGAAATTGATGCCTCAGCGAGGTAAGCGAGGTTTCATTCATCGTTATGAGACGTTGAGCTTATACCTGGTTATTTATTTATTGATTTACTATTCAATTTCAATATTTTTCGCTCTTTGTACATGGAAGGAGTTTTGTAAAATTTGATACATATCTTATTTACATGTTAAAATATAGGCTCATTTGTTTTGGTCTCCACTCCTCCCATCCCTGAATACTGATCCACGAAATCCCTTGTTTGAACGACTTTAATGATTTCTTTAACATTTGATACGAAGCTCTGGTTCAACGCAAAATATGAGCATACATAAGACAAACATGCCCAAAATCGACCAGAGCCTGACAGCTTTCAAATCTTTCGTAGTAGGAATATCAATATCATGGTGAACGATATCTAGAAAATTTCGCGAAAGAGAGTTGTATCCCTGGACTGTATCCCGTGACAAAAAAAAGAGTTCGATTTTAATTTGGAGTAGGTAGAACTTCAATTCGATACCTTATTTTTTTTATAGAGCTTTCTTCTTCAAAGATTTTCTCAAAGTAACTGATTCGCATTAGTACGTCTGGAGAGAAATAGACTCTCGATTCACTCCTCCATTCTCATGGAATGGTTTTGGATTTATAGCGATAACGATCTGGGAAGATATTATATAAGTCCAAAACCACCAACGACTAAATTTCGACATTCTTCCAACTGCTTTTCTCATGTTCAGCATTTTGTTTCATTTTACAGAATTTTGAGTTAGCCATATAAAGTATTTTATTATTATTATTATTATTATTATTATTATTATTAGTTCGGTGTAATGTGGAGATATATTTTTTTTATTTGTATTTTTAATTTCTGCTGCTTGTGAAATGAGTTTAGGATTAAGAGTTTTGGTTGGGATTGTAAGTTTCATTGAAATTTATTTGCAATTATGACCTTAAGACGACTTTTTCATTATAGGCTAATACAAAAATGCGATATTAGAATTATAAATTAAATGAATTTTGTTCAAAGATAATACTCAATTTTGTTTTTATAATTATTTACTAGGTATACACTCAGCTAATAAGTAGTGAGGACTGAACAAGCAGCACCGAGGCATTAAGTTTAGGACGGGAGCGAGGTATGAAGACAAGAATAACCCATATAGAAAAGTTTCAGAAACGAACTAACATCGAATAAAACAACTTAATTCTCTTTGTAATCCATTATATCCATTACTGTATGCATGCTTTGATATAAATAACATGAATTAGATTCAGATAGCTTAAGTATATTGTTTTAATTAATTTAAAAAAAATAGAATATGTATTTAGCATACATTACAATTGGTAAATATAGAAAAATTTTCCTTCATTTTCACGAGTTTAAACAAAAAATTAAATTAAATTAAAAAAACGCATAAAAAAGGAAAGTAGATTTAAAGAAAAGGCAAATAGGTTTTTAAGTTCTTTCTGGAACTTCTTGTTTTATACTAAAAGAAATTAATGGTGTAACTCAATTGTTTAGCATTAATAGTAACAGTACCCGGCGAAAGACGAATTTGGGTGAAATCCACAGAAGGTCAAAGCTTCAGTCGAAAAGAGTGGAAATGACTAAGAACTTGCAGTTTCCCAAAATGCTTAAATTTTTAAAATATTTTTTTTAACCTGCTTGTTTTTAGCTTTTAATAATTTACTTTATTCGATGTGTTTGTAGAGCTTTGAAATCGTATTGTTTACTTGTTGATCATTTGAATGAAGAATTTCATTTACACATGTTTTGTTTGTTTATTAAAGAAGAAGTAATATTATCGAGTTATAAACCTGATGCTTAATATTATAAAACATTATAGAATGTCCGAGAAGTCAAGATTTAGAGGAAAAAATCATTGAAATCAAATGTTCAAATTGATATTCCTCCTGCCAAGTCTATAGGTGGATAACATGTTCCTCATTGTATCGCACATATTGTAAAATATTAATTATTGAATCAAAACACAATCAAGTTACAAAAAATGTTTATAATGGGTTTTCTTAAGGGATGACTTTTTGTTAATAAACTTAATTTTTTTTACGTAATTTGCATTGTAAAATTAGTTACAATCCATAGGCATAAAATTTGGTTCTACCTATGCCTTGGCTTAGGTAGATATGGCTTAGGTATCATCAAAATATTGCCCCAAGGCCAGAAACTGTAAAAATAAACAACGACCAAAAAAACTAAACTAGTAGATCTTATCTTGAAAAAGAAAAAAGAAAGTCGTATCTTCGAACCAAAAACAAACAGTGTAATAACTGTAAGGACTATATTTCCACCCTTCCACAGAGTGGCTCGGCGCTGCTGTCCACTCACATCGTTTTGGTTACATTAATTATCAGAACTACGGAAGCAATTACAAAGGAAAAAGAGTTAACGAAAAGCAGCGGGGAAATAAATACAATGAGGGAAACTAGAAAATTTTTTTTTGACAACTTCGAATATAAAATCTTCGAACAACAAAATTTCAAGTTAAAAATTATTTAAGCCACCGCACTTGATTAAAAGATGAAAAAAATATTACTCCCTGCCTGCTTCCTGTCCCTTATTGGTCTAACCACCCTTTGTATGCTGATGTCTTCTCATAAGGCATCATTTTAACTGTAAATATTTTTTCATTTTTTAATGAAGTGCGGTGGCTGAAATAATTTTTATCTAAAAACAATTTCAGCACGTTAAATATTACAGTAACTCGAAATGAATTAATAAGATATCTTCCAGAGGGATTTTGTAGTAAAATTTGTTCATAAACGTAGGCCTATTTTCATAAATTAAGGATAGTTATATACATTATATATATAATACTAGCAGAAAGACCCATTCTTCGCTCGGATTACAACAAACAGTTCTTGTGATATAGACGACGAAGAAATTGTGAAATCACTTAGAAACGTCTTTTATTATTAAAAAAGTCCAATGGTATTTAAAATTAATGGTATATTCCTATTTTGTAACTCGATAAGCCATAGATATGAAATTAACATCTAGATCGGAGAATTTAAGACTCACACACCTTTCTGCCCTTCTCCACACCCCTATCACTTCAAACCTTCGCCAGTTGGTAAAAAAAGCACGTGATGATTACAAAGTAATGTTATATTCTGATTTTGTAACCTGAAAACCACATAAAGTGCCCTACTGTAAAGTTTATCCCCCTCCCTCCCGTTTACACTCCTTACGATGCGAATATCGAAAATTCGTCGATGGGTATGTTTTAGATTTTGACAAGAACACTCATGCGGAAATTTCGTGTTTCCAACTTCAGCGGTTTGAGAGATATGCGTACCCTTCAAGAAAGTTTGCCCCCTGTTCGGATCCGGGATTTCGTTGTTCTTAAATTAAGAACTTTTAATTACAAAGAACAGTTAAGACGAATATTATTTATTTAAAATAATAAAAAAAAGGAAAGAAAATTCATTATCTCAAATAAGAAAAGAAAAGAAAAAAAACAGGAAAAAAAGGAAAAAACTGATATTGCCACCAAGCGGATTTGAACCCGGTAACCATAACTCTACTTGAGAATTATACGAAAGTGAGAAGGAATTAAATTAGGGGAGGAGAGATATGTATAGTTTTCAATTGTAGTCTGTTAAATTGCGCAAGGTCCTAAAGAGTAATTCTGCAGAGTTTGGCCCAGATAGGTCAAAGGGCCTGGGTGTGTATAGTGAACAAACAAACAAACAAACAAACAAGAAACAAACACACTCACCAACAAACCAACAAACGGCCTCATTTATATATATGATATGTATGTAGGGGGCTCAAAAGTAGGTATGAAGTTGTTTAGATTTTAATGTATTTTATTTTTCTTTACAGATATTGTGAATGATGGCAGCCAACTTGAGTTCGAACAAAGAAACTGGATTCTAAAGCACTTTCACCGGAAACTGAAAATGCCGAGTGGGGGCTCACAGTGTCACAGCAAGCATTTGACACTCCTCCAACACGCCTGACAATTTATCGTATAAATTTGAAACAACGGATGCAGTTGTTAATGCACCGAAATCTGGATGTTCTAGGACGTCTATGAAAAGGAAAATGAGATGAGAGTCGGTCTAACATTGGAGGCCTCTAGAATAGAAAAGGCGTATGCGCCAAAAGTTAGTTTCGAGAAAAAAGCCTTCAAACTTTCGCAATGTTTTCCTTCATATTGCGCTGCGAGGCATATGCACCAAGTAGGAATTCTAGTCTTTCTTATTTGACTATACAAACAGTCTATTCTATAAATATCATTACTGTATCTAAGAGACAAATAGCAATCAATCTTCTTCTGACATGCCCAGCCGTGTCGAGGGGTCTCCTATCCGTGGTCAGACAGTAACAACATTCGAATAAATACTACAACCTTCACAGAAGGAACCTGACGGAAATAAAGAAAACATTAAACTGACAAATATATTACTTTGTCAGTTTATTTATTTACTTTATTTTATTTATTTTATAAATTATTATAATTTATAAAATTATATTTTATTATTTTATTTTATTTGTTATTTATTTTATTTTATTATTACACACGTTAAAATTTAACTTAGTTATTTATTTTAATAATACTTGCATCGACTATGACAACGTGTCCAATAATTTAAGGTTCGTAGTCATTCACGTAGATTCTTTACAATTTACATGCCTTGACGTGTCAGGGAGACAGTCTGCTCAGCGTAGTGCGCGGCTTATAAGCCTCTCTTATTCGCAGACTTCTCAAGATATCGCTGTGGTGCATAAGTTTAAACATTACGGCTTTTTCAAAAGAAATTTCTTTCTTTACCGAGGTATAGGAGCAAAATAAAGTCACACGAATGAAAGCGGGAAGTCATAGTCTATCCTACGATAAAAAAATGGAAAAAATGGAAATGTTGGCGGATAAGCCTCTCCTATTCTAAAGGCCTTTGAATAGGAAAAGTCCACACGACGTGCGTCTTAGCAGCTATCCATACCTTGCGACCCATAATGCTTAAATTAAAATTGAAGCCGTACTGTTACATGGTCTTCTGGAGGACGACTCAGGTCATCGGTTGCAATTTTGTGAGAGGATGCGTAACTAAATCTCTAACGAACCAGACCTCGGTAAGATCATCTGGTCAGATGAGGCTTCTTTCAGGCCACGTGAACAGGCCTAACTATGTGTATTGGGCAGATGAAAATCCTCATTTGACTATCATACCTCAACTGAGCTAGCCAGGCCTCAAAGTGTGTGGTATTTTAGGACCAGTTTTCTTTGATATAACTGTATATAGTAACAATTACCTAAACATACTGCCTTGACCACACCTTCCCACAGCATTGGATCGGACGACGCGACGTGGCAATATTGAATGACTGCCACATTCACCCGACATAAAACCAATGGACCTGGGGGGAGGGGGTAGTAAAGAATAAGGTTTTTGATGAGGTAGCCCCAAACAGAGGACGAATTGAAAGAGTTCATATCAAAAGCATTTATGGACATTAATGCGGACCGGAATTTCTGTACAGTGTGTCGCAGTGTTCTGGACAGGTTCGAGGAATGTTGCAACGTTGATGGAAGACATTTCTAGCACGTACGAGTTTAAACAATGTTACGCAAATGTATGTGTCATAAACAACGTAATAAAATGCAGATAAACTATACTGTATACCTACTTTTCGGCTAAACTGCATATATATATACATATATATATATATATATAAAGAAAGAGAGAGAGTGATTTTAATCTTAAACATGGAAAAATTTATTAATATTTGCTGTTATTTAATTATAAAATTTTTGACTTTAATAATTTTTTATACTTTTTTATATTTTTATATGTTTAAAAAGTAAATAATAAATACGTATTTTAAAAATAATGTCAAAAAAATAGAAATTATTGAATTTTTTTCTTTTTTGGATTATTCTTTTTTTTACGTAAAGTAGAACATTTTGGTTCTTATTTAAATGAGGAATAAGATCGGTTTATGAAGAAAATCTAATAAGATATATACAGAAATGCTAATCTCTCAAATATGAAATTTGATATAAATTTGAGTATTATCTTTGAGTTACTTAAGATATAAGTATTTTAATCGTATTATGAAATGGCCCCTTATATCAATTTTCAAATTCTAATAAAGGTTGGACATAACATTTAGTTTGATGCTGATCAGTCCATTGCTTTTTTGTTATTTATGTTTCAGTGTTTTGACCCTTAAGTAAGTTAAATAAGTAAAAAGGCTTACAAATATAAAAATCTAATCAGCTCTCTACAAGATTAAACTCTTCAATATAAAATATTGAAATATTAAATAAAAATTGAATTTGTTTAAAATATACCGTTTAATTGTTTTTTGAGTTATCGTGCATATAAAATTCTCAATTACCTGCATTTAAACAGACACACATGCACATACACACCTAAATAGGATTATCTGTTTATAATTCTAGCGATTTAATTAGTTAATAATTGTTGTTACAGTTGTTATATTTTTCCGGTGAATAATCACTAATCAATGAACGATACTTTTGAAGTGAAGAAGTAAAGATGAACATCAAGTAAATGAAAAAGAAACTCCTTTTTTTATTTTCTCAAATGAATATACTTAAATGTAAAATATGCATATAATAAATATTAACTCAATTATATATATATATGAGTTAATATTTATTATATGCATATTATATATGCATATTGAATATATTGAATATATACAGTACACCCTCTATTAATACATGATATTTCTGTAGCTGATCGAAATACAAATAGAATTGTTATAAAAAGAAAATGGAGAATATAATGAAATATAAATATATTGTATTATATAAAATTATATATTACATATAAGCATATTTTAATTAATATTTGTTACTATATTATAGTTGTTACTAATATTATATACCGTATATGCTCCAATAGAGGCCCCCGGCGTTTATTTGCAAAACTAGCCTCGGCTCCGGCTGCTATTAGAGACCGGCTGCTATTAGAGGCCGGCCATTATTAACAAAAACCTTCAGAACGCAATATTTTTACATACCGGCTAATATTACAAACAGCTACTTTATTTGATTTTCACCTGCTACATAAGACTCTTAAAGATAAATGGCAATGTCTTTCTGTACCTTTCGCTGCTAATGACGGGCGGCCGCCTCACCGGAAGTTCTTTCGCGTATTCCACCGCGCGAATCTTAAAGGCAATGTCAAATGACCGTTTCGGCGGTATTTTGTAAGGCAATGTACCGTAAGGTATTACGCACGACTATAAAGATACGGACACTTACACTAGTACCGGTAGGCAAATATCAAAGACCCGGCTACTATTAGAGACCGGCTACTATTTGGCCGTGACCCTCTGCAGCCCGGCGCTTATTAGAGACCGGCGACAATAAGAAACTCGGCGTTTATTGGAGCATATACCGTACTATATATATAATGAATATTCAAGTATATTCATTATATATACTATATTTATGCAAGATTTTTTATATGTAATCATAAAATTTTTATAAAAATAAATGATTCAATAGAAATAAATAAACTCAGAAATAAGCAATAAAATAGAAAATAACAAATTAATCAATAACTAATACCTACAAACTACTTTAATTAAGTCAGTTAATTACATAAATAAACTCTTATGGTTAAAAAGAAAAGATAAAACCTACGATGAATTTGAATTGTTTCTGAATGTGAACTCTATCCTTTAAAGATTGTTTTAAACAGGCGGGTCATTTGGCCAAGGGGCTCAAACTGTTGTAATTTAAGAGCGCTTGTGATACTAAAAATTCTTTTTTAGTAATTTGATCATGAGAACAGAGTCGAGACGAGTGCTTTTTCTATTTTGCCTTTAGTCAGGACCAGACAAAGATTTTAGCACCCTAGATAAAGGGCGTCGGTCGCGCCCTAATTACACCACGGCACGTAATTTGAGAACATCTATATAAATTTATGTTAATTACTTGATATTTAGTTTTTTTGATAAATTTTAGTTAAATTTAATTTTTTGACGCCAATTGAATTTGATGCCCCCTTAAAGTCTATCGTCTCTGGCAGCCGCCCGGAAATGCCTGTCCCTTACTCCAGCGCTGTTTAGCAGCAAAGAAAAATTTAAAAAAATATCACATCAGCAACACCATCTTTTTTTTATATTTTAGATTTGAAAGCACCACGGATACATCCTACTAATAAATGTCTTCCTAATATACAAAATTATTACTCTACTTACTCTCCTCAATTGATAGTGAATATGTAGAATTGTGAATTCTTTTTTAACAGATACTTTTCATTCTTTTAAATAAAATCGTTTCCTGAATCGTTTTGACAGAGAAAGTCTATTTGGATGTTTAAACAATGGCTGCTTTCATTACTTTTTGAAACAAATATTGTAGGGCTCTTAGAAAAAAAACTATAATATGAATTAAAAGATTCGCTTTATTTTATTTCAGTAATATTATTTGAAAACAGTTGATCTTTAATATGAATGCAGAGCAACGAATTCATACACAGGCATTAATAAAACAACATGTTTACTTGATAAACTGCAGAATGATAGAAAAGCTTGAAACGCTGTTCAAACAATGCAATGTTGATTTTTAAAATAAACATGTTTCAGAAAATGAGTAAATAAATAATTTTAATGTTTACAATGATAAATACTCATTAGCTATTCCTAAAAAAAAAAGTTATATTTTTACCTTATCTTACCCATTTCCCCCAGCGAACTTTTCAGTTTTTTTTCTTATCTTCTTTTTTTTTTTTTTTTTTTTTTTTGAAACAGTAATTTATCAAAATTGAACCAAAGACGATGAAATGAAAATCCAGTATTTGGTCTAAGATGTAGATCGTATGAATTTGTTCTCAAAATGATTTCCTTTATACATTGCATTCCGAAAACTTATCAGAAACAGCTGGTTTAATATTGAGGTCATTGCTTCCTATTTCCATAGCGTATCGTTCTATTTCTGCATACCGTTATTAGGCTTCAATGACAAGGTTTTTCATCAATAAACGATAAACTCCAGTAAATAAACCCGCTATTCCTGCTGTTAAGATCTAGTTCCCTCTAAATAAACATATTTTCAAAAAGGATTTTGCAGCATTAATATAAGTAGATTAATGACCTCTGGATGACAGTAACAACAGTATAAGACTTGGGCAATACCTTGCTGCTAAAATCTTAGTAGAATAAGGATATAGCAATTCTCACTACAATAGGAGATATCATATGCAGAATAAAAAAAAAAGCAATAATTATAATAATTTGTAAATATTTTAAGGTTGGGCAAATTTATTATTTTTATTATTATTTTTGAAGCAAAAATTTTGCTTTTTGTTTTGTATTATTTCGAAATATTATGCCTGATTATTTTTTCTTAGAGAAATAAGATTTTTTTTTATTTTCTTTAACTGATATATGTTCTCTGTTTATAAGCTCATTTATGTTAAAACGGCTGAACGGATTTCCGTCAAATAGGGTGGAAATACGTAGCTCATTTATGTAGGTGTAGGTATATCCCACGGAGTGAATGGAGCTTCCGAAAGGCTCCCAACGTTTCAACAAACCGGGACCCTTATTGAAATCAGGTGTTCTCGCCCACTCCCCAGGGAAAGAAAACCGGTACTCATTCTACAGAGGGCTGGGTGGATCCTAAGACCAGTCTGGAGGAGAATTCATCATAGAAAAATCGCCGATCCTAGCAGGGGTCGGAGATTGAAATTGACTTTTCCAATTGACTTTTCCAATCCAAGCGTTTTACCATTTGACTACCAGGGCCACATCTCATTTATAATCTAACTTAAAACATTTGTTTCGGTCTCTGTTTCATTCTTAAAGCTGACCCTCGAAATCCTTTACTTAAACAGCTAGACGTATTTCTTTAAAATTTGATACAGTGCTGCTTAAAAGATCCAACTTGAAAGATGAACACGATTATTTCGGTCTGTCCCCTCCAGTCTTCGAAATCGACCCTCAGCGTTGTGTGCTTAGTCCCCACTAAGCGATAGAAGGTTGAGTTTAAAGAAGTAGTACTAGGTGTGTACTCAGCTTTGCATCGTATAATGGAGACTGACCGTATAGTGCTGGAAAGGGGAAGGAGGCATGCCAATGATATGGAGGGAAGGATTGACTCTCATATTTTTTTAGCACTGTAATAGTGTGATTAAAACAAGAAATGCCCAAGCAAAAATAACTTTTTATGATAAATACTATATTTTTAAAGCTAATAATATGAAAAAGAAAAAGACTTATTAAGACCTTTGTTTGATCGATATAGAAAGATCCGCAGTAGAACGATTGACAGAACAGTAAAGAATAATTAACTTTTTACCTGCACGGAACATACTTAAAGTTCAAGAAATGAAGCTGATACATCTGGTTAATTTACAAAAAACGTTTTTGAATCAAAAATAAATACACGACTATAATTTCGAATGCAACACAGGGCAATCTTTTTCTAGTGAAGAGTTACAAAGCAAGAGACAGTTTCTGAAAGAAATATCACTTCTTCTGAGGGCGTCCTTGTGGAAATCCCGTAGATAATTTGTATAACGTGACGTACAGGTTGGAAAGCAGCACCCGTGCAGATAGCAGGAACCAAATGCATAAACAAACGCCCCCCCCCCTTTAGAAAGATGGATCCTTCTAAAAAAAATTACACAACTAATCGAGTCCTTTGAAATAGGACTGGAGAAGAATATTGATGGAAAAGAGAAGCAATGCAAGAATAATCCAGGATGTGGTAAAGAAAGAAGTATCCTAAAGAGTATACAAAGAAGACGTCGCAAATGGAGAAGAAAGGGAGAAGAAAGAAATATCCTAAAGCGTATGCAAAGAAGAATTCTCAAATGGAGAAGAAAGGGAGAAGAAACAAGTATCTTAAAGAGTATGCAAAGAAGAATTCTCAAATGGAGAAGAAAGGGAGAAGAAAGAAGTATCCTAAAGAGTATGCAAAGAAGACGTCTCAAATGGAGAAGAAGGGGAGAAGAAAGCAATATCCTAAAGAGTATGCAAAGAAGACGTCTCAAATGGAGAAGAAAGGGAGAAGAAAGAAGTATCCTAAAGAGTATCCAAAGAAGACGTCTCAAATGGAGAAGAAAGGGAGAAGAAAGAAATATCTTAAAGTGTATGCAAAGAAGACGTGTCAAATGCAGAAGAAAGGGAGAAGAAAGAAGTATCCTAAAGAGTATGCAAAGAATACTTCTCAAATGGAGATGAAAAGGGAGAAGAAAGAAATATCTGTATGCAAAAGAGTCGTCTCAAATAGAGAGAAAAGGGAGAAGAAAGAAGTATCCTAAAGAGTATGCAAAGAAGACGTCTCAAATGGAGATGAAAGGGAGAAGAAGTATCCTAAAGAGTATGCAAAGAAGCCGTCTCAAATGGAGATGAAGTATCCTAAAGAGTATGCAAAGAAGACGTCTCAAATGGAGATGAAAGGGAGAAGAAGTATTATAAAGAGTATGCAAAGAATAGTCTCAAATGGATGGGACATCTTCTTCGACATAATGTTTTACTAATCATTATAATAGAGAGCAAGATCGGTAGGAAAAAAGCAAAGGATAGCCCAAGAATGACTTTTATCAAACAATTGCGCAATGATTCAGGAACGTGAAGGTATGGAGAGATTTTGAAAAGGATTGCGGAAGTACTGGCCATGTAAATGTGCTCTGACCTACCAGTCTGAGAACTGAAGGATCATAATCATGATGATTATAGTAACACATTTTAAATAAATCTTTCTATTCATTTAAATGAAATTCGGGGATCAGTTTTAAGGGATGGGTGGAATGGAGACCAAAACAAATTGGCCTAAGTTTTAAGTTGAACCATAATTAAGTTACGTATCAAATTTGACGGAAATCCGTCCGACCGTTTTAACGTGATGCGCCTACTGAGAACCGGAAAATGGTTAACAAATTGCAAAAATATTGAAGTTGAATAGTAATATTTCGCATGCGATAGTAATTAAAAGTTTTCAAGTAAAATATTCAAATAAATAATTCTATTTCTTTTATAGCTTCATCCCGCAGCTAAAAAGAATGACTGTTCACATAATATAATCTTTATTGTTTAGAATATTTTTTTGAAATATTTATAAACAAGCCGGGTACCGTCGCTTCGCTTGGGAACCCTTGTGTACATAACATAAAAAAAAAAACTTTATTTATTTAGCAAATTCCCCATCCCGTGGGAATTTCGAAAAATCCGGCCTTATTCCTTGTCTACATCATAAAGGAACCTCTGTGGAACATTTCAGCTTTCTAGGTCCAAGGGTTTGGGCTGGGCGTTGATGAGTCAGTGAGTGAGTGAGTGAGTAAGGACTTTTCTTTTTATATAGGTAGATTATCTTAGGCACTCTTGAAAGTTTAAATGCAAATTGAAATGAAAAAAAAAAGTATTTTCTTCTACATTATGTAATGTGTAACAAGTGCATTGCTGCTTCAAATGCGAAATATTGAATGATTCGAAAGCTATTTTTCTTGTGAATTAGAACCATAATTTCAAAAGACAAACGAAGTCATATTGAAAAAAAATTTCAATGTGAAATCGTAAATCGACAAGGAGAGAAAAGGAATCTGGTGAGATATAAGATTTACAGAATGGTACGATGAAATCACGATAGTGAGAATCCTTGATTTTTTTCCAAAAGAATTAGCTTTTAATTAATATTTACTTAGCTTAGTGAATGTAACTTTTGAAGTTAGTAAGACTGCAGGGATTTGAGATGGATTAACTGACGTTAGACCCATTGGAGGTCAGTCTTATTTATCCGATTTCAATTGTTGGGACTACACTATTGTGAAAACGACAGAAGAATGATACAAAAATAAAGATTTCACGGACCTTTTTTTTTCCTTTGCCTACAGGGAAGATAATCCCTTTTTATGTCGAAGGCAACCCAGTAATAAAAAGATTATTGGCGCCAACCAGAGACGCCTTCGTCATGTGAAATGTAAGTAGTAAGAAAAACACAATGCATAATATGTTCTCAAGTCAAAGTTTTCGCGAAAAAGCAGAAAAACGGCATTCGCTGTTTGACTCCAATTCGAGACCTTGCAGATAATCGTGGACTGTGACTAGTCCAAAATATTTCGGAGACATAAAAAAAAGATCCTTCCTTAGATAAACTTTTTATTGCTGTAGAAATCTTTGAATCTTTGTTCTTTTTCGATTCTTACCATTATTGCTAAAGACGTAAAGATTTGATATGAATACAGTTATTTGAAGAAAATACCAAATTGTTGCTGCTGTTAATGTTCTTGTGACTCATATTACAGGTAAAGTGGTTTGCTATCAAAGATAAAGAATATTTCGCACGATTTCACTAGCCCAAACAAACTGATATTATCGGTGCAAGAAAGCTTCATAAAATAATTCGTAATTTGTAATTCGAAATAGGCTACAATTGACATCAAACTGATAGATAGTAGAACTGTTGTCTTAAGAAAATAAAAGCAAGTGAAATAAAATAAAAAATGAGTTTGCAATAAAAAGTTGCAGAATATTTTTGATTATGACAAAAAAAATGAAAGGATTAGGGAGGAGTTTTGTGGTATTTTTTTAAAATTTGCAAATTCTTAAAATTTCAAACTATTTTATGGAATGATTAGCATATGTGTAAGAAATGAAAACTCATTCTGGAATTCATAATTTTTTATAACTATTATACGACTAGCCGGGTACCGTCGCTTCGCTCCGGAACCCTTGAATCTATAGCATTAAAAAAAAAAAAAACTTTACTTATTTAGCAAATTAATACTGAGATCGGAGAATATACGACCTCCCAGCCCGTTGTGGCCATCTCCACTTAACTCAGGTGTATTGTGGGTTGGCGCCACACACCTGGGGTTGCCGCCATACACTTCATCGTCAGTTTGCCAGATTATTCCCTATCCCGTAAGAATTTCAAAAAATCCGGCCTTATTCCTTGTCTACATCATAAAGGAAACCTCTGTGCAAAATTTCAGCTTTCTAGGTCCAAAGGTTTGGGGTGGGCGTTGATGAGTCAGTCAGTCAGTGAGTCAGGACTTTTCTTTTTATATATGTAGATTTTCATGAATTTTGTTTTGTTAACATCATTGATTAGTTCTTTATAGATTATATTTGGATCTGTTATTTTCTCATTTTCAACTCTTATCCGATTCGTTCTTTACATATTATTCCTGATGTTTTGATATCATGTTTATTTAAGAAAATATGATCTATATTTGTTTTCGTATTTCCATGAATTGTACAGTTGTTTCTTGTTGTTCCTTAAAGACGATTTTTGAAACCATTATTGCACATAAGTTTTACGTATTTCTGTACTGCATTGTTTTTATTCATTTTGAAAATATCTATATTTACGTCGCCAATCAGTATAGTTGGACAGTTGTTTAATATATTTTCATTTTTTATGAATAGATTCTCTATTTCAGTAACATTTTAGTAATTTGTAATTTAACATTTTGCTTACAGAATGACAGACAGAATAACGTTTTTATAATATACAGGGTGTTTCAAAAATACACGGCATAATTTCAGGTATGTATTTCCCACATGTAGACAATCAAAATAGTTCATTACAACATATGTCCGGAAATGCTTCATTTCCGAGTTATGGCCTTCACAACATTGAAAATCACCGGAACGTTTTTCGTTCCGCCGGTCGTTGCCATTACAGAAGATGTTCAAAATGACCACCTCCTGCTTGAATACAGACCTCACATCGATGTCTCATTGAACGTTTTTCTTTCCGCAGGTCGTTGCCGTCAAAGGACACATTAAGAGGGCACTCTGACAGATCATTCCGAGGCGAAGGTTAAATTCAGTGGTGTGTTTGGCGTTCGACTGTGTGTCATGTACACAAATCAGGAGCTGGCAGAGATGCACTTCATGTACGGTAAGGCAGACGGCAATGCTGCGCTGGCTCGTCGTTTGTACCAGGAGAGGTACCCACAGCGACAATGTCCAGATCGGAAGACATTTGTAAGTCTCCATCACCGTCTGTGCGAGTATGGAAAATTTCACTCTCCTGGATTGGGAAGGGGACGACCAAGGTCTACAACTCCAGAAGAACAGGAGGAGATTCTGGAGACTGTGAACAGAACTCCTTCTGTCAGCACACGAAGGTTAGCGTTGCAAGTGAATGTTCCCCATACGACTGTCTGGAGACTGCTGAAAGAGCATCAATTGTATCCTTATCATTTGCAACGTGTACAGGCGCTGTCACCAGCAGATTACCCTGCACGAGTTAGGTTCTGTCAGTGGTTCTTGCAGCAGTGTGCTGCAAATCCGAACTTTCCTGCCTTAGTATTATTTACAGATGAAGCACAGTTCACACGAGATGGCATAACAAATTTCCACAATCAGCATGTATGGGCGTATGAAAACCCAAATGCAACTGTTGTATCTCATCACCAGGTGCGGTTCTCCCTCAACATGTGGGCCGGTATCATTGGTGATCGATTAGTTGGACCCCATGTACTTGTAAACAGACTTACGGGGCAGGCGTACACAAACTTCCTGGAAAACACCATACCTCATGTTTATGACGACACTCCACTGATCGATCGTCAGCACGCTCACTTCTTGCATGACGGCGCTCCTGCACACTTCAGTCGTACGGCTCGCCGGTACTTGGATCGAACGTTTCCTGATCGATGGATAGGTAGAGGTGGCCCAATTGCTTGGCCTCCACGCTCACCTGATCTGAACCCTCTCGATTTCTACTTGTGGGGCCATTTAAAATCATTGGTTTATTCGTCTCCGGTGCCTGATTTGGAATCCCTTCGGAATCGAATTGTGGCACGTTCTGAGGACATACGCAACATTCCTGGAGTGTGGGATCGTGTTCGCAGGTCATTGAGACATCGATGTGAGGTCTGTATTCAAGCAGGAGGTGGTCATTTTGAACATCTTCTGTAATGGCAACGACCGGCGGAACGAAAAACGTTCCGGTGATTTTCAATGTTGTGAAGGCCATAACTCGGAAATGAAGCATTTCCGGACATATGTTGTAATGAACTATTTTGATTGTCTACATGTGGGAAATACATACCTGAAATTATGCCGTGTATTTTTGAAACACTACACAAAGGAATTATAATATATTTCAAGTAATGTTTTAAATGAAATGTAGTAGTTCCAAGCAATAATGGGAAATTTTTCATAAAATTCTTCCTACTAATGTTGATTCTACTAAATTATAAGGATTAAGCATTTAAAATATGTATATGGCACTCTTTTCACTGGGATAACCGTTTCAATACGTCTTGGAGATATTCTCAAAATTTCTTATTAATTTCAATTCCAAATAATTTGACAAAGTATAAAGCAAATTGTATTCTTTAAATTTGGAGTGAATGAGAAAAACAAACAAAAAAAGAACACAACAATGCTTCACTCCTTCAAAAAAAAACAAAAAAACAAGCAAACCCTTCTGTTTCCTTTTGTTAAGGAAAATAAATGATAGCTTATTATTATTAAAATTGTTAGAGAAATTAACTACAAAATTTGCAGCTTAACTTTAATTAGTAGGCATATTTATTTATTGAGATAACCCCGCTTTAAGCGAATTCATGTATTAATAGCTTTTGGAATTAGGTCCGAATCCATGGACCAAATTTGAGCGAAGTTCAGTAGAGAATTTCCATTTAGTAGCAATCTTCAGCCACTATATTTCTAGCTCTCTTAGAGATGAAGTTTTGAAGATATCTTTAGCTTGAGATTTACTGGCAACGTATTTTGGAGGCTATTTGGTCCTTATTTTCTAAATGCCCATATGTATCAAAATGAACAGGAATTTATTTTTAGTAATCTAAAAAGTGTTTTCGATGCTTAGTAATCGAAAGAATTATTTATCAATTGACTTTTAGAGGGTTCAGGTCTCAAAAAATTGAAGTAATGTTGGCAACAATTTGCTGTGCAAAGAATGTGTAAATGTTCCGACTGAGCGCCGGAGAAAACACTACTCAGATTATCCGTTGGATGGAAATTGATAATTTCTGTGAATATTTTCGGTTTAAATGATTAAAATGTATCTACAAAATAATATCTTCACCAACTTTTTCTACATTAAGATTGCAACATTTCAGTCCGATAAATTTCAGATATTAGTTGAACATCTTACAATGTGCAAAGGTCGTAGGTCCTTCCAAACAAACTCAGCTCATACAATCAGACTATCCCTCTGGGAAGAATGTTGGTTCGTGTCCAATGTAACCTGTTTTGGATATCATTCCATTTCAAGATACCTACATTCAATGGTTAAACGAACATACCACCAGCACAGGCAACATATTTGTGAATCTTTGTGAATCTTTCAAATAACAGTTGAAAATTTGGTGGCGGTAAAGAAGTATTGCTACGCTGTTCTTCTTGCTTCCCTATAATTGTCATTATACAGAGTTGTACCGCTAACACGAAGGTCGGGATCTCCTAACGACAGTTTGGGTTGTTTAGAATTCCGTCCACAGCCTTGAGATAACAAAATGGTTGGTGTCCAATCTGGCCGCTTCTGTAATTGTTTGGCGGTCCTCCAACCTTCCAAAGGTTTTTCATCGATTTAGTCCTTAGAGTCATAACGAAGCCATTGACCAGAATGGCAAGTATCGTTCAATTGGAAATGATTGAACGTTGCAGAAAACCATGCATTTTACGAAACGTCTTATTGAAGACCTAACAAGGAATCTGATTTGCAAAATCGCGGATTAGCATTTTACTCTTTTTAATTTATGCATTGCATTATGAAAGAAAAATGCAAATTCTGTCGAAAATCATAACTAATTATTTTACTAACTAACGTGTATTATTTATTTATTTTATTCATTGTAATCATGAAGTAATATTATTATATGTATTACTATTAGTATGTTTTCGTAATTTTTGTAGTAAATATGAGACTTTTATTATATATTACATTATATTATATTATATTATCTTATTATTACATTATGTGAATAAAAAATCTTCTAGAGTAAATTTACTATGCCATTATCATCATACATCGGTAGCATTTAATCTTCTCCAATCAACCGTACAAGAAGAATTTGAGAAAAGAGTCATCCCCACACTTGCCCTCCTTAAACCCGGAAAAGAAACGATAACCATTTGATGGAGACGCAACAACCAGACAAATCCTCGAACTATAAAGATCCTTAGTGGTTGAGCTACCGAACACCTAATGACCTGTATAAGTAAGGTAATTTATCAGGAATGGAAAACAAAGGGCGGATTTTCGACTCTAGAACTCTGATCATCTGTCTGTGTATCTATGCCCCGAGAGAATTTGAAGTTCGAATGAAGCTTAAAACAGTCTTTTAATGAAAAATTAAGGAACTTTTAATAAATAAATAATTTATAACCTTTTGATAAATAATTTGGTCTATCTGAATTTTAAGACTAATGTAGAAAAATGCCAGTTATAAAAAAAAAAAAAAACTACAGTAACTGTAGGAACATTATGTTAACTTTATTTAAGTTTAGCGAAAAAAAAAAGAAATTATAAAATAATCATCAAAATTAGGAAGAGAATCCCAGTTCAACAGTCGAGATTACATTATTCCTGAACAAAGCCTTGATATGATAAACTGATGAGAATTAAATTTAAAGATTTCTTGAAAAGAGGAAATTAGAATTTTGAAGGTTTAATTAGACATTAATATATAGAAATGATTCTTTTCAGTTTATAACTTTGTCAAAATAAATTACTAAGACATAGAAAACAAAGACAAACTTACATTTACAAAAGCAGGGTTTTTTGCTTGGTTTTTTTTTTTTGTTATTTTTATTCATGAATAATATTGAATTTTATGACTAGTGAGAAAATGACTTAATATCTGTTATTTTGATCCAATGTCGACTTTCACCTTTACAGCAGCATTAGATTAAGTATCAGAATATTATCTTCAAGCTAATGCTCTAAAGAAACACTGAAATTAAATGGAAATTTATGTAAAGTAAATTATTTTGCTTAGTTCTTCTTCTGAGAGTTTTTGATCGTTCAATTGGAAATGATTGAACGTTGTAGAAAACTACACATTTTATGAAATATCTGAAAAACCTAAACATCAATAAAATGTTATGAATGAACGACGACAAATCTTGCTTATTTGTTTTTTCCTAAAATAAATATCATCTCTTTTAACGAAATCAATAACTAATTCCTAGTACTGATGTAATCTTAATGCTTTTTTTAAATAATGAGAGGTAAAAGCATTTGTCATCTTTTAATTCATATATATTGAAAAAATGCTTTGGATGTCAAAATTTCAATAGATTATAGCTGAAGAGTTTTCTTAGCATTAGTTCAGTTCTCAATATAGTTCTGAAAATCAAGGAAGACTAGAATGATTTAACAAAATCTCATTCTTTATTGGAACAAGTACAATTTATTTTCTATACTATAAATATTGTGTATTTTATTAATGAAAACGTTCAATCTTACCAAACATTTATAAAATAATAAAAGCAAACAGTGCTTCATTTTTTTCTGATGATTATTGTAGATGTTCTGCAGTACATTAGGGAACAAAATACATGAGAAGATGTATGTTCTATTCTATGACAAAACATTTCAGTGATTTTTGAATGTATAAAGTTTTTCGCTGTGTAGCACTGAAAAGCAATCGTATCCTCCATGCGTTTATGCACAATGGCTTTGCGCTACCAATTTTAAATTTTAAAATTTCTTTCTTTTAAACCAAAATAGTTGCGTTTATTTACAGTCAAGTTAAAAAATTGAAGTTAATAGATTAAAATTAATTGAATTAATAGAAAAGTTATGTACTCGTTTAAAATTTAACACAATGGCTTTTTTAATTAGCTTTCTTTTTTTTAATAAATGATTTAGCTTAAATACGTTTAATTTTTTTCGTAACTTATTCTAAGTTATTTGAGACGTAATAATCATGGAATTTTATTGTTTTATTATTGCTTTTTTATTTTATTATTATCCATAAAAAAATATAAAAGTTTTGTTCTACAAGTTTTATTATAGCGTTTTTAGAACCATTTAATATTTCAGAATTTTCATTCTTCCAATAATTTGCCGTTTACAGAATCTATTGCCCTCAATATAAACTATCACCATCAAACATGAAGCATTACTTACTGGAAAAAATTCCTGATTATTTTTCTCTACTGCAAAGATAGCATGAAGATGAATCTTGATTGCTTCTAAAATACGATTCACAAAGAAGAAGAAATTCTTTCCGATAGAAATGGAAATTGGAATCTCGAAGGCATGCAGCATTCCATCGTCTCCGTTAATGTATATTTTTCGGATATCGCTCGTATTGCCATCTGGTTTGTGTCATTCCCTCAGACTTATTAAAAGCACTCGTTATGATTCGGAAATTTATTCTTAAGGCTGATGCTAAATCTATTTCTCTCTTTTCTACAGATTCAAGTCACAACCTCCGCAATAAGGATTTCGACAATAGCAGTTTCGAAATGCATTATCTAACATTCACGAATAAGATTACTATGAAACGATCTCAGAAATATGTTCATAAATTCAATGTATTTTGCTTTAAAGTTGTAATCTTTAGTGTAAAAATGAAGACTTATAACAAAGATAATCTTAATAAAATAAGATAACTACATATAGTTATAGTAATAGTATGAAAAACTGCTTAGTTTTCCCAAGAGGTATCTCAGGTAACTGAGGAGATTGCAAGTTATTTACTCTTGAGATAAAATTTATGGATTTAAATCAAAGCTCTTTACTTTAGTTGATACTTTCTAAATTGGATTGACTTATTAAATGTTATTTGCATTTTGTTTTTGTGTAATATTATTCAATTAGTTGTTGTGTATGCCTGAATCTGAATTCGAATCCCTGGACTGGCAAAAATATTTCTTTTTTTTTTTTTCTTCGTTGCTTTCTTTCCTTCCGGTTGTCTATGGCCATTGCTAAAAAGTAAAGTTTGTATAAAAGGTATCGCAACATTAGTTGAATGTATTCACTGCCCTATTCAATTAAAAAAAATATATATACAGGGTGGCCGGGAAGTTCCATAGTAATAAATAGTAATAAATGTAAAAATTTAGTATTGAGTGTTATTTCAATTGTTGACATTAGAATGCAGGTGTTCGTGCTGGAATGCAGATGGTATTATTGGTTGGTATTATTAGTGCGTTCGAGGAAGGGTATGAGTATTACAGTCAATCAGATTGCAGTGTTTAGCCATAGCAGACGTAAGCGATAATAGTTACACTATTGAGGAGCGGTCAGTGGTAAGTGTGTGGATGCACGAACGACAACACAGGACAGAAAATGAGACAAATAATTGGAGTATTCCAGGAAAGATTTAATAATGCCTCGAAAAGCGACAATGCTCAATTTTCTAAACTTTCTCCATAAAACTTAAATTATATTTATTGTAAAATATCCATACCTGGAGTGTTTTGGATTTTTTTTATGTGGTTATTCATAAATTTTAATTCAGATTGTCTCTCAACGTCAGAATCGGATACTTGAAAATAAGTTAGAAATAATATCATTTCAATTTCAAAAATATCGCTTTTTTTCTTATCATTTGTTATGAAAGAAGACATTAATCTATTCTAAGTAATTATTTTATTGACAGATATATTATTCCTGCTTAGGAAGAATATGAGACTTAACGAAAACTAAATGCGTTTAACAAATTACGGATTTTAATATTAACAATGGAATTTACAACTGTTCTTTGCGGCGAAAGTTAACAGCTACATTAAATTTCATAGGAATCTCTATATGGTTTTCAGCAAAGAAGAATATTTAGTTCGACATGAGCATTCAAAAGCCATCTGTTTAAAATCTGTAAAATTTGATTTGTAAAATATAAATGGCCTGTAAAATAATTTGTACGGCATAACTTACTTCTGTTAGTGACGAACGAAGATTTTAAAAAATTCGAGCAAAGAGTTGTTTATAGAACTAAACAGATATCTTCAAATAATTGAGACTAAAAAATATCTTTCCTATCTTTAATTAAAGCCATAAATTTGCAAACTTTCTACTTTATAGAAAATTTTACTAAGGTCTCACATAACTTTTTTTAAATAAAATTTTAATGAAATCAAAGACTTGTGTTATGGACTTAAGGAAAGATAGGCTAGAATTATTCTCTACTTCTAATCACAATATTGTAACAGTTTCTATGTAAATCTAATCACAATATTGTAACAGTTTCTATGTAAATATTTTTAGAAATCATTTGTTTGTATTTTTGTAGAAAGTATTTATCTGTATATATCTGTATTTTAAGCGTTAACCATTATTTATTTTAAAACATTCGTTTTCTATTTCCTAATTACTAATGTTCTGTTTATTTTTAAATTGTTTTCCGTTGAAGCCGTTTTGAATCAGTTAATTAATTTAATTTCGTTATGTTTTTATCCAATCATTATGTATATTTTTAATTACTTAGCCAATCAAATGAAACTATGTATAATCTATAAAAACCAATGAATAAATTTATAAATAAATAAATTTAATAAATTAATTCAGTTCAGTTCCCGAACTTGACTCATTGTTTTTCCATCTCAACGACTCTGTCAAAATTAGACCTACGATATTATTTTAGAAAGCTAGGTGATAATAATTTATTCTAAAGAAAGGTTGGACATCTAGTGGGCAGCTAATCTTATTCCACACCTTCTCATGCTGCCCACTAT
>JAFIDM010009631.1:156600300-156612115 GCA_023159025.1 Thereuonema tuberculata
ATATGTAGCTGGTTGTCGATAGTAAAATTAGCTGCTAGCCAACATCAGATTTAGAAACAAAACCGCTAATTTGTTATTATTGACTTTTAGCAAATATGTCAGCTTCTCGGAATTACATTTTCGAGCACATACACAAATCCACCCTAATTAATAAACATATTTAGGTTTCCCAGGATTTTAATTGTTCAGAAATTTATTGGACACCCTCAAAGTTATCAAAATATTCAGAGTTGGCCCTCAATGACAAGGAAATTGACCATCCTAACCCTAAACCAATTATCAAACATCTACAATCAATTTTTATAATCTAGTTCTCCATAAAGCAATTGAAAATTCGCTAATTTCAATATACATTTGATTATTTGCAAAGGTAAATCGTATTGCAAACAAAATTGAAACTTTATGTCGACAAAACTATCAAACAGCTTCTACATATTTTTAAAACAAACGAAAATCGTAATCATGAAGTAATTATTCTTCTTCAAACGATTAATTACCACGATACTTTTAAACAAATTAATACTTATATATAAATTCATCGTCAAATTTAACCATTCAAGAGTCATATTTATTCAGTGATTGTCTATAATCATTGTAGTCTGACTTAAAACATACATAGTGGAATGGGAAATGAATCAAAACTGTTCAACTGAAGTTGAAATATTTCATTAGGATGATAGTTATGTCAAACAGCTGCGAACTCATTTACAAAATATTTATAAGTAGAATGGAAAACACTAAATTACAAATGGATGTAATTACATTAGGAAACAAGAATTGAAACTGATTATTTGTTTCTTTTCATAATTTATGTAATGTAATATTAGATTAATCTTTTTGTTTAAAAGAAATAAGAAAACATAATTAAAAAATGATAGTTCCATAATGTAAAAATAATAAGTAGAACCAATAAATAGTTCCAAAAGAGATTCCAACCTTTAAAATTTTCTTCCTTCTCGTTTTAAAATTTCAATTTTCTACCTCTTGTTCTAATTAGTAATATTATATAAGAGTTAGAAACCTATTTTACTAAACACTGAAGTAAACAGACTTCAAACAACAGTTAATAATACATTAGAAGATGAAGCAATTTCAGAAAACAAGAAAATTACAGATCGCATATAGCGATGGAAACACCCAATAACAGTAAATAATCTAGGCGTATCAGCAAACTTCAGTTTGTCGAGAGAAACAGTGGCTTGTAACATAATAACAGCTGTGTAACACTCCTCGATGTAGGTCCAGTATGTATCAAAATCAATATGAAGTTATGTAGCACACTGATTAATATCAATCACTATTGAAGTTTCAGCTTTCTAAGTTAAGTTGATTTTCATTCTGGTGATTGTACAGCTTCATAACTGATGGTCCAACGCATTTAATCAATGGAGTTCTTGAATTGTTTGCTAGGGAAAAAAATATCATATTGTGTCGTAGAACGAAGACGTATTTGTAAGTCCTTACCAATAGGTCCAACAATTGAATTATCTTCCTATAATAACCTAAAGTAAGACTTAAAATTATTACTTTAAAATTACTTTTTTATTTTTATTTTCCTTTATTGAACATTAAGGGTGAAATGATTACATGAAATCTATAGTATCGTTAGAATCGTCAGATGAAATCTAAAAATACTCTTTGATTTCTATTCAATGAATTGTGTTTTATAGAGTTATAGAAGTCCTGCAATTTTAAATCCTTCTTTTCGTCGTTATTGATTTGAGAAACCGTAATGCAATCACTATTACATAATGAGAAACATTTATTTAGAAAGTAAAAAAAAATCTCATTCATAAATAAATTCAGGATGGGCTTAAGCTTTTTCATTTGAAAACGGATTTGTCTGAATTCTATGCCTCCAAACCCAAAGAAGAAATGAAACTGCAAGCACATTAACTATCCTTAAAAAATAATATCTTAATAGGTTTTTCTTTCGTCAATATTTGCTTCTTCTTAGGTTCGTTCAATTCCAAATAAAGGTTCCATTTTTCTTATATTAATCAAGCAACATGTTTTATCTATAAGAAAACAAAGTTCATTTCAATTAATTTTAACTCTAGTAAAGAATCAATTAGATACTAATGTGGCAAATTAAAGGATTTAAGAATATGCAAATTCTTTAAAAACTCTAGAATAACTCATTAAAAAAAATGAGGGAGGGGGGACGGATGATTATCTTTCAGTATCGATTTTCTTAAAGTGAAATTCAGATATGAAAAGAATAATGTAAAAATTTCAGAAATTGACGATTGCCAGAGGGCCAGTGATTGTCTTCAGGATGACTGCGAAAATATTGGCAACTGAGACAATCATCATATCTCATGCTGCATGCGACTGAGACAGTATTTATTTTTGTGTAATACAGATTCTTCATTTCAAATTACTCAAGTTCTGTTTTTACTCTAAGTTATTATAATGACTTTCTAACAATGAGTTGCACGTCATGCTAATTTATAATGTATTATGCCTGTGTTAAGATGTTATTTATTTCAAATATAAATTTCAATATACTTAAGATATTCTGTACGGTATTATTATTAGCATCTTTTTATTAATGCAATATATTGCTGTATGAAAACGATTATTTTTAGGTCTACTGAAAAAAAAAACTTAGCTCCACATCCGGGATAGTTCCAATGTCGGTTCCGGATAAAAATAATGGACGAAATAGCATGCGCGAAGGACCGATATGACTGTAGAAAGATCATAGTTTATACAGTCAGAGCAGTAGAATTAACAGTAGTAGTACAGAATAAGTTTTCAACTGAAAATCGATTAATTTCTTTGAATCACAGGAAATGATGATTGTTTTTGTGCAATTCATTAAAATAAAATTTAATCTAACGTGGATACTTTAACAACTTTATAAAATAAATTGTAAGCACTACGTATTTTAAAGCTGTTAAAACTTTTTTTTCTTTGTTTCAATCAATGGGCAGTATTGTTCCCAGCAAATCCATACAAATTTCGATTCTTAGTGAACTAAAATCGGAAATCGTTTGGAGATGGTCAAAGTATCCTTTCGTTTGGTATACTTTGATCAGTATTAAGAATTGTGACCTTACAAAATATAACACTTAGTTTACTCAATGCTTATTACATTTAACAAATACGGGGTAAAAAGAAAAACAAAAATTATTAATTAAAAATTGAAGGTTCTTCTTATTTAGAATTTCAATTTTATCTCTAATTTTATTTAGTTCCTTAGGAAATTAACCTCTTTTCAAATTACTTATTAAAGAAACAATAACAGATTGTATAATTGTGTAGGATATTTTTTTCCGGATATATTGCATCATACATCTTCAGTAATCCATTAACATTTTTCTGCACTACGTAATGCCAGCAATTCAGATGTTTTTTTTCCCTTGAATATGAATTTTTCCAAGTTAGTATTCAATTCAGTCTTATCCAACCAAAAGACAAAATGGAAATAGTTGATTATTTTCACAACTTTAAGACTTAAAAAAGTCTGTAGTAAAAACAAAGTTTGTTTTGTCTTTGTCTTTTCTGTAATGGTTTCCACTTAGGATATTCTTTCAATATGAAAATGGTAAGACCACCTTTAATCCAAAGAATACATTGATTAATGGTCAAAGTATCGCATTTACTGATGCAATTACAAGATTAATAAATAAAATTTCATTTCTAAAAGAAAACTAAATTTACCCTTAAACAAATTGCATCTTTTGTTTATCTGTTTATCACAAAAACAAACAGATCATTATTATATTACCTATATCAGATATTGGAACAATTGATCTGCTTTATATGCCTTCGATTTTTCAAAACCAAAATATTGAAATGTGTTATAATCATTAATCAGACATATTTATTATTGTCCTACAGTAATCCTTGGTCTCACTATGAAGCACACCAAGAACTTACCAAGAATACAAAAGTTTGTCATAAGTTGACGTTAAAAGGGTTTCTAATAGATTATTAACACAGGTTAAAGATAAGACAAAAAGGTAAGATTGTTTTATTTGTAATCTTGCTATCAAAATTTATCATGTGTAAAACTAATGAAATGATACTTAAAGAAAAACATCACTGATATGCAATTGAAAATCTTATCCACAAAAATAGTACCGAAAGACTTTGTATACTATTGTTCATGCCTAATAATGGAACAGCTATAATTTCAGCCTCTTTGAAGGTTAGCTATAGTACTGAGAATATAATAACACTATTATGAGAAAATAATCGCTTATTTATCTGAAAAATGACTCCTTGTAGAAACGTTGATGTTTTGATTCGTGTCTTATTGTTGTTTATATTTTCTAAGCATAAGTTCTGTTCTCGGAAGTTTGTTTTCACCTGAAGTAATCGAAACTAATCACGGGAAAACTAACAAGTTTCTTTTACATCAGATATTCTAGATGATTAGCGTTAATTGCAAACCTTAAAACCAGTGTAGTTTTTTTCAGCGTTTTTTATAATATACACATCTTAATTTTTTGTCAATTTTTGCGCAGAAGGTTTTCACCAACTGTCTCTAATACAATTTCTTTATGTCAACAAAGACTTCTCAGATAAGATGATAGAAAATTTCAACGCTTTCAGTTTTTGCCAGAAGATATATGCAGTGCTCACCAAGAAGCGGTGGCAAGAAGGAAGCCACATAAAAAAAAGGAAAAAAATGAAGAAAATTCTGCCATTTTAAAAAAGATAAGAATTTGTACACATAGAACTGAAAAGAACTCTCAACGCTGTAATTATCACAAAAATACATCTTGGGCATTCGTTTGGTAATCATACATCGATAACATTACAAATATAATTAGTTCAGGAAATATTGGTTCAGAAAAACTTTTACTTAAAGTTATACAAAATTGTTGTGACAAAAACTCCTTTCGAAACTTGAAATTATGTGATGCGATACTGTCCAAACAATAAGCACAGCATAAACTAAATGCCTAATGGCGGCTTATTCTGTTTAAAAATGTCTATTGAGATTTATTAACTATACACTGTACAAAAAGATAAAGCATTTTGAATTATTAAGAGATTAATCACTTCCCCTTTTACATATATTGTGCATTCTATTATTGTGAAAAGTTTTTAGGATCTGATGGCATCAGCAAAACTAAAGTAAGAATAACATACTGTTTATGGAAAATGCAACGCATAGGAGAATTGAACCGATATGACTAAACTTTGCTTGTTTGGAGAAAACGTTGGAGAAGTAAGGAGCAGGTGTATCGACTGAACGACTCAGCCTACGTAGAATATCGTCTATAAATAAAGTGTATATATAAAGTTTTAGTAATAAACGTGCAACCTGTAGAAAACGAGAACAATACTTGCAGGTCCAATGGCAAGATGAAAAGTCAGAAGAAAATACAGCCAATAGTGAAAGTCACAATGCAAGTATGGTTGTTAAAGTTATTAAGTAAACTGTACCACAACAGGTCATGCAGGAACTGGGATGCGCGAGACTAGTTGAGATCAGATGGTCAAACCGACGCTGGCCCTCGTTTAATCCCCGAGTAAGAAACTCAGTACATATTCGACAGAGGGATAGGTGAACCCTAGGCTCTGTCTGGAGGAGAATAAACGTGGAAAAAATCACCGACCATCGCGGGGATTAATTGAATCCTGGCTCTTCCAGTCCAGCACCTAAACCATTGGGGTACCGTACCTGCCGAGTACGGTTGCAATATGTAAAACTTAAGTGATTGGTTACAAACAGGAAGATCTCAATTAACTTGATACATATTGGATCAGGAAATAATAAGTTAGGTCTGTTAATTTCACCATAATTAGTAGAATTTATAATTAATTCTCTTGAAAAAGACCTGAAACTTTGATTGTAGACTGAAAACCAGTTTCTTATTGATTTTGATAAATTTTGGATCGATTTGGAAGTAGAGAATTTGATTACATAATTCTAGTTATCACAATAATTAAACAATTAACTACTAGAAAAACTTTATTGACACGTTTACATTATTTTAAGTAATTATTGTTTATTTGTTTGAGTAATTATTTTATGGATCTTTTATTTTATTATTTTACAGGGCCATGGGTACATCCACCAGTATCGCGAATTTAGTCTATTCTACAATCTCTAGAATATAGAAAATGCGCACACATAGACAGCCAGAAGGAGAGAAACAGAGAAGAAGAAGCAAAGGAAATACCTAAGCCTGATCACGGATTTGAACCCAGTTTCAGTTATATCAATAAGTCAGTAGTCCCACTCTGCCTGAACAGCTTTTTGATCATAATATGCATCCATTTTGAAATTGGCCCACAACAATTTTTTTGTTTATTAATAATTATCATATAAACATCATCTACATCGTATTTAACAATATTTAGGAAATGAAAATATTCAGGGTTTTGCTAGATTGGGTCGAGCTGTTTCTCTATTGCAGTAAGAATGGCAAGCTTTTCATTTATGATAAATTTACAAGAGAAAAGCTCTGATGGTAGCTACCCTCCTAAATTAAATTCGTGCAAAACGCAATGAAATGTTTGCGAAAATGAAAATGTTGAGCATTGTAATGAAATTGTCGTTATTCAAGTCTCTTGAGAGAGAGCTCACTGTATTTTCCAGCAAAAGTCATTAAGTGCCATCACTGCCTTGAAATTAACAAATGTGTAAAAAACTATTCTGGCAATGAAAGCGAAACCTTTATTTACCGAAAAACTTACGAGAAAGCGGAAAGCTGCTTAAAAATTGCGTACAAAGAGCAATCTGCCAGAAACTGACAAATTACAGTTAAATTTTGTCGTCAACTTTGTCAAGAAACATTGATAAAAATTAACGAAAGTTTTTGTGTCACCAAGAAATTCTACAGAACCTCTGCGAAATCATTAAATGCTTTAGTGAATTCTATGCAGAAATGCCACTTAATTTTACGATGAAACAATAAAAAAACTTATAAAATACATTATAAGAATTATTTTTAGTTTATTTATTTTTTTATAATTTAGTTTTGGAGGTTCCATATTTTTTCCTACTGCTGCTTCTATTAACCTCCGCAATGAGACATGGTTGTTTGATTGTTTGCTCACTCTTAACTGATGATCGGCAATTTCCCGTGAAACAGCTGTTTTGGGATGTCACTCGTAAACACTGGCTCTGAACTTTTAATGTGTTTATATATTTTTAGGCGCTTTTTATTTATTTAATGCGCATAGATAATTCATTGAGGCTAGTAGAGGCCAGCGCATGATTTTTTTTTATTGTTTTTTATTGTTTATTATTTATTTCTTGTTTTTAGTTTAGATTTTAGAGGTTCCATATTTTCTCCTACTGCAACTTATAAAATATTTAACACAAGTACAGAAAACAACGTATTAATTCCTCAGAAAATGGGAGAAATTGATTTCTGAGGAAAACAGAAATAAACCTAAATAGATAATTAAAAGGTAAAATACTTCATTCTAGAGTTTAAATGATTCTCTATTTATCAGAAAAATGCAAATAATGATTCATTGCAATTAATTATTTCCTTATCAAAATAAGAAACACAATACCCTCATCGAATCAATCTTGGTGCTGTTTAATGGCAAAAGGTTCGAAGGTTTTCTGTCAAAAATCTGTAGTGTTGATAGATAAAGCAGCACCTTAAAGTGATATCGTTAACTGATGGAAAACAGTTTCCGAACATCTCTGTACTTACAGTTACCTGAAACAACATTTAGAAAAGAGGATAGTCAGAGTATCAATTTTTTAGCTCAGGATTACGCCACACTTTCTGAACAATTGACAATTTTTTTCAAGGGTCTAAATTTAAATTGTATTAAAAATTAAATTTCTGAATATTTTCCAGTTAAAACCTAGAAATTGTATAATACTCTGAAAATTGTTATCGCTGTTATTAATTCTACTATCGTTTTATTATTGCATTTTTGATTATTACATTTTTCTTAAATGTGAAGAGTCAGTGAAAACTTGTTAAACAAGCGTATTCGTTTATTTGTTTATTATTATTATTATTATTATTATTATTATGTTTGTATGTTTCAAACCTTGGGTTTCCCCAGCAAAAACAATATGGCGGGTCAAGGACCAAAGCACATACTGCCAAGTGTAAAGACGTGTGCGAAAATGATTAGGGATGTGTGGTTGTGTCCATAAATTTCCTAACTACGCGTGTAGTGTTGAGTACCACAGCCTTCTGCAGTTGTGCATAAGTGTTTTTGTGAAGTCCTAGTGTGCTGAGACTGTGGTGCAATGTGTGAGGCACCAGACCAGTGGCAGACAGAACGATGGGTACAACACGTACTCGATCCTGCCTCCACTGCTTCTGGAGCTCGTGTGCTAGATCAGTGTATTTACTGATCTTGTCTGCGAGAGTTTTCTGCATGTTCTTGCTGATAGGCACTGCAATATCAATTAGATATGTCTGTTTGTTGACCTTATCAACAAGTGTGATGTCTGGTCTGTTGTGATGTATGGTTTTGTCTGTGTGAATGGGGCGGTCCCAGTATAGTTTATATGAGGATGACTCTAATACGCTTTGTGGTATGTACTTGTAGTACGGGACCGTGCTCTTAATAAGTGAATGTTTGTGTGCTAGTTGTTGATGAACGATCAACGCTACCTGATTGTGTCGGTGGAGGTAGTCTGTTTGAGAGAGAAGGGGACAGCCTGATATTACGTGGTCGATCGTCTCATGCGTAGTGTGGCATTTCCTGCATTTGTCGTCATGTGTGTTTGCATCGTGTAGAATGTGTTTCTTGTAGTTGCGTGTGGAGATGACTTGGTCCTGTATTGCGATCATGAACCCTTCGGTCTCCCCAAACAGCTCACCACTCGTCAGCCATCTGTTCGACGCTTCCATGTCGACATGAGGCTGGCTGAGTTCGTGATGATGTCTGCCATGGAGTTCCTTACGAGCCCATGATTCACGCAGCTGCTGAGTATGGGTGTCAGGGTTGGTGAGTGTTGGAGAAGAGTTTTCGAGGTTCAGGGGTGTGAGGTGTGTGTCAGCCTTGATATTATTATTATTATTATTATTACTATTATTATTATTATTATTATTATTATTATTATTCTAGTTGCGACCCGTGAAATATTCACGGAAGTAAAACAAATTCCACATTTTTGAAAAACACAAGATTGATATGTTCTAAGCTAATTTTTTTAGAAGCCATGACAGCCCACATGTAATTTGAATATCGGCTTTGTTAAAATAATATTATAATATTGTTAAAATAAAAAAATAAATTAATTGCCACTATCTTAATAGCCAGCTCTGCGGTTTCTAATTATGAAACATAATGGCAACCTGCTGCTCTGAAAGAATAGGCTCGTCGAAATTGAGGCAATATTAACTGAAGTAAAACAAATGCCACATTTTTTAAATACCCTGAAATTTTTGAAAAACACAAGTTTGAAAAAGATGTTCTAAGCTCATTTTTTAAAAGCCATGACTTCCGCAACAGCCCACATATAATTTGAATGACTAAGTCAAATTTTGTTAAAATAAAAGAAAATAAAAAATTGATTTACCAGTTTCAACAATAACAATAGCAATAATGAATGTCCAACAGCTAATACCAATAATCCTGTCTGGACAACAATGACGGCACGTGTTCCCCTACTTCCTTGAGTAGTGAGCCAGCGGCTACACAGCCGAAATTATGTAAAAACCGAGGTTTTACAAACTCTCTGATAAATTTTGACGAATGAACTTCTTGCATTTCAGTGGAAACTTCATTTATGTAGGAAAGAAAATCTCAATACGCTGATAAAAATTGTGTAATCGCGGTCCATTGTGCTGAAGTGGGGCGAATAGTAGAGTGCCATGTTTACAAATGCGCGTGACGTCACGACTGACATGTTCCAACGCTGCACTGTGATTGGTTATTTCTCCGACTCTGTTTACAAATTTACAAATTTACGAAGATCCGTACAATTTTTGCCTATTAATAGTATGATGATTGTGTGAATATACAGAATAGAGGTTTCTTTAAGTCTAAAAAGGCAGATCTTCCGTTTCAGTACCCAGTCTTTCATCTGCTTCACTATTCTACATTCATTTTAATTTCTTATTTTTTGAACCACTTTTGTTAATTCTAATTATGCATTCTTTTCAAATGGTAATAATTGGTTATTTTATGTCATAGAGATCTTTGTTTTATTTCTGGGGAAAAAAAAGATAAATGAACGAAATTATCGAAGATTCCATTATGTAGCAAGGTAAAGAAAACATATTAAATAAGTCTAATAATAATAATAATAATGTTCATTTTAATCCCCATTTAACAAATACAGATATCATTCGTCAGAAAATCTAATTCTTAACCTTCATCGATAAAAACATCTAATGTACAATAGTTTATTTTAATAGTATATTTAAATTCATGAATATGGCCACTTTAAAGACGTATACTATAATTTATTAATCATGAAGTACATTACATTTCAATCTGATTAATTAATTTTAATAACTTCAGTTGATGTTTATGTATTAAATTGCGGATAACTTTTATTATACAATATTTTAATTAGTATAAACAGCAGGTGGTCATTTCTGAGGGACGTCAGAGGGATTCAGTGGAAATTATGTAACTTCAATAATATGGAAACAAAAATATTAATGTAAAATCGAAGTTAAAACTTGTTTTGGGATCTTTCTATAATTAGGCATTGATTCTTCTGGTTAGTTCTGTAATATATCACTAAATTTTCACCAATTGTAACCTAAAATATCAAGTCTTACAAAAAAATATTTTAAACTTGATCGATTTTAAGTTAATCCTCTACACATTCTACTGGTAATAAATTTACTAAATTTATTAATGTAAAAAAGCACAGAAAGAAATTTTGAAATACAAGCAGAGATCATCTCTTGTCCGAGAAATGTAAATCAGAATTTTTAGAACAGGTTAAAACGCTCAAGCTCATACATACTGATTTTATGAGGCCAGAATAAAAAATATATTTCTTAGATGTTATCAACTAATAAGTGTGTATGTTAATGTATGCTTGAATTGTTTTTAGCATTTTAAAGATTTATTTTTGTTAATGAATATTCAGTCACAAGTGCGCCACTTTTGTGTGTGTGTGCGTGCTTGTGAGTTGACAGGAAGATGGATGATAACAACGGAAGATTGCTATGAATTACATTTTATTGATGTACATGATAAGCTTTATTTAGTTTATTTAAATATTCTTTTACTGGATCAAAGTATGACTAGTGCAGCAAGTTTTCTTGTTTAACTACAACAACGTTTAAAACGCATCGGTTAAGAGGAAAGCCTTTTTTTTTTCATATTAAAAATTGAACAAATTCTTCAAAATTGCTATGTAAGCAAATTAGGCAATACGCCTAGAGTTGTAAATAAGTTATAAAGCATATCATTGTAAATTTGATAACAGTTAACAGAATAACATATAAGCCAAACGAATTGTAATTGATTGCATTGTAAATTGGTATGTTGTTCGTGGGGCAATACAGTATTTATATCTATAGTTCAGACTCCTCACATATGCAGTTATTGTTACTTTATACAGATATGTGGATGGATCCTCATCGGTGGGTTAGATGATGTCCCCACCCCATAATGAGATTACATGACGGAACCTCTAGCAGTAGGTTATATTAGGGCCACTTGTTAGTATAAGATTTGGTAAAGGATTCCGGAATGGCCCAACTCCTTGGCTATCTCTAAAAATATAAATTGTTATGCGACTTTTTAAATATATATTTCTGACTTACAAGAATCAGTTGTCATTCCTGTTCTTATTACAATACAATAGTAAAAAATACGTCCAGCAAATACATTCAGTAATAATAATAATAATAATAATAATAATAATAATAATAATAATAATAATAATAATAATAAT
>JAFIDM010009631.1:156616074-156663283 GCA_023159025.1 Thereuonema tuberculata
TACCTGAAATTATGCCGTGTATTTTTGAAACACCCTGTATACTATATATATATATGTCTCGTTTCTTTTTTCTTCTAAGTCAATTACTTCTGCATCAAGTGCTTTTTAAAGGGATTTTTTTCTAAAACTATTGATTCGTGAAACAACTTCCTTTGTAGTGAATTGCGGCAAAATTTTATTCTGCCCTGTTGCAGAAAAGTTCGATATTTTTTTTATCTCCGTGTTAGCAATCTATTCTTAAAAAGCGCCAGAGTAGATTAAGTTTTTTTCGTTAGTTTTAATATACAACGATATGGGGTATTGTTTTTAAATAGAACCACTGAAAACAAGATTTAGACTAATGAAATTTATATTGAGAATAGGAGACACATAGTATTCACCGTTTTATTACTGGCCTGAAATTGTTTGGCTTCAACATAAATCACTTGAAACTTCATCTTTCCAATTACTGATTTTTGTGTCTATGGATTATTGCAAATGCAAACATTTATTAAACATGAGTATTATCTTGAGAATTCTTAGTTACAAATCTCAAGATAATTTGTTATTCTGTCTTTGCTAATGATAGAAAAATGATCAGAGTAAGTCTCTAAAATCCTTAACGAAAGATAAAAATAATTGACTCGTTTACATGAGCAACTTGAGTTGAACCAATATTTTTGCCTTAATTAATTCAAATGTCAAAACTACTAACTCAAATAAAAGAAAATTGTTTTGAACAGTTTAAAATGAAGAAACGAAGATCAAGTAAAGAACTTATTTCAAAAAATGATTAAATAAGCTTAAAATAAGCAAAAGTTTCTTACAACTCGTTTTCTCGTGTGAACGATCCAATTACTGTAGTATTCATATCTTCTGCAAATGAACAATCAAATGATTAAAGAGCATATTTTTTACTGTAATAATTAATAAAATAATTTTTAATTATCAAATTATCTTTCGATCATGTTCTTGAACAATTTCCAGAACTTGTGCATATTGAAATAACATAATTAGAGTTTTTCAGTTTTTCTTACAGGTCCTTTAAAGTAATCAGGAATATAAAATCTTGTCAATTTGATTTATTTGTTTAACAGCTGGAAGAGTTAAATAAAAGATATTCTTAAAATTTTATGAAGTATAAAAAAAAAGGTTCAAGATATTTTGAATTTATGTAATAAAAAATTCAAAATGTCATATGTCCCCTCATTTTGAATATGAAAAGACAAATAGACTGCGTTTTTGTTGTGATTAAATAAGAAATCATCCTAAGAGTTTCTTTGGTTTCGCTATCTGCTTTACATTACTCTAGGGAAAACTGATAAAAGCTCCACGTGCAAAACAGACGCAAACAAGAAAGCCACTTGGCTCAGGGGTTTACACTTGGTGCTGTAATGATAAATGAGATGAAATTTCTTTGATAGTGTTTACAAAACAAACGTTCATGGTTTGGAAAAGAAAATGAGTAAACACATGATAAAGTAAAATAAATAAGCCACATGAAGTCAAGCGATCAAGAGAAACAGCTCAATAGAACTTAAATGTTTTTGGGGGTTTTATTTTGCTTCTTTTTTTGTCTGTCTCTGTCTGTGATTATCTGTTACCTCCCTAACTTCCCAAGAAAACAACTCACTGAACAAAGATATTTATAAATAGTGAAAGACTAATATAATATAAAGATGTAAGAATATGAAAATAAGGAAATATAAACCAAAGGAATTGCTCTACTGAAAATAAGAAGACTATCTTGTTGTCGTGTCATTTCTAATTTGTAATTTGCGATGTTATATTTTCTCACTGGAGGAGATGAGAACAGACAGGTTGGAATTTATGAGAAGTGTGGAATAATCCATATTAAGAGAAGAGCCAGGGGTGAATGCCCTGCCTCCCATTTCAAATTCTGGAGAAGCAACTGACCCTGACCATAGATCAGGTAATGAATTATTCGATCTAATATTAACATATAAATTCCTAATAGGCGTATAAAATTGCAATATTATGGAAATAATTGATGGAAATAAAATGAAAAAAGTGAAAACTACAAACAGCATTTAGAAAATGCTCATAAAAATTGATTGTAATAAATTTTTATTCCATTAATAAAATTGCGACTTAATATTATACTTAACATATATGTCGAGAGAAAGATAGAGATAAAATGAAATCATGAAGTTGGAATTTCATTAATAACTAATAAGAAATCTTTGTTTAGCGGGAGCCTTTCGTCATAAATTCTCAAACACTGCCTAACAGTTAATTATAACAATTAATAAAAGAAAGCTTTTAAATAAAACTTTTCCTCTGCAACTTTTATTTCTTTCCATCTTAAGTAATATATACATAAAAGCATAAGTGCATGAATTTAAAATTACAAACATGAGAATTACAAACAAAAATCTAACGATTTAACTAACGATTTAAATTAATAATAACGTAATGGCATTTGTGTAGAATGTCATTGTAGTAATGGTAACAATGTCATTGTAATAATGGTTGTGTCGAGATCGTTGATGACCCACAGTGATCTGATTGTGAAACAGCTTTACTTCAACGTGCTTGAAAAGGTAGTAACATACGAATGATACTCAGTAATCAAAACCTCCTTGGTCTGCTTCGCCGCAATATCGCAGACTTTTGATCTTGGTCGAATATTCCTTCATCAGCTTCTTGTGTACCAGCTACAAGTCCGAGCAGTATAGGTTAGGAAGGTCCGATGTTTATTGAGGACTTAGTGGTTCTGCTTCTCCTCCTCATCTCCGCCTTCAAACTGTGTTTTTGGTTGTAGTTCCCTCTCCCGAAAGTTTGTGCTGGCTTTTTGGCTATCTCTTTCACTTTGTTGCCTAGTTTCCGTATAAAGGCAAACGACATTGATAGAATTTACTCTCTACCTTAATAATATTAATGAATGCTTGATCATCCTCCTACACTATCAATAGTTAATTCTTCCAGACAACGGGCAATATTCGACTGTTCCACATTACTGTGAAGAAAAAGAATATTGCATTTTCCATTTTCCACATGCATCAATTTATTATTACTATTTCTTTTACAATATCATCATGAGAAATCGTAAATAATATATTTAGTAAATCGTGTTAATAAATCGTCAATTATATTCATATTTATATCAAACCTATTTAGCTCATCAAAATTTCAAACCTATAAAAAGAAAGAAAAAAAATCCTGAAACATAAAAAAGGAGCAGAATGACCAAATATGAACAGAACCACGTCAGTTCACAATCAGAATGGCTTTGTGTTAGGCTGTTTGGAGGATACATTTTTATATGGTTTACTGAAAAGATTCTAAGTTTAACGATGATACAAATATGCATTGTAAATGTACTGATAATTTTTGTATAACTGTAAAAAAATTAAAAATAAGCAAACTTGCATAATATATAATTCAAATTAGCTAAAATATCTAGTTTTCAAATGGGCACAGGGGAAAAAGAGCCATATCCTTCTTTGACGTACTTATCACCTTATTTGTTCTTATTTATCCTTAATCCTTATCACAAGTGAAACAAGAAGTTCGGAAGATCTTAAAGCCTATTTCTTTAAAATTTCTTGAATTATTTCTTAAATTTCCTTTATTTTTGTTCTTTTTGAAATCTGAAAACCTACATTTATTTTAAATTACAAAATACGTTCAAATTTTCCATTTTCTGAAAAAAAAAGGATTTAAAGCCACTTATTTACTTAAATTGTCTAAACAGGATTAATATTAATTTTAATTTTAAATGCGCTCAAAGAATTAAAGATTCATTGTTTAAGAAAATGAGATGTTCAGAACAGAAAAAAAATACAGAAAATCCGTGGTTTAAATTCGAAAGCATTTCTAAGGCAACATTTATCGCCTTCTCGTGCTAATTCCTCAACAATGATTCATTTCAAAAATAAAAAGAGTTAAAGGATTGCACTTTACAGGCCATGGATATATAGGCCCCAATAATTCACGACAATAATGAAGAAGTTGGGATTAGATGGTTCGTCCGACGCTCTCCAGTCTTTAACCATCAGGAAAGAAATTTGATCCCTAATTTATATAGGGTTGAGTGAACCTTAGGAACCATCTGGAGAGAAATACTCTTGGAAAAAAGGATCGATCTCTCCTGGAACTCAATCCGACTGCTCTAGCCCTCAGTCCAGTGCATTTACCACAGAACCACGTGGTCTACCATATGAAAAAAATTTCAAATGTAAAAGTTAGGTAGTCACTAGTCTTTAAAGATGCATTATTTTCAAGATAATCCATTCTGAGGTTCGTTAAGGAGACACATATACAGACTGATTTGATGATTTCCTGTTGGGAAATACTACAAATTAGAACTAGTGTTTTTACGAAATACGAAACAGGCAAATGTTACAAAAAGAGGAGATTTCTTTCTTATGGCAATTTCAATTATTGCAAAGGCCTTTAATACTATTCCAACAACAACAGCTTAGCAGTAGATCAGAAATTGAATAAATAAGAATAGCTTTGTAAAAGAATCAATATATGCTAACTTCCTATTATACACATTACAAAGATAAGTCTAGACCAAATGAAGATTTGAAGAACAAAGTAATTGATTTTTAAGGTTAAAAATAATTGAATAAAATTATTAAATACTTATTAGGTTATCTAATAATTAATGAAGAATTTTAAAGAAATTACGTGATTAAAGTTTTCATTTTTGAAAGAATGAGCGGGCATGATACTCCATTGTTAGCAAAAACAATTTCAGATCAAAAATCAAATAAGTGAATTAAGAAAAATTTCAAAGAAATTGAACTATAAACCCAAAGCAACATTTATTTTCTCTCTGTCAGGAGTGTTGTATGATGTGAGCCGAAGTGAAGTCACAATGCTTGCAGAAACGAAAAATTTAATAACTACATATGCTACGATATTTTGCAGCTCATAAGAGTTCATTGGAGTTCAAATGAATTCAAATGAATTTCGAATTTACCATTTTGATCAATTTACTGTGTGTTTGTTTGTAAATTATCCTCACTTAACCTCACTCGTCCTACTCCACCCTGAAACAAAGTTGGAGAAGATATTTTCAGATTTATTTAAATGGAGGATGGAGCAAAGCATTTGAGAACTCAAACAATTATAGTTTACATTCTAAGATTTTTACAATATTTCATTTCTTCTCATAAATTCTGCTTTTGTAGAGCATTAGGTTTTTCAGAAGCATGAAGAAATTAGTCAAAGGTAAACTTCGAAAAACATTTTTAAAATATGTAGAATGAATAAAGGAAATAAGTTTGCTTCACAAATTTAAAAGTCAATTAATAGTGGTACAAATTTTTATTTTTTTTTATTTTTGCTGAAATAACAAAACAAAAAAATCCTATATTGGATGACTCAAATCTCAGTAGTCTTCCTGTTTGAACCAACGTAGGACTCGATTTTCCAGATCCTTCTTGTGATTACATGGTTTCACATAAAAAAATTATTAATAACTAAAAGAGTTAAGTATTTTATTTAGAACTACTGCTATGTACAGTCGGCTTGTTATGAGGCGGCTTAACTGATCCGACAACTTCACTATCTACCACCCAGAGATGTGGCATTCTGTATAAAGCAACCAGTATTACCCCGCACCATTCCTAGAAACTTGCAGACGTTGGGCTTCATTCCCGTCGCCCATCACGAGGCCTACCTTTAACAACCCAGCACCGGAGGCTCAGTCTAGAGTGGTGCCGTGCCCGAGAGACCGTGCTCTTGAATAGCCTCGTACTGCATTTAGTGAAGAGTCCCTCTTATGTCTTGCAGCAGATGATCATCGCATACGCGTATGGAGGAGGACTGGGAAGCGCTGAAATCCTGGCAATATTGTCGAGAGGCACACAGCCATTACAGCTGGTGTAATGGTGTGGAGAGCCATTTCTTACTACAGCGGTCCCCTCTCATAGTGATTCAAGGAATTTTAAATGCACATCAATACGTACAGGAGATCTTGCCACCCCTTACTTTGCCCTTTTCGTGACTCCTGTCAACAGGATAATGGCCGTCCATACACATACTGTACATGTTTCCCAGCAGTGTCTCCAAGCAATTCAAACCCTTCCTTGGCCAATCATGTCCCTAGACTTGTCTTCCATCGACTATTTGCCATGCTATGATGTCAACCATCATGGAACATCCTGCAGTTGAGCAGCAGTTGCAGTTGCAATTGACTTTGTTTCACTCCATGACAGGACGTATATCAGTACACATAGCAGGCAGACGCGGCTCAACATAGTACTAATAATGTAACAACGATACTGCTATTGTTTAATAAAAAATTGTTTTTTTTTTCATTGTGAAATTGAATCAATTCCCAATCTCTCCAAATGACACCTACAATATTTTATTCAAATTGGACGTAGCTTCGTGGTGCTTTGATTTTTTTTTCTCACAAAGTGTAGTTTCCTTTGACAATTCCATTATATAATTATGAAATGCCACAAACAAAAAACTTACTTATTTTCAGGGAGAAAGTAAGGAAATAATGACAGCATGAATGTTAATATCAAGTGAAACCTCACAATTGCATATAAGAAATTGTCAATTACTATAAACCTTTTCTATTGCAAAAGATTACGTGTAATACATGTATCAACGTGATCTTTTAGAAATTGTAAAAAAAAAATATTCTGAATTAAGCATTATAATATATGCGGAAATCTTTATTACATCTTTTCTTTTTAGAAATCAATGACAGTTACTGTATTAAAGGAAGTAAGAAAAGCCCAACAAGGATAAACAATCGATTAATGTAAAACTAATGTTGAATGTGACTTTAAATTATATATTAATACTTTAGATTCTCTTTTATTTAATACTTATTTTTAATGTAACTTAATGTAAAATTTATATATTAATACTTTAATAATTTAAAGCTAAGATGCATTTCCGAATATCTTAATGGATTCACTCTGTCTCTCTAAGACTCTTCCTCCACATTGGGGAAGATTACCAAGCCACACAGGATCCTTCGTAAAATCGTTACGCCGATGTATATTATTGATGACAGCAAATCTCTTTTTCGTAATATATAAATCTTGACATTTCAAATCCCTTCTCTCATTTAAGACGCATCTATATGTCTCTGAGGGAACCATTGCGAGACGCATTACTTTCTTCCCCATTCAAATCCTAATCATGAATCGAAAGCATCATATTTCGCACTCAGTCTCTTTAAGTCCCTTTACTTGAAAGCAGTCTCTACTTCATGGAACGACTGACCCTCATAATGCTTTATGGAATGGGTTTAGATGACCACGAAACAATGCAATGATTGACCCACATCGCCCAAGAGCTGTGATCGATGCTCGTCCCGAGCCTATCATAAACCAAACCCTGACTTCTTCCTTGCACGAATGTCTTTAGTGGCGATGCCCGAAGAATAATAATGTAGTGCTGCATGAAAAATAAGCTTCATAATTTATTTGTTTTGTTAATACAGTGCAACTTGGATAATTCGAACGTCTTTAATTCGAAATCGTGGTTAATTCGAAGATTTCTCTTGGTCCCTTGAATTTCTTATTAAATCAATGTTAAAAAATAGTGGATAATTCGAAGTTCAACTTTCTTAATTCGAAGTTTTTTATAAAAAATTTCAAACCATAACGACTTTTCGACGTTTCATCGTTAAGAAATTCGACACGTGACAACTGAAATCTCCTTCCCGCTAAAGTTCGACACGTGACGCCAGTCGACACGTGACGCTTCAGACGCCATTCGAGCTTCCTGCTGTCACTGTCACCATGTCTTTCAGTAAACCACGCGTGTACAAGAATTTAACGTTCGCTGAAAAGGTCGCCGTCATTCGCTAGGTGGAAAAGGGTGTGAAGAAGAAATGCCAAATCGCCAACGAGTACGGGATAGCGCCGAATTTCGTCGGTACATTGAAGGACAAACCAACGTAAGTGAAGCTGTTTTCCGTTCACTAAACATGCTTGATGATTCTGCTAACCTTAAGCGACTGAATTCTACAAAACAATCAGACATTGCACAGTTTTTTGAAAAACTATAATTTTCTGTATTGAATGTAATATGTACTGTAGCTTACGTAATATAAATCCTATGTTGTTTACACACATATAGTGTTTAAGTCTTTCATACCATGATCTTTCTGAATAAATATTTACTTATTGACAGAATAATCTTTTCAAGCATTCAGTGGACCTGAAATTAAAGTTAAAAGATGTAACTTGTTTAATTCGAAAACTTGGATAATTCGAAGTTTTGTAGTGGTCCCTTCAGCTTCGAATTATCCAAGTTGCACTGTATCTCTTTGCTTATTTCATTTATTTATTCCCTAGGAATGAATTTATAAAAAGCGCTTAGAAATAATATATATATATATATGTATATATAGGGTGCACGGATAGGGTTCACCAAATAACATTTGAACGAATATAGCTAGAGTTAGGGAAGTTAAGTATTGATATAGGAAAGCGACCATGAGAGGAGACTGACGGAAGTGACATTAGTGGCAAAATGTGGAAGTTAGTAACCCTACCTCGGAAACAATGAGAGATCCGAAAAAAAATAAATAAGAAAGTTGTAGAGCATCACCGAATTAGTAGGAAATTTTGTGTGCCGTATGCAAATGATGGCTGTGACGTGACGCCACTGCTACAGATAAAACTCATGATTTGCAGTGTACAAAGAATCTGCAACTATCGAATATTCTGTATAATGCCTACGTTAATGACTATCTTGTAAGCAAAATAATACTTACAAACTATTTGCACGATTCTTTTCTGTAAAATTTTATTTTTTTCTACTTCGGTGATGCACTACAACTTTCTCATTTATTAGTTTTGGTATCTCTCATAGTTTCCGAGATAGGGTTACTAACGTCCACATTTTGCCGCTAGGGGCTCTGATAGCGCATGGTTGCTTTCCTACACCATTACCTAACTTCTGTAGTTCGACCTAACTTCGGTCCAAAGTTATGTGAGTGACTTAGAACTTTCCCGTACACCCTCTATATATAGATGTTTGCCAAATACATTAATTTTAAATCAGCAGAAACCAAGCTTGTGGAAATTTTGTATACATTTTAATAGTCTTTCTTTTAATTGTATAGAAGCAACGCCTTCAATGCAACAGCATAATAACTCATTTTTTCTTTAATTCTTAACATGATTTTGTATAAATTACTTACTGTACTAAGTATAGAAAAGTAAAGAGTAATAAAAGAACTAAAATTATCTAAGATTATTATTAAATAAGAAAAGATTATTAAAAGTTTATTATATTTTCTCTCAGTTTTTCTTATCGTTTATTTTTTTCCTCTATTTTTGTTGATGGTCCAGTATATTTAAAAGACTATAACTATATTTTTTAAGTTGCTATCAAAAGTTTTTAAAGTTTCAATAAAATAAAGAAAACGCTATTTACATATCTACAAATATATATTTTTTATTTTTTATGATTGTGTGTATATTTGTATATATCTTGAAATTCATGACATAAAAAAATTGCTTAAATTTAACTTAAGTAACAGTAATTTTTGATCAATGTTATCAAAAGCTTTGCTAAAATCAATAAACATAATATAGATGATATTACCTTTGTTTAAATTGGCATTTACATTTTCATTTAGGTGTTTTAGTAAATTAACAGTACTATTATTCGGTTGATATGCGTACTGATGTTTGCTTAAGATATTCATTTTTTTAATAAAATTATATGTAGCATTAGATACGTAGCTCTTAAAAATTTTAGATATATCGGAAAGTAAAGATATCGGTCTGTAATTATCAAAATTCGTAACATTTCCACCCTTAAAAATAGAAATGATATGTCCAATTTTCCAAAGATTTGGGTAAATACCCGTTTTATAAATATTTTTAAAAAGTTCGACAATTAGAAGAGAAATATTTTCCTTAAAATTTTTTATTTCATTTAACATAATATTGTATTACGTTAAAATACAACAGAAAATTGTATTTTTTGCCTAGTGATTATATTTAATATATTATGAAAGTCGGAAGAAAGATAGCCATTGAGTTGATTGAAAATTTATTCTCATATATTAATTTATTTTGTGTTTTTGAATTTCTACTAAGCTCATTTTTTTGAGTAAAAATTTTATGAAACTTTCTGGAAATGATTTGAATATCATACTTTAGTTTATTTATTTCTTTTTTTTTCAGAGTTTTTTGCTTATGACGTATTTCATTGTTTAAAATTTTCCATAAGTTGATGTTTGAGTTTTGGTCGTTATTTATTAATTTTCTAAATTAGCTTTTTTTTTTGTTTATTTATGAGATTTTTTAACTAATTTCTTTTTCTTTTGTACAATAGTTCGTATTGTTTATTAGATTTATTACCTTTATATTTTTTAAATAATTTATTTTTTTCATTTACATGTTTTAGAATTTCTTGGTTCATCCAAAGTTGTTTATATTTATAATTGTTAAAATCTTTTCATTAGTTATATGGTTTGTCTTTATTTTCTTTATTCTGAGTAATACAACGAGCTTTCTTGATAATTTTATTAAATTTATTAATGTACTTATTCGGGTCTTGATCATAATTTGCTCTGATTTCAAGAATTAATTTAATAATATTCTTCGTCTAATGGATATTTTCTATTGTTTTGACATTTTGGTGTATGATTGCTATTTTTTGTTCAAGTAAAATGCTGAAGTGATCGGAGATATCCCATTCTATTATATTTGCAACAATTTCAGTATTCTTAGTATTCTTAGAGAAACAATGATCAATCAACGATTGGAGGATGAATTTTTTGTAGTTACGCTTCTGGTGGCTTATATATATGGTTTATAAAACCAAAGCTTTAATAAGTTTGTAAATATTTACAAGTAGTTTTATTTAGTATTTTTTCCCAATATTTGTTAGAATCACCTATATAAATTAAACTTGAATTTGTGTTTTTAATTTCCGATAAGTTTTTTTTTTTTAATTCGTTATTGAATAAATGTTTATTTGTGTGATATGGTTTATAGATAGCATAAATAAACCTAAGTCATTCAGAGTTGAGAGTGCTAGTTTTAATTATACAGATTATACTTTAAGTGATTGAATTGGAATTTACAGATGTTACGGAGTACATATTCTTATAGGAAATAAGGATATCAACGCCTCTAGAAGTTGTTCTTAATTTGAAAACTTTATTAAAACCAGGTAAATTGAAAAGGGGTATTTCATCTTCCTTGATGTTAATTTCTACTATTATAATTAGATCTAAATATTCAATGTTAGTGCCAATGTTTGTGGTTAGATAGAGAAAATTTGATCGGAGACTTCTGATATTTAGGTATAATATATTGTTTGTGTTATTTTTAGAATTCCTTGAATTTATATTATCTATTACATTTAGTTGACGTAGTTCAATTTAATTATGATTTTCTTTCGTTTGTGTTACAGGCATAAGAATTTATATATATATGTGTATGTGTGTGTGTGTGTGTTCGAATGTATTAAGCTCTATACGTATTCGAATGATTCAAACTTTGTATTTTTATGTTTGAAATAGAAAAGGATGTGTGTTAACAAAGTGAAGTGCATTGGGCAATCCTCTTTCCTATATAATTCATCTCATCCCATTTGAAATGACCCCTAATAAACATTGAACGAGTCATTGACATGAGTTGCGTCATCTTTATGATACCCTGAAGGTTCGAAGTCTCGAACCAACAAGCGTCCCCAGGGACGCCAACTAAGGAGGGGCTGTCGTTGGGTAAATTAACACTCATCACCTCCACCTAAATGAGAACCTTTTTATGACCACAGAGCTGCCATAATGATTTACGTCTGTGCGTCGTATTCTGACGAAATCATATTGGTCTCAAGTCAATATTGTCCTTAATGCTGCTCAATTTTGTGGGGAAGGAAACTCACGAATGATAGCAACGAAGTAATAATTTGGACAACAGTTTGAAAAAAAAAATCCATACCGGCAATCTACGATAAAAGGAAATTCTAATACAGGTTCCCTCTAATTTGATCGTTCAAATAATGTCACTAAAAATATTAAATATCCTATTACTCGATACAAATTATTCTATAAAATGGTCAAAACTTGTATTCAAATCTGTTAACGGTAATAATATTTGTTTATTTTGGAAATATATTAAAACATTACTAATTTGTGTATAAGTATTTATTCAATTTATTCAATATATTTAAATTAATTAAATTACAATACTAGTGGGGAAAAAAAGGAAGAAAAAAAAGTTCAATTAAGTGTTAAATAACGGAGACGGCAGTAGTACTTTGAGACGTTGAAGAGAGTAACTAATTGAAAACATTTTCATTTAAAATAAAAATAATATACTAATCCTATAAAATACTAAGAACCAAAAAAGCAAAAAAAAAATAACATAAGAAAAAAATTACCAAACATCCCATGTAAAAAAGGAAGATAAGGTTTTAAAAACAAACAAGGTAGGGATAGGGATTAGTAAACCAATCACAGTGCTTCGCAACGGCTTCTGAGTCACCTTTACTTTAGAATAGACTGCGCCGGGGTGGTCTAGAAAATGCTCGCGCGAGTCTGTTTGCGACCCCATGCTATCTTACCCACCCGTATTTATATGGAATAATCGTCAGTCTTAACTCAAACCTTATTAATTCACTGAATTCCTAATAATGATTAAAAAAAAAAAAAAACAACTTAAGTTGATGAGGTGATCGAACCCAAGACCTCCGCGTTATTAGCACGCCGCTCCAACCAACTGAGCTAACAGGCCGCCAACAACATTCAACATTCAGGCCACCTACAACTGAGCTAACAGAAGCCGTTGCGAAGCATTATGAGATATATGTCCACAGACAGAAAAACCGGGGATATAAGGCGTCTTTCAGAAGCCTAAAATACACTTAAATTTCAAAACACTTAAAGAGATATGATATTTAGAATATAAAATGTGATCTTTATATTGCTCCGTAGACAGAAAAAAAAATCGTAGACAATGAGTCTGAAAACAAAACCCGAAAAGCACTTAGTCATTAATCACAATAACTCAACACTATATTTTACTCCCTATAGATAAAATAAAAATGTAATTTGAATGGTAGATTTCAGCTATTAATCTCAGCTATTATTCAGCCTTAAAATTTCTTCATTATTGTAATTTTTTTAAAGGCGTGGCAACTACAAAAGCGAAAACCCTACGTTTTTATTTTCAAGTTTTAGGCCTAATATACAGAGATTTGATGAGTCTCACTATCTTATTGGAATGAAGACTAAAAGCATATTCAAAATTTCGAATGAAGATTATTCACTCACTTGTATTTATACACTCGTGTCATTAAAGATCAAAGGGGATTGGGGGAAAAAAACTGCACGACAGCTCTGTGTCCTGCCTGAAAGGGAATCTATATGTCATACGTAGTTATCTGCCGCACTTAACCTCAGGGACACGTGGAAGTCGATATAATCAAGAGAACATCACTGAACGAGATCATTCCGGAGGTGCTGGTATCCTGGTGTGGGCTGGCATTATGATGGACTCTCGTACACCTCTCCATGCCTTTGATAGAGGTACCGGGATGTACCGGGACATCTCTTTAGGGGTGCAATGGGACCTGCTTTCCTGTTTATGGACGATACTGCACGTCCCCTAGAACGGATCTTGTCAATGCCCCTGGAAACAGAGGATATCGGGCCATAGACTGGCCAGCTAGGTCCCCCGATCTAAACCCTTCTGAACATGCTTGGGATATGCTCGGGAAACGCATTGCAGGATAGAATCCTCCTCCTCGTTCTCTTCAAGAGTGTACTTTATTTGTGTTACTGAACTGAAAATATCAAATTTTTTACTTTAGATATAATATTTTAAATTTTTGTTTAATATGACTTTAAACACGAATTAAAATATCATATGGATTTTAAATACATAAAAAACCTTATTTTATAATCATTGGCACAAAAAAAAGCATCCGCACAAGAGAGAAATAATTACCTAATTAATTACTTTTATAGCTCAAGCAGAATAGTATTACTTTGTCTTTACTTTAAAAAGTAGTGAATGAGTAATTGGAGTGCTATCAAAAAAACTAAATGTAACAACAAATCAATCAATCAAATCAGATCACATTAATTATTACACGAAAATGTGTCACTTAAAAATATAAATATTTCATTGTATGTTTAATTAAAATCAACAACCAATATTTTATTATTTAGCAATAACAACAACAATATTCTTATAGAATCATTTTCCATAAAAGTTAAAAATAAAACTTTGCGAATTAAAATTAAGTTGAAAATTCTAATCTAAAAGACAACAATGAATTCATTTTCAGAAAAAAAAACTTCATTTTGCTTAATTGAATTAATCGATCTGCTTTGAAAAGCATCAAAATTTCATATTATTTAATTTTGTAAAAGTATTTAAAAATTTATCGTTCCTAAATATAATGATAATCAAATCACATTAATTATTATACGAAAAACTCACTTATAAATATAAATATTTCATTGTATGTTTAATAAATGCTTTCAAAAGTTGATTTTAATTAAGGAAACAAATCTCATTCTTTTCTTAAAGGAAACCAATGTTCACAATGATATTTAGACAACGAAACACAAAACATATTGGCACACAATAAGAAAATCGATTCAGTAATTTCATTCAGCTTTCAAAACACATTGAAGCTGAACGCCTCGTCAGGCCGAACTCTGTAGAACTAGTTTAATAACTCCCAGTAGAAATTGCAACATTCTTCATCGAATATTTTGCTCCAATAGAGTAGGAAAGAGAGAGTTTCTGTTATAACTCACCTTCGAAATCAATGTAATTTGATGATTTGAAAATTTATTGAATAAAAATTTTAAAAAAATATATATTAATCGTAAATATATGTATGTATGTTACCGGTAAAGTAGAAAATCCGACATTGTGAAGACATGAGAATGTTTAAGTATTGAATAAAATGCCTAAAATCTCTAGGCACAGTGGGAAATAATTATCATTACTGACTTTGCCTAAAAAATATTATTCCCAATTCATTGTAGAGAATTCCTAGGTAATGTACACAATGCCTAGGGAAACGAGATAACAGCATATTTAATTCCAACTTTGCCTATGTAAAGCATTGTGTATATTTCCTAGGCAATTTTGTAATGTGCCTGAATTTCTTGCTTTACCCTTAATATATTTATTCCCTATTAGTATTTATTAAGAACAACTTATACAGGTGTTATTAGTTAGTCCCGGTCAATTTTGCATACCGAGATGTTTTACCAGAGCTTCGGCGATGATGTGTTGTTTCTCTTCGGTGTGTGACCTTTTCGCAGCATGTTTTGTTGCAACAAAACCAGTGTCTTCAAAGTTCTTTTTGATTGTAGTTATTGTTTCACGTTTGGAGAAAAATAAAATTCCTCGTCGAATAAACATCTTGTTGCAGAGATGTTGTCCTTCGACTCATAAATAAACTTAATGACACACATACGTTGCTTTACCGTCAAACGCACCACTTTCTCTGCTTGCCATTGTGAATTATCGCACGGTCACTTCAATGCATAAGTGCTCGTACTGACGTCAGGTGCATTCCGACTGCTGTACACAGGTGAAGCATTCCGGTCCCCGCCTTGTGTTAGGATACTATCATTCTTGTTAAACCTATAAACTGCTCTCGAAAATAGGTCCCAGGAAGAAGTTATCGAGTTGACGCGGTCCAATTGATATACCCTGCATTTAGAACTGAATTTTTGAACTGTTACTCTTCTCGCCCGGTTCAACTTACCCCCCCCCCTTAATCAAAGCCTGTCACTTCACTGTTTAGTTCTGTATTTATCTTTTAATTATATAACACCCAAAACATGAAATCGATAAAAGACTGAGTTGATGTTGTGCTAGTAGGTAAGTATGTTTTAGAGATAAATCATGAGAAAAAGTTAGCATTTAATCATCGTATTCAGAATATTCGGAAAAAGATGGAAGAAGGGATACAAAAGAAATATCTACGTCTTACTAACTAAAGATTAAACTTTTCACAATTAAACTGTCTTAATTTTTTTGAATAAATATTGATATTTAATAAATGCTTTGAAAAATCGATTAATAAAAATTCTAAAATTTGGTTTCAGATATTTTCTACATTTAGACATATGAAGGAAGTATATAACGAAACATTAAAAAATCTAATAACTGATCTTTTTTTAACTTTGAAATTTTTACTTAGATCTCTCAATACATTTTTATTACAAAATTATCTATTTTACCGAAGACTTTCGTTTCATTGATTAAAATTTACTTCAAGAAGAAATTTTCTCCAATATTTTAAACCATTTCAAGAAATGACAATTGAAATTGACCTAATAAAACTAAAGAGTTTGATGATGATTGAGAAATGGAAAATGACATCATAAAAAAAAACTAATTTTTTTCAGAAGGAACTAGTTTACTATCTTTTTATTCCTCTAGGATTTTTCCTTTTTCTATAGTTCAGTTAGAATAGCTTCTTTCCTTTGACTGTCACAAGACATTACAGGAAGCACTTGTCATTTTCCGTTCAATGGGATTTCTTATCAAAAGGCAGCCATTGTGAAGCAGGATGATCTGGGATGATTTAAGTATATCGACTAGAACGCAGGTGTTCCATAAACTCCACAGGAGATTTCATAGATTAATGGTCCTAGTCAGGAATCAATGGAATCAATCTATTTGCAAATCTGTTCGACGATGAATACCACTGACGAGCACAACTCTTGCATTCTTTACTAGAAACTGATTGGAAACAACTAACATTTCCAGAGGATTACAGCCTTTTATCTTGTTTTCAAACAAAAGTCATTCAAGTTCATTAAAAAAAGAAGTCAGTTGATTTTTAAAATATTTTTTTTACAAAAACAAGTCGAATTCAAGCTGATCAAGAGAAAAATAGCAAATATTCTATATATTTAATTTTCACTTTTAACGAAAATAAAATTTAATTTCTAAATATTTTTATTACTAATTAAATGAAGTTTAACTTTGATGGTTTTTTTTTTTGGTTAGGTTAAGTCATTTAAGGTTTTTGATGAATGTAATGATTTTCAGATTTTATCCGAAAGAAATATTTACATTTCAAATATAAATAAAATGTTTACAACTTTTTAAACTTTTTTCATTATTCTTAAATAAGCTAAATGGATTTAATCAAAAATGTGTACGCCTGTATATGTCATCTTCATGTTAACTCAAAAACTACAAGAAAAGTGCAGCGGTCATAACTGACACGAATACTATTAGAACCCTGAGGATGTGAATGTACCTCGCTTTTATTTTTATCTCTGAATTGCTGGTTGATTTCATTTTATCTAACATTTCCATGAACTACTGTTTCGCCCGAAATAATCCTAAAGATGAGCTCAAATTCCGGCTGAATAATTCCACGAGGAGTCAAATCCTCTTTACAAGGTCCAATCTTTCCATAAGTTTTCCTTTCAAATTGGGTACTTGTTACCTCTAATTAAAAAGTCTAATTTCTACATTCCTCCAATTAATGTAAATTTTTTAAAAAATGGATTACTCCTCACAAGGATCACTGAATTGGTAGTCACTTTTTTTTTGGAACAAATTTCCGTTTTGTTTTGGAAATCTTATTGATAAATGTGCGGTCTTTGCAAAGAAAAGTGCATCATTACATCAAACAGCTATAGTACTGGATAATCTCTGCTATCTCTCAAATACCTAATAATTTAACGTATTAGGCATTTAAATTAATATAATATTTCTTATATTAACTCTAAATTTATCGCTAAAACTGAATGTTTTTGATGGTTAAAATTCTTGACTGTCTGAATCATACTTGTCTTGGAGATTTTAATTTTTCTATTTTTTTTTAAGTTTTTTATTTTTATTTGAATGAAATTTATTTTGTGAAATAACGTGCAATCTGCATATTTCGCTGATTAAGCTCACTTCTGGGGCATCGGAAGGAAGTGCGAAACCATTAATTAACCAATTCCGAAGAAATGTGATTATCGGTCTGTTGAATTAATGGTGATAAATAAACAACAAGATAGTCACTCTAAGTGCTGGATTGAATAAATCATCACAAAATATAAGATCAGTACTAGTGTAATTGTACTGCACGATTTACAGATATCTGCTATCCTTTAGTCTGTCATTACAAAAAAAATATAAGTTCTTCCAATTTACACATATTTTCATGACCGCGGAGACTTAAAAAATTCCTACAAGATAGTGTTCATCGTATGAGAAGAGTTTATAAGTGAGGTTAAGAGACCGGAAGTCATTCATCCAACCAAAACAAATACAAAAAAAAGTACAGTAGGTCACATCTAGAAACTACAATGGTTTTTGGTTATGATGGCTTCGCCGTTCAACCATAAAAGAAAACTATATCCTTTTTTCCAAATTGGGGGAGAGGGTTACAAGCAAAGCAATGCCTGTCCAATCCATATGCTGGAGTCCTTTGTTTTTCGGAAAGAATGGGCGAGGGTTAGAAACAGTTCAGAGCTGTTTTTATTTTCAATTGATTTTAGTTGGATTATGTCTATTTATTAAAGATGATGTCCCGATCAATTTCGTTTGCTTCAAAATTAATAAATGAAAAAGATATGCTTTTTACAATATGAATGAAATTTGTTTTCTTTGTTCGGTTATAGGGAGTAGCTTTTATTCATTGTGCTTTGTCGAAAATATTTATTTTTTGTTTGTTGTTCTTAAAATTTTAAGATAATTTTTTTTGTATATAAGGAAATGAGAAATTTGATCTTATTTTATATCAGCAAAAGTAGTAAAACTATCTACTATTTATAATAATAATAATAATAATAAATTATGTTGTCCCCTTCCTAATTTAAATGAATTATTCCTTTGGTTTCTCTCTTCCTAAGCTATCGTTTGTTATTAGCTATCGTCTCAAGGACAATTTCTCTTCTAAATATTTGGAAGAGAAATCTGTGTAATGTGAAAACTTTGATTTCCAAGTCATTTAAATGGTTTCCGTCTGTTTTACACCAGAGAAATCACTTGGGAATATACTTTGATATCATCTTTCCTTAACGCCATCTTATGGTGTATGACCTAATGCAGTTCCACAACTCTTGTCACATTGTCCATAACCAACCCATTCTGTGCTCCAAAATGTTCAAAGTTCACAGCAGTGACAGCTCTAAAAGCTCTCTCTCAGGAAGACATCCAAATTGACAACACACAACCTCAATGGAGAAACGTTTACGAATTGCTTTTGCCTTGAAGCCTGGAATTTTGCCAAGGAAACGCTTCCTGCGTTGCAGTCAGCGCATAATGAAGACCAACTGCATCTGGAAAATATTAACAAATCTTTTAAATGAAAAAATAAAAGTTATTTTAATTGTAAAACTTTTATTTGTTAAATTTTGTTGGGAAACTAAACCAACTGCTTAATAATTAATGATGAGACAAGATTACACTATTGTTGATGAAAATAATATTGATTTTTTTTCTTCTTATTTTCGTAAGTTAGATTAGTTTATAAAGAAACTCCGCTTTGCATTTACGAAAACAGTATGGAAAAACATATCTGTATTTGCTAACCAAATTTAAGATACTTTAGAACCTAAAAGCAACTAAAAAATTAAAACACATAATAAAACACTATTTAATTATAATTAGATTTACATCGAATTACATGGTAATAAACATTTTTTTTATTGTTAAACATCAATGCACACTATAAAATGTTAAAAACATTTAGAAAACATTTAAGCTTACTACTAATACGTTTCGAGGCTCATTTGTAGCGAGACCTCTTTCTCAATTACAATTCATCCGGAGCCCCTTTCATCCACCGTAGATTCGTCAAAGTGATTGGTTGGTCACAGGTTTATTACTAGCGATCTTCAAAAAACAATCTTCAAAATCAATAGCTTCCCAATAGAATACATAAACAAACAAATAAGAAGATCCTCAAAATTTGTAGAACGAAAACGAAAAGCCAAATATAATAGTAACACCAATGAAAGGTGGATGATTCGCGCTGGGCAGGTTTTCTCCCATTTCCCTTGCGAGTCCCCCATCATACTTTCTCAGTCTTTCTCTCCGTATGTCTTCCTTTCCGTGGATTGACACAATAGATCTTTCAGGTCGCAGTGCTTGGCTTTCCTGCCACCCACATTCACCCCAAGTAATAATAATAATAATAATAATAATAATAATAATAACACCAATGAAAAATGGTAGTAAGGATAACAGTAGTAGATAAGTCTCCATTGTTTACCATGATCCCTTGCATCAGAAATTAAAACCTCTATTAACTAAGCATAAAATAGGAATAGCAAGTAAAGCCAAGAAAACATTAAAACTTATGTTGACTAACGAATACAAAAAGCACCAAAAAAATCTCAATTAGAGGCACAAAGAGCCATTTACGGATGAAATGTCAAAATAATAATTGTCAGGGTTTATACATAGAAGAATCAAATAGAATGTTACAAAAACGACTCAAGGAACACGAATATGCTATAAAAAAAGAGAAATATGCAATATGCTACAGCAGAACGTTCTATAAGGACAGGACATAGCATTGACACCACAAATCCAATCGTATATGGAATGATGCCTAGCTTAGAAAATTTTATGAATTCTTAGCTACAAAAAAACAAAAAAAAGTAAAACCAACTTATCTATATTAACAATGCTGCTCAGTACAATATTTTTTATCCATTATACAACACTTATGATTAACTTAACGACAATATATCATTATTACTAATGGCACTCATTAATTTAGCGCCGTAAAACCAAACAAAAAAAAAAAATCCCGCACTCAACAGCAGACGATTGACACTAGTTCATGAAAAATAGCAACAGATGACGCTACAACAAAAAACTAGTAATAAACCTGTGACCAACCCATCACTTTGACGAATCCACGGTGAATGAAAGGTGCTCCGGATGAATTTTAATTGAGAAAGGGGTTTTGCTACAAATGAGCCTCGAAACGTCCTATCAGTAAGCTTTTTAAATGTTTTATAAATGTTTTTTAACATTTTATAGCGTGCTTTGATGATTGCTAACAATAACTATACCTGCACGTTAAAAATGAATGAGATTTTTTTTTATATTTCTGTGAATCTACAAACCCTAATGGCTTAATTTGAGGTTGTTAATCTACAATTTCTTAGCGAAATAATTCAATTACTACTATAATAGCATACACTAATGCTAAATGGCATGTATGTGTTGACATGTATGTGTTGATATACATACAGGGTGATTTAAAATTCCCTGTCCGAAATAGTAAACGTAGGTCAGGAATATAAAAACAAACCGTATTCATACGTATTCGTATGTCCGCAAACACCACCCGAATGTGTTAGAGGGCGCTATTTGGCAGCACATTAGTTGAAAAGTGTGAGCCATCGTCACACATTTGAGACGTTGACTTTGACGAGTAAGATGTATCATTTCACTAATGGTGAGAGGGCAGATAAGCATCTAGCCTATGGGGCAGCGAACGGAAACGGACGAGCCGCTGTACGATTACATCGTGAACGGTTCCCCAACAGACTTCTGCCCAATCAGCCAATGCTTCTGAACTTTAGTGTAACTTCTAGCACATTTGGGTGGCGTTTGCGGACATACGTTCCATTATGAATACGATGTGTTTTTGTATTCCTGACCTATCTTTAAAGTTAATATAGGGAATTTTGAATCACCCTATACATTATGCTATTATTCTACTTTAAGATTATTTATGCAATTGAATCAATATTTCATTGCTTCCCAAAAAAAATCCCAATTCTTACCACTACAGTGTAAAAATATTCTTTAAAAATAATTGTATTTTTGTGATTTTCTTTCACCAAAACAATGAATTTTACAATGTCAGCACTGATTCACTAACTACCTAATAAAAACTAACTAATCTTACTAATCAACAGGAAAAATTAGATGTCAACGACTTACACAAGGTAAACTATCTCGTAAGCCAAAGAGGAGGCAATCCTATTAGATAATGAAATAATATTATTTTCAATAAACGTTTTGAAGTAAAAGTTAATTTTTTAAGATTAATTAATTCCAAAAAGAAACTGTCTGCTAATTTAAGAAGGGTTAAGTTATATTCTTCAATTTATCTGGGAGTCTCTTGTTGATCGAGATTGTCTTCAAAGGAACAGTTAAATATTTACATACAATAAAAAATGAAAATATGGTCATAGAAATTGAAGAAGAAGAAATAAATATCGCTGTCCAAATATCGCTTCTTCTTTGCACTATTGTGTTATGTTTCGGCATTCTCTCCGAAACAAAACACAATAGTGCAAAGAAAAATCGATTTGAATACGTTTCGTCATTGGAATATCAAAGCTTGATAACTAAAAATGTATATTAATAAGAAATAGCATCAAGACATACTTTTGATTTTTTTTTCTCTGCTAATTTGAATTATGCAAGTTTTTCTAATTACAGATAGTCCATTACAAAGTGCTACTTCAGCAAAACAAAGAGCATTTCAGAGTGGTACTTGAGCAAAAACTCTTTTATATTCTGAATTTAATTTCTTTTTTATATATATATTGTTTCCTTTGCTGAGAAAAATTAATATTCAAATTTGGATTCGAAGCCACAGAAAACATTTTTTTTCACGAAAAAAAAATGATTTTTAAATAAAATTCTACATGATTCATAAGTTTCTATAATATACACTATTGTAATTGATAATTAAAAAAAAAAGAGCCATTTTTTATCTTGAACTAATTTACAAGAAAAATTCCTCATCCATTATTTCTTGATGAAAACGACAGATTTCCAGAACGAGTTCCTTTATTTTTTCCTGTGAAATTGGTTCATTTGATAATAATGTACGATGTTCGTTTGTTCCCATGACCCTCCATCAGAGACGTGTTTACTTCACAAGAGCATCCTTATCTTGCCTGTCCGTCTCAGGAGGCTGCGTTGGCGCCATCCACTAACAGGGAAAGGGATAAATCTCCTGGATATTTTTAGCAAAAACAAGTGCAGTAACTCGGTACAATCAACAAACAAACTTCTGCAAACTTAGAACTTAAGTTGCACATTAATTAACGAATATAATTTAGAAAAGATAATTTATTTAATGGAAAATGATTTCAGTTTAAATATTTACCTGAATAACACTCTCAAACATTGTGATCTTACACTGAAAAATCTTGTGGTTTTTTTTTTTCGTTTTTTTTCATCTTTACAGCAAACATCTACAAGCTTAGATGAAACACACATTTTCGCAACTGAATGAAGAAATGTTAATTAATACTAGCTCAAATTAAAATTCAATACGGATTAAATGCAAGATTATATCCGTTTTTAGTTTTATTTATTTGTTGAAACTTTGTTACTTATTCATAAGAGTGACGTTCATTAAGAAATAATACCGTCGTGGTTTATCACAGACTTCCAAAGAAGGATTACAGATCACTGTAAAAGCGGTTAGAATCTGTGAAAAACCAAGAAAGCACCCCATCAGGTGATTCTGTAGATATCATGAAAGAAATGATGTCCGTCAAAGCATTCGAACCTTCATCCATCCAGTTACTACTTACTTCCTACTTTCAGAATCCTCGACTCTCCTGAATGTGATAAATAAAGTTTAATCAGTAAATTCTAACCAAACTTATAACATATCACAAGGAACTCAGTGGAGCCTCCAAAATCTCAAGGAAATATTTGTTGTAGAATATTAAGGCATTATTGTATTTGTTGTAGAGTATTTTGTAGTATTCTTTTCCATTTCTTTCTAACATGCGTTCGTGATGTACCGAAGAGGAGTTTCATGTTATTTCTGAAATGCTTGGGAATTTTTTTTTCATAAATTTATTTTAATCCCACTGTCAATTAAATGGAATGATTCCTGGTTATCGATTGTTTTGAGCAATTCGAATCTTCCCTGGGTAATCCTTTTCATGCACTCCAGGCATTTCCCCTTCGAGGTAAGCTGAATATTTGAAGTATTTAAGTGCTGTCATTAGTATTTTAACTTTGTTAATTGATGCAATTATTTCCAATCTCCGTTTCACGAATAAATCACAAATTTTAACATAATAGTTATAACATAGAAATACTTAAGTATTTAGGGTAGAGAAGACCGTCTACTTTCCGAATCATGGATAAAATTTATGCCCATCATTAAGTTCCCCATAATTAAATACACTGCCCCGATTTCCTCAAGTATTTTTTCTTAATTTTCATTAAACCAAGATTACAAATCATGTCTCATTTTGCATGACCTTTTCCTATTTTTTTTCCACCAATTTTCGATTACACGCTTGAATGAAAGTTCAGCATTGTAGAAATCATCGAGCCAATGGTTGATGATTAGAAATGTTCTTAAACAATAAATTAAATAGAGTTGATCCTGTGGATAACTGTTTTTATGGTGGGCTGTATGGGTCGATGCAAAAAAAAAAAAAAAAAAAAATTCTCATCCGAGTTCTTGAATTTTGAACCAAATTGACTTATAAGCAATGTAGGATCTAACTTTGTCTTGCTCAGGAATCATTGATTACAGTCTTCATCGTTTTTAACGAATTACATTGCTCAAACACTGAGTTCTGCATTGATGATCTAATTCTTTGTAGGGAGTGATTCCCTTTCAGTCTCATTACATTGCTCTGAATTCGCAGACAGGACTTACCGTTTTTAAGTAGAAATTCATTCTTTTCTCTTTATTATTAACGTAAAGCTTATACTTTTGTCCCATTTTGAGGATCCATTTTAAGATCTGCGAGGAAGGGTAGAGATCAAAATAACCCTGCTTATATTTTAAATAAGCATCGTATCAAATTTTATAAAATCCGCCCATCCCTTTTAAGATAATGCACATACAAACAGGGAAATGGGCAAACGGAGAAGAAAAAGGTTCAATTAGAATAATAAGACTTCATATGCTCAGCTTTCCATTGTGTAGTAAGGACTGAGCATGCAACGTTGAAGTTAATTTTGAGGACTGAAGGGCAGAGAATAAAATAATGGTGCTCATAGTTTAACCTGATTCGTAAATAAACATCGTACGGGCGAGCGTCGGGTTGACCAATCGACCTCAATGTGGTCCGTTGGTTAGGAAATGCCGGGAGCCTTCCCTCTCGCGATCCAGAGTCACAAAGGCTTACCCACTCGGCTACTGGCTACTTTTGTTTTTGACTATGAATGCGAAATGCTATTTGTTCACTTACTTTTTTTCTCGTTTGTTTGACTGTTTGTCTGTTTTCTGATTGTCTGTCTGTATGTGCATCATGTTAAAACAGCTAGACTGATTTCCACGAAATTTTGTAGGTAAGTTATTTATGAACGATATTAAAATATGAGCATGATTACATTGTAGTTTCCAGCATCCTGCAGTATCAAATTAGAATCCCCTCAGCGCTGCGTACTCACTATGCAAAGGATATCTGAGTATATATCCTGTATTTCCTTAAGTTTAAATGAAGAATTTTTATCTTTAGAAAGCAAATCATCCTTGTGGTTATAAATGCAATGTTCTTATTAGGTTTTGTAAGATGATAATATGAATATTAATTAAAGAAAATATGAAGGAATTTTAATAGTTTACAAGTCTTCAGAAAAATTGATTAAAAGCTTTAGTACTAGACGAAACGACAAGTAAAGAAAATAAGCTTTAATCTAAATTGAATTTTTTAGGGAAAAAAAGTTAATTTGTAAATATTATTTTTAAAAAGATCCAATTTTTATACTCTCTTTTAAATCTTAAATTGATTAAAACAGAGATTGTTAAGATTTAAAACAGAGTATAAAATTTGGATACTCAAGATAAACTTTTGATAAAAATTTTACTTAATGCGGAAAGTTAAATTGAAAAGCATCAAATATGATTTCTACTTTATTGCCACCTACCTGACATGATAGAAAATGTTGAAAATCAATAGTACCAATTTCAAATTTTGTATAAAATTCCATCCTATTTAGTTATTTAAATGATTCAGACTCAAGTTCACCAACATTACATGAGGTGTAATGTCTAGGTTTTAATCTTAAGCTTATTAATAATTTTTTATTAAAGTAATTAATTAATATCTGGCTTAAAACAGTATATAAAAGATTTAGAGGAAATAGAATGAAGCTGAATTTAAAATTGAAGCCTCTTAATACGCCCATAAAGTTCAAGAATTCTTATCGATATTTTACTCATTTATTTAATAAAAATTAAATCTTTAATGAATAATTAAAATGATTAAATAACTGATATTTTACTGCTGTGAGTCCGGTAGTTCAGTTGACAAGAGTTGTGGACAGGAGAAGTCTGGTTCAATCACCAGAAGAGGTCGCGGCTTTTGTTTCCAGTTATTTCTGCTGGGAGTATTCCAGGGACTGTTCACTCAGTTCTCTGTAAAGTAGGGACCAGGATTCCGGGGGATAATGCGGGCTGACTATGCATTCTCAACATGCACCAATCCATCCGAAAAGAAACATACGAACCTTTACCTTCGATTCCTTCAGGAGCCAGCAGTGGGAGAAACGCCCACCCAATCTTTTTCAAAGCTACTTTTTACTTATTGATTAAAATTCTGATTGAAGACTTGAAATTCATCTTAAATTGGTATTTCTTTTTATAGTATTACATTTCCTTTTCAATAAGTTTCTTAGGATGAATTTATGATATCCTTCTTTTTTACCGTTGTACAACTGTTTCACTTCCAGAAGATTCTTAATTGCTATTGACTGAGCATGTGAAGTCTTACTATTCCTTTTCTTCTCTTTTCCTCAATTTTCTGTGTGTCCATTTAGACCCGCATTACATTAAAATGATTGAAAGGATTTTCATAAAATTTGAATAAAATAAAACATAGGTCCAACTTAGAACAAGGGCACATTTATTATGGTCTTCATTTCTCTCGTCTCTCAAAAAGGACTCCTCACTAATATGTCTGGACTTATTTTTTTTTTAAAATTTGGTAGGATACTTATTTTAGGTCGAAATTACACATGAGCACGATTATTTATAATTTTCCCCTCTCCACAAATAATCGTGCCCAGCACTTCCTGTCGTGTCCCCACTAAGTGATGGATAATTGAACGTACACCTAGTCAGGATAATGCGTTTCTGATTGTAAATAATAAAACCTTGAAAAACTTTCAATTTGAGATGGTCTGACTACCAACTATTAATTTAAATAGATTTTCACACCTTTCCCGCAATTTATTCAGATGTTTTCTTTCCTGTTGAGAATAACTTGAATGAAAAAAAAAAATTCAAAATTTTGTATTTACCTTAGGTTTTTAGGTAATGTTGCTATCGCTGTTACTTCTAATATATCAGAAGCATTTGGGTAACCTAGAAGCAAAAGTAAATTTGATAACAACGAATGGCAATATAAGAAATACAGTTTATACTTATAACAGTAGTTTACGATACTTAATTTTTTATAAAAATTGTATTTTTAATTCAAATAAGAATGCCTTTGGAGTCGAGCTGAGACTCTGGGACGGTCTTTTCGAGCTATTTGAATTGATTGCTTTCCTTTTACCCTTTACAGGGTTTCTTGTCATTTTTTTCCCTTTTTTTTTTTGTGGTCAAATGCCTTTTGTGGTAGGCAGAGTGCTGCCCAAGGATTTGCATTTCACGTTTTGTGCTTGTTTTTAGTCATTTAGGGGTCACTGTTTACATCGTGAATTCCCAATTCTTCCCCTCTTACGCCTTTTGAGTCTTGCACTGGCTGAGTAGCTCTGGCCGAGGAGAGCCCAAAAAGCTCGAAACGGCTGACCTAGAGTCTCAGCTCGACTAAAAAGGCATTCTTATTTGAATTAATTGCTTTACTTTTACCCTTTAAAGGGTTTGTTATATTTTTTTTTTCTTTTTCCTTTTTTGTTGTCAAATACCTTTTGAGGTAGCCGGAATGCTGCCCAAGGATTTGTATTCCACATTTTGATCTTGTTTTTAGTCATTGAGGGATCACTGTTTACATCGTGAATTGTATTTTTAATGTTACACTTTGATAATTATAACTGTTTTCTAAGTTTTTTTTCATAGAAGTTTCCCAAAATTAAGAAACTTCTCCACTTACAAATGAAAATCAGCATAGGACCGCTAGCTGTACTTTCAAAAATTTTCGGATGAAGACGAAAATCCAAAGCTTGTTCCATACATTTATGGAATTTTTATTTTATTTAATTTTTTATTCACCATCTTAGACATTAAAGCAACATTACAAATTAACATTAAGATTTTTTATCATTCCAAATTAATGAATATTAATAATAATGTTCCTTAATAACTTGTTATTTAACGTCCCAAAATTTATATTTGAATGAAAAGTTCCCAAATTTACTAGTCTATGTTTTATCTACAACTTTATAATAAAGTTACAAAATCTTTAAAACTTATAAATGATTTTTAAAGGAGTGAACTGACTTATATGTTATTATAAATTGTTTGGTAAATTATGCCTAATATAAAATTTATCAAGGGAATAGAAGAATAACAACTACTAATATTACAAAAATCATTTTTCCAGGAAGCTTATTGCATTGGACAAGGTATTCAATTATAGAAATGCTGAGGATCCCAAGTATTGTCATTTGAGCTGTCGGAAGAGTAGATTGTAATCGAGTCTTCAATATCCTAAGGGTCTTACAGATGACAAATTCGATAGAAATATCTCTTTGAATTATATTTGTTTACGTTTTACTTATCTGTTCAGCAGAACAACAGTGGACCATTTATGCCATCAGATAAAGCCTGTAATTAAAAGGCAATTATCCTCAAGAAGGAAGTCATTTGTAATCGATGTTAATAACTTCAAATTATTACTTTAAATGCATGCTATATAGTTTCTTACAAAGAAGCTTAAATTTCAGTTTCTTCATTATTTGAACTATTATTTACAGACCATTATTACTGATTTATCAGTTATGAAATCACAGTTTCTAAAATGTGTTTCCTTCCCCCTGAGAATGGACGAATCCACAGAGACTGTCTAAGAGACACTTCATTGTCAAGAGGGTGGAGCCTATATTACAAGACCCATCATCATTCAGACTAAGAAATTCTGTGAAACCAAAAATCTTTATGGCACATTATTAAAACTTTCGTCAGGAAAAAGAAAAATTCGTAAAAAGACAGTATATTGCGAAAATGACATTATTCTGAACAACAGAAACGAAAGAAAAAAAAATATCTTTTCTGACTAAAAGCAAAATTTAATTTATTAAAAAGAAGATGAATTCTTGCAAACTTCTGAAAAATATTATCGAACATCTATTTATACATATTTGCATCGACCAGACCTTCTTTAAAAAAAAAAATAGACATTCAAATAATTGTTAATGTTTGTTGCCTAAATCTATGGCATTCTGTAATACCATTCTATAACTCTGTGTTTTCTAGCTATCTTGGTAGTAATGTGGTGAGGAACATGGGAATTATTAGACGAGTGAAGCTTGTCTCTCCATTCCCAACTAGATCACATTTTGTGAACCGTTTTATTCAAAATCTACAGTAGCTAGAAATTTGAAATTTTGCATGTCCATGTAGAAATCCATGTAGAAGAGTACAATCATATTTTCAACACTTAAAACTGTAAATTTTAAAAGAATTACTTGTTTTTAAAAACTTGGTAAAAACCATATGAAGCGCCATTAGTTCTGAAATCGAAAAAAAATTCTAATAATCCTACAGCGTCGTAGCATTAGTCACTTTTAATACTTTCAATCTTAACATGTATGCATATTTATTAAGTATATTTTCGGAAGTGATTTTAACAGTGCGCGAGTCTACTCAAAGCCCGGCTTTTTGCTTAGAAATGAAATGAAACTTCCTCTTTCCTATGTCTATGAATAAAATTCTAAATAATATATTTTTTTGTAAGATACTCCGAATTTTTTACTATTGGTAAACTAAAGTCAACCAACAACTTTGCTAAAAAAAACTTTCAGAAAAATGAACAAAACTGATTGTTGAAGCTCGACTCCTTAAGAATCATAGCCAAATATCTACTATAAATTCTTTATTCAATAAAATTAATTAAATAAAAAAATTTTGAAACACAAAATATTCGATAGATACTTCACATTTCAATAAAAACATAATAAAAGATGTAAAATTTAATATGTGGCAATTTTTATTTGCTTTCTGTATCTTTTTCGATCGCTACGTTGTTGACAGCATGCAAGGAATAAACAAATACAGACTGTTTACATCGATTTTAGTTATTGGTTTACTTATTCAAACAAATCGGTAATTCGGAAAATCGCTAGTCATTAAAGTTTCTTTTCTAAAGTTATAAGTAACTGAGCAATCAATTAGTATTTAAAGTCTTTCAATACAAGTATTAAACTTAAGGAAATTTTCTTCAGATAACAGTTGAATAAAGAGAGTATACTCTGTAGAAAGTACACTTATTTCGAATAACGAATTTACCATTTCCTCATTCGTTTAATTAGTAAGGAAGTATACATAGGAAGCACAGGTAGGATGGTAAAGGAGCATATAAAAGAACATACTACAGCATTTGAGAAGAGAAATAGTAAGATTTCAGAATGTGCTGGACATTGTATGCTGAAAAATCATTGCCCAGACCCAGGGGCGGTCTGGCCAGGTTGGCGGGTCGGCGATCGCCAACGGCCCCCAGCGCAGGGGGGCCCCCGATTGCCCTGTTTTTTTTTTTTTTGGTTTTTTTTGGTTGTTAAGATAGGATTGCCCTGCTTTTTTTTTTGGTTGTCAAGTAAGTCAAGGGCCCCGCAAAATTCATCTTAGGGCCCCGCACCCTTCTAGCGTTGTCTCTGCCTCCTCCCCGGTAAATCATGTACTGGTTACGTTCGCCAGGGAAATGGTAAAGCCTTTAAGGGCCCCAAATTCGTTTCCAGCCGAGGGCCCCCAATTATGCCAGACCGCCCCTGCCCAGACCCAATAGTATACAACGTATTTAATGTTAAGAATGAGAGTAAACGTTTTAAATTGGAATCATGCCTTATTAACAGTTGTGTATGCTTTAATAGGGATAAGTCCCTCAAAGTTAACGATGTATCTTCCAGAATCGTTTTCAAGAAATCTTTAATAAGGAATAAAAGAATTAAAGATTTTTTAATTTTAAAATAATCCTATGTCTGATCATCACAATTATTTTAGTGTTGTTTTTTTCATTATTTAATGTAAATATTGTTATTAATTATTCGATGTAATATGTTGTGTTTTTCATTATTTAATATGATACGTTTATTGTTATTAATTATTTGATGTAATATGTTATGTTTATTATTATTAATTATTTGATGTAATATGTTATGTTTATTGAAATTATTTTATTACATTTTCGATTGTGTTTAAAAGGGAAAGAGAAGGTTTCTCTTCCTTTCTTCATTTTGTATTTATTTATTATTTATTTTTTGTCCTGATGAAGTCCTTTAAATAAGAGGAAATATTGATGATGTTGTGGAAGTAAAGAAGAGTTTATTTTTCATTATATTGTATGTATATATTATAATGAAATGATTTTCTTTGACATTGTTTTAGCCTAAGTTTCTAAGGAAAGTTAGGATTATAAAATCAATAGAGGGTTTGTTTGTCTGTGTTTGTTTTCCTCCTTATTAATTTTACAACTGGCGAATAGATCTTCCTGAATATAGAATATATATTTATTTTGCCTTTAATTTAGAACTTTCGTTGAATGATCACTTTGAAGAAATTTAGAATGTTAAAGAAAGGCATTAGAACCGAACTAATTCAGTCTTTCTGAACAGTAAAATAATTAACTTTTTTTGTTTTATTTAATTATTGCAATCGATTGTAAAAACTACTTTAAATTTGTAATACTTGTATTTGTTTAATTGATTTTAAGTTATTTAAATAAGTATTGAGGATTTAATTAACTTTCAATAAATGAAAAATTGGAAAACAAATTGTTTATATTTGGTTTATATTAGATGATTTATACTAATTTACAAAAATTGAGTCTTTAATGCTAAAGCATTAGAAAAATAAATCAGAAAAATAAACATCATTTTAAGGAACGTGCAGTTTTGTTTCATCTAGTTTAAGTAAAAGAGTTTCCAAACTCGTCTTCTTTTTCCATGATATTATTAATTAATGTATTTATTGTATTTATTTATTTATTGAAAGTCTTCTGGTAGACAGTTATGCAATATGTAGCATTGTAGTGACATATCCTCTTATAGCATTTGTCTACTTAAGCCGAACGACTTTTCTCGTGAAGAGAAAAACAGAACTGACTGATCGGATCACATTTTTTGAAGTCAGCCTATTTCAGATTTAATGTGAGGTTCTCATAAGGTCATTCCGGTTGGATGGGTGAAGAGTGAGCTTAAAGCACTACTCCCACGTCTACCTGCGAACGCCAGTTGAGTTGTAGTCAAAATCAATCATTGTCTTACCTGCTTTACAGTATTGTGTCTTATAGGAGATTTAGATCAGAGGTTTACTGAGAAATCTGGTGCCTTTACGGGAAATAATATGCTGAGAAAACATTTGGGAAAATAACATGCCTTTCGCATCTCAGGGAATTTTTCACAGATCTTCGTCATTTTCCTAGTTGATTTTTTTTTATATAATAAAATAAAATATTTAGAACAAATTAACATAAGCAAATTTAGATCAAGAAAGCGATTTTTTCAGAGTCTGAATTTAGTTTGAAAAGTCTTCTGTTACTTAGCTTTGGAATGTTGTACTTCAAAAATATTTCGTGTAATTCATAAGAAATGCGTTATTCCTCATCTCACTTTCACTGTTGATTTAATTTTAAATTAAAAGTAAGTTTCAGATTCCTGTTTTTGGTTTCCGCATTCCTTTTCTTCTATTAATTTTATTTAAATGACATTGCTAATACTATTGTAACTATGCAATCCATTTAAAATACACTCATTGACATAAAAATTTGCGCACCTAGAAAAAAAAAATCATTCTATAAACGCGAAAGTAAGTAAAAAGCTACGGCGAAGGTAATATGCAAATGAATAACATTTGATGCGATTGTGCATGGGCTCTCGTTCTATAGCGCTAAGCCGTGAAGCTTATAAGGCACACTTAGTGGAGTCCACATGCACTGTAAGGTGATCAGGCGAGGTCTGTGAACGATCAACGTGCCGCGAAAACACCTTAAACGTCAGTGCAACAACTCACGGAATCATTGGGCTGCAAGAGGCGGGCTGGGCGGCGCGGCGAATTGTCTTCCATTTAGATCGTCCTGACTTTTTAGTCAGATCATGGTGGGAGCAATGGACACGTGAAGGCACCTCTACACAGCGGACAAGCTCTGGACTCTCCAGACGAGCCAGGAGGAGAGACTCACCAGGAGAGAGGATCGTTTGATCATCACACAGGCTCGAACAGATCCAATGGCTTCCTTGTCCACTATCCAGCGACACGTGGCAGGGTCGCAAGAGAACCCTTCTTTGCCAGAACCATTTCCAGGCGCCTAGCGGAGGCGAATCTACATTCTAGACGCCTCTTCCGTTTTGTGTCTTTAACACTTAAATATCGTCGGCTGCGTTTGCATTGATGTCAGCAGAGAGCAACGTGGAATGCCAAGGACTGGTGACATATCGTCTTTACCGACGAATCCCGCTTTTGTTTGGGAACAGGTAACCACCGTGTCAGGGTTTGGAGGACCACAGGTGAGAGCAACAATCCCAACCTCTCTGTACAACGGGATAGAGCCCCCTCTGCAGGCGTAATGGTCTGGGGTGCCATCGCATATGATAGTCGTTCATCACTAGTAGTGCTACGAGGGACATTGACAGCCCAGCAGAACATTCAGGAATCCTGCGGCCCCATGTGCCGCCGTTCCTGGCTGGGCGCCCAGGAGCAATCTATATTACTAAAATCTTTTATTTCTCGGTCTATCTGTCCGCCGCAATTGTTAATTTCCTCTGAAAAAATTACTACAACGAAATATTGCTTCAGGTTCGCAATTAAAATTACCACAGGTTCGCGACGGGAATCGAACCTGCAACATTTTGATCCGAAGTCAGACTTCTTATCCATTACGCCACGGGGATCACATTCAAATTATTGTTTCTTATCACTCCCTTTGTGTGTGTGTGTGAAGAGCCAGAGAAAAAAGAAAATAACTCATTAATTTTAACCTACTAGATTAAAATTTAAATTTCAATATTCATCTTTTTATGGCGCGTGATATCAAATAATCATTCAAAAAGGAATAAAATATCACTTTTTGCAATAACCGCTTGGAATCGATTCTTCTTGGATTATCTCCTTCTTACCAGGAATAGATAGGGGGATGGCCTAGTTATTCAACAGGATAACTCTCATCCGCACACACTAGGGTTTCACAGGACTGTCTACGTCATGTTGCGACACTTCCTTGGCTTGCCCGCTCGCCTGATTTGTCGCCAATCGAGCATGTCTGGGATCAGATGGGACGTCAACTGTCGCTATGTATCAGTGTTATTGATTTGGAGCTTTATTTGCAAGAACTGTGGACAAATCTGCCGCAAGAGAACATACGGTGTCTGTTTGACTCTAAGCATGACTGTATCACCACATATATCCAGGCACGAGGTAGTCCAACGAGATACTAAAGGTGACCTTATTGTGTGTCGGAGCTCAGTGGGACATCGTCCTGTTGCTGTGATATTGTAATCACTCTTGTGTCTTTACCATCACACTAATAAAATTTCATTTGAATCCAACACTTCCAACATTGAATCCAAATTTTTTTTGTCAATGAGTATATGTTCGGAAGATATGATAGTTTTCCAACTATACGATAGGTATATGCCCTTGATTTTATTAAATCATCATAATAAAGATGCTTCGTAGCATTAAAAGCTGCAATGAATTATTATTCAACTTAAACCAATATATTTTAAACCAATGTTTTCAAACTCACAATTCTATATGCCAACTAAAATGTTTAAGCAATGATCATTTTTTTAAAACACTTATTTAGTTTATAGTTTAATCATTTAGTTGATTTTTTAAGTTCTATTTCATTTTTTTTTTAAAGTTCTATTTTAGTTTAGCATGTGAAGCTCAGTCTATAGTGGAAAACGACATTTAACGGGAAAAAAGTTGGTATCCAGAAAAAGATAAGGATCTCAGAATAATAACAAATGTTTGTGAAAAATGCAACACCATGAAGGAAATATGCAAATGAAGTGAAACTCACAGGACGTGAAAATCAGGGTATAATATGGAAGTGATTAAAACTTCGGAATGATTGCGCATGCCTAGATTCAGCAGCGCCCTCTGAACTGTCATACAAGAGCATATAAGTAGAGGATTGTTGTGGATCCAGACAAGTAGTTTTTCATCGTCAGTGAACTGTACACGTGCTTACTGGAGTCAGTATACCTCATCGACGTCAAAGGGCGCCATTTAAGCAAGCTACGGAATTTAAACGGGGTAGAATGATCGCCTTGCGTGAAGGAGGATTTTCATACCGCGAAATTGCTTCTCGTACGGGGCATAATGCCACGACAACGATGCGAATGTGGAAGCAGTGGACTGACGAGAACAGGACGAGACGAAAATCCAGAAGTGGAACACAAAATGTGTTCAGCTTCTTCTCGAATATTAGCACAACGTTGGAACACTGCAACAGGTTCTGTAATTGTCTGGTACCACAGTTTGACGGCGTCTGCTGCGCAGAGGACTGCGTACAAGGAATCCTTCGCGGAGGATTCACTTGGGCCTGAAGAATCGACGCCTCAGGCTACAATGGGCTCACGAACACACCCACTTTCATACAGATTGACACCATGTTGTGTTTTCGGACGAGTCCCGCTTCAACTTGGATTACAATGATGGCCGCACACGCATTAGACGATATCAAGGTGAGCGCCATCTTCGAGACTGCATTTTCCAACGTCATACTGAACGAACAACAGGTGTAATGTTTTTTGGGAGCAATTGGTATCATAGGCGATCTCGGCTGCTACGAATTGTGGGTACTCTCAACAGCAACCGCTACATCAGGGAGGTTGTGGAGGCTGAAGTCGTACCCTTCCTTCAGCACACTCCTGGAGCCATATTCCAACGAAACAACGCCGACCACATGTTGCCTGAAATATACAGGTTGCCTTCGAAGATACTCCTTCTTCCCTGGCCTGCCTGTTCACCCGATATGTCACCTATTGAACATGTCTGTGATGTCGTCACTCTGCAACTAGTCCGTCATTGTCATCCAGCAGCCAATATCGTTGAACTATGGACTCGGATAGAAGCAGCCTGGCAGGCGAAACCCCAGGAACACATCCAAGGCCTGTTTGATTCGATGCCACGGCGTAGAGCAGCTCTTATTGCAGCTCATGGAGGCTTTACATCCTACTGATTTTTTCCAAGTACTGTTGTTGTTGTTAATCGTTTGTTTGTATCACTATTTATTAGTAATGTGTGTAATAAATTTCCTTCCATTCTGATGGTTCCTTCAAGGTGTTGCAATTTTCACAAACATGAGTGTATTTTTTATTATTAGAATTGTTATTGTTATTAATGTACTCAAAACATTAAGAAAAGCGTATTTTATAATTATATTTAATAACACGAAATTTATGTACAGTAGGGCCTGACTCAAACCTTCGGCGAAAAGTAAAAATGGCCTAAAAATGAAACAGCCTTTTTTATTATTATTTTGTTTTCATTTGCGAATACATATAAAACCAAATAACATGCTTACTCTACCACAGCTACAGTCCTAAGCAAAGCTAAGCCTAAAAAAACAAAAACAAAAAAAAGACATGAAAGTAAATATACAGCAGCTATAAAAATACAGTATACACGTAAACAATTTCGAAAAATTGCCAGAATACGGATAGATACAGAGCCAACAAATGACTGAATCACAGACTTTAAAATAGTGTCCAACGCCCTTCTTTGGATTGAGCTGGTGAGCATCTCATGTCAAAATACAGGGCGGGCAAGAAATAAGATTCTCTATGAAACACTCTGTACAGTGAAGACGGTTACTCAGAGAGATCTAATTGATCGTGGACAATGATCTCAGAAGGACGGCAAACTCATTCCAATAGAAAAAAAATTAGTTCCAAATCCCTGCTCAGAGTTGGCGCTAACCTATCTCTGTTCAGTACAGCTATATACTTAACTGTAGGGTACTGTATTTAATCGTCTGTACAATAGATACATAACCTGGCGAACATTTTAAATGAACTAGTCTAGTTTTAGGGGTGCAGTTGAAGTCCTGAAAACGGCTTTTTTTTTCTTTTTTTCACAGATGTGTGTGGATTTACAGCCGACTTCCTCATTGGACCATGCTTTTTCGAGGAAGACGGGCCCAATGGTGTGCGGACAGTAACTGTTATCAGGTATATAGCGATGTTGTCAGACTATGTAGTACCCCAATTTCTCTACCACAATGCTGCACTTTATTCATGCAAGATGGCGCGACACTCCACACAGCTCTTATCACATTGGATTCCTTATCACGCATTTTTCAAGAAGAGGGGTTATTGGTAAGCACTTTGCAACACTTTGGCACCCATATTCCCCGGATCTCAATCCTTGTGATTTCTCTTTATAGAGATACTTTAAAGACTGAGTTTACCGCGGAGGCAAGAACAACCTTGAAGATCTGAAGGCAAACATTCGATGACAATGTGCCATCATCCCACGGGAAATTTTGGTTGCAGCCGTAGATCATGCAGTCCACAGATTTCAAGTGCTGATAGACTTACAAGGGGCTTCATTGAATAATAAATCCTACACAGCAATTGATATTCCTGTGTAAAATAACTTGATTTGCAGTGCATTTCTTCCTTTAACCTGAACAGCGCCATCTGTGGGCAAAATTCAGATGTTTCATTTCCTTTCCTGTGTTTGTCAGCTTCTTCTTCATTTTCTCTTCGGTTCTGACGTCATTCCTTAATAGCTTCCTGAGGAAAGCTTCTGAGAAAATATCAGTATCTTTCCCCAGGATATTCTGTGGGAACTATGCATTCCACAGAATGTGTATCTCCATGCTCGGAATCGCAGTTAAAAAAAAAAATTGTTATAAAGGGAAGATATTAGAGGGAATTCTTTATTTTTTTTTCATTTTCTTTATGGATTCGCTTTGTTTTTACTCTATTAACACTGCTATTTTCCGAGAAAACTAATCAATAGCAACTAAATATTGTACTGAGTTTAACAGTAAATTACGCTACAAAATCTTGGGTACATCCAACTAGTATCTCGTCTGTAGGGCTGTAGTACAAACTCTAACATTAACACTGAACTTGCCATAAACGGCAGACAGAGAGAAAGAGAACAGAAACAATGACAGAAAAGAAAAGAAAAATCCATGCCTGCTCCGGGATTCAGATCTATCAAACTCGTGATATTACCGCCGTCTTAACCACAAAGTAAATAATTTTTCATATAAATAACCAATTTGTTAAGGTAGAATAATAAAGCAAAAATTTCAGTAGAAGATGTTTATTGGCCTATATATCATTAGATGATATATATATATATATATATATATATAACGTAAAAATTATGAAAATCAACTAAAGTAAAAGCTACCTTTCAAAAATAATAATTATCGTAATTCTACTTATTCCTATCATATGAAGGGCAAAAAAAAATTAAAATCAAATCTGAATTATGAAAACAAAAAAAAATTCGGAAAATGAAATGAGGTTAAACTAAGTTAAACTAAGGTAGTTTCAAAGTTTTTTTCTTCTTGTTTTTATTTTGTAAATACTTTATTGATTTCTTCAACGACTGTTTAAAATACCAAAAGAAGCTTTTCCTTAGCCCTAGTTTATGAAAAGAACGTTATTTACGTTTTGAGATAGGACATTGAAACCAAACGATATAACAGACTAATTCTGTAGTCTGTCCAGTTTTGTTTAAGAATAATGAATACTTAACATTTTTGGTAAAAATACTAGACTGAAATGGTTTTTTTTTTCTCGACTATTAAAGTATATAACATTAAATTTTTTTGGTTTTTCTTGGGTATAGTAAAAACTAAAAGAAAAACACTAGCATAAGCACCAACGAAAATACCAGGCTAAACTTTAGACATTGCGGCCCTTAGGCACAAGCAAATGGAGGTCGGTTCCGGACCTCAAGGTATCCAAGCTTCGCGATACGCAGCCAAAGTTACATAAAATTACAGAAATTACAAAAAAAATACACAAAAGTCTAATCATTTTAGTCAATATAAAAAAATTAGAAAATTAGGAATGGCAAAGATTCTGAAAACACTTCCTCTATATATAAACAAAGCTAAAGGGTTAAATAGGGTTCCACAAATTATTCTTGTCCAGGATCCGCACATGCGAGGAACAGCTCAACCTTCAGATAACTGGTTCCAAATTAAGGTGGTCCTCACTGGGTAAAAGTAAGGAGATTATAAAGATAGGCGAAAGTCCATGATTTGACAGAAAAATTTCTAATAATAAGCCTTATCTCCCGCGACTCTAAGGGGCCACAAAGGACTACAATAGGATACTTTAACTTAGCATCATATATTTTTTTTTTCATTTTATCTTATTTCAAAAGTACTTTATCTGCTCATAGTATAAAACTGATAAGCAGTGATTGATTTTTGATTAAGACGATGTTGAATGTAGGTTGATATTATGTACAGGATGTTTCGAAATTCCTATTACAAACTCTCATGGCTTGTAGAGGGAACGGAGCAGATAACATTTTGAATAGGAAACCATGTCCGGAAACGCACCGCATCACAAGCAAACCAAAATCAATTTGAACTTGCCGTTCGAGATCATCTCGACTTAACATTCGGGGGAAGATGGATAGGCCGCAGTGGCCCAATTGTTTGACCTCCACGATCCTCGGATTTAACTCCACTCGACGTTTTACTGTGGGGCCATATGAAGATTCGTATTTACGAGACCCCTGTAGAGAAAGATCTGCTTGCACGAATTCTGGCCACGGCACAAGAGAATTCGATTCAACCCACACCAGGTATTGTTGAGCACTTGTAGCAGAACATGCTTCGCAGATACAATGTTCGCAATGAAGTTCGTGGTCGTGATGAAATTTTTAAACACATTAATAAAGTCCAAAACCTTTCCTATTGCTCCCAACTAGATTCAAAATAATTTAGAAATGGATCTCAAATACTAAAGAAAAAATCCTCAAAGAAACTCTTCCCTCCTCGCCCTAAATAATTTTTTTAGTGTTTCGATTTCGATGTTTCAAGTTTGCCGAAAAACTAAAATTGGCTAATGAAATGAATACTTTTCTTTTATTACAAATTTTTAATATAAATTTCAAACATGAAGTTTGAATGAATAGATTTATTGCTGAATAAAATAACGATGCAACGAAAACTATGAAAATTTTAATTATTCGTTAAAATATCTAAAGTATCCATTAAGTTCTTGTAAATATATGAAAGTACTAAAGTTATAATATTTAAATCACTTAAGGAGAGATAATCTTGAATTCATTTTGTTAATCTCGTTCTTTATTTGTTTTTCTCTCATTTAATGGTAAATGAAATTGAAATATTGATCCGTATCCTCGCACATTTGTCTTCTTTCCTCATTTATATGTCGATTACGACCTGTAATATTTTTAAAACTTTTTATATTTCATCAAATATGCATTTCGTAAAAAAAAAAAAAAAAAAAAAAAAAAAAAAAGAAGAAAAATTGTTGAATCGCCGTCCTCTGGTAACTCTACAGTCGTTGAAATTCAGCAATATAATGTGCATTCCTAAAAACTCTTATCAAGTAAAAGTCATAGAAAAGATAACTCATTTACTCAGTGTTTTTGTTTGTTCCCCACAATTTTAAAATGTGGCACTAGAATCAATTAGCTAAGTCAAACGTTCAAATAGAGAAGAATTGGTAGTTTGTGAGAGGGTAGAAGAAGTTCATGCTGTTGACTTGTTATTGGTTGTTCCTAATCAAAATAAAAACGTACAAACTAAAAAATAAAAATTATACATTATACTATTTTGGAATGCTCTTTTTTGCAAAGCTTTAGATGATAATGTTTTAGATTACATTCATTTGTTTGCGATAAAATGAATAGTTTTTTGAGAAAATAATCTTAAAGACCAAAAGCGCTACCCAGTAACTTGTACAAAGACGAATCTCATCTACCATTACATGAGAAAAAAATAATTAACGAAATTAACAAAGTAAATTCAAGATTATCTCTTATTAATTTATTTAATTATTACAAATTAAGTTAAGTTCCTTTATTCACAAGGACTTAATGGACATTTTAAATATCGAATAATTAATATCAGAGTTTCCAAGTGGAATCTAATTACTTCGAAATTCGTAATTACTTCAAAATTCATTATATTGGGTATTCATCCACTTCATATTCAAGAGCCATTAACTGGAGAGTATTTCCTTCGAGATGAATGACCTTTTCTATAGGGAGTGATTGAAGTCAAAATTGGCTATTAACCTTCATTTATTATTAACTGTGATGGTCGATATGGTTGAGTATCTAAATAAAGAATATTATCAGAGCGCTTCAACCAACGAATATAAATAGACATCGAGTTTGAATGAATAGATTTATTACCAAATAAAATAATGATTCAACGAAAACTATGATAAGCATCCACAGCACATTAAATATTTGATATACTTGATCTATTATAATATATTTAAATTATAATAGATCAATCCATCCAACTATGAATACAAAGACATACACCGATACGTATCTCCAGGAAGAAATTTTAAAAAGTAATGAATTCATTTTGATGAGAGATGTTTTTTGATGGAAATCCCTAATGTAGAAGGTTTTATTTTTAGATGTAGTAAACACGTTAATAATACATCCTGTCAGAAAGATGTAAATCAGACTCTTCAAAAATGGATGTTTTCTGTTACGGTTTATCATTTTCGTTTGAAATAGTTTCATAATTCCTTCCCAAGCAATATGTTTATACAATTGAAAACAATCGGAGTCATTAAGTTCATAGTCAGTTGAACAATCAACAATTTCTTGGTAGTCATTTCAAAGTTGTTAACGTTATTCTCAAACTCGAAAAATACCATCAGTACAACCGTTGAAGATGACCGCTGTCTTAGATTTTTCGCACAAACGATACCTTCGTTGTTTTGTGATTGCTGAGAAGCCACTAGAAGACAGCTGTTACCAGAAAGTTGAAGTAGATTTTCACAAGGCTGAACTGAATGTCTGTCGACCTGCAGTAAATATGCCTTTCACTTCTAGAGATAGACATATTCTTGAAATGATACTGCAATCAGGAAGACTAAACTCACGAACAGATTTAGATTTTCTCTGACAACAAAATACATATCGAATTTATCGGCGTATAACACGCACCCTAATTTTAAGAAGGAAGTTTGAGTAAAAAAAAATTTGAAATTTAAAATAAAAATAGTATAAGCTTAGAACATGCACGTAGAATTTCAGTCCTAAAGGAAAAAAAGTGCTTGTTATATGCCGATAAAAACGGTACTAACATTCTGTAGGCCTATATGTGTTTTATGTGTTTTAATGGTGCTGTATTATGTAGGTTTGTAATTGATAGACAGATCGACATCCCCTCTAAGGTGTTCCGTAAGTGCTCTTCACTTAATTTTCTTAAACTCAGCTGATGCGAGTTAATGGATGCTACAGCTGATTCATACGAAGCAATGCTGGCTAACCGACACTTTCGAAAGTAAGATTTTCAGTAAAATAGTTTGTCATCTACTTTCTCCCTGTCTCAGTTCCGTAGAATATCTGATGAGAATTATGCCATGTGGAGATTTATTATATTAAACATTCTACTCAAGATTGCTCCAATCTTTAATTATTATCTTCCCTCTCTTTCGTATCTTTTTAAGGATACGAAATTGCTACACTATCTTTAATGCTAGCGTGGGAAAGGAGTATGCTTATATCTCTCCTTGACTATGCATTTTGTATTACTTTTGACCATGCACTCTTTCATTCACTTTCAGATACTTTCGTATTCCTTACGTTTATCGTCATATTGAAGCCGTGAAATTTCAACAAATTTACTCATACAGGTATTGAATAACGATCATTTATATTAAATTCGTGTGCTTTATATGTCACAGAAAAGGTTTTGCAATAAAATCATTTTTTTTATAATAGTAAATTAGATGTTTGCTCTATCGTTTGTGTTAACTTTCGTATGTGAAAGGATATATGTGATTTTTTGTTTGTTTGTTTTTCTAAATTCAAATCCAGAATTTCTTTTCAACCTCGGTTTTAGCTTTACTTTAATTGCATGTTTGTAGATTTTTCTTGCAAGAAAGAATGTTATTACTACGGCAATAGCACTACTTTAATTTGTATTGTTTTAACAATTTAAAGTAAATAATATTAATGTTGAATTAGTAATACCGTAACCAATTTTATAATAAATAATCAAGAAAACTTCAAAATGAGAATTATCAGATCTTCCTATTTTTTCCATTAATGAATGGGATCTAAATTCAGTTTTATTTATTTATAGAGGGAGCCATCCGTAATCGAAGTCGTCCGTAATGTCTGTCCACAGAAATCTGTGCTAAAAACACGAACTCCTCAGTCCAACTTTACTTTTATTTCTATAATATCATTAATAAATAAATTATATACTTTTATTCTATAAAAATGCTATCTATTTTAACGATTTTTTTTTTCCTTTTCAACAAAGAAATAGTTTATTAATATAAATAATTTATTTTTAGATACGAGCTTGCTTTATAATGCCAATTAAATGTAAACAGTAACAGTTCATTGAAAATAATAAAATCTAAGTAACATTTTTTGTAATTAGATTTCTGTTATTATAATAATTGTGAAGTCTTAGTTGTTCTTTAGCTAATCAATATTTTTATTAATATTTTAACACTTTGTGCAAACACATTTTAAAACCTTTGTATTCAAAAATAAAAGAAAAAATTAATGTTATTAAAAGTAGTAGTAGTGTTGTAGCAGTATTGTACTAGATAATTTTTAATTTTAATTTTAATTACAAAGTAATTTTATCAAACGGAAAGATGAAATTACAAAGGAAGCTTATTTTTAATTTCTTCATTCCTGTCGAGAAATGTCTGTAACGACTCCTCAGTTCGTCGCTGAAGGCATCTAATGCTTGACTGGCCTGCGCATGTAGAAATTTAAAAAAAACTGGACATTGAAATTTAAATTTTAATCTAGTAGTTAATTAATGAGTTAATTTCATTTTTCTCTGGCTCTTCTCTCATTGCGTCACACAGGAGAGGGAGTGATAAGAGATATTTAACAACAGTATTTTGAATGTAGTCCCCGTGTCCTAATGGATAAGACTTCGGATCAGAAGATTGCAAGTTCGATTGATGTTGTTAACGTTTTATTGTAGAAAGTGGGCCTATGTCTATTTTCACAGGAAATTAAAGTTACAGACCGACCACGGATATGAGACTCCACTTGACAGAATGCCAAGAACAGTCCAATGTGCCGAAAGACCACAAATTATTTTTTTATTTTATTTTAAGTAAAATTTGCAACTGTTAAGCAAAATAGTCAAAATTTAAAAAACATAGTGTCCACAAAAATGTTCAATGTTCAAAAATAAAAGCTAATTTTACGATGTTTAATAATAAACAAACAAGACGGTAAACTTCCCGCGAGACAGATTCAATAACCTATTTTAGAAATTAATTCGCCTTCTTCTGACATGCGCAGAAGTGCTGAGGGGTCTCGTATCCGTGGTCGGACAGTATCTTCCAACCGCAGAAGAAGTGCGTTACGGAAATGCGTTAGACACACACAGATCTGGAAAAATATAATAAGATATTTCGAGCTTCCTTTGTAATTTCGTTTGATCTTTTTTTAAAATTTAATTATTTTATAATTAAGATATTAAAAATTTTCTGGGATAATAATAATAATAATAATATGAAACCCCCATGGACCCTACCTCCTTGCGGTGGGGGCGGGAACTACACTAGCTTTAGGGTAGACTAAAGGGTCCAACCATCTATGATGAGATCTTACTCTAATATTGATCATGCTGCATCGGGTGTGGCGCAGGATAAAGTCACTTGCGTTCGGGGTTAGGCAGAGGCCTCTGTTCGAAAAATATACTACAGTCTCCCACAGGTGGTGGTGAAAAAAGTGGCACTCCATCCTGTAGTATGGCTATCACAATGTCCGGGCAACACCATCCAGCCCGAACGGTCGGAAGTGTTTCGTCTGTGTCAGAGCAGGCGACCACCAAGACTGGGAAACCACGCCAGCGCATCCGATGGTCATCGCAGATGAACCAGGATCTTACGCACGACTTCTACACCGTTACACAGTTTGGGACTCATCTCACAGTATACGGACAGCCACTACATCAAGCATTCACCACACGTTATCCAACGTTAGGGCTTATGCACAACTCCAGAAGGCTGTGATACTCAACACAACACGCATAGTTAGGAAATTTATGTACACAATCACACATCCCTAACCATTCTTCCACACTTTTTTTTTTTTTTACACTTGGCAATATGTGCTTTGGTCCTTGACCCGCCATATTGTCTTTGCTGGGGAAACCCATGGTTTCAAACTTTTACAAAATAATAATATTTTCCTCTACTTTTGAATAAAAAAGTTTTAAAATGTGTTTGTAGAGCTGTTAAACTACTAATAAAACCATTGATAAGCTACTGAAAAGAAATTTCAGATTTATAATAATAAAAGAAATATAATTACAAAAAAAATATTATTTTTCGATTTTATTATTTTCAATGAATCATTGTTTATATCTAATCGGCATTTTAAAGCAGGATCGTATCTAAAAATAAATTATTTATTTTGATAGACTATTGCTTTATTGAAAAGAAATAAATCGTTAAAATAGAGAGCATATTTATACGAGATAAAATAAAAACAATTTATTTATTGATGATATTTGAGAAATAAAGGTAAAAGTAGACTGAGAAGTTGATGATTTTAACAAAGGTTAACAGCAATTACTCTATTCCAAACGAAAGAATGACTCTGACCTTGAACTACACCCATGATCTCTTAATCATTCCAGAACTGAATGTGTATCGAGAAAGAAAATTCAAAATGGCGACTCTCGGACAGAGAAAACCGTTGGAAGCCAAACAAAAGGAAGTTATTGTTAACGTTACTTCTTATTTCGAAAAGGCCTTATGACATGCTTACTTACGGCACATCAGAGAAATTGTTTTAGATCGCAGTGCCGTTTTTTTAGATGAGACGTGGGTCAACGAATCCCATACTGTGTCTTCGCGTTGGCAATCTCAGGGATGCAATGTCGTCAAAAAACCAATTGGGAAAGGTAGGAGACTGATTTTGAACGATTGAAACGAACGAATGAATAAAAATAAATTTTTGAAATTATATTGGATGAGAAATCAGAATAGTTCAAGAAAAGAAATATCGTCTTTTTTCCGTAAACTTCAAACTCCCTAAATTTTCAATTTCCCGCCATAAACACAGACATATACAATCGATTCAAATTCTACTATTGCGCCATCTGGTGTCCACGGTCGTTCTTTCGCTTGGAGGACTTTAGAAACGACTCCGGATATTAGTGGTTCCCTTTATAAACAAACTTTGGGCATCCACCTACATCGTGACAGTGCTGCAAAGTTTTGCCACCTTTTAAATCAAAAATTTTCATCTTCCCACTACGATGGTAGTTCTTTAATATAAAAAAGTTAACTGATTTTTAAAGTTGGGCTTAATTTAATATTGTTGATATATTAACATATTTGATGATGAAATTTGTACAGATCTTGAAATTATTAACGATATTTTTTAAAAGTTTTTAAGCATTTCCTCACAGGATTATTAGATTTTAATACAAATCTGTGGTGGTTGTTATTGTAGTTGCTGTTTAGCGATAAGATAATAAAAATGATTAGTAATATAATATTACATTGAAGAAAATTAGATCTGAAATAGGATTCATTATATAAAAGCTTAACGTGTGTTAAAAATTTACATTTATTTGAATAAGAAGTCACCAAACACACAAAAATTTTTGTTAAAAAAATTTATGTAATAAACATGTTATAAAAATACATTACAGTAAAACCAGGTCGAGAGCTTTCGGAATCTGTGCGAAAGGATTGACAAGGGAATCGCACAGTTTCCGAAAGCTCTCGACATGGTTTTACTGTAATGTATTTTAAAATATTTTTATTACATAAACTTTTTTAACAAATTTTTGTATGTTTGGTGACCTCTTATTCAAATAGGATTCATAAGATAATAATGTAAAGAAACCCATTAATATTAGATATAGAACTTCATAAGATTATTGGGTTAATAAAAATTCTTTAATATTATATACAACATGTTTCGCAGCAAAGTTTTTACTGCATTTTCAAGTGAAATACAATTGAATAATATTAAAACAATATAAGAACATCAAATTTCAAAAATAATT
>JAFIDM010009631.1:156663683-156691769 GCA_023159025.1 Thereuonema tuberculata
AATTATTTTTGAAATTTGATGTTCTTATATTGTTTTAATATTATTCACTTCTATTTCACTTGAAGGTGCAGTAAAAACGTTGCTGCGAAACATGTTGTATATCATATTAAATAATTTTTATTAACCTTATTATGTTATGAAGATTTATAAGGTGTATCCGAATCACTGAATCCAATTCTTCAGATAGCTGCCTCAGCATTTACAAAATGTAGGGTTATGTTCGAGCACTGTCGAAGCCAACATAACTCTATTGTTACAATAATAGCAATGCATTTTTTATTTAATTTTAATCACAGCAGCTTTAACTATTAAGCCTACAGTATTTATTAATGTAAGATAAGGAAACTTTTAGTCAACAGCAGTTAGATCATCACATGTAATCTTTCGTTGTACTAACTTAAAAGAATTAGATGGAGTGGGCTTAACAGGAGTCCATCGTTTTTTTACTATCCCCCCCCCCCTAATAATTGTCATTTCAAAGCTTTAAAACTGAATAAATATTTTTCAGATATGGTTAATGCATCAGGTTTTAAGCACAAAGGTCAGTGTTTTGCAAATTTTACAACGTTATGCTTAATCGTATTTAAATAATAACATCCTATAAAGATAAGGAAAAATAACTTTTTAAAGCTTTATTCTTTCTTCTTTCGGTATTGATTCTTTTCACAAAATTTATCTAATTACTAGAGTGTAAATAAAACTGAAAACTACTTCACAAAAAGAAAAACAATAATAGTTTTAAGTTGTTATGATTCACTGCTCCAGTGAGCACTTTCTATGAAACGTAATTGTAGAGATATAAATGTAATTTAAAGCAAGGCAAAGGTGAAAAGCGATATTTTGGAAGTGATTTAAGGGAGGTAATAAAATGGAAGAAAAGCAATGAACTCTGCTACGACGCCATTCGTTTGCTGTTTTAATTTTTTAGCATTTCACACAATAAAAAATGTTTCACTGGATCATAATTTATAACTATTTTCAGAAATGTTTCAAGAACTCCCCTGACAGTTTAAGTTGTAATAAGATTATTGCTTGTTATTTTATTGGCTAAAAGCTAGTATATTGCCTAAAGTTTTCAAATATTTAATTCAAGAATTCATGTAAATTTAAATTATATCCAAAGCTAAAATTTGAATAAGTTTTTCAACTTCAAATTTAAATGAAATTGAAATTAAATAAATAACGGTAACTTAAAATTACTTTTCTTTCCTTTTATAGTTTATCTCATTTCCTTCTGCATTTGATCATGTATCTATTTACTTTGCTCAATTCATAATTAAAAGGAGACTGTATTTCTCTTCATTATGAAAATTTGGCTGTTCCACGGCATTGGCTAATATTAATTTATTAAACTTAGAAGAAAAAAATATTCGCGCTGGGCAGGTTTTCTCGGGGTTCTCCCATTTCCCCTGCAATATTTCCGCCATTCTTTCTCAATATTTTTCTTTGTATCTCCTTCTTTCCGTGAGGATAGTACAATAGATCAACGGTCGGGGTACCTAGCTTCCCTGCCAGCCACGTTTACCACATAAATATAAAACACAACTTAACTTTTCTGAAATACTCACTTGTCAAAGCCCTGTAATAAGAAGGCGAAACCAGTAGTGCTCATATGTAAATTTTAATGTGTAATTTTTTTTTTAAATATTTTAATATGTGTGTTGGCCAAATTTTTTTTTCTACGTTCACTGCACATGTTATTTTTTTTTATTTTCAGTTTAGTGACCATTTATTTTTTATGACTGGATTATTTTATTATTTTTAATTCTTTATGAGAGATTTCATTTTAATGATCTTCATTCAATAGTGGAAAAAAAATCACAAAATGAAATATTAATTTGATGTGACTTTGTTACTCACGGGATCTAAACTTTTATCTGTCTAACTATTATTTAATCCACGCTGGGCAGGTTTTCTAGGGGTTCTCCCATTTCCCCTGCACTTCTCCCACCATTCTTTCTCAGTCTTTCTCTCCGTCTGTCCTTATTTCCGTGGGATAACACAATAGACCGATGGTCGCGGTGCTCGGCTTCCCTGCCACCCACACTCACCACATAACATAACATAACATAACATAACATAACATAACATAACATAACATAACATAAATATTATTTAAATTCATGAATTTGAAATACATATATTTGAAATATTTCAGATCCAAAATACCACTTGAATATATACATTCATTGTGCAGTTATTATGAGATATTTCTTTGAAATAGCGCACTTTTATTCTATCAAACAAATGCATTGCATAAATACTCATTATAATTTGATTGGACACCCAGTAAGAGATTTAATTAATTAATTAAAACTGATAAAGAAGCCTAGCATTCAGGTTATCTTCGCCATTATATTAGCTTGTTTTTTTTTGTTTTTTTATTTTCGGAAACCCAAAATCTATTAGCAATTGAGAATATCGACTATTCTCAATTGCTAACAGAATAAAAGCTATCAGTAGAAAAGTATTCCTTGGATTTATAATTTCTTAACGTTTTTTCAACCTCTAACAACTATTCTCAAATAAGTGAAGAGGTTGAAAAAACATTTAGAAATTATAAAACCCAAGAATACTTTTCCAGTGATAGCTTTTCAAACACGAGTCTCGAATCGGGATCTACTTTCTTTGACTACAAGGCCAATTTTCGAGATTAAGTTTCAGATAGACAAAAAATAAATGATCAAGAATAGTTTTGAGGATATTCTTACTGGATTTTTATTATTTTTTAATTTATTACATATATTCACACTGAATATTCTTTAATAAAATGCAACAACAATTGGTAATTTGTTTCTATCTATGATTTATTTGAAACTATTTACATTTTTTTTAATAATTCGCAAAGATGTGGCTTAAGTTCATTATTTCTTATTTGGATTAAGAAGTTTTATTAAATTAAGAAATGAAGAATAGGCAGGAATAAAAATAAGTAATAAGAAAACATGTACTATAGTCTAATGTAGATTGATTCATCGGGGAAGAATCGAAAACATCAAAAGATGATCAATATTTCTAGACAGTTTACTGACAAATACAAGTTATCAATCAATGTAAAGAAAACAAACAGAATTATTTTTAGAAAAGGAGGAATTATTGGTTCTTAATATATCAATATTTAGTTAGATGACATACGACAAAATTGCGCAACACAAAATATTAGGGTTAGGAAAGAAAAAGGAATGTTTGTCATATGGAAACTAATAAAAAGATCAAGCGTTGAAGATTGGAATAAATTAAAGTTTCTATTTAATACAATTGCATGGAAGTTGAATTTATTAAAATTGCATTGAGTGAGGGATAAAATGTGAATTGACTGAGGTGCCCAAGTCATAAGCCTAAATGAAACTAATTTGGAATTTGGATAGAACAGCTTTTAACTGCATTATTCAGCCTGAATTAGGACTTGATTTCAGTAAGCATTGAAATGAGAATTGAATATGTCACGAAGGTATTTAGAGTTCCTATATACAATGAAAGTTTTTTTTATTTCTGCCTATCAGAAAACATGCGGACTCAGTCACTGTTTCCGCAAACTGTTATAGATACGCTCGAATAAAAATATAGATAATTTAGTAGACACTTAGTAAAGCATATCCAAATTTCAAGTCGATTGGGTCAGTAGTTGTCGAGCAAAACATTCCCAAGGTTGCGGAAATATACAGTCGACTGTATCCGCATTTCTCCGGATAGGCAGAAATAAATACCCCATTCTTATGGTATTTGGGCCTCTGAAGACGATGGTGAAGTCCGTTTGCCGATCCGACCTTGCGTTCGGGAGTTGTTACGGAAGGACAGACATGGACGGACGGACGGACTGGACAAACGCAATAGCTCCAAAATGGGTCTCTAATAAAATGTAATCTATATTAATGGGATCTTCAAGTTAATATTAACAGAGTTGCTCTAATATTTATTAATCAAATGGCAAATTTTCACAGGTTATAATACATTTTCAAAACCTTTATACATTTTAAATCTTTATTCAGTTTGCAATGTCAGACGCTTCAGTCAATGGTGTATTATAGAGGGAGGGAAGGAAGAACAATATTGTGCTCTAAATTCAAAATACTGTACATTCAATTAGCAGATCTATCTCGGGAACTGTTGGAATCGGATACATGTTAATGTAACCTTTTTTTCTTAGAACTGTGACCTTACAGAATATTCAACTTAACTACTGGGACACTCTTGATGTCCCAGGAGTGAAATGTGTGCAAATATGTTTGAAATATTTTCTTTGTAAATGGATATATAAATATATAAGTAATGTAATTGTTAAATGTATTATTTATTACAGATTATGGAATGTTCACATTTTGTTTTGTAAAGATTTAAAATTATCTATCTATCTACGGTACTTTCCTAAAATCATAACTTTACTTACAATTTTAGCGAATTAATTCACAGAGTAGCTTTATTTACATTCTGAAAGGAAAAGTGTAATACTCGTATGATTTTAAGAAACAATCTACAATTGCTCCAAATTTCTTATTATTGTTAACAATTAAATAAACCATAGTGATATCAAAATTATAATGTATGTTTGTAAAATAATAGCAAAATTCAAAATTTAATTAAAAAAAAAGAATTAACTATTCCAAATACCCTTATCTATTTTAAATATCAAAATAAACTTCTATTTTTACAGTAATTTTAATAAATATAATAATACACCAACACGGGGAAAATTCTTAGCCTAGCAAGATGTGAATAGAATTTATATTACTAAAATCTTTTATTTCTCTGTCCGGCGTAATTTCCTGTGAGAATGGAAAATATAAGTAATTTATACAATGAAATCACGAGAATCGAACCTGCAACCTTCTGATCCAAAGTCAGACGTCTTATATATTAGGCCACCGGGACTACAACTCACTTTATTTTGTTTTTTTTGACTTATGTGTCCTTCCCATTCGCCCCATTAAATAATGAATGTATTCAACCTGTTTTTTGAATCTCAAGATTGTTTATTTATTTCCGATCCGTCTATTTAATTGTAATTCGAAAATGACAATTAAAACTATAATTGCCGAAACGTTGCAATATTTTAAATATAATATTCTTACTTAACCAAATCTATGTGATATAGAAAAACAAGCACGTGTACACGGGAGATGGCCTAGTAACTATTTAAAAAGTGGTTTCATACTAATGAAGAGATTTCCTTCTCTCTCTCTCTCTCTCTCTCACTCTCTTCTTTTTTTTTTTTAACTTAAAAAAATATTTTTTTAACTAGAACAAAATTGGCTTCATTATTGGTGCAGAAAAAAACAAAACAAAATAAAACTACAATGAATCTTAAAAGAACCAAAACCTTCCTCAATCCATGTTGCTAAGCAACGAAAATATTTGAAATACAAAATTCGATCGGTAATTCCCTGTGTCAGCTTCTGATGACCGACATAGAAATCAAACATTACTAAATTGCATCTCTAAATCTTTCAAAATACTTTTTTTTATCTTCGAAAACATTTATAAATAATTATTTTAAATAACTATTATATTATTTACAATTAATTCCTCAAGCAGCTACAATAGCTATGTCTCAATTAACTTAAAATTCATTTTTTAAAAATGTAATTTTACCCCATATACTGTATTTTCCTAAATTACCAGAATTTGTTAACTATAAAAACTTGTTAACTTTAACTTGTTAACTTTAACCCTAATTTATAACACGCGAAGCTCTTGTGTTTCATCCACGAATTTTTTAACAGTGCTTATTCAGTTATACCTATTTTTTTAAACGAATAAAAATATTCCAGTGTAGCCAAGTAAAAATAGGAACATAGGAATGCTAACACATTGCTAACACCCCCTTAAAGTAATCTCTAAGATTGTTCACTGTGCTTTGCCAGCGTTTGGGAACTGCTGTCCAACACCATCATTCTTCACGATAACGCCACATGTCAAACAGCAGCTCCTTCACAGGCTTTATTATGTCAATGGGGGTGTTAAGTCTTGGAAAACCCTCCGTATTCGCCAGATCATAGTCCATGCGACTTTGATTTGATTCCAAAACTCAAGTTGCAGTTGCGTGGAAACGCTTCCGAACAAAGATGAAATTTTGACGGCGTTTTGGCGAGAGGTCCTGATTGAATTACACTCATTTACAAAACAATTAACCCACCCAGAAGCAGCAGTCGAAATGGAATGACACTTGGGATAGGCATTGAGAATGATAATGGAAATAACTGATTACAATATCAGAGCAAATGGCCATTTATTCGGGCGAAAAATTACAGTTCAATAGTCCATTTAGTATGCGTCATACCGCCTCCTTGCATGGATACATCCGGCTTAGTGTGGAATCAAAGAAACATCTACTGCTTTCCTGCAGAAGATCATCCCATAGCAGTTGCAACTGCCGCTCCAGATCGCTCATACCCGTTGACGGCTGAAGCTGCCGTCCCTCAACTATTCAATGGGCGACAAATCTTGAGACCTTGCGGTCCAAGGAAGAGTGTAACAGTCAGTCTAGGGAAACTCATGCTGTATGTGAGCGGACATTATCTTTTTGGAAAATAGACCACTTTCATGAAGGAAAGAACAATAGGCCGCAGAATCTCTAAACGTACCGCTGTGCCGTCAATGTTCCCTTGATCACTACTTGCGGAGACCGAGAATCTTAGGAGATGGCTCCCCACACCAGTTACACCAGCAGTCCTGTTAACAACAAAGTTCGGATTTGTGCATTGCTTAGTGCATCTCTACATTCGAAACGTGTTTATCCGTGAGCTGACAAATCCTGGATTGGTCACTAAATACGATTCGTCGCCAGACCTCAGCTGTTAATGCCACCCGCTCATTACACCACTGCAAACGAAGACACCGATGGTAGGGTGTTAATGGCAGACAGCGTAAGGGGCTCGGAGAATGCAAGTCAAGATCTGCAAGTCGCGTGGCAATGGTCTGGGTCGACACAGAAGTTTCCAGATGGTGTATCAGTTCGCGCCAGTTGGTCAACAACACGATTCTCTCTTCTGGCAGTCTGTCTGGGTCTACCAGTGCCTTCGCTATTCATGTACGTTCTCTTATGTCTCCACTACTCCCAACACCACAGTGCAGTCAGAACGATCGATTCGACGATCAATTCGACGGAACGACCAGCCTACCTCCCTCAGTCCAAACGGCCTCTCTCAAACTCGGTTAGTTGTTCAAAACTGCATCGAATGCGTCGTCGAGGCATGCAGAGGACTCAGAGACTTACACTCTACAACCCCACTGATTACAAATATGCAGCGGTCATATGATGGTCGTTCACATGACCACAACCTTAGCGATACTAACGCCCCTCGTGGCAGTTCTCAGCGGGCAATCGCATCCCAACTGCAATCAGTGGACACAACTACCTTTGACGGTGCCATGTACCGAGGTTCATCGTTCCTGGATCATTCGTTCTGGATGCGCTAATATTTTTGACAATGAGTGTATGTCTTGATATTTTTTTCTTTTTTTAAGTTCCATATTTATTTATTTATTTATTTTCAATATTTAATTAGTCACTTCTCTGCAGATCTTAAGAAATTATTAATTTCAAGTAATTTTTGTAGGAAAGGATGTTTTGGTTCTAATCCAAAAAATTGATTACTGTAAAAAAACAAATATTAAATAAATTTTGAAAAATTAACTGTAAGATAATGTATATGAGTCATTATTGACATGTTCTTAATTTAATGAAATATAGTCTATTTCTGTAGGTTTATTGAAATTATTAACAGTCTGATCTTACCAAGACGAGAGGCGAGGGAGTTATCTATATAAAAGATTTTTTTTTTTTTGTATAGTAACAGCTTCCCTAACGGAAGGGGATCACAAAATATAGGATTTGTTTAAAATAGTGGCCTGAAGTTATTGTAAATAATGGTATGGTTGTTAGCATCTCCGTGCATCACAGCGCATGGTGTATGTGTTATTCATTGTTTTTCCTTCTCAAGTTGGAAAGATGTTGTCATTTTGCGTTCCTGTAAGTTTTCTTTATTCCTACATGGAATTCTTTTTTAATTTATTTATTTGTTTATTTATTATTTATCTTCAATATTTAATATCTCTCTGCAGATTCTAGAAATAAGTAATTATTTATTTCAAATGCTTTTTATAGGATAGGATGTTTCGATTCTTATCGAACGTAATTGATTACTGTAAAAAGTATTAAATACATTTAAAAAAAATTAATCATAAGATAATGTACGTTAGTCATTAATAACATGTTCTTAATTTAATTATTTATAGTCTATTTCTGTAGGCTTATTGAAATCATTAGTGCGATCTTTAATCAGATCAAGTTGAGAGGCGAGGGAGTTGACAATATAAAAGATTTGTTTTTAATTCCTTCCCTCAATCTCATGTTCAAATCGGGATTAGGATAACGCTTATGGTGTATGTAGACATTACAACAATTGCTAAACAGGAGAAAACATAAATTGATGTGACTTTATAAAAATGATTGTATAATAGAGAAAAATCCAAAATTTTATTAACATCGAATATTTGATTCAGTCTTAATAAAATGAAACAGACAAAATTGATGTCTTTTTTTCTGATAAGTCTTGCTGCAGAAGGATGGATGAATTGCCTGAAGAAGACCAAAAATGTCAATTACCTTCGCGGATTGGCCACAAGATTTTGTATTTTTGGTGAATTTTTCTTACGAAACGACATTCCCAAATTAACTTTTTAATATTTTTTTAAGAGTTTTAATAAAAATTTAGAAATATAGAAATTAAATTTTATAGAACAAAAATAAAAAAATCTTTTCTTAGTTTCATGGATTACATTCACAGTTTTTTGTTTTAAAAAATTCTTTCGTTGAATGACATACTGAGTGATGTCATTTCCTGTTGTCAGAAAAGACGACCATTGAAGGCTGGCTTTCGCTTGCCTGTTGCGTCACGGACGAATCCATTCCGCCGCCATAGGGGTGATCGATTTTAGGGAGTAAGCCCATCATTGAAGACGGACAAAATAGACGAATCCGTCGATTGAGTAGGAGGAGATTTAGTTTGGAGGTAGGTCATAAATGACCCTCAAGATAAAAAACTGAAGCATTATCAGAATAATGAATAGTTATATCATAGTTGTTACTCTTTAGAGAAGATGTAAACGTTTCTTATGCAAGCAACGAATGGAGAAAGTTGAGGTTGTGCTATTTCTGTGCGATATTTACGCTCTCGTCTGAAGACCCCAATGCTTTTATTAATGTTATTGTAGAGAGTAAAATCAATTGAATCAGCATAACTGTTCTAAAAATAAATGATTGGCATGAAATAACATTTGAATGCTTACTACTTTTTAACATTAATTTTTATTATTTTAAGTGTAATGTTTTATCTGCATTTTCTTTTTACTGTAATTTAATTTGCTTCTTTCGTCATCAGTTACATCTTAGTCTTAAGCGTTATTAACTTCAGAAAATTGCTGAAACATCACAAAAGCCATGCCTTGTCTGTTTTCCACTGCTTTGTTTTATTTAAATAGTCGTAAATGTGGAGGAATCGTTTAAGTCATCAATGTTAGACAGCGTGTCATCATAATTTCCTTTCCACATCTGTGTTAAGTCTTCATCCTGACTTGAATACTCAGGAACACACGTTGTTTCTTTTAATTAAGGCAAGGCTGAGATGTTCCTAAATGCTCTGTCATATGACCCATCTCTTATTAAACGAGCCTTAATGACAATTACAATAATGAGAGGTCGAAGTTCAAATGCATAATGAGACAAAGAAGTTTGTATCGCTTTGTTCAACATAAAACAACTTGCAAAGTCATTTCATAACAGGGTAAGAAGGTGACTTAAATATGAAGTTGATTTTTGAAATAAGTATAAAATTTAAAAAGATCTGAATTATTTATAACAGCATTTAAAAAACTGGATAATAACATATACATGTAAAGTATGAGTTATTCAAATCTTAAGTGCAAGAAGATTAAATAATATAGTAAGATAATAATAATAATAATAAGGCAGCTTTAAAATAATGTAGCTTTATTAAGTGATGAAAACTTATTATTTTAGATTACAAGCTAATCTGTATCAATGTTCGTTAATTTAAATCTATTTTAGATCAAAGTTTTATTTTTATTGTATAGGATCATCAATCAACTACTAAACCAACTACGGAATTGATGTTTCCGTGCAGATCATTTGCAACTGATAAAACCAACTATGGACCTAAATCACTGCCCTTTGGAGCCCCAGAGGTGACTCAAATTAAAGATAAATTATATTAATTGAGACAAAGTTTAGAAAAGAAATATTAATATATTAATGGTTTAATAAAATTAATTAATTTTATTTTAGTTCCTTTTATTTCTTTTTTTTTATTTTTATATTTGTTCATGCATTCTTAAATGATGTTATTTTACTGTAATCAAGTCTTTAACCCATCCAAGACACAAAGTTTCTAATTTTTAAAATGTTATTTTCTACCTGCCTTGAAGTTCTGTAATCACAGTGGGAAAAACTAGTTACTTATCTCTTTAAAGTAAGTTTATTACGCTACAGAACATCTCCATGTGTAAAAGCCACTCGCTGAAAATAAAAGTGCCATAGTACATGATTGTTTACGAAAAGGCTCCTATTCGTGACTCGTAGTGTCTTTCTACCTCCAGTCTTTCCATATACCATTGAAGAAATAAAGAATGACACTGATAGCAAAAAATGGTTAGCAAAAAGATGCAGAAATAAAGCTGACGGTAAGCCATGATCTCATAACAGTCCTAATAAAGAGAGGAGAAGCTGGCAATTTACTGTTGATGAAAGCTGCGAGGAAACCGAGAATTGCACCAGGAAATCATAAGAACCAACGAAAAGATCCTGGATTATTCTTTATATTGAATGACGAAAATAATTGGAGTAGAATATTTCTAAAACTTTTCGCAGTTCTCAAAACACTAGTATTACTCTGAAGTTTCAAATTAATAGAAATGATCTAGAGTTAATGTAAAAATTAATTGTATTAAAATATGAGTAAAAAAGTATGTTATTTTAAATTGATGAATTACTCTAATCATGGAAAAAATACCCCTCTTCCTGTTTTAGAAAAAAAAAGAGCTAATGATATAACTGCCAATATCGAATGAGCAAGCGATGACTTTCGTTTCTAAGCATTTCGTTTATTTTAGTATCAAAAGTAGCATATTGATACTATTTTTGTAGTCTTATACTCATCTACTTTTCTTTTTCTTTTTTTTTTTCTTTTTTTTTTTTTTATCAACCTTTTCGTTTTCTTTTTCTTAATGTCATAGTTTTCATAATATCCTTTTCAATTATTATTTTTGTTGAATAAAAAAATATTTTTTTTGTTTTTAAAATCAGCTAAAGAAAAGATTAACTTGGCTCATTTTCCATTAATGAAAATTAACGTTTACAGTACGTATGTATGTTACTAAAAAAGAAAGAAATCCTTACCAACATAAAACTAAATAAGTGCTTCGGCTTTTTTGTATAATCCTTGCTAATGTTGCTTAAAATTACAATAAAAAGAATTTGTATAGTGAAAAGTCATCCTATCTTTCCTGCAGACATTTCAACTTAATTTTCAATATTTAAATACTTTTAGCTTCACTGGCACTGAAGACATATTGTAATCTTTCTAAAAAAAAAATACTTTTTACCGTACATATAATATATAGTATATTAGCCGGGTATCGTCGCTTCGCTCCGGAACCCTTGCATATATGGCATTAAAAAAAACTTTATTTATTTCGCAAATTAATATTGAGATCGGAGAATATATGACGACCCAGCCCATTGTGGCCTTCTCCGCTTAACTCTGCTGTATTGCGGGTTGATCCACACACTTCATGGTCAGTTTGCCAGATGATTCCCTATCCCGCGGGAATTTCGAAAAATCCGGCCTTATTCCTTGTCTACATCATAAAGGGAACCTCTGTGCAAAATTTCAGCTTTCTAGGTCCAAGGGTTTGGGGTGGGCGTTGGTGAGTCAGTCAGTGAGTGAGTCAGGACTTTTCTTTTTATATATGTAGATTTTCATGAATTTTGTTTTGTTTTATTAGTTCTTTGTAGATTATATTTGGATCTGTTATTTTCTCATTTCAATTCTTATTATCCGAGATTCGTTCTTTACATATTATTCCAGGTGTTTCGATATCATGCTTATTTTTGAAAATATGATCTATATTTGCTTTCGTATTTCCATGAAAATACAGTTGTTTCTTGTTGTTCCATTATTTAACATAAGTTTTAGGTATTTCTGTACTTTTTATTAATTTTAAAAAGATCTATATTTACGTCGCCAATTAGTATAATTGGACAGTTGTTTAATATATTTTCATTTTTTATGATTAGATTCTCTAATTGAAAAGGTCTGTTAAGCCCAGCACAGAATAAACAAAACAATTGCCTTTTCTGTGCTGGGCTTAACAGACATTTTCAGTGAAATTTGTCAGCACGTTAACCCTTTCTTTTGCTTAGATTCTCTAATTCTTCAGTAAATTTACCTTTCATTGTGTTTGATGGTTTGTATATGGCTAAAATGTTAATATTTTGGGTTTGATAACACAAACACATTTTTGATAACGAAACATATTAGGTTTTATTACAAAACTTCATGATAAATAACGTTTTCCAAAAGATTTCCTTGCTCCGATGTTTTAGTAACTTATAATTTAACATTTTGCTTACAGAATGACAGACAGAATAACGTTTTTATAATATCTAATAATAATAGCCGGGTACCGTCGCTTCGCTCCGGCATCCTTGCATATATAGCATTCAAAAAACAAACTTTATTTATTTAGCAAATTAATGTTGCGATCGTCGGAGAATATAGTATAACTTCCCAGCCTGTTGTGGCTTCTCCGAATAACTCGGATGTATTGCGGGTCGGCGTCACACACCGGAAATTCACATTGCATTTTTGCATGTATCTTGCAAACGCTGAAGCGTTTGTGAATAAGTGATACATCGTTCGATAGAACTTTCAAATACCAACATTTTTCTCAATATAATGTTCTCTTCCATCTTTTATACTTTTCGTTTAAATTGAGAAAAAGTCAAAATTCGACCCTTTAAAAGGCGCCATCTTGGAAACCAAAAACTTTTTTCGAAAGATTTTTGTAGCATTTTGTTTGTCTTAAAAAGATCTACATTTTATCCATTTACATGACCAATCTATCTCTTATAGTTTGGTCACAAAATTGGAAAAACGGAAAGTCTTATGACAGACAGAATAACGCTCTTATAATATAAGATTATTTTCTTTTTCTTAATAATATATATTATTCTGTTTTTCTTGAATTCTTGTTTGTCAAGGACACTGTAGTGGGCAAAATATTCATATTGCCTTCCTGCATTTCGGATCACAACTATCTAAGGTGGAACAACGTCCCTTTACTATATTTATTTATGACATAATTCGCTTGATGGTTAGATAATTATTGTATGTATAATTGAGCATTTCTCTAATTAATCGGGCGAGCGTAAAACTGGCCTCCACCTTAATCCTGTTAGGATAGTGACCACGGGAGCCTTCCTCTATCTGCTCATCTCATTTGTGGATATCGCATCTTTAAACTTTAATTGATCATTTGTCTACTGTTAAAAAATTGATAATAATAATTAGATTAGTCAGTACTATAGGTCTAAAGCAAACTCAATGATTATTAGGTGTCAGGGACTGATTTAGCTTTATTTTATCTTTGCGTCCTTTGGTATACTTTAATTTTTCGCAACATTAAAAGCACAAATGAATTTAAATTTTATCTTATGCATATTAAAATATTAGTACAGTCAAACTTGGATAATTCGAAGTTGAAGGGACCAGAGAAAAAGCTCAAATATCCGAAAATTCGAATTACATAATTATATTCTCTCAAACAGAAGAGATAAATAAAAACTCCACGATCAAAGATACACATAAACTTTATCTAAGAATACTGCTACATTTTTTTTCATTAAATTAAACCTTTTTTACTAGCTTAATTATTCATCGCTTTAAAAAAAAAAAGGTAAATATTTTGAATTGCTTCATTGGATGCAATCTTTGAGTCATAGCATATGATTCCAACATATCAATTGATATAAAAATAGAATCTTCATTAGACTGACCTTCAAAAAAGCGTCGAAGTTCATGTATAGCTTCTGACGCAGTACGTAGGGACTTAATTCTCTAGTATTTCCTTGTCCTCTTCATCCCAGATAGGCCGTCCTCAGCTTCGTTGTTCACCGCCAATTGAGCAATCCCCACATAGTGACATTCCAACCCTTGCTTTTGTGTTCCTTAGAAAGTCCGTTAAAATAAATAATGCACCTTAGCTGAGAAAAGTCTCAGGAACAATTTTTACCGTAATATGTTAAAGAGAATCGTACGAAAAATTCGAATTATCCATGATTTTTAAACATTATTTTAATACAGAATTCTAGGGACCGAGCCAAAAATTCGAATTATCCAGAATTTCAAATTAAACAAGTTCGAATTATCCAAGTTTGACTGTATTACTTTATTATTATCGAAAATCGACTTTTCTGATTATCATCTTGTGCGCTCGCCCAAAATTCTCTCCATGGTCCATTTGAAATACATTCCTACTAAAGCTCCCAAGAAATGAACTGCTCATTTTTATAATAGTAATTTATAGAGAAGGCGATGAAAACAGCAAAAAATGCAATTACGTATCTTTTGCAATTACAGTCACAGGTATTAATGCAATTGGCTGTATAATTAAAATTCCCGACTTACTTACGAAGGGTTTCCGTTTTGACAGCTTGATCGTAAGTCAAAAATGCGCAAAAAAAAAAAAGGAAAACTATATACAGTTATGAGTTAAGAACTCAGTGTTCAGGTTTCAGCACAATAGGGAGCCTAGGAATTCAAGACATTATTTTGACCACGAGATCTTAAAGTAACCGGGTAATTAACGAATTACTCAATGCTCGAGCCATATATGAATATCAGAACCTCGCTTAAAGTAGTTGGACAAAATTGCATGGGACAATGAAAGGCTTTTAAAACTCTAAAATTCAAAATTACCTGTCAAGGGCATTTTCATTCTTGTCAGTACTTTCTAATTGCTTAACTTCAATGGATAACAGATGTATTATCATTCATTGAAGATATTATGAATGTAAGTCTTAATTTTAAAAGCCAGAACAATTCTCACTCACTTTTATCTCTTTATTATTTTTTTATTACAATTCATTTCGAATTATTACAAACTACTCAACATTATCTCTCCAACATTAGATAAGAGCCTATCTCTTCCAACGGTACGATAGATAAATAGGCTTGTTTCTACGTTCCATTTCCATAATAATAAAATGTTTATATATCGCTATTCATTAAACTGTGATACACCAGACATTTTTAGAGATTAGTGTTTGTAAGACATTTCAACGGAGTAACTTCCGCATAAATCTTTGTGTAAGGCATTTGATTTTCATTGAATTTTGATTACGTTAGCACCTTCTTTCCAAAAGATGTCATTCAAAGCGAGTGTACTCCACATAAAAGCATTTATTGGATGTTTACATTCGCCCATTCCCCTTATCAACGGAAAGGAACAAGACGTACTGCTGGTATATCAAAAGTCACGATATGAAGTTGAAACAACTTTAGTCAGGAATCAGCATGCTTCATTAGTTAAGGATTATTGCCGTCAAGATTGCATAAATATTCCTTGTATCATGAATTATAAATATCTTACAGCGAAAACGTTTAAAAAAAATATTGTATATATTGAAAGATTGACTAATTATGCTGTAGACCAGTGGTGGCCAACCTTAAGCATACCATGCGCCAATTTTTTCACAGACGAGTTCAGTTGCACCATACAACTCAACTAAGAAATAATAAAAAAAAAACGACAATCCTATTTTAGCAACCAAAAAAAAACGACAATCCTATTTTCACAACCAAAAATAAAAACAAAAGGATGCAATGCGCCACTTGTTATCATCCAATGCGCCACGTTTGGCGCATGCGCCACGGTTTGGCCACCCCTGCTGTAGACAATTAAATTGACAAGTAAAAAAATACTACTCACTGTTATTTTAATATCATTTGCATTTTAAATATTTACCTTACCAACTTTTTGTTGTTTGAGAACAGTTTGAATAATATATGAAATTTAATTCACTTATTTTTAATAGTGTAATTACCCTTTAATTTTGAACATTTAAGTATTTGTCTCAGTTTAAAGCATACCTACTAATTATTTATTACTCAATTTAGTTCGTTTGTTATTTGACACAAATATTTTAGTTAAACTGTATTTTTCATAAAAAATTCCATTAATTAAAATTCCTTGTTATATCCAAGATAATTAAATCTTTAATAATTTTGTAGCAAAACTTTTTTTATTTAGTTATTAACTCCAATTCACATAAAATTAAAGCAACAATATACCGTATTTACGCGCATAATTTCCCCCATCGCGTATTTTCCCCACCCCAGTTTTTGCGGATTACAAAATTCAATTTTTATTTTTATCGCATAATTTCCCCACCTCTACTTCAACGCGTTTCCAACATGACCTTGACTGGCGGTCAACTCACGACGACGCGACAGTGTACCGTTACTTCCGCATTTCTCTATCCCACGCTACTTTAGGGGAAGATTCCACCCCCACGAATCTTCAAGATGGCGTGGCTGCGCTGCGTGAGTTACGAAATTACGTCACAGTCGCACACACACTGCCGTGCATGCCTATTTCTTAACTGTACTTTGAAGAAAAAACAAATGTTGAGATGTGATTTCTTAGATTTTAAATGTTGCATGTTAATAAAATTGTTGTTAATTACATTTCTTGCTTTAAAAATCAATATTTAACATGGGTTTCCTTACACTTTCACCATATTTTTTTCCTCAAATTGAAAAACATCGCGTAATTTCCCCCCCCCCCCTTTTTTTGTCAAAATATTGATGAAAAAAAAGGGGAAATTATGCGAGTAAATACGGTATATGCTTTTAGGATCACACCTCGGGAACTATAAACAGTTTAAATTTATATAACATTGGTAGGTATTTGGCAAACATTGATAATTTCAACTTTGAACACTATTTCCTTTATTACATAATTAAACCGTTTTTCTGATCAGTTAGGCTTTTTAACATCCAGTGAACTAAACATACACACAAATTGCTATAGTAAGACAAACGTTAAATTCCATCATGTTCCTAACAACTAAAAGACGGAATTAAGTAAATTAAACGATATTCAGATTTTCACAGTAATTCTAATTTGATATATAGAATTACTCTAATGATAACTATGTATCTGAGCTATGTATGTATTTGGAATTCAATCAGTCACGATATCTAATCAATCAATCAGAATATCTAATGTACGTGTAATCTTAATAATGAACCCAGCAACATTTTAAAACTAGTTTCCTGAATATATTCTTGCCGATGGTAAATGGGAAATACTCCATACCACAGCTAGTCATACCTGTCTAAATACGAAGATTACACATTACCAGAATCCGTAATGTATAATCTAAATACAAGAACTGTAATATATAATATTTGTATTTAGAAAGATTGACTAGCTATGATTAACGAATATTTTCAAATAATTTATTAGGAGAATAAGGCAGAATGCCAACCCCAAAAGCATCCGACACTTACAGTGCTTGTAGTTGTAGCATTACCCAAGACTTTTTCATAATGTTATTAAACATTAAATGATTAAACACATCACTTGCAATCGATACTGGTGATAGTATACAGATCTACGCTCAACAAACGGTCATGCATATTGAGAGCCTATTTGTACACCACTGTTCCTAGAAGCAGACGTGCTCTGTCGAATGGTTCAGTAGTGAGTTTGGAGATGTAATTCCCCAAGCTATCAGAAGTAGGGGAAATGAAACAGACCGAGGGGGAGAGAGACAATGTGCGAAAAAAACTCACCTTTGCTCATAAGGAAAGAAGGAAGAAATGACCAGTTCTTGCCTGGAATCTGTAATCATAATATTCGCACGAGACCTGCAGAATTCTACGCAGTTCAGACTTGCAATATTCGTCTATACTGTGTTCATGAAACAGAATCAAATCTTTTGCCTAATTCACTGAAACGAAGAGAACGAAGTTTCATTTGACCACAGTTTGAAAACCTGAATATCTCCGAGATCTATCGGGAATGTTGGTTCCTTAATTATGTTTAAAAAAAATCAGATTGACTATCACTTGTCTTAGGAGTAGTGTATCAAAACGTAATTTTTTCCATTTTTGTGGTTTACTGATTTCATTGATTTCTAATATTAAAATATAGTTACTAGAGGCGAAAATTTTAAAAACGCAAGTTGAAAATTGTTTATATCCTTGATTAATAAATCACGTCGTCCATTAATCACGTGATGTTTTTTAGCAACTTTTTAACCTCCCCTCCCCCCTGGTGATACGTGGTGAGGTTAGACTACCCCCTACCCCCCCTACCCAAAATCCTGTGTATTGTTTTGGTACAAAGTATCTTAAAAATTTTCAGAATATTACCTTAAAATACAGGTATAATCTAATTTAATTCTGGAAAATTAAGCACCGTGATAAAAATGTCCAGATAGACATAAAGGTTGCAGGTTGTTTGCAGGTTGTTTTCGGTTTAGAAATCGCGCGTTCAACGTAAAAATAAATACACGTGATATGTCACTACACCCCCCCTTGTGATAGTTCGTGATTTTTTTCGAACCCCCTTCCCCCCTTTCGAGTCTTACGTGATTAATGAACGATCCCTTAGGTCTGCTTTGCAACAATCGCCATTCTCGTTAAATTTGCGAAAAACACAATAGTGCCACCTTATATATAATGAAAGTAGATTTGGATCCAATCGGCAAAATAATAATGCATATTATTATATTAAATTCGATATAAATTTCAAGTCTTCTTATTGCTAAATTTCAATGATGAATATTATTAAGAATAATTATATAAAAGTAAAAATTATTAAAAATTGTAAAATGTATTGGTATACTTTCAGTCTAGCATGATGTCTACGTACGATTGGCAAACATGTCTAGGCAAAATCACACAAAGAACTTCCTTTCTTCTAAAATCTGGATGGAGAACGGATGTTGAGTTCTTAGTTGGACAAAGCCCGAATCAACAAGTACTGAAAGGTAATGAATTACAGTTACATTTCTACAATCTTCCATGCAAAGAATTGTTTCTTTTGTTTTTTGTTTAATTTATTGGAATATTAAGGAAGGTTTGGGAATGGATTTTCAACTAATCGATTTCTTTGTTTACGCATCATTTCATTCTTGAAAATCACGCACAAAACTATAAATCCAATTCAGTAAAGGCTTCGGTTATTAATTTTGAATTTTTGGAAGAATTTTCTGAATTGTAAACAAGTTATGTAATACAAACCACAAAAAAAAAATTTAAGGATGATAATTATAATAATTTATTGTTTCCATTAAATAGGGAATCCAAATTAAATATGATACTAACAGCATCCTGTTGTTGTAAAGGACCCTAATTTTAACTTGCGATTTCGATAACTTTAAAAAATTTAAGTATCAAATCTAATCACCATCCCCTTTTAAAAGAAGAAGAAAGAATCGACAAAAATGGCTTTTTGATTGCTTTAAACAGTGTTGTCGTAGTAAATTGAATTTACACATATATGTAATTTTGAAATTGAAATGAACTAACTTGTAAGAATTTTTCAGATTCTTCTTTGAGAAATCCAGGGATTTTTATTTGTATTTCTTATTAATAAACTTAAAGAGATTTTAAATTTCCACTTTACATTGTCTCGAAAAACGAATTTTGGATTGAAAAATCACCTTTAAATCAAAAGCTGAATATTGGTTAATAACATGGTTAAGTCTTTCTGTTATCAAATGATTTATTAACAACCAGAAAAAGGGATGTAAATTACGATTGGATTAATATTTTTTTACATTTTTTTAAAAGTAACACATTTGCTAAACATTATTATGAATAATTTACTTCTTAATGCATTTATTATTCCTTTCATTTATTTTTTTTCTCTTTTTTATTTCATATGTAACTGAATTCTTCCTGAATTTTTTTCTCGTTATTTTTTATTCAAAAATCGAGAATTCGTCAGGTTCTCCGATAGAAGTGGAAATAACGAAGCATATTATAAACGGGAATTATTTACAAACTATTAAGAAGTTACAGTGATTGTCAATGTAGCAGTAACCATTATTGTGTTTTAGCATTGCTTTGAAACAAGTAGCTTAAAAGTTGATTAAGACGCCGTGAAATGGGGGCTGTAACAAAGTGTGTTTAGAATCGTATTTAAATTAGAGTTTGTATTAGTATAGTTTGTGTTAGTTCCCTTAAAATTGTAAATTGTGTGTGTTTTATTATATGCCCCCTCTTCTAGAATGCTGAGAATGATTGGGAGATGGACTTTGCTGGTGGAAATATAAACAATATCGAAAGGGAAAGCAGGAGACGAGGGGAACTCATTGATTGTGGACAGAACGAAATATACAGTGGACCGAGTGGAGTTGTCAAATATGCATGGGACTCGATTCGAACTTTTTTAAGTAAATTTGCTTACTTTTAATTAGAATTTAATAACTGTAATGAATACATTGAATTGTAAATTGGCTATTTTCGAAGATTAAGATGCCCTCGCACGAAGTCTTCCCTTATTACAGTAAGAATTACTAAAGCGGTAATATCCTTTGGTGAATCAGTGAACTACTGTATTCAGTGTATGCAATTGTTACCTGGAATTGTTTCAGTGGATCTTGTGTGACCAGCAATACCAGGGCAAGATGGCGACGGATCTTAGCCGACGAAGAGGAGCCGTGCGAACCGCCATTATAAAAATGAAAAATGAGCTCAAAAAAGAATTCGATACTAAAGACTCAAGTTGGCCGAGGAACTGTATGAAAACTTGAAGATTAAACAAACCAAATTAGAAGCTCTTAATGAAGAGATTCGAAATGAAATTGCTGATGATAAAGAGGATGAAGAATTAGCTACTGTGGAAGAATATGAAGATTTAGTTATAATGTGGTTAACTAGATTGCGCAGGATAATTTGTGGTGGCAGTTCTGTAGGCGGTATTTCTGCGTTTAGTGTTAATCGTGTGGAATCACCTACTCCATCAGTATGTGAAGGATTCACAATAAGACTCCCAAAATTTGATATGCCTAAATTCAACGGAGATGTGCTTAAGTGGCCAAGTTTTGGAATTCATTTTCTACAGCAGTGCACGAAAAGGCTGAACTATGCATAATTGACAAATTAAATTACCTGAGAATTACCGTCGTGTTAACCGACGACGCACTTCGATGCAACGAGGGACTGCCAATAACCGAAGACAACTATAGTAATGTGATTGACAGGTTAAAGGATCGCTTTGGCCGAACTGACCAGATTGTGGACAGAATGACTGCAGCCTTACTTTTACTACATTCTCCAAGAAACGAAACGCCGAGTCTTCGTAATTTTATGATGAAGTAGAAATGAAAGTTTTGGAGTTAAAATCGTTAGACGTTGATATTAATGCATGCAGTACCTATGTTAATGAGCTGTTTGCCGAAGGACTTACAGTTGGGAAAGGCCCGCCGAACGAAGAATCCTGGTCAAAGTAAAAAGGGCAATTTAATTGTTTCCTACGACAGGAAGTGAAAGAATACAGTTTATTAGTATTAGTGACAGTTGTTACAACGCCAGTGAAAAAAAAGAGAAAATAAACCTCTTTTTCTCCTCGAAATAAACCGAGGGTTACAGCGTCGACCGTGGGGCTGACCGTTACTAATGATGCTGTTAAACCGTGCACATATTTGATTTTTGATAGCGTCTCCTTTTTGATGGCTAACTGTACTATCAAAACGTTAGAAGAACGTATGGACAGGGTTAAAACAGCGAAGAAATATTTTTAACTGTTTGTGGCCGGGTCACAATTCGAAATCATGTCGGAGAGAAAAAGCGAAGTGTTGTTTATGTAAAGGTCTCATCTCACGGCTGAATGTGCCCTCAGCTGAACGAAACAAATGTAAACAAAAAAATCAACTGCGATGGAAACCGCAGTAACACAGGTCATCATTAACCAAATCATTAACCAAGGTTCAAATGATATCGTCTTACTGAAGTCGCCAGTTGTAATGGTTCATGGAAATAATGGAGAAGTCCGCGCTAGGCTTATGATAAACATAGGAAGTCAACACAGCTTAATCAATAAACTTCTATCGAAGCTAGTCGGAGCGACTCAACTTGGAATGGAGACGATGAATATGAACGTGTTTGATCATGAGTCAACCGGATACCGTAATTATCGTAAGGTACGTGTACATTTATTTGACCATAATGGAATTCATAGCCTTGAAGTAACATTGCGGGAGTTGGACAATGTATGCTCGACATATTCGCTCTTACCGAATGAGTGTATATTTCGAGAAATGGCGAAGCGAGGTCTCTGATTAGCAGATCCAGATTCTAGTACTAAATGATACGGACGATGTTAGTATTCTTATCGGCGGAGACCTTAACTGGGCTGTTGTTACCGGAAAGATCGAGCGCATCTACGTTCGATTTGTAGTTGAAAGTGTTGACGTCTCCACGAACCGTACGATCAACAGTCAATTGTAACTAACTGTGTCACAGTGCAATCGATGCATGTGTACGAAGCAGCTGTGCAAAGAAATAGAAAAGTTTTGGTATTAGAGAATTTAGGTGTCAACGATGACGAATTTTATATGTAGCTATCATGTGTATCATATGAATCATGTGTGGCTATAGTGGATCTGGTTGAGCAGCAATTGTACAGTACAGTTCAAGTGGAAATCGATCCAAAAGACTATGATGCTTCCAGATTCATTTGGCTCCCTCAAAGTTGGAAGCCAGGAGATCCGATAACCTCCGTAACCTGCCACATTAAACGTGTACTGTTTGGCTTGAACTGTGGACCGTTTTTGCTCGTAGCAACGTTAAAGTATCATTTAAATAGTTTGAATTGACCGAACCAGCCGCAATTGAAGGACTGTTGAATAGTTTTTTGTGAAAGATCTCGTGAAATCAGTACCATCAGATTTCGACGGCTGGCATCTTTACTACACAAGTAGACAAATTATGAGATTCAATCTAAGGAAGTGAGCTACGAATTCACAATTACGAGAAATTGAAAGAATCAAAGCAGCACAGTGAAAATCTCAAGAACAATTGAAGATTCTAGGGATGCAGTGAAATTAGTGGAAGGATATGCTTTCGTTTGACTTGAGTGAAATTGTGGACTTACATCGGGGAAAAAAACCGTCGACGAAACGAGTTATGGCGTTCATCTTCGAAGTAGTAGAATTAATGGGTCCATTTACCGTCCGTGTAAAGTGCCTATTCCAAGAACTTTGGAAGCACAGTACAGGGGATGACGAAATTGAGCTATCACTCAAAATTCAGTGGGTGAGTGAACTAACAGTTATTCACGAAATAACAGTACCTCGTTATGTGTCATGTGTACCATCAGAAGAAAAAATCATACATCGCGAATTACATGGATTCTGATGACGGCGCTATTATATATTTTGTGGAAAAGTATGATTCTATCACACACAGTCGAATTGTAGTCAGCAAGAACAAGGGTGCATCTTCGAAGACCTTAAGTATCCCACGACTTGAACTTATGGGTGCCTTGTTGTGTGTACGCTTAATGAATACGGTGGAGCGTGCTTTAGGGGAGAAATTGGTTCTCACAAATTATTGGACATGTTCCATTGTAGTGTTGCGTGGGATTCGTGGAGACCTGCATAAATGGAAAACGTTTATTAGTAATCATAATAGAAAATTAACATGCGTAAGTGAATTAGTAAGATAAAAACAACAATAAAAACAACAATTAAAAGATTTACTGACCTAATTTTGGAATTTTTATACCGGGAATCAAAAAAAGACTGTTTCACGGTTCCTATCGATCATCAGTTGATTCACCCACTGGGATCAAAAGAAACATATACGAATGACACTCATAAACAAAATAATGGCCCTTCAATTTAATAAATATCAAAATACAAATTAAGACTAAAAAGGGCAGTAAGTTAATCCCCGCTAGCAGATTGCTTAACTTAAAAATGATTAATTTATAAAAATAAACATACACATAATAGAAAATTAACGTGAGTAAGTGAATTAGTAAGATAAAAACGACAAAAACGCGCAACAACTAACGATTTATTAGTAATCGTATACGTGGAATTCGAGAACGATCGAGTTCATCTGACTGGCATCATGTACGTACAAATGAGAATCCAGCCGATAAACTAGACTATCTGAAAGACACTGAACACGGAAGAAATGTGCTAGATTTGACCGATGTGGCTGATACAAGAGCTCCAACACAGTGATAATGTCATTGACGAGTTATCCGATGTAGCCTTCGAAGCTCGTTTCGGTAAATTCGGTCTCCGTTCCTCCTCCGTTTGTTGTTACATCTCGATATACTAGAATTGGATAAAGGTGATTCGAACAATAGCTTGGATCCAACGGTTTGCTGGCAACTTACATTTGAAGAGCTGCTACAAACCGAGACATCCTTACTAGTACATGAACAATACCAATATTATAATACAATACCAATAATATAATATCAAAATACCAATATATAATACAATAACAATATTACGTACTCTCTAGTTAATACATGCCTCTTCGATGGAAATCAGTAGAAAAACAGTCAAAAATCTATCGAATGGATCCTCAACTTAGTACTGATGGCGTCATTCGATTTGGCAGCCGTTTGCATTTTTGAAAGTTGTGTCATAAAACCAAGCATCCAATGATATTAAATGGAAATTCATGGATTGACAGATTAATAATCCAGAACTGTCAAAGAAAGTACTTCATAGGGGAGTAGCGGAAACATTAGTGGAACTTCGCGAAAGGTACTGGATTCCGGCTGCTCGCAGCAAGGTACAGAAAATTTTACGTCACACATCGTTTCTATCCGTCGGCGAACTAGACCTTTGGAGTGGTCGAAGCTCCCTTACCTGTTGAACGTATTGAAATAGCCAGTCGCTTTGAAGTTGTCGGAATGGATTTCGCCGGATCAGTTTGTATTAGAGAAGGAAAAAAAATGAACAAAAGAAAACGTATATTTTAAAGCTGAACTACGAGAGCTTTGCATATGGAATGTGATCGTTCAAGGACATTTCGCCGGTTTGTTCTTGTCGTGGTATGTGTCGCATCGTTTGGTCCGACAATCCAAAAACCTTTAAGCGTTTCGGAAAAAGATTTGGACATATGAGCAAAAATGACGAAGTACACTTGCGAAAAAGGTGTTCAATGGAAATACATAGTGGATCGTGCTTCGTGGTGGAGCAGAGTATGGGAATGTATGGTGCGCTCAGTAAAAGAAAAATTAAGTGTAATATATGGACGTGGAATTCTTACTTTGAGGAGTTGCGCACCTTACCAGTGGAAATTGAAGGTATTTTAAATTCAAGACCCTTAGGCTGTGTATCCTAAAATGCCAAAGAAGTACTTATGCCAGCTTACTGTTCATTGAAAACGATTGATTGGGACTGCGCCGGCATCGAAAATGGCGGAACGACTCTGTGGTGTACAGGAAATGGTCAGACAGTGGAGAGCCAGACTGGTTCTCGTTAACAGGTTTTGGAAAACTTGGAGAAGTGAATATCTCCTGATGCTTCGTAAGCTCACGAAAGAAAGAGTGCCAGTGATGTACTGCCTTTAAAAGATCAGCTGGTTTTGCTCGATGAGGAGCATACTGTGCGCCATTTGTGGAAAGTGGGTATAATACGTAAAGGGTCAACTGGACGTGACGGACATGTGCGTTCGTATGCAATGCAACCCCCAGATGGGAAAACCGTGAAAAGGCCAATTCACTTAATGTACTCACTAGAACGTGAAGCTGATACATCGTCAGAATTAAAAAAGTAAAACTTTTTCAATGGGAAATGTAACAAAGTGTATTTAGAATCATACTTTAAAAATTAGAGTTTGTATTAGTGTAGTTTGTGTTAGTTCCCTTAAAATTGTAAATTGTGTGTGTTTAATATGCCCCCTCTCCTGGAATGGATCGGATTTTTAGATTCTGTTATGTTTAAAAGATTTATGTTTAAAAGTGGTTAATTCGCTAGGCACAGTTTAGCAACCAACAGTTTCATAATAAAATATGCAGATTGTAATCAAATACTTTTGTTTATTTTTCTGTTGCAATTTTCTGTTCCTTATTGTTTTTAGAATTTCTATTTACAAATTAAAGTCGTTTTTATGTTTTCAACGTTTCTTTAAAATCAAATACTTATAATAATAAGGCATTTAATCAATAACTTATTATTTATTGGATGGTGAAATCAAGTGGTTTGGTAATATTTAAAATTCGACAATTATCTTCTTGTTTTCAGGAAAGTGTAACTGAATACTGATTTATCTTTTCGCAAGTTTAGTGAGCAATTAATTTGAATACAATAAAAATTTTCCATCGTAGATTCCTAAAATCTTCGCTTACAGCCATAAAGCGCCTCATATATTAATAAACATCTGATTCAATGTGGTAAAATAACTCTAGTTCTAACATTAATCATTCAGAACACATCCAATTTACTATCGTGTCATCTGCTGAATCACCCTTGCTCTTGCTATCATTCATCAGCAGCGAATAATAAATTTATCAATCTCATTCTTCTTGAAATTCCTGTTGTGTGAAAACTGAATGGAGGATAATTTTAGTGAATTGAATGACATCCACTTATCCGACATTTTCATCTCAAATGAAGAAATGCATGTTAGTGCCAGACTGTTCAATATTTATATTTAATTTTACAGAGTTACTGAAATAATTAATTCATTCTTAGGTAATTATTGAAATTACGAAACATCCGATCTTTTACAGTTATAACTACTTTGAATTATCCCTAATGTTGAATTTACATTTAAGATGTTTAATAAATCTAAACCATTAACTAAAAGATGCTTCTTATCTCATACAAAGATATATCTAAATTCCACACACTCACTCACTCATCCTCATCCGTACTGTCGGTTTGAGGCTTCCAAGGACGACATTTTCCATGAAAGATGTCGGCAAATAGTGCCGCCAGCAAATAGTGCAGCAACCATTCCTCTGCTGTACCCTTTGGTCCATGCTCCTTTTTCTATATTCGGGGCAACCCGTTGAAGTTTCCCTCGACCGCCCTCCATGGCCGCGCCGGATAGGAGTCTGATCTCCCTCCTTTAATTTCGTGGGAAAGATACAGAGGAGGTTTCCCAATTACCTTCCTCAGTAAGCCATTATGGAATAATGATCTAAAGAACTGAAGGGAAAATAAAGAATCCAGACAAATACAGGAAAGGAAATAAACATCCAAGCTGACATCGGGATTCGAACCTAACGTTCCGACACATCTGCCACATGAAAGGCCACAGGCTTGACCACAAGGCTCGCCGGAACGGCTATAAAATAAATTATGAGACCATTAACAATTAAGTCAAAATGATGTAGATTTTTAGTATTTTGTAGATATTTCGTACGAATCCCCCAATACCAAATTTTATGTTAGAGTTATTTTTAAATTCCTTAATACAGATGTGATGGTGACATTTGTTTTCATGTAGTTTGTAATTTTTATGCTAAAGAGCTTCCTGGCACAGTGTATCAGATGCCTGAATTATTAGCACTACTATGTTGTCAGATCTTTTATAAACGCTAAAAAAACGCTCAAATGAGAGTGTTTTTGTTAAACACGATCTTTTCTCCTTATCATGTGATATTTTTTATAATTTTAAGGAAATATACCAGTTGTGAATAGTATTGTTTTTTTCTTCAAATTTTTCACAGCAGATAATCTAAAAATGTTATCTTTCATGTACGAATATATAAAAGTTAGAGGAATATCGCTAAATAAATTCCATAGCTCAAGATCACTGTATATGCTGGTTAAATAATAGAACAACTTAATAGATTGTATATTAAAATGGGTTGATATTATAATCTTCTATTATTATTATGTAAAAGTTTCAAACCTTGGGTTTCCCCAGCAAAGACAACATGGCGGGTCAAGGACCAAACACATATTCCCAAGTGTAAATTATTATTATTATTATTATTATTATTATTATTATTATGTTTGTATGTTTCAAACCTTGGGTTTCCCCAGCAAAAACAATATGGCGGGTC
>JAFIDM010009631.1:156691779-156701785 GCA_023159025.1 Thereuonema tuberculata
CAAGTGATTGGGCGGTAGTTTGCAGGTTGCGCTGTTTCAGTGTTCTTGCTCTGTAGGTATGTGACACCCTGTGTGAGGAAACGAGGCATATGTTCTGGGTGTTGGATTATGTCAGTGAGTGTAAGCGCTAGTTTTCCATGCAGGGACGTGAACCTCTTGATCCAGAAGTTCTGGACTCCGTCTGCACCAGGAGCCTTCCAGTTGTGTGCATGTTTTAGTGCTGTTTCTATGTCTGCGAGAGTAATCTCATGGAAGGACATGCAGGGTAAGTGTTCAGTGAGTTGCTGTTCCTCTGTGATCCATGGTGCTTTATCATTGTGGGGGATAGGGTTTGACCACAGAGACGACCAGTATTCATGTAAAGCCTCGCTGTTGGGAGTGTTTGTGTTAGTTGCAATAGAGGAAGATGTAAGGGATCTGTAGAATTTTTTCTCATTGTATTGGAAAGTGTTGTTCTGTTGTTTGCGCAGAGTGCACTGTTTGTATCTTTGTAATCTTTTTGCAAGTGCACTGAGTTTTTGTTTTAGTGTGTCGAGATGTTCCTGAACCTGGTTATGATGATTTGAATGTGAAGGCCGAGTATTTATGTGCTTGAATATCTTTCTAACCTGGGACATAAGTTTCTTTGTTTTGTTTCCTGCACAGTATTGTGTGAGCCTGGCTATGTCTCCTCTAAGGTCACTGATGCGGCCCTCAAGGCGACGTCTCCAAGGGGGGATGTATTCTTGTGTCCGTGCAGTGGGAGGTATGTTGTGTTGTTTGATTCCAAGTGCCCGAATGGTTCCCTGTGCGGCACAGTAGAGTGTTGTATGTATGTCTTCTAATGTTTGGATGTTGTCAAGGTGTTGTGGGATAGTGTGTGTGTTGAGATGGTATATGACTGTGGCGAGTTGTTTTGATGTGTGTACTTTGGGGAGTGGCGGCCTAAGTGTGGGGTCTGTGCCTGTGTATTGTGCGAGTGCAGTGTAGAAATGATCATGAGCTGCACGTAATATTTCATTAGTTGTATTGTTGGGGCATGTGTACTGAGGGGTAGAGATTGTTTCTGTGTTTTCCATAATGGTGTCTTCTGGTGGGGTGTGGTTTGGTGTCCTGTGGTTGGATTCAGCGACTTCTTCTTTAATTTGTGCAAGTATGCATGGGAGAATAAGATTGTTTACTACAATTGAACGTCGCTGATCCGCTACCCGCTGTTCGCTAAGCCCTAACGATGGATAGCGTGTGGTGAAAGCTTGGTGTAGTGCCTGTCTGTATCCTGTTAGTTGAGTACCTAACTTTGTAACAGTGAAGAAGTCGCGCATAAGATCCTGGTTCATCTGTGGTGACCATCGGATGCGCTGGCGTGGTTTCCCAGTCTTGGTGGTCGCCTGCTCTGACACAGACGAAACACTTCCGACTGTTCGGGCTGGATGGTGTTGCCCGGGCATTGTGGTAGCCATACTACAGGATGGGGTGCCACTTTCTCCACCACCACCTGCGGGAGACTGTAGTATATTTTTCGAACGGAGGCCTCTGCCTAACCCCCGAACGCGGGTGACTTTATCCTGCGCCACACCCGATGCAGCATGATCTATATTAGAACGTGTTCTCATCATAAATGGTTGGACCCTTTAGCCTACCCTAAAGCTAGTGTAGTTCCCGCCCCCACCGCGAGGAGGTAGGGTCCATGGGGGCTCATTATTATTATTATTATTATTATTATTATTATTATTATTATTATTATTACCATAAATAACTACAAAACAAAAGTCATTTTTGTAAGACCGAAGAAACAACTTGCAAACTTTCAACCGAAGGTGTATCTTCATTGTCTTTAATGTTTACACGCACAAAAACTAAATTGCAATTCTTGTTTTGAGGTTGATGCAGTAACAAATTTTAAATACTTAGGTATACAACAGGTATCCTCTTCACTTGGAACACTCATATAAATATGCTGCACAAGAGACTAAATTCTATAATATATATTTTCTATCATATAAAAAATATAATACCAACAAAAACTAAGATCCTTATTTATTATGCATTATTTGATTACTTGATAAATTACGGGATATCAAGGCCAATACAAACAATATAGAACTGGATCACTTAAAAAACTTACAAATTAAAGTGCTTAAATTAATTTTTTCAAAAAGAGTTCGAAAGAATTTATATAAAAGAAATTATAATCTAATAAAGTATGAAATTTTATTTACAAAACAAATTTATATATAACATATTAATGCAAAACTACTATAATATATTACAAACAAAGAATAACAGTAATCAAATTATCATCTGAGACAAAACAATAAAATAAAACTATCATACCCTCCAATTTTTAATAGTTAAGGGCAAAGAAATATAAACTTCAATATAGAAAGAATTATAAATGATTTGAATATAAATATATTTTTAGAAAATCAAAAAGTATCTGTTGTCAAAAAAAAAAAAAACTTAAAAAATGGCTTATTGAAAATACTTAAAAAAAAAAAGTAGAGAAAAGGGAATATCTTAATGATTTTTTTTTCTCTCTCTGTTTTTTAGAAGAATATAAATTTCAAAACGGAAAAAAAAGAAAAAAAAAGATTATTTTTTTAGACGTGTTTTTATATGGTATTATTATATAAATCTAATATAAGTATTAAAATGTTGTAAACATGTTAAATTGTTTCGCAGAATACCTTCAATAGTAATCGTAAATTCACAATAAGTAATCACAAAAAGCTAATATGTCCATTTGATTACTACAGATTGTAAGTTCCCAGGAAATCAAACATTAAAGTCAGTACATTACAGTTGTTAAAAAAAATCATTGCTTAAAGTAGCTTCGGTTTCTTTTCTAGGGTTTGTATTAGTTCAGAAATAGACTTTTTTCCATTAATTAAATTTTAAAGTTGTTATAACCCATTGAAGTCTCACTTGTTTTGTTTTGTTTTGTTTTTTCATGCATTTTTGATTCATGTTTTTGATTTGTTAATTATTCAAATAACCATAATTGCTACAGATCTTTTTTTTTTTCTTGAAAATAGAGATCATTGAACTTTTCTCTTAATATCTGTAGCCTTAGTAGAAATCTGATGCGGACAGTTTTTGTCATCTAAGTTATTTATTTCACTGATTGTCTTTGGCGCCATTCATCTAGTCTCTAATCTCTGATCTTTAATTTTCAGGTTTCTCAATGTTTGTAAGAATTGAAATTAATTAAATAATGACTTTTTTTTCAAGTAAAGTCCAAACGATTTTTTATTTAAAGATTGACCCTCATTTACAATTTTTTGATTTCCACTGAAGATTTATCCCTACTCAAAAAGAAGATAATTTCCAGCCTCGCCGTATTTAAGATGAATATCCATAACTTCTGTTTCATCTTGTTTTTGCCATCTTTAGCTAATTAGTTCCTCAATGAAAGTCAAGTAATCATATATTTTTACGCTACACACGACTTTTCCAAAAAATGTTGAAATCTAAATAGTAGATATGAAATGCAAAGGAAAATCGGGTATTGTTAGCAATCTCTGTTTCATTAAAAGAATCAATGTTTTGTAACAACTATAGAAAGGCTTCTGATATTAATACTAGCCTAAGGAAAAGTCATATTTAAAAGGAAAAAATTAGATTAATAAGCTTTTCTCAATAATCAGAGTTCTTGTATTAGAGTTTTTGTAGTCATATTTACAGCACTGTGTAGTTGTGTATCAAATTCTGTCCTACATAAATAAATAATATTGTTGGGAATGCCATTAAAGCTTTTAACATCCAATATTGGATGTAATATCGATTTCAGTTCAAGAAATACATTAAGTTTCGTTGTTTTTCTCTCAACGTATTCTTCTCTTTCAAAGACCAATATTGTTAATTGTGAATGGATCAAATTTTAGTAAGAAGCTATTACTGTGAAAGATATCCTTTTTCAATAATAATGCTATTGTAATCAAGGCATTCAATTCCCCATAAAGCAGCTACTCATAAGCTTAAAATTTGGTTATGATCCTAGATCCTTTCATCAATAAAAGACCTCTTATGATTGTTTAAAGGTAATGAACTTTATGTTGGTGGCTTTTCTTCTTGCCGAGCTGTTCCTACAAGAAGAGGTTACGTGAATGATGACTCGACATGTTCTTTTCTCCTCGATCCCATTTATTTCCTTCTCCATATTGATTCGCCGCTGGGTCGAAGATGGCGCCACCATCCGATAATTATTTTCCACTGTAATTGAATGATTAATGTTATTGTTTCCATGAGAAAAGACTGATAAGGCTTATTTGCTGTGGAAATCTCCCTACGACGTAAAGTGGCAGAACGAACTTACCTTGTATTTAAGAGAAATAGCTTCAGGGGAAAATTCTTATCACGGAGGAAGAGGAGATATTTAATGATTAACTAACAAACTCATCTGCTTCTTTTCCTAATTTCCACATCGATTCCCCCTCAGGTGAAGGTTCCTTCTCTCGTTTACCCACCCAATTGAGCATTACTCAATGTGTAAGGAAGGCGAGTTTACTTTAGACCAATATTCACGAGTTGATTAACAATAAAATAAAAGTTTTAAGTGGTTAACAGACAAAGTCAACTTTTACTTTTTTGGATAACCAAAGGATTAAAATTAAAATTTTGACATCAGAAAACTTAAAAATGTATTTTCCACAGTAATTGAATGATTAATGTTATTGTTTCCATGAGGAAAGACTGATAAGGCTTCTTTGTTGTGGAAATCTCAATCAACACTCAATTTCAGACAAGACTAGAGTATAGAGGATATTTGTTTTGAAGTTACTACTATTTATCAGCTTCAGTTTAGCCACAGTCCAATGACTCCCATGTTATAGTAAGATAGATATAAATAATTTCTAGGGCATCCAAAGAAAAATAAACACTAAAGTTGACCATAAGTCTGTAATCCGACAGGCTACGATAATTCAGGATTTGTTTTAATAAACTAATTCATAAGAAATAGTGTGGTGATTTTTGTTGGTGTCCTGGCTCGTGAAAGAAGTAGATTAGGCAAGCTGGTTCTAACTGGTTCTGTTTAGGGAGAGCAAGGGCTTTTATATGATATTTACAATGATCGGTCATTGGCTGAGGGCTTTAACAGTTCATTGGGGATTTAAAATAACACGTGATTAATAACTGAAATTAACTGAAGATTTAAAATTACATGGAATTATGGGAACCCTCAGCCGTTGAAATTCGAAAGTAAACAACAGAAAAGATCGTTAACGGTCATAATTTGAAATTTACAACTGATTAAATTATAATTGATTGGACAGTAAAATACATATAAAAGTAAATAAGATAAAATAGAATAAGCAAAATAATTATAAATATAGTTATAAAACTCATCACAATAGTTAGCAAGGTATAACAGAAGTGATTGCTAATGTTTTTACATTCAAATTACATACCTTAATTATTTTTTATCAAATCACTATCGTAATTGATTTACATAGATAATTATAAAAATAATTACAGTGCTGTTTACCATTAAACATCACTGTGGACTCTGTCTTTCTGTTAATATATTTCTGCGCATAATAACCTTGGTGTTTTTTTCTTCGGAAAATTAAAAAAAAAAAAAAGCAGTTTGTAAAAGTGCAAAACTTTTATAAAAACTTTTATAAATCTACACCGAAAGGTTTTCTTAACAAAAAAAAAGAAAAAGGACTTACAATTTTTACAATTCGTTTTTCAAGAATCTTTTTTCGGAGTACGTAGTCATTTCATAATTCATCTGAACATACTGTTTAGATAAATGCAAATGCAATAATTATTCAGTTATAACACAATTTACGCAAAACTTGCAGTTAAGCTCGTCAATTACTTTTTTGTAAAAAAAAAGAAGAAAAATGTAAAAACAGAATTAAAAGTAATTATCTGCACTTAAGTCAGTTAAATGAACAATTAAATGTTATATAATTCAGCGTAATTTTTATTCAATCTTAATTTAAATGTGACTGTTTGTTTTTCTGAACTCTATTTTTTGAGTGGACGATCATTCGAACGACTTAACCACCTTAACACTGCAGACATGACAGAACCTAAAAGCATCTCGTGATTTTATATTTAAAAAACCTCTCTGATTGTTCTTCAAAGTTAACTTTGATTGGTCCTCTGCATTTATTTGAAATTTTAATTGACAAGAACTATAGTTGTCCTTAATATGCTTTCTAAATTACAGGAGTTTTCATAATTTAGGAGTTTCGTTTGGAAGAGGTATTTACAGTGCTTTTAATATGAATTTGGAAGACAATAGCGTTTGTTTGTTATTCGGAATTATGTAAGGGTTCTTGTAAATGTGTATCAGTTCTTCGAAAAAAAGGAAAATTTGTAAATCGAAATTCTTTAATGGAAGAATAAGTGGACTGCATTAAGTTCTTTCTGTCAAATTTGTTCAAAACATTTATTTTCTTACTTTCTGAATAAATTCGTTTCTTATCTCAGTTCTTTCCTTCAGCTGGTTTTTTTTTTATGTCCCTTAGGCTATACAATTAAGTAATCATATTCGATTATCATTATCAGCATTTCTTTGTATCTCAGAGCAACATTTCTTGTAACGAAAGCATTTTGCTTGTAAATGTTTATTTTATGTTTGATACCATGATAAAAGAAAATTAGAAACCAATCATCCGATGGAAATAAAAGATTGAATTTATTTCAAACAGTTCGTAACTAAAAAGAATTAAGAAACTTAAGCAACAGTCATTTTTAAGAATTTTTATATTTCATATCTATTTTTAAGAAATAAGAAATTTAAAAATGAAACTTTAAAAAAAATAGCAATAATTTTTACCATTGAAACCTACAACGCTTTGTTTAGAAATAAACTAAATTATAAAATTAGTAAAAAAAAAAAAATCAATATTAATGTACCAAAACGACAAAGTAACCAAAACTTCAAACTACTAATTAAAGAAGCAGAAAAACGTTCAGAAGTTTTATTTTCCAATGAATTAGAAAACCTGAATAAGCTGAAGCAGAAAAAAAAAATAATTAAATAATAAAAAAAGGGATTACTTCCATGCATTTTAGTTATGCTTCCAACAAAACGAAAGATAACTATTTCTGCATTAAATTCAATTGTAATTTTTGATCCTAGTGAAGGAGGAATAATAGAATGAATTCAATGAAAAAAAAGGAAGCTTCTGAAATTATGAAAGTAAAATATATTAAAGAAAATAATTAGACATATATTTAAGCAACCAAGGCACCATTTGATAAGATAAAAGAAATAATAACATAATAGAATTAACACGACGTTAATTAGTTGATGAGTATACGATGTTTCAGGACTCCATATTACGAGATTTTTTTGTCAAGTGGACTGCGAACACGGTTATCAATCTTCCCTAAGTAGGATTCGTCATGAATTCTTCATTCAAAATAATTAGACAGCTTAGCTGCTTTCCAAAATTTGTGTGTTTGTGTGTAAGTGGATATGTGCGTGCGTGTTTAAGTTCATTTTCTTACTGACAAGCAAAAAATGTGATAGAGAAAATGTTAGCATCTCTTATCTCTTCTTTCTACCAAAGCCTTAGTATAAAAATAATTACAAAAAATAAAAATATGACAAAAACACGCCATTTTAGAATAAAAATAAAGCTGTGTTCTTGTACGAAATCTGAATGTGACTTTTAGTTGTAATGGAACTTCAGAATAACTGTTTAAAGATGGTTATCACTCATCAGCTTTTGATTATACCTAGCCAATTATTTCGTAATATTCTAACTCGAGTCTGATCATGAATATTACTTTTTGTTCTTTATTAATGTCCTTTTTCATACGGTAATCTTAGGTGAGATTAATAGTTTTCTATTTCTAATAGTATTCGATAACCGAAAAACTTTTATGTAGACCGAATATAAAGATTTCTTTAAATCAAGAAAGCAAGAAAGTAGATCAACCTACGTCATAAACTTCTTATCCCTTTCTCTCTCACGTGATTCTTACGGATATTGCTAATAACAGATAAATAGGCATTGATGTCTTTCCGACCTTGAAAGAACCTGGAAAATTTTGTATTACATATTACTGTTGTTTTAAATAGCAGGATACATCCTTACTAATACAGTACAGGGTACAGCTAACTAAAATAATAAAGGGTACATCCTAATAAATACAAAATCATGGAAATTAGGGAATTGACATTACAGATTTTAAAAACCCAATTATAGTGTGACCGATAATCGACTCCGAAAATGAATTCCTAGGATTACTTAGAATTTGCTAAAAATATTTCATTTATATTTCTCTAATTTTTATTCCCAGCTTTCTCAAATTAGAAGGAAGTCAACTTTTTAACTCAAAGTCTCTGACATTTTACTTAGTTTTTATCTTGGGATTTACTTCTTGTCTACATAGCATGACATTAAAATTTACAAAAGAATTATAAAACACAATGTGAAATAATAACAATTAACAAAGTTTATTAAGCAAAATTAAGCTATAAACATTTTACAAATAGTCACTTTACAAATATATATAATTTACCATCCTGGGATGGTTTATGTCTTAATAATTACAATGAAAAGATTATATATACAATGACGGGTAATATTGAATATAGGTGAAGCCACAAAATAAGGATAAGAAATTATTGGATACTGTATATTACAAAGAAAAATCACATTAAAGAATCTGGCTTATTATTAACTGAACCATCCCTTTAATTAACAATCACAATCGTTGACTTGAATTATATCTCTAGTTAATCGCTTCTTAAAGTTATAGGCTTATAGGTTTATTATAAGTGAACCTATAATCTTTTAACAAAGTACAACCTATAACCTATATACTTCTTTATTAAAAAAATTAGTGATAATGGGATTATAACACTATAATAATCTGTTTCACAATTGATAACTTATTAACATTGTACAACACAAAGTCATATATATGCAAATTTATATTATTTATTTAACTTATAGCCAATTAGAATGGCCTATTGTGAATTACCTTTTATTACTATAATTACAAAGGTTTGCTTAATTCCTTTCTAATCATATCTATTATTTAGAAGCCAAAGTTTAGCAAAGGTCACAATCTACAATTTCATATTTTGGTTAGCTTCAAGTCCTGCGACTTTCTAAATTCCCCATGTCAGCACAGTCTTTAAACAAGTATTCACTCAGCCTGTCGTAGTATCCATTTGCTCGCTATCTCTCCTCCTTCCACCTCCCTTCTCTCTCTTATTCGTTCCATCGCCCTCCTATCTGTCCCTCTTCTTCGATGCAGTCTTCTTTTTATATAGTTTAACCCTCCCCTATGTTGACACTGTTTTGGGGAGTCAATGAATTCTCTCTATTTGTTACAGAGATATTGACTCAAAATGTCCCATTCTATAATTATAAGCCACCTAGTTAAGGCATTTTGACCATTAAAAGAAAGATACCTATATCCCTGTACTCTATTCCTCCCAAAAAACAACAACAACAGCAGAGAAAAAGAAAATGCTGGTTTTTGTTCTGCAAAACGTATTATATATATATATATATATATATGGGACCGGTAGCCGAGTGGGTAAGTGCGCTTGGCTGCGAGGTGGAGGGTTCGATTCCCGGCCTCGGCGGAGGACGGGAATTTTTCCACGCTTCTTTCTCCTCCAAACGGGCCCTAGGGTCTACCCAGCCCTCTATAGAATGGGTACCGGGTTTCTTTCCCGGGAGTAAAAGGCGGGCGAGCGACGGGCCGACCCCCGTCCTCAACTTTGTCCCGTAGGTTCTGAACACTGGAGCCTACCCTTCAGTTGCATTGCGCGGTCCTCTGGGCCTGATCGCAACTTTAACTATATATATATATATATATATATATATATATATATATATATATATTAGGGTGCCACTCAAAATTGAAGTTGCTCAATTTAATGACGACACCCCTCATTTTGTTCCTTTTACCATAAAACTAAACCCCTGAAAGTTAGAAAGCATTCTGTGAATATTTACTGGTCGCTCATCGTTATTGAACATTCTATAGATAACGCCTAATAAACAAAATCACTTTAAACTTAATGAATGCTATTAGTCGT
>JAFIDM010009631.1:156701885-156757802 GCA_023159025.1 Thereuonema tuberculata
TATATATATATATATATATATATATATATATATATATATATATATAAACAAATTTATATAAAATATGTAAAAAAATTAAGAATTATTATAATTTAGATATGAATATACAAAACAAATATACGACAACCCCTCCAAACACAAAGAAAATATACATATAGATATTGACATAAGATTAAAATCCTATTTAATTTACTTAGTAATCACTGTGGACTTATATATGAAAGTTCACGATAGAAAGAAATTTTTTCCTTATAAACAATGTGAGCAAAAGAAAAGAACTTGGAACAAATTTAAGCCAAGACTTCTTCAGCAGACGAATCTCTATGCACATTGGTTGGGCAAGTTTGGATTTGGTTAAAGATAGAGAAATGTTGTGTACGAATGCTGATAGTATGTGGATCTATTTCTACTGGTGTGAGCTTGAAGCTGTAGTTGTTGTACCGTAACCCTTCACCACGTAGCACATGATAGTTCTGAACAATACGTTGCTCCGGCATTGGCTAAAAAAAATTACTTATTTCAACTCGACAACCATTTCAGACTTGAGAAGTTACATATGAAAACTTTTGTCTGTATTTTGTTGAGTACCAACCTTAATTAATTAAACATTTGTCTGATTAATTGAAACAACGATTCCAGTGTTTATCACTGTTCATGAGCTGGTCATTCAGTTGTGTAAAAAGACCAAAACAGTGGACAACTTGATTTATTAAAGCTAAAGGAAGGTCGTCTCAATATTGACACGATGAACATTTGTCCGATATAAATCAATTGTCTTATGACATTTTCATAAATAAATATCAGGATTGTTGAAAAATGTATGAAGTAAATAAGACCATCAGTTTTTATGTAGTTTGTAGCTCAAAATTTACAAATGTAATAATAAACATTTTTTGAAAAGATGTATTATGAAAGATTATAATAATTAAGTTAAAAAATATGTATGAAAAATGATAATAATTAAGTTAATTTTAATCTCATATAATGTTTAATTGAATAAAAAAAAAGAATAAAACAGAAAACTCTGATTACCAACATAATTGGCAATTATCAATGTTGGCTATGAAACTTCTATTTCAGTAACAATATGAAGAATAAATATACTATTCATTTCCCAATCTATACTAGATCAACTATTTCTGCCAAGTTTTAGTATCCTGAATGAAATAAAATACGTTAATATTTATTCATGTAAGTTAATATTGCAATACGGAAAAATAAATATGAAAATATAATCTGGGAAATATAGGAAGTAATCTTGTCACCAGGATTACCTCATATTATAGGCCTAGCTACATTTAGAAAAAAAAAACAAAATAAAAACGAAATAGTGAGTTAAAGGAAATTTCATATTGCAGTAATTTAAAGAAAAAAATAGATAAGTTAGGAAGATGACAACCAACGCAGTTCTTAAAAAATCTATTAAGACTGAATAGCTCTGAAAGATCGATCTGGTTTAGCCGAAACAAGAAAATTAGTCATAATCGAACGTTTTTGTTTCTTAACTAGCAAAATGTATTTAGATGAACACACAAAGTTAATAGAAAAAAAGATTTTCCTCATGTATCTTTTTGAAGTGATGCTTTGAAGTATGTAATGCTTCAGATATTAACGAAATGTATGAATTACAAATTTTATTGAAATATTCTGTGTTTCTAAACTGAAGACATTGAATAGAATTTTTGAACGGTTTCCTACTTTAATTAAAATTCGTGATCTCTTTGAAGCCATTGTCTACTTTTTGTCGTTCTTCCACTTAAATTTTTAAATGTAGAAGAAAATAAATTAAAAATTAGAATTAAAAGCAAAACAAGTCCTCGCAAGGTTTCCACGAAACGAAATTAATTAGAATTCCATCCGTTGAAAAATATTTTTTTATAATTAGGATTCAAATTTCTAGTATTAGAATAACATCTTGAATTTAATGATTAGTTAAAGCAATGAAACTTCTGAGAATAAGATTGAAACTAATTCCATTGAATTATTATTTATCTTTCATCATTCTTATAATAATGAAGAAGAATTTTCATTATAGAAAAGAATTGATTTTTCGTAAAAAATTTCAAAATTTCAAAAGTTGCATTTATGTTACTGCAATTTGTTTTAAATGATTTTAAAGTAAAATAACAAAAGTATAAGAGTAATGATTACTTTCGATTCGATGATCAAATTAGAATAATTGATAGAGAAGATATATTTTTTTATATTTTTCTTCAATCTCCTACGAAGAAACCAAAGAAACAAGAACTAAGATATGTTAGTGACAGGAATATCATTTTATATTAGGACAAAATGAAAATGCGTTTTAAGCAATGGGAAAGAAACCATTATTCATATTCAAGCCATGAAAAATTATCTTAAACCTTCTTTTTTAAATCTCATTAAAAAAAATCACAACATTTTTAAGAAGAGATATGTTAATAGGATACGTTCATAGTAGATAAATTAATGAAGAATTGGAGATCGACGAACACATTTCTAAAGATAGACGTAAAAGAAAACAACTATAGAATCAAGTGAAACTCTTTATAGTGCAGAGATCATCTTCCCTACAAACAGCCATTAACATAACAGTGAAATATGAAGAACAAGAAATTTTGTTTTCACATCCCGCTGTGACTCGCGGAAGCTCATTAACATTAGTCCTGAAATTAGGATGGGAGTCATTCAGAAAAAAAAGGAATCAAAAGTGGTTACACACTAGGCCACCAAAACAACTTATACTATTTTTATGACATGATTTCTTTCTTCTTAATTGGGCCGCTCGGTTGGCGTTGTCGCCTCTCACCTGTTATGCCGAGGTTCAGTTTTCATTGCCGAGGGCAGGTTTTCTCGAGGTTCCCTGCAATATTTCCACTATTCTTTCTGTGTCTGTCCTGTTTTCCTTGGGTGTTGTATAATAGACCTAAGGCCGCGGGGCTTGGCTTCCTTGCCACCCACATTCACCACAATCTAATCTAATCCTTCATACTTTTTTTTTTCAAGTTTTTGCGGACGCAAAGAGAGAAGTTAAAACCTTCTTCAATCCCCACCCCCTTCTCGTCACTCCTGTAATTTACCACCTCACCTTGACTCTTTCTCCATCAGTTATATGTCTCAATGTTGTAACACCAAGTCGTCTATGATGTGCTAATCTTCTGCTATCTATCGACTGTATACATATTTGAAGACAGCTTTTCGTCGATCTGTTCATTCTAACTGTCGTTCTGTCTCAACACTACTTCGTTGTGAAATATAAAGATGGAGACCTCAAAATCGAATTAACTTCATAAATATAATGCCCTTGATTTTCTTGTCAATATTTTTTGCTCAACTACACTTTAATTTTAAGACACTTACTAATTTTAAGGAAGAAATATGGTTCGCAATATTAATGTTTAGAGAGGAAGAAGCCATCTTTCCGATACATTAGCAACCACTGGTTTATAGTTTTAAATTTGACCTTTACCTTAAATTGAATCTGTCACGTTTTGTTACATAAAAGAGTTATTAGATAAAGTTGTAAAAATCATAAAAAAATAAATGGCACTCGACTTAGAAATACTACCGAGCAAAGGTTCAGCTGAGCAGTGATAGATTTCGTGCATTCAAAAACAAATTCGATAAATGTATCGTAAAAACAGTATTCTTATCTCATGTCCGCTGCTAAATATAGTGAAACATAGCCATGCTTTATGTCCTACTAAAACTCTTTCTGCAAAAAGCGTAAGTTATTCTGAATTATTATTCCTTATTACAGAAAAGAATTACCAACTTAATTTTACATTTATCAAATTACATTTTTAAAATTATGTATTTATATTACTTTTTTTTAATCCTTTGTAAAAAAAATTATAGTAATTCCAAGTTTTTTCAAAATCCTTTTGTTTAGGGAAATTCTAAAACATTTCAAAATGTTTCAAAAACATTACAAGTTAACATTCATCAGATAAAGATTAGACAAAATACATTCATTCTTTCCAAATTAGACCTTTTAAAAAGTAACTTTTTTTATTAACCTGTGACTTTACTGATGTTAGGGATAATATGGAAAAGAAAGATTCCTTTTTAGGCTTCTGAAAGACTCCTTATATCCCCGGTTTGTCTGTCTGTGGACACATATTCCACAATGGCTTCTGTTAGCTCAGTTGTAGGTGGCCGAATGTTGAGTATTGTAGGTGGCCTGTTAGCTCAGTTGGTTAGAGTGTCGTGCTAATATCGCGAAGGTCGTGGGTTCGATCCCTTCATGGGCATTTTTTAAAAAAATTTTTCTTCATTTTTTTCTCCCCATTTTAAATCTTTTCACTGTTTCTCAACTTAAGTTTTTTTTGTTTTTTTTTTTTAAATCATTATTAGGAATTCAATGTATTAACAAGCTTTGAGTTAAGAATGACGATTATTCCCTATAAATACGGGTGGGTAAGATAGCATGGGGTCGCAAACAGACTCGCGCCAGCATTTTCTAGACCACCCCGGCGCAGTCTATTCTAAAGTAAAGGTGACTCAGAAGCCGTTGCGAAGCACTGTAATTGGTTTACTAATCCCTATCCCTACCTTGTTTATAATAAAATGCGGATAAACGTTAGAATTTTTTCTGAAATTCTAGTTATTAATTCCTTTTTAATTTGAACAGACTATTATTACAAATACATTATTATCATCTACGAAAATAAATAAAATTTTGAAGAATTAACGTAAAACTAAAAGTGAAAATCATATATCTTAAGACAAATAACAATTAAAAGCAGAAAATATTTGCGTAATAATCAATAAATTGCTTTATAAAGTTCACTGTCATCTTTTCAACTTTTTTTTAAATAACTGTAGTTTTCAGAAATTTCCTAAAGAAACATGGCTATATAAGATTAAAGATTACTTCAATTAAAGCACTTTTATTTACTGTTTATTATTTTTATCCGAAATGCAATATTTGATTTTATGTCTATTCCACAAAGTAATACAAAAAGTTCACTGGGAGTTCCTTTGAAATTACTGATCCTTGAATTAAACAAGCTTTTTGTTTGCTTATTGTATAAGTCAAAGTAAACTGAATTAAAATGATTACTGTGCACCAATGAAATTAAATTTGAATTTGTTCTATGGGAGTAATAATCCCATTGCGCGAGAAATGAGATTGTTATCAAAAATAATGATCTTTGCATGATCTTTGCATAGGGATTTAAAACAGTAAAAAAAAAAAAAGAAAGAAAGAAATGCGATTCTGCAAATAGCAAAATATGATGCAAAATGAAAACGAAAAGGATATTGAGAACATGAAAGGTGAAATGTTAATTGTGATGAAAACTAAAGAGGTAAGTTAGTTAAGTATTAGAAAACTGTAGGAAAAAAAATAGATAAAAAAACAGTAAGTTCCGTGACAAAAAAATACCAAACGTTTTATATAGAATAGTCGGTAATTAAGAAGTGAAATGTTTATGTTATAGTAATAAGTGTTTACTCTGTATTTATAAATTAAGGTGATATAGAATTTATGTGAAAGTGTTTCATTTGAATGAATCGTCACCAAAGATTTGATGGTCATAGGGTAACAGAAAATATAAAACTTAAAAGAAATTTTAACTTTTAAGTTTTATTATTTAACATTATTATTACATACGAACATATGTACTTATATATATATATCATGCATTTAGATATTGTTTCTAAGTGACTTGATACGGCAATTAATTGCCAGTCATTAATTAAAGTAGTTGTCATTTTTCACAGTTAAAAACATTCAGAAGAACCTTTAATGTCTCTAGTCTCAGTTTAATTGTACATTTTTACTTTGAGACTGATAAAATTAAACTGATGCTTAGAATTTAATAGGATGAAATTAAACTTGAACTTATATAATGTACTAATAATACTTAGATTTATCTCCTGAAATTTTATAAATCACAATTTATAATTATACTTTCAAATCTTTCTTTTTTTAACAGAATATTGATGAAATTTAAATTCAAAGATTTAAAACTAGCAGAAGACTGACATTACTATATTTAAAAGATTTACCAATTAAAATTCTAGAAGCTTGAATTGCACTTCAGGCTTCCCATGGAACTGATTGTAGAGTTCCATGTAGAATATCTTAGCAGTTCTCTACAGTTGAAAGTAATCTTTCGTTTTCCATAAATGGCTGTTTCAGCAAGCCACATTGGCGACAGATTGAAGCCAAATGCCAACCTTGCGGTCGGTAACATTCAGAACGCAGCAATTTATCGTCAAACGTGAAACCTCATTTGGATTATCTGTGTTTCTGAAAATGTTTAACTGTTTTTGTTTGACTTTCCAAATGTTCTGACATAATAGAAACATGGGCCTTCGTTCTTTTAATAGAAAATGGCAAAAAAAAAAGGAAAGAGCAGAGCAGACAATTTTGCTTCATTTTTCTTACAGATGTGTTAAGCAAATGCAGTGAAAGACTGTTTCGAATGAATAAAAATACCTTTTTATTTAATTCAAATAGTTTTTGTAGATATTACCAGAATAGAAAGCATAGCAATTACAGATTTGATCTAGTGTTTTTACCACTCTTCATTGGATCGTAAAAAGTGACTGAAACTGGAAAAAAAAAAAAAAGCTTTCAGAGATAGGTCGCAGATTAAAGACACTAATTTTCTTCAAATTTTAAATCCTATTCTATGACATATGAAGCAGTGTAAGAGGTTTTGTTTCGAAATTTTACTTGAAATGTACTACAAAGCTTCAACAACGAACTTCCTGGAGTTCCATATAAACTGATGAAAGGACCGTCAGAGTACTTTTACTAGTAAAAACATATTTGATAAGAAATAGAATTTCGGATGCAAAGAATTCGAACGCCTTTTTTCCTAGACTATTGTCAGAGTCAAAAGCCTTTCATACATGGTGCAAGTTAAAAAAAAAAGTTGGTCTTTTGTGTGACATCTGTCGAAATTCTTTTAATAAATAATTCATATAATTTATTAACTCGAATTTATTAAAGTATTACTAGACTTTATCCTTTATTAGTTAAAAAAGTATACATTATTAATGACTATGATATATGTATATTTCATGCAAAACTATTCCTTCATTCGAACAGCCATTTCTATATTTGCTGCTTTCTCTGTATCAATATGTATGTACCTTATGGCGCAATATTTTTTTTTATGTGTAAAGAGACAGTTGCGGTAAAAAAAAATTAACAATTTAGACAAAGAAAACCGTTTGAACCTCAAAAAGCCAAAAAAAAAAAAAAAAATTATCTATTCCACCCTGACAATCCATGCTCTTTCCTCAGCTAACAACAATCTGGGAACGAAAGTTCGTGGTTGTACTCCTAATATGTTGTCGCTGGTGACTCACATCAAGCCTTAATCTGAAAAAGACTATCTGCGAGTAGCTTCCAAAGAAGAAAAGCGTTTTAGTTTATATTATATTCTATAAAGTTTCATTGTTTAGGATTTGGCATACCATTCTGGTGGTTAATTTTCATCTATCACGTGATAAGAAATCAAACAAAATTTCAAGAAAGTAATCTCTGAAATTACCGATCTTTCCCTGATGAGATGTAATTTGAATTGGAAATAGATCTGTCCATCCATGTTACCATTCATAATTATCATAATTTAATACTAATTATTCTAAGAAGGTAATTAGGGTTCCGCTAATCAGCTATTTTCTACATTGATTTAGGTACATTTGAATCAATAACATTTATCAGCAATAACAAAGAAATCAAATTAAAAAGTATCCTATTTACATATCTTTACTGATGCACTGATACCGTCTGTTTCGTTTTTCTTGTTTATTTAGTATTTGTTTGTAATTGCAAAACATTAGACGAAAAGTTGAGAACTTAAAGAAGGAAATAAGTGAAAGAAGACTATTGTTTGTTTTTCATTGTATATTCCTTTCAAACAGTATTTTATTGGAATGTTTTCTTCAAGAATTGTTGTCCTAGAATCGCTGTTTAAGTTAGCCATTAGTTGAAATAAGAAGAGATAAAACAGAAGCTCGTCTTTTTAAATTTGTTGTTTGAAAAAATTTGTATTCATTCTTACAAAAAAAAAGGTTTCTAGTACTTGAAATTTGTTTATCTTCTCAGTTTGATTAGTGAATTAAAATTTGCAAAATTCTCTAGCCGATAAACAGCTTTGCACCGATTGTAACTATAACTCTTCTTGCTGTGCATAATTAAGGATCTGCTCATTTAAAATATCCAATGGCTTTTGGCAATTTACTCTCAATCTACAGTTTTTAATTTACAGCAAAAATACGAATAGAAAAGTGGTCAAAATATCAAAGGACAAAATACAGAATAGTTACCAAGCCAAGCTAGTTAGATTTTGAAAAGTTGAACTGAACGGGTACTCTTAGCTCAATTGAATAAATTGTTTTGGGGTTTTTTGCTTTGTTTTGTTTTGCTTTTTTTTAATCAGCGAAAATTCGCTTTACTTCATTTATTATCTAATTCTTTTGAAATTACAGTAAGATATTAAAAGTTTAGTCTTATGAAATTTCTTTACTGTATATAAACCTTTGATCTTTCAATCTTTGAGATGGATGTTTTAAAGGTGTAAGACGAACTTAGTTATCTGCTGTGTAAGGGCTGACGACCCTTGTATCATTCTCAAAAACGGTGATTTTCCTGTAAACTTCGAAGAACAATTTAGCGAATAGTTATTTAATATTGTTTCTTATTTACTGAAGTGTTTGTAGTTGTTGAAGTTGCAGTTTCGTTGTCAGTAGTTTTAGGAATAGGACAATGAATTCATTTATTAACTCATACTATTATACGTCTTCAATTATTAGATTTTCATTCATTTTGTAATAAAGTTGTTTGAAACTTCAAAATTAATTAACTTTGCAGTTGGAGTAATAGAATCGTTTGTCCACTAAACTATGATAGAAATGCCTGAAAGCATTTTGTTCTAAATTGTTCTTAGTATAAACTTGGCAACTGAAAATAGGTTAATCAAAATAATTTTGTATTTAAAAAGACATTATTGCATTGATAGAAAATCTACTGCAATAAAAATTACTCGTCGTACAGTTTTAGGATCTTCGTAAGAAAATATTCGTAATTTAAGGCAAACATTTCTTTCTTGCTAAACTAATCGAATAAAAATCTTCTTTGAATATCGTTAGCATTGGCTTCTCAAATCAGGTGATCCTCAAATATTTGAACTGTAGATAATGCAAGAACACTTAATTGAATTCGATTTTACGGATCTAAATGTCTTATTTTTACCTTAAATTATGGCCATTTTCTTCAGTTGAGGAAATGCTAACATCTTAAAGAATATGTGAAGAATTTTACCCTAAATTTAAAAAATATGCATAATTAATTTCTTTCTTGCTAATAACTTCACAGCCATCAGTTTAACAACTTTTATCTTATTGGCTAGCACATTTCAGGTGCGAACTTGAAATTTTTTTTACACTTAATTCTGAGACAATTGGTTGTTTTACCTCTGTGTAAAGGAGTGTTATGAACAAGTGTTAACTATTAGAATTGACTGTCATTTAATGAAGGTCCACCGGGTTTCTCTCGGTGAACTCGACAGCCAGACCGCTCCCCGCTTTTATCGTATTAAATCTTGTTTGATGATACTAGCACATTGACGAAAAAAAATCTTATCCACACAATTATGCTTTATTAATTTCAGTAAACAGTGGATCCAAATTAAAGGTCAAAAAATCTCAAGAAATGCTGCCATGAAAGCACCACATTCACTTTAGTTGAACTATTTATATTAGAAAGTAGAAAATTTAATCATACCGTCATGCTACTTAATGAGAACATCCTATTGATTTCAGTATAAGGAAGAATACCAATGGAAGGAGCTTATGGTGCAGCCACCATTATACTTAGTCACTAAAGCACAATAATTGCTATAAATGAAAGACTAAATAATTTAAACGCAGAAAGTTTAATGGTAGGTTTATCGAGTGTCTCCTTTCAAGTCAATTTTAAGCCTATCAGTATCTAAATCTTTAGGATTATTTCTTAGGAATTGGGCTCTAGCATTAAAGTATGATAGTTGGCGAAAACTGTTTCTAACTTGAAGCAAGTCATCAAAGATATATTTCAACAATTTATCAAACATTTTTTCAAGAAAGAGTTTATAAGATGTATACAAGATATTTATAAGAAATAGAATTAAAACAAATGCATATTTACCATGGGAAAATGCTGTTGAAATGCCTTTGATTTACGAAAATTCTAAAATAAAATCTTATTTCTCATTTAAAAAACACATTTAAAAAATAAAAAATAACTGAGCATTCATCTGTGCATTTTATTTCTGTCTCTTTTTCCCATTCATTTTTATTAATTTGAGACACGTTAATTCTTTGCTTAAATAAACCAGGTTGGATTTAACCTTGGTTGTTTTTTGTATTAAAAATTCCTTTGCGCCTGATAGATTCTCAGGACAGGATTTGAAATTATACTTGTTTTGTTTCTTTTTTTTTAAGTGTGTTTTCTTTTGAAGGAAGCCACAGCCGGAAGTGGGTGTGGATACCCTTATTACTTTTGCACTATCTGAGCATTTCATTTGGTGAGTGGGTTTTGCTGATGAGTCCCTAAAAAGGACGAAACGGGCCGTCCTAAACTCTCACCGATGAATACTCAGATATTTTTTATTTCTGTGTCTTTTTCGCATTCTTTTCTATTAATTTGAGACACGCTAATTCTTTGTTCAAGTTAAATTTTTCATTCATTCAATAAATTCAGATCCACATTTCCAAATATTTTCCTCATTAATCTAATTATTATGCAAAGGAAAATTACCTGATCTACGAAGGATGTAAGTAACGATCTCAATGATTACTGTTGGAATATTGTTGATGATTGTCTACCAATTTTCCTGAAAATTTGAAATATAATTACGAATACAAATTGCTTCATAATGCATTCAGGTAATTTATCATTCAAATTACAGTAAAAAATTATCAGTATACTTATATTAATTTTTTTAAAATTATTATAAATTAATATAATTAATATACAAATATTTAAAATATCAGTATACTTATATTATTTTAAATTCTTGTTTATGCTTCTCCAATAATGAATTGATTCGTAGAAAAGAAACACTGGTATTTTCTGCGAAAGATTTTTTTTTTTTTTTCATGAGGAATAGTTATTAGCTATAGCTACAGTTTTATTAAAAATTATTTCCTATAAATATCGTTAGTAAATTTCGTTCGTTGATGTTTGTTTTCAATTCTTAGTAATCGTAATGAACCGAAAAGTAAAACTGTGTCTAAACTTTTTCTTAACATTCCATTTCGTTTTATTAAAAAAAGAGTAAATAGAAATGTACTGATAAGAATGATGTTCACTAAATTCTCTAAGTTACATTATATCACATGTTTTTTCAAGACTTTAAAAACTTCCATTTGCAGAATATAAGTGTACTATGCGTAGAGTCCCAAATGTTTTAATGTAATATGTTAAATATCTGGAAAAACCTACATTTCATTGTTGAATTTAGGAAAGCAAAATAAAATAAATATAAGAAGTTCGAAAGATTGGAACTTCTTATTTTTAAAGTTTTTCTTAAAATGCCATTTGTTAAAATTTTTCTAACAACAAACAAAAAGCCTGCATTTATATTCCAATTACAGTATCTGCTGAATATGATACAAATTTTCCACTTTCTGAAAAAAAATTAGATAAATCCGGATTACTTACTTAAATTGGATCAATTTTAATTGTATCAATCCACACGCAATGGATTAACTAAAAGGATTAAAGACAATGATGTGCTAATAGAATTAGAATAGAAATTCCAATTTTTTTTAGATACCTCTGTTTTTCTATGGGAATTTTTGTCACCTTCTCGCGATAATTTGTTGACAATGAATTTGAAAAGATTATCAAATATAAATCATCCCTCGTCCTCAAATATACAAACCAAGTTTCAAGAAAATCCATCGAACGGTCCAAAAGTTATTAGAGGGAGGGGACACACACAGCCTTACTTATTAGATGAATGTCACTTTTCGCTACAAATAAGGGAACTGAATCGATAAAACTTCTTATAAGAGTGGGTAGATTGTGAATAAATTTAGCTACAGAAATAGATAGGATTAACAACTTGTGGTGGCAATCTTTATTTCAAAAAAAAAAACTCTTCCATCCCCTGGGAGATGCTCTAGGAACCTTTGGGTTTTCTGAACTCCGATTAGACATCATTGTTGTAGACGTAAATGAGGTATCATGTGTTTGATTACACTAAGTTCTATTGCTTGTATAGCCGAAAGGCGTCACGTAGTTAATGGATAAGTTCATGTTTAATTAAGTTTTAATGCCACTAAAGCCAATTTCTTTTTAACTTTTATCTTTTAGTGAAATAAGAGTAGCTGATCCTCCTAAGCTGCTTAAAATGACTTTGCTAATCTGTACATTAGCTTAGTTTTTATCAAGTTCTTAGAGTTAATTGTTTCTTTAAAATCAATAGCTCTTAATGTTAATACGTTATTTATAACGTTTTGATCAGTAGTTGTCTTTGAATCTTATCCATAAATGTAAATGTTTTAATTTAAAATTCAGCCTCAAATTGAAGCCAAAAATGTATGAAGCACTTGCTCGTCCTTTAATATTTCGTCATTCAAGGATGTAGAAGCGTTAATTACCCAAGGCAAAGAAGCTCTCGATCAATAAACATCTTTTAAGTTTTCTTCTGCCAGACGGTCTCTTTAGAATTAGAGAATTCTCTCGATTTTTTTTTCCAAAAATAAATAATTGCAGTTCTTTAATTAATGGGCTTGAAAAAGTCTTCCACTCTGAAAGAAAACAATAGAAGAGTTTGATGAAAATAAATAAAATCAATGTTAAAAAGGAATTAAATCAATTTCTGAAAAAAAAAAATGGAAGAAAGGACTTACCTAGTTTGAAAACTTACTTTATCTCATTCTTTATTAATAAATCATTCATGATAACATTTAAATTAAATAAAGCTTTAATATTAAATTAATCCCGATCAGTTCTTGTCTAGGTTCAAGGAGTCGTCGTTGGCACATCTCACTTATTTAAAAAGTAATTAGAAACAAAAGTGAACCTGTATAAAAAAAATAATCAAAAGTTGCTTTCATTGTATTCCATGAGAACTCTTCAGTATTTTAAGTTTTTGTTTTTTTTTAGTTTCTCTTTAATAAGTATTTTAAAATTAAGTTTATACTACAAAATTTTACGTGCTTTGGGAACAATTACATGAAATTAAAATTAAGTTTCAGAAATTGAGACGACTGTTACAGTAAATAGTGAAAATTGCTTCTATTTCTTCCTCCTCTACTTTCGTAATCAATTTTACAACTGCTACAAAAGCATTATAAATTGAATCTATCCTTGTAATATACCTTAAGATGAATCAGAGAAAAATTTTTGGAAGGCAATTTTAAGTCCAATCTGTGATTAAGATAACTAGAACATTCGATCCTAGTAAGCGGACACTCTAGGAATACTTTATTAACAGGAAGGTCCTACTGAATTTGGATACATGTAAATTAATAAGGAAAAGAGCTAGGAGCAAAAATAAAAACCCAAAATATATTGCTTTTAGAGTGCAATAATTACAAGGCTTCAGAAACGTCTTACTAACATTTTAATAGGCGATAAATTTCTTTCTCGCAAGAGATCTAACAGATACGAAAAATGACAAATTTTAAAGTAAAATATAATCATTTTATGTAATTTACAGTAAAATGTAATTTTACATTTTTTTTTTACGTCGTTGATATATTTTGTTCTCCCCTCACTGGAAATGTCTGTATGGTACAAAATATACACGAATATTACGTGTATATTTTGATACACAAATTTCCTTAACGTTCTGTTATCATCTTAAATAACAAAAAGGGAATAATTGGTTTAGAAAAGCAGAAATTCACTTTTATACAGTATTTATGTATCCCACACGCATTGACTTTCCGGGACTACATTTTCGACAGTAATTGCCTACAACCTAATATGTGTCATAAGATATACGTTGTTTTGCATTTTCATTTAAGGGATTGTAGCCCATGAAATAAGCCAATATAAAGAATCTTACCCAAGACTTTATTCTCGATAATTCGAATACAGGTTGGAGTAATGGAGGGGAAAATATAGATTACAGAACTTTGAAGAAACTATGGTTAACTGTAAATATGTAGTAACTATATTGAAAAGCGGAAATTTTGCTGGAAGTTAAGACTACTCATTGTCTTTTGAAACAACTATAGGGTGTCCCAATAAAAGTATTTACAATAAAATTTTATTAGAAATCAAAGTGTGTATACATTTTATTGGGATACCCTGTATATTTGGGTCTTACTATACGGGAAAGAGTTGGCAAGTCAGGTATTGTTTGAAAGTCTGACTGCTGTTTTATTTCGTAGAAGCTTTAAATTTATATTCAGATCAAATTTTCTAAGTTATTAAACCAAGTAGTAGAAAAGTTTCATTAATATTTCATGATTTATTAATTTTTATATGAGAAGTTGTATTCGTCTCATGTTGTTTAACTAACACTTAATATTTACAGAGAAAAACGTCTAAGTTTTGAATGGTTAGCGACTAGATTATGAAATAGAAGAAACACTTAAAATTTTAGTATGTGTATTCAAGTCATGAAAATAACATATTATGAAAATTCCCTTCGCAACTAAACATAAGATAAGCACAATTTATTTAAGCTCTTGAATTGAAGTTCCTATTACTCTTAAGTTTTCTATTTTATATCTTTTAAATTACTTTTATATAATTCTAAACAACATCACACAATGAAAGTTTGAGAAGTTATCATACCGTTTTTCAGATCATTACAGAAATGATGGTGAGAAGAGTGTAGGCTCCAAAGATTCCCGATCTTAATTGGAGATCGAATTCGCCATTGCCAAATTATATTCGGCATACCAAGCATGATTATTCGTCTAAAATCCTGAGATGCGTCCAAACAACAGAAAAACAGAACTCAAAATGTAAACTCGTTTGCCATTGATAGAATGGCTAGATCCTGCATCTGTTTCAGTATAATAAAGCTTAACAGAAACCAGCTAATCAATCAGCTTTTCCGATACAAATAGCCTTTGCTTATAATTCATTTAGTCAAAGTGAAGCTATTCCACTACGAACTGATATGGGATAAATGGAAGGTCGAATTACAATTAATCAAGTATTGTTCTGTTACAGTCGCTCAGCCTTATGATGAAACCGTGTTCATTATTCAGAATATTTTCGAGAGAAAAATCAATAATTATAAAATTGCTGCAGATTGTTCAACATCAATGTCACTTTGCATTTAATCGCAAGCATTACTTCAATGGTTTCTGTTCAGGATTCTAACGCATTCCCTTAAGACAGCAAGACATTTCCCAGCAGTTTCTTATTGAATTAAAGAATCACAAGTCTGAAGATGTAGGTAGAAGTTTTAATTTCATTTATCTTTTAAAATTCTGCTACTTCCAGCATATGAGGTTGTTTTCTTAATTCCAAACCATAGCAATTTTTCAGTTTTAAAGAGTACTGAAAGAAATAACTACATAATAGAATGAGTCCAATTACAGAATTTCATTTAAACTTTTTCATTCATTTCTGAAGATTATTAATTTTGTTATTTTTTTTTTTACATTTAAGTGTTTAAAATCAATCATAATTTATTTTTATATATCTTACTTTTATCTGTGGGTCACATTACTTACAATCTACTAGAGATGTGTATTTAAATAAATTACGGTCAATATATTTAATACTCAAGTTGAAAGTTGATTAGTGTTGCTCATGTCATGTCTGCTAATTGTGCTTAGTTGGCAAATTTTCGCGACAGGTCAAATGTGATCAATAAATGATTTGTCATCAGAGTTGATTACAAGCCTTGGGTTCTGCAGCTTACAGTAATCGCAGCAAGAACGAAATGACAGCTCATTCAGGAGGCTCAACACTCCTCTAATTTACCTCCAATTTGTCAAAGTCTGGTCAATATGTTATTCGCTCCATAGGACGCATTAAAGATTGAAATACTTTTAATATTATTTAAAGGATACTTTTTCTTTTGAACCAAACGTATAATCCTCTCAGAATTCCGATAATGTGAAAATTATAGATCAAGTGTTCTTAAACATTAATGGAGTGAAAAACAAAAAATGAAAGCAAGTTTAAAGTCCGTAATTATTTGTAAATAGAGAGAGAAATTCACCAATGGACAATAAATATGCCTTCGCACATTGAGCCAACATCAACGGGAATTCTGAACAGCTGTTTCATCCTTATTAGGAATCATCAGCAGAATATACCCTTGATGTTTGGCTCAGTTGCGCGAAAGCTTTACCTAAAAGAATTCTCGATCCCGGGAATGGGCCGCCGAGATGTTGGCTCAATGTGCGAAGGTATATTTATTGTCCATTGGTGAATTTCTCTCTCTATTTAAAAACAAAAAATGATGTTTTTATATTCACAAAAAAATAGTTCATTTGCAAGATCTTACTGCAATAGCTTTAATCAGTAAAAAGTCAATAATTAATAACTTAATAAAGGAAGTAATATAACTCTAGGTTTTTTTAAGTTATTTATCTTTTCATTAAATATATTTATTCGTAATTATGGAAGATAATTGTCGTTTTGTTTTCGTTTTTGTAAAGTTCTAAGAAAAATCATAAATCATTTGTGACGTCCGACAACATCTAAGTGGCCTGTGAGCTCCTTTGGATTTAAATGCAATCCCGGATAACTCCTGGGATTTCCTTTTTTCCTGTCTTGTCCATTCGAAGTTAAGGCAACCTTGGATGGTGCTTACTTAACTTCTGTTTATTTTTCTGTAGCTTCTACCTCCATCTGGAGAGAATCAATTATCTGTGGTAGTTTTCAACGTGAAAATACAACGAAGAAAATACAAACAATAGCAGAACGATTCTTATAAAAAAATCCTTATCATTCGTTCTTATTACACTCAGTTTAGTCTAAAATTTCTTATGTATTTTCTTAACACAAGAACTACTTGTGAAGTTGTTTTAGAAGAGATTGCAGAATTTTTTCTATGAGAGGGTCACTGCAAAAACCTGTAAATTTACATATTGCGCTGTAATTGTAAATAAAATATTTGATTAAAGTAAAATTATAATACTTTAAACTGTGTTTAATACTTTAAACAGTTTTCATCATGTATTCTTAATACCTCCCCTCGTACGCCTTTTGAGTCCTGCACTAGCTGATTAGCTCTGGCTGAGGAGAGCCTAATAAGCTCGAAACGGCCGTCCCAGAGTATCAGCTCGACTCAAAAGGCATTCTAATTTAAAATAATAATTTAAATATATATTTCCTAGCCCTTTTGCGAGAAAAAAAAATTTATACACATAAAGAAATATAATAAAATTGAAAAATCTAGGTAGGCCAGTTGCCGGTAGCCTTTGCCCTTTACTTCAGGCGCCTGTGAATCACAAAGGACACATTATACACATATTATTCTCGTGTAGCTGCATTAAAATTACAAAAAGAATGAGCTTACGAAGACACATTTTTTTTTAAGAATCGACACCATATTGTTTATGAAATAGAAAGATTTGCTATTTTACTTGATCCCTTTTGCCTCAAGACCAAAAAAAGGAATGGTTTTGCTGATCTCCTACTTGATTGAAATTAAAATGATGTTTACCGGATTCCTCATGACATTGTAGTCTTAAGATTCAGGTCGTGGCCCGATTGATGCCGGAGACGGGAATGAAACATGTATGTAGACAGATGGCGGATATAAATGCAAATATTTTACTAAAATCTTTCAGTAGAAAGAAACAAAATAGAGGGTTTTTTTCTATTTTGCGACTATTCGTTTGTCAGACTAATCATTTCAGTTCAGAATTCATAATTCATTGGAACTAGATGAAACATTCGACGAAGGGTTATTTCAATTTGAAAATTTAATAGAGCTTTATAAATTATAATTAAACCAAATCTGCATTCCGAATGCGCTTTGTAAATTACGGTTGAAATTAAAATAAACCAATGTATTACAACAGCCATTCCTCATCTTCTCTTTACTCGAGAGCCCTTTCTGATATTAAATTTGAAAAAAAAAAAAAAAAAAAAATGGAAGAAAATATAATATTTTTTTATTGTAAAGTGGTAATGAATTTTTTTGAACATCTTTGAAAACAATATTTTCAGTGAAAAATTCTGTAATTGATCTGGAGCATTATACAGGGTGATTCAAAATTGTACAAACTTTAGAAGGTAGGTCAGAAATAGAAAAACAAACCGTATTCATAGTGGAACGTATGTTCGGAAACGCCACCCGAAGGTACACTAAGGTTCAGAAATAAAAGAAAACAAAGAAGGTAGACAACATGTTTGATGACAGTAAGGTGTACACAATCATGCCTGTTTCCGTCGAATGATTCAGTTTCACAGTCTCTGGTTCAAAAACTCGCAAACATTTGATGATTGGATACACGTCTGTTGGGGAACCATTCACAGTACAATCGTACAGCGGCTCATCCGTTTCCGTTCGCTGCCCCATAGGCTAGGTGCATATCTGCTCTCTCAGCATTAGTGAAGTAATACATCCTATTTGTACAAAGTCAACGTCTCAAATGACGATGAATCACCCTGCCCAACTAATGTGCTGCCAAACAGCGTCCTGCAGCACATACGGGTGGCGTTTTGCGGACATACGTTCCACTATGAATAAGGTTTTTTGTATTCTTGACCTACCTTTAAAGTTTGTTCATGAAATTTTGAATCACCCTATATACAATTTCAATATACAATACAAGTATGTACAGTTTATATACAATTTATAGATATATATACAATCCAGTTTGAAAATTGCAGTTTCAAATTGAGCAAACGAAAAATGTATGATTATATATATTTATATGTATGTACTGTTTAATGGAATTTTCAATTATCATTACAGTGAAAATATTCATTTCTAGGATAAGGTTGCATGTCTGCATTTGTGAATCTTCTACTTGTTTCCATGTACCTATCCAATTACGTCATATTGCAGACGTAAGATGAGCAGATTTTTTTTATGCAATTTCCAGTTATTTTTGGATTCTGTCTTCACCTAACTTCATGGTTTAGTTTCATAATGTTTATTTTCAAGATAAATGCTTTAAAATGACACCTATTATGAGGATGTGTCTATAAGTCGATCTATGTCATAAAATTTAAACTTGACTTTCAACTATAAAAAGTTCTCCAATTTAATGGTAAATTGAATATAAAAGCGGGAAATGAATAGGTTTTTCTTTCGATGTACTTGAGGCTGTTGTTTATTAAAGCCATTTGCAAATGTATTATTCTAAAACGTAACATTCTGTCCATAGCAGTGGCGTTGGCCTTTGGGGGCCCGGGGCAGGAGTTCCATTATTCCACAACCAAAAAAAAAAAAAAAGGAAATACTTCTTGGGTGAATGGAGCCCCTAGGCTGACTGGTGGGGCCCCCTGGGCTTGCTTTTACAATAAAAAAAAAAGGAAATCTCGCTTTTACAACCAAAAAAAAAGGAAATAAGCTGGCTGGTGGGGCCCCTCCCAGGCGGGGGCCCGGGGCGGACCGCCCCCCACCCTTTGTACGCTACTGGTCCATAGGCGTACCCAGGTTTTTGGAAAGGAATGGGTAATAATGTCGTTCAACCAAGAAAAAGGCGTGTAGGGGTTTTACAAACAAACCTATGAACTGTCCATCCAAAAAGAAAAACAGATCAAAAATCCTCGATTTTTAACATTTTCGGATGGAATGGTGGGGGTGGAGGGATTACAATCCTAAAAGCCCCTCAACCCCGATAAGACAATGATTCTGTCACTATTCCATCAATATTTTCTTTCATGTTCAAGAAAAATATCAGGATTACGTAAAGCTTCAGTCGACTGTTTCACTAGACCAACATTTGAAAAAATCGTTCTTTTATTCTTATTCTTTTTTGTGTGATTCACAATGAAAAGCATTAGGAATTGATACGAATGATTACATTTCTTAAATTAGTATGTTTCAAAGTTTTTTTGTTTTTGTTGTTTCACCGTAAATTAACTTAACGTTCGTCATTTGTTATTTTCTCCCATACGTCAACGCAGACTTCATCTACCATTGTGAGCTTCTCGAATATTATTAGTATTTAGAAGTCATTTTCTTCTCTTCTGTCAGATTCTCGCTTATTTGGATTTATTCGATCTTCTTGTGCTATTAAAAGGAGTTTTTTAGAAGAAAGATTTCTTAATCTAAAAATGGAAAAATATTGATTAATATTAAAGAAAAATACAAAATTGGTAATAATTTTTCATCTTTCTTAGAATTCAGAATTTTACATTCTTCAAAATTTATTTATGAATTTATAAAGCGATAACAAATGAGCCATTGCCATATTTTAGGGTACAGAAATATTAAATTGTGGTCCCAAAATAAAATGTTTTGTAGCACCACAATTTTTTCCCTGTTGCTCCAGCATGGTATCTAGATGCCATAAATAGTGCTGCCAAGACAGGAAATGGCTCAGAAAATATAAAATTAATTAATTGTAATTTAATCGGATGTTAGACATTTGACATGCACATTGCGGATGTTACAGACATTTGACATACACATGGAATAAACTTAAGCATTTCTTTCTTTAAGCAACTGGTAAATGAATAAGTAATTAAAAATAGATTTTAAAAGAAAACAAGTTTTATTTACTTTGAACTTTTTAAACTGAAATTTATTTACCAACACTTTACAGCAAATTTCTAATTTGAAAATGTGGTTTCAATGCAAAAAGAAAGATTTTATGGATTGTAGGCCTCTTACGTTACGTTAGTCCAATGACTTTAATTGGTTCACAGACTCATCAACAACATCTTCTGATAGTGTCCAAGCACATTCTTGTGTTAGAGTAATTATTAAAATGTACTGGGGCTTCACACAAAACACACAAGATCTCTTCAGCCAGAAGGTTGGCTATGTCGGGCTTTAAAGATTTTAGAAACCTATTGCTGCCAAGAGGGCCTGCTGGTCGAAGAAAGTTGATGTCGAAGATCAAACCCTTCTCTGGATCTTGGTGAGTTTTTTCAATGTGACCAGGCCACAAATTATCATCATACACGACGACAACCCAAACGTTTATTTAGCCCAAGATAATTGTGTATCTTGAAAACTTAAACGAAAAACAAAATTTGGCTCAGAAATGAGCAAATATCGAATAAAAAGTTATAATTAATGTTGTCATTGATCAGATTCTATTACAACGAGCAACATTATGTCAAAATTTTGAAAAGAACAGATAATTCAAATCAAAGCAGCCATCTTGGTTCGGACTTTTCAAAGTCAAAGCATTTGACACATGGTTTTCAAAAAAAAGAAAAAGGTTTCACAAATGAAGGTAAACAGTTGCTTCTTTATAGCTTAAACATCTTAATAAACACTAAAAACGAATTTAAATTTGGATTAGTGATTCTTTTACAGCAGCCAATCTCTGCATGTCGGATGTTACAGATTTTGACAAAAAAAAAAAACATTTCCGTTTCAACATAGGCTTAAATTAAGAATTGCAGCACCCTCTGTAGCTATTAAATTTGCACAACTAAATAAAACAATAGACAGCCCACTAAGCCTAATTTTGATCATTAAACAATGCAAAAAGTATAGTATAAGATTGATTGTTTCGGGCGTTAAAATTTCACATAAACAAAACTCACTTCAAGTTGGATTTTTGAAAGGAAGATGTGCTTTCTTGCAGTCGGTAAGATATCTCCCTTTGGTAGGAATTGTTGGAGCTAACTTAAGACTTGGTTTCACAATTTATTCCACATCAAAAACGCTTCTAGAAGTGGAGTTATACTAACTCAATGACAACATTGTTTGCTCAGTTAATATTACGGCTGACAAATTTACCGTATATGCTCCAATAAACGCCGAGGCTCTTATTGTCGCCGGTCTCTAATAAGCGCCGGGCTGCAGAGGGGACACGGCCAAATAGTAGCCGGTCTCTAACCGTAGCCGGGTCTTTGATATTTACCTACCGGTACTAGTGTAAGTGTCCGTATCTTTATAGTCGTGCATAATACCTTACGGTACATTGCCTTACAAAATGCCGTCGAAACGGTCATTTGACATTGCCTTTAAGATTCGCGCGGTGGAATACGCGAAAGAAAATTCCTGTGAGGCGGCCGCCCGTCATTACGGATTCGGACGACGAAAGGTACAGAAAGACATTGCCATTTATCTTTATCAGTCTTATGTAGTATGTGAAATTCAAATAAAGTAGCTGTTTGCAATATTAGCCGGTATTTATGTGTAAAAATATTGCGTTCTGAAGGTTTTTGTTAATAATGGCCGGCCTCTAATAGCAGCCGGTCTCTATTAAGCGCCGGGAGCCCAGGCTAGTTTTGCAAATAAACGCCGGGGCCTCTATTGGAGCATATACGGTAAGCAATTTTTGCTAGTTTTATATTTAAAATTAGCCACTTAAACCATTTTTATTGTGGTTTTTATTGCTTTTCTTGTTTATTTGAGCATTTTAAGACTAGGCAATACAAGTTTTTTTTTTTGTTTGGTTTTTTTTGTTTAGTTTGTAATAATTAAACTTGAGCCTTTCAAATAAACCCATTTTCTCAACTTCCCACAATATGGCAATGGCTCAAATACTGCTAAAAATATTTTCAAACAATGTCGGGGGAAAAAGAAAATTTTGTTCAAGTTAATATGTAAAATCAATAAAAACCTTAGACAATTTTTTTTAGAGAACTAGAAGTCACCGGAGAAGCTAACAGCGTAATGTAGATTAATTAATTACTAAGCATAGGAATTGTTACGTTCGTCATTTGAATAAATTGATTCAAATTATTCTACCGTATACTAAAATATTCAGCCTCAATTTTTTACAGTTGTTTGCTGATGCCTGATGTTGTTATAGCTCAATATTTAAAAAAGAATGAGATGACTTTTCGTTAGAAATTGTATTAAAAATTAAAAATATGTACATTAAGAAGTCTCGGTCCATTTTCTTGAAGAGCCATCCTGGGCAAATAGAATATGAAAACGGATTGTTGATGCTCCTTAAGTAGGCCAAAATATTTTATTATCTTATGTACGTTGCATGTCTTTTTAGCTATCAATACAATTTTGAACGAATATTTGTTTATTTCATTCTTTTTCTTAATTATACGCATTATATTATTTTGTTTAAGTATACAACTATAATTAATTAAGTCTGTTATGGGGCTCTACTAACATTTAAGATTTCTTTCTTTTACACTTAACTACTTATTCCTAATTACGCCGATAAAACAATATCGGAATATGAAGATATGCTAACTATGTTACAAATATCATGAAAATTAATTACTGCATTTTACTAAAACATAATTAAAAAAAGTTGATCCCTGATAGTAGATCATTATAAATAAAGTAATCGAGTAGAAAAATTCGCTCCTTATGAAGGGGATAAATTAATGATGATAATGGATATTACAACATTAAGTTTCTTTAAATATTATAATATTGTTGGTAAACTTACAGATATTTGCCACATTTCTTCAGTTGTGACTGTTCTGGCATTTTGACAAATGCATCCAGACTCACTGTCAAAAGGAGAGCGTAAACCACATCTTTGACGCAGCCCCAGATGAACAAGTCCATCGGTGTTAGGTCAAGGAATCGAGGGAGGGAGGTCATGCCTTCCACATCCAATCAATCTTTAAGTTAGACTGGTCGCTGAATTTTTACGATACTGGGTTCGGCTGGAGTACTACTGTTTTGTAATAAGGGATAGGGAAGCTTTTGAAGGAAAAAGCAATTGGACAAAAATTCTTTTGGAAGAATACACGAGGGATATTTTGATGAATCTCCAGTATTTCCTTTTTTTATTGTTTTACACACACTTTATAAACTTATTTGATAAATCTTAAAAAATTCAATGCATTTAATTACTGTTAATCGTTTATTCACTACTGATTCTCTTGTTTTGTAGCTTTATGAAGAAAATAAAACCAATCCAACTGAAAAATTTATTTTAACAAACTCTAAATTACATCTTATTCAAGATTATTTAATGAGGTTTGCTTAAATTTATTATTTTAAATACTAAAATTACTTCCAGGAAAATGGTCAGTTATATTTAATAAGAGGATTCGTTATTCAAAAGCCCTAATTTAAGTTAATTTCCCAAATCATCTTTAATCAAAATTACGAGGTAGTTGGTTTAGAAAATATATATCAACGGAACAGATTGATATTCTTACTTATATGAACATAATGGTAATATATTTTCAGAGTATTAATTGAAAGTTTTAATTCTATTTTTTTTCTTTTTCTCCTTTTTACTACTTTCCTTCCTTCCTTTCATCGACTTTGGCCAACTATGGATCACGGGCTAGCCCTACCTGACAACGTCAGGGTGAGGCTAGGATATCTTTTTACTACTTTATTTTTTTTAATTCTTAGCCAAAACGTTATACTTTAAATAATTCAAGTGTCCAAGTTATTATTTTCAAATTTTATTGTGTTTATATTGCTACTCTTTATGTTTTAAGTTTTTTTTAGCAACCCATTTGGGGGCTATTGTGATTGCAACCAAAATCGTTAGCTATTGCGTTTGTTCTGTCCGTCCGTCCGTGTCTCTCCTAACAACTCCCGAATGGAAGGTCGGATCGACAAACTGATTTCAACATCGTGTTTAGAGGCCCAAACACTGTAGGAATGGGGTGTTTTCAGGGGCCAACGTCCCCCCCCCTCCCTCCATGCTCGAGATATTTCGCATTGTTTTATTGGATTTCCTCTTTAAGCTTAAATGTTAGAAATGCAACCCTCTGATTTCAGTCTCGGACCCATACACTGAGGGTTGTCAGTTCAAATCCGTATATCTACTTTTTTTTAAATCTTTTTTTCTCAATGTCCGCGTGTTTTTTTGTTTTGTTTTTTGTTTTTTTTCTTATTTTCCTAACTTTTTTTTCCTAAATTTTTATTTTTTTTCCTTAAATTTATGCTTTAGCACAAAATTATATCCATTTGTTTCTGTTAACTATTACTTTAAGGATTATTAAAGTGTTTCGAGTCTTAGTAGAAGATTATACTGTGAAATCTGTGGTCGGACTAGTTTTAAGATTATACTGCGATTTAAACTAGTCCTACCACAGATTTCTTATCTTATAATAAATAGTATTTATGAAAGTTCTGGTGATTTTACATTGAAACCGGCTAATTTTAGACACTGCCCTCAAGAGTGGATTATTCTTCATTGTTGATATTGACTTGTCGTATGATGTCTTCCAGAGATCAATGAAAGTTCTCGACCAATTTTAAAAGAAATCACGAAAGAAATATAACTCAAGAACTAATTTAAACCAATTGTTCCATTTGGCCTTTCTTCTGTTCGAAGGCAGCTGTCTTCCATTTCGCAGACAGTCACAAGCCAAGGGCGGTCTTTTTTTCGCTCCGTCCATTCGTCTTGATGCCTTCCTTCTGAAGGGATCCGATTGGGACAAGGACATTGTTTCCGATCAGCCAACCTTTCGCTGAACTACTATTAAGGTTCATCAAAGCACTGCAATCAATCGCTAAGTCCAAATGACGCACGACCCCATTACACGCTTATCTCTTTTTTTCCCCTCTTTCTTTATGGAAAAGGAATGACAAGAAAAAGTACCCCACGTTCTGGTCCCCTCGATTGAAGACACGATGACGCAGCACATGAGTTTGTCTTTAACTTCATTGAATATTCCATTTCTAGTAGAACACTGTTTTTCCATTTGGTCCCTACTTTTAGCTTCGTACTTTAATTTCTTTCACCCGTATTTTAGTTGAAAACCACAGATCTGGAAAAGCAAAGAGAGCAGTTTTGGTTTTAGTTTTACGACATCCCTTCTGACTTATTCAGGACATACAGACGAAGCTTCTCTTTTTTTTCCGTCCCAATTATGTTCCCGTTTTTTTGTTTTTTTTTTTCGAAAAAGAAAATAAAAAAGCTGGAAAATTGGCCGTAGCTTAATCTTTTCTAATTCCTTTCTTTCAGAAAAAAAAAGCAGAATAGATAACAAGAATTTCTGAAAGAACTGAAAGCCTGTCTTCCTTAAAATGCTGCTTTTTTTCTTTGATTTTTAAAGCCATGAAACAATACAATGGAAAAATAGTCTTATATTTGTAAAAAAATTCTATCAGTCGAATAAAAACAAGATCTTCAAATTTCAAGTCCAATTAATTGGAGTGATATCAAACCACTCACAGATAATGGTGGATTAGTAAAGAGATTAATAAGTATTGATAGATACTCATAATTTTTTTCCGCTTTTTTTGATAATTTGTTTTTTCGCTTATCATATTTTTCTATGGGAATTTTACGACGTAGATCCGAGGAGAAATTTTTAAATATAAAAGTGTAGTCTCTTGTCCATAAATAGGCATATCAAATTTCAAAAGATTCATTCAGTAGTTCAGAAATTATTAGGGTGGAAGAAAACACATACATAGATCCTGATTTTTTGTGAGGCTCTCTTTCCTAAGGAAATTAAGTTAACAAACAAAACGGATTCATTGGATTTACGGCTCAAAAATCTATAAAATAATCTATAAGTCACTTATTATTTTGATTTCGTATGCTTTGTTCAGATAATTTATTTTCAAAATATTTTTTGAATCACGTGTTTTGGTTTCTTGGGTAGAAAAAAAGGATTTCTTCACTGCAATTCTAGTGTGTTGTCTATTGCAAAGGATATTCTATTGATATCCACAGTTGAAGTCGATAATATTGAGGGTAGATCGATTGTTAAGCAGAATTCCAGATCAATAAATTGACGGTTTCTGCTCATGTACAAAGTATAAGGTTTCGTAGATGAAGAATTATAGGCTAAGACAAGCAGTTCGTCTTAAAGTGTAAAAATCCAGTTTTTTTTAAATGAAAGTTAATCAAATAAAACAAGAGCTTTAAATTACATTGTTGTAATTTTTGAAAATGATTATATCATTTTTTTTTAGTTTTGTTTTTAGTAATTATCTTCCCATTTACACACACAATTATTTAATTTAAGTGTTAGGACTGAATAATTTATTACTAAATTACATAAAAAAAATACAGCACATGCGTCAACTATCAATTACTTCAAAATAGTTCTTCGTTTCATTCCAACACACTTTATTTACTCAATTAGTAACAGACTCAGTATGAGTTGAAATTATACAAACTAAACCAATCACTAAAATTTCAATATCTAAAAACAATTGATTTTTGAATTTAGTTTAAAGCTTGACTCCCTTTTACTAAAAAATTCAGGATAGATACATTAAATCATTTCCCATTAATTTGATTATATATAATTTTTTTAAGAAATAGTTTCTGATTTATCATAAGCTTTAAAGCTAATGTATAATTTGATTTTCGATCCAAAACATCTTTATTATTCATCTAATTTATACCAAGTAATGAGGCACTAATATTTAATAATTTTCTAACTGACTCTTAAATTTCAGCTTCCTGGGATAAATTGCTGTTGCGTTATTGTCATCACGGTCAGACTTTTTTTATTTCGAGTTAAAATTCCAAAGCTTTTTCTGACTCATTTTCTGCATGATGAATGTTAAGGAGCCGTGCTGGCGTGGCCGTGCGTCTCGGCGGCGGTCTGCCGTGATGGCCAGTGCGCCAGTATCTGGGTTCGAATCCCGGCAGTGGCTTGGCTGTTTCAATTTCCTTTCCTGTGTTGTTCGCCTCTTCTTCGCTTTCTCTTCGGTCTGACGTCATTCCTTAATGGCGTCCTGGGGTAGGCAACGGGAAACCACCCCAGTATCTTTCCCCAGGCGTTTCTGGGAATTCCATTGCGAATTCCATAGAGTTGGACCTGTCTTCGGACAGAATACTATGGATGCATGGGATGGAATGTTAAGGGTTATACAAGTTTATTAAACCAAAATTACAATATCCTTTGAAAACATTTATAATTATTAAAACCGTAATAAATATTCTATAACAAGTAAAGATTAACAATAGAAATATAGAATCAACCATTAAAAACTTTGCCTATTTAGATATAGCCTACAAAGTAAAACAAGCCATAAAAGATACCCTTAAAAATAAAAACTAATTAAACTTTTTTATCAGCTAAAAATAAAAACTAATAAACAATAACCTTTGAAAATGGGCTGCTATCTCCTGAGTGCATTAGTTTTCCTAATGTCATAACCAATTTAATATTTCTGCATTATAGCTAAATTGTGTGAAATTTATTGAAGCTTTTTATAGCTCTCGTCAGATTTTATCACTACATTCATCAACTGTTGAACAGACTGAATCTAACAATAGGTGAATTTATCTCAGTGAAGCATTTTATTTCATGATTGGTTAGCTTCTTTTGGAGCTTGTCCAAATTCTGTCTCGGATCTGAAAATCCAATTTGTTCTAGAAATGTTCCTACTGTTATTTTTGACATTGGATGTCGTTAATAAATCCATTGTTATCACTGCTAATACCTGGTTTGTACCTGACATTTAGAAATTGTAGATGGGAAGAATAATTGGTTTATCAACCAGTTCGTTGCTACAAGTTTTTCCTGTAATTCATCGTTACCCGATCTATAGCAGAGAGTGAACGCCTTGTGCTCCACCCCATTAATCAACCGTTTTCACTGAAGCAATCAATTCAGTTGAAGCCCAACTTTCGTATCAGATTTATGGACATAATAGAAGCCAAGGGGCAGGTGGGGGGCTTTCATTCACCCAATCAATAAATCCACTCTAGTTTCTCGCTCATAAAGCCCATTTACCGACGAGTTGAAAAGATACTTCTAACCAAAAGAAAAGGAATTTGGCAAATGATCATTTGCATATTTCCAAGTTCACCAGAAATTGACAGTTCTTCTGAAAATTAAGAGAAATTGTCATCGTCCAACATACATGGAAATATTCCAGGAGAATTTATCGGAAGAGAGATCTACATAAATTGTACTAATGAAAGTTGACAAAAAATTAAAAGGAAATCAAATCACCTTAAGTAAGCCATGGAAAAGCTGCTTCGGTAAATCAATTGGAGTAGAGTTTTCACTACAGTAAATGTATGTTGGATACTCAGTCGACAGATTTAATGAAATGCTTAATTAAGCTGAAAATTAAGATTTAGTTGTTGAAGTTAAGTTCAATCATCTTATTGTTTGATGATCGTAATTCTACAGTAAACAAACTACAGAATTGACTGCCAGGATTACGTTCACGAGATCACAGTTTGGAATCATTTTTTTTTTTCTACAAGAGAAACCTTGAGTAAAAAATATTCATTTATCAGAGATCGCAAAACTATCTCTGTTTTTTTTTTAGCCAGTTTGTTGGCAACTGTTTGAATTTCATCAATTAAAAGAATTTAGGAATACAGCCATGTAATTAAAAAAAATATTATAAGGAAGATCCACGACCGATAAGTTTTGGAATATATAAATTACAATTTCACATTTAAGTATTTCAAGCAAATACTGAGTTTTAAGAAATTTACAATTAAAAATTAAAATCAAGATATCTTCTAAGTAAATTAGTTTATCTTATTTAGCGATGAAGTAATCAACTGTTTATTTTGACTTTTTAATTATTTTACAGCTATTTTTTTTTTCTGAAGAGATGAACTTATAAATGAATAAATTAGTAGAGAAAACTTTACCTATCACTTAACATACCAAGAAAAAAAAAGAGGAATCTGAATGAAATGCAGAATTTATGGAGAGGTAGAAAATGTAATGAAAAAACAAGCATTTTCACGGTTAACATAGCAATGTTCACTTCAGTAATTTTACTGCGGAATTCCTCGAAACGAATTACACAGCAAATTAAGAGACCTACAGCCTTTGGATCAATAGTGCAGTTAAGACAGAGAGAGAGATTAAGTTCTACTTTACAGAATAAGCGAGAGAAAGAAGAATTAATAAGTGAAAATAGAAAGCCATTAAAAAACATAATGAAACATGAACAGACAGTGGAATCCCTATAAATTTAAAAGTTGTTCCGTAATAGTCATTAAGCAGACATGTTTCAGTATATAAAAATCCTCTTCTTTTTTTCTCATTGTTCTCTTCTTCTGTTGTGAAGCCATTTCCGTCTTCACAATTAAGACGTTGTCTGGTTTCCGCAAGTCTTAAAGTTGCCGCTGCCTATTTGTCGGAGTAGATCCAGCTTCCTCCACTCGACATAATGTACTTAAGATGCTTTGGCTAAGGCGGGTCACAAGGACACCGTTTTTTGCGCCATTTATCAAGCAAGCCGTTGCCATAGCAAAGACGGTTGTCTCTTTATCTTCTTAACAGGACCACGTTTATTTCTTAAAGCGAGGGTGTGTTTTTTTTTATTCTCTACAAAGAAGGAAGATTCACGAAATGCCTTGAACATCTAGCACATGGTTTCTTTCTCACATTTGGTCTTTGCAGCTTTTCTTCTTCATCTTTTACATTTTTAATGTACATCAATGACTTGACTTCATTTCGGCAATGATGTTTCTTTAACTGTTACTTCTGTGATGTAGGAGTTAAAGGGAAAGGAAGAAATGTTCATTAAAATGTCTAATAAATGTCTAATACAGAATGTAGAAATAGATGTATGAAGCAGTTATTAACTTTTAAAAAAATGTCGATCAGATACTAAAGTAAAATGAATTAATCCGACCATTTCTTCTTTAAAGCCCTCCATCATTACACTTGGATTATATAATTCGTTCGCCTGCAGACATTGCAGAGCTATTCAACTTTTAATTGCTTAACAACTAGATAGTTCCTTAATGTCCTTAGAGAACTTAAATTATTATTGGCTTGCTTCAGCATTCAGAGAAAATATTCGGAAAACTTTTTATTTCCTCCAACTTATTTACAGCTCAGACATTGTTGAATATTGTAATGCTTTTTCCTTAATGGCAAAATTTAGCGTGCGTAAGAATGTTAGTAATAAAGAATAAAGATAAAAACGCACAACAATTAAAAGATCCACTTAGCTATTTTTGGCATTTTTGTACCGGGAAATAAATACAGACTGTTTCGACCTTCCCAGGTCTCATCAGTTTGATTCGCCCAGTACTCATACCTCAGTGGGATCCAAAGAAACATATACAAAGGACAAGCATGAACAAAATAATGGCCCTTCAATTTAAAAAACATAAACTAAGAATAAAAAGGGGCAGTAATCTTTTATAAGCTAAGCGTCTGCTAGCGGGGATTAATTTGCTGCCGCTTTTTATTCTTAATTTATGTTTTGATGCTTTTTAAATTGAAGGGCCATTATTTTGTTCATGCTTGTCCTTTGTATATGTTTCTTTGGATCCCACTGAGTTATAAGTACTGGGCGAATCAAACTGATGAGACCTGGGAAGGTCGAAACAATCTGTATTTGATTCCCGGTACAAAAATTCCAAAAATAGCTCAGTGGATCTTTTAATTGTTGTGCGTTTTTATCTTTATTCTTTATTGCTTTTTCCTTATTAATATTGCGATTAATCTGTAAATAATATACACAAAGCATTAAAAATTAATTTTAATAAGCTTTTTTTTTTTTTTCAAAAGAAACATAGAAATCCAAAACAAGTTTCCCCCCCTATAGTTTGGTCCTGAAGGTTCCCCCTTTTATTGAAATTAAAATAAGCTTCCTTCCTTTCATAAACGTTGAATGTTTAAAAAAATATACACCTTTTCTATACTGTTTTTCTTACAAAACTGTGCTGGAGCTGAATTTCTGTGCGTTTCCGTGAAGAGAAGCTATGATTAAAAATTGTATAAACTTTTGGGAATGATATGTATTTAAGGAAAAAAACAAAGCTTGCAATGGGCAAAATAAAATTAATAATTTGATGAATTATAAATTAGTAATTAAACAGATGGCAAGTACTGATGCTCCAACTTAAAAAAAATATAAATTAACTTTAAGAAATGAAGAAACTGTTTGTGCGCATCACCCAAATATATATTAGATGGCAGTAATTGTGGACAATCCCGACTGGATTGAGAATGAAGTGTCTACTACCTCGAGCAACATTTATGGTAAATTCAATTGTACAATACTACGAGTATAAGACAGTCAAGGTAATTGCTTCGGCGCCCAGCAATTTTGTCTCAGAAAAAAAAAACACAAACATCTTTCTAAGAATAATATAAAAATACGAGGCCAACACATTTAATAAAGAATTAAAAAGTTTAACACAGAATTAAAAGAATTGACAAATACTACAGTTTCAAGCGAAAAATTAAAATGTATGGAATAATTACAAACAACAAAAATAGTCTTGAACACAAAACAAATTAAAAACACGTTAAAGCAACAGATTAAATTGTTGTTACAATGACTCATCCATTTCATACAATTCATTATTTTAAACAATTTTGGTCATTATTTTTTGTAATAAAAATATGCTAACATCAATAATTAAAAACATCAATTTTACGAATTTGTTTACATCAATTTTTAATAAATCTCTAACTAATAAAATAGTAGCAGGGTCTACGTTAGTTCCCTCGTACCTATTAAAATTACTTTAGTATTTTTTATTATATAACTTTCCATGATTTTTCTCATCTTTAAATCCGTTTCTTTATATAAAATTTTTATATTACTATTTAAAATGTGCCCCTTTTTTAAGCAATGGTTTGCAATGTCCGAATCATCCAAATTTTTGTTCTTTAAAGCCCTAGCGTGTTCCAGAGCACATTCAGACAAAGTCCTTTTGGTCTCTCCAATATAGAAATCCCCACATATTTTACAATCAATCCTTTATACTACTCCCATTTCATGTAATCTGTCATTAAAACTTATTTTATTACATAATAGATTTTTTATTTTATTCTTATAATTAAAAGCTATATTTATATTGAATGATTTACAAAGAGTTTTCAAGAACATGCTGTTGTCATTAAGATACGGAACATAAACTATAATACCAATCTTTTCCATTTCTAATATAGTTTATGTTCCGTATCAAAACGTTTTCTGCGCGGTCCCCTCTACAAGCCCTGGGATTGTAATAGGAATTTCGAAACACTCTGTATACAAAACACTTTACGAATGTCTGTGTGTGTTATCTTTGTCAACTTATACAGAGCTACTAATTAGTAGGTCTCATTTTACTGTCCGTAGTAGATCTGTCGGATACCTATTGATATTATTCTTATTTAAAAGAATTCTAAAGTAAGGAAAGCTGCTGTTTATTTGTTTTTTCATTAATTAACGTTGCAGATTTAGCTATAAAATATATGTAGCCATTAATTTACCTCCGAAGGAAATTGCATGTCTAATTATATGCATACCGTGAGATTAAAAATTTCCCATAAATTTAGCTGAGTGGATTACTGAACGTAAGAGGTAAGTCATGAAAGTTTATATAATGTGATCAATTAATAAAATTAATTATCGAAATCAGATTCGTTCTCTTTTGATTTGGTTGAGGCTGATGAGACTTAGTTTCAAAATTCAAGATCAGAGGTTCATTTTAAAAATAATTTTCTGCATTTTTGCTTTTAGAATATCGGAATAGAATTTCACAAATAATTTTCCACTGCTGATTTAGCGTTCTTGTTATTCTGAACAACATGCATTGTATCTCCATTGGAGTCCAGTCACTTTATGCCATATAGATATTTCCGATCTGCAAAGGTGTGTAGGGGAATGGGTCTCTACACCCTCTCTTAATAGATATCTTAAAGCCAAAACCTTTCATGGGGTGGTCATAAATAAGCAAAGCCACTGATGGTATGATGCAATTGTTGCTCTCTCCCCTGAACGACAGAACAGCTTAAGGAAAGCAAACTTATCTTGATTATTGCTAGATTTAGAACCTCTTCTCCTGAGTCTTTTCATGTGATTTAAAGCGTTATAAATTTACAGATATGGATTGTCAAATCAGAACCTTTTCCACTTTTGTTACACTTGGATTGCCATAAATCTGAGGCTTTTTTTTTTTGGAATGTCGGCAATTTTCTTTTTGAAAAAAGTTTGTGTATGTGTGTGTGTGTGTGTATTTCGGGCAATTGATTTTTTTCGTATTACGTTATTCTTATCTAAATTATCCTGTAAAATTACATTTAACAATTAATATAAAACCTATCCATAAGAAATATAATACAAAAATGGCATAATCACATACGTCTCTATCCTCCTTTATAGGGCAATGCGAATAATTCTTTAAATATAAAAAAAAATGTATTACTTAAATAGACGCGAACATTTTAGGATGTCTGGTGTAGGTTTGTTTTTTTTTATTTTTTTTTATTTATTATCCAAATTTGAGAGGTTTCAGCCACGCCTACCAAAAACGCTTTGTTTCAGCTGTGATGTCAACTCATAGTAAACTTCCGGTTGCCCTATGGTTGTCCTATGACTATGGTTATCCTATGGTTGTCCTAAGGCATTTACTTATGATAAAGAAATAATAATTTTCGTCTAAGTCAGCGGAATCAATGGAAGTAAATGATTGTTGTGTACATTCACAGTTGCAAATAGCGTATTATAACTTTGTGTAAAAAAATAACAATTGCAACTCAAAAAAAAGAAAAAAAATTAAGAGTTCTCTCAGACCCCAGAAAGCTTAAATCGTGGATTGATATTATACGAATACAGAAAAGACATATAGTCCAAAATCTCCACTGTCTGATCATTGTTAGGAAAATGAATTACTTGAATAATTGTGATCGTTATTATTTTTGGAATTGTTAATATTTAATTATTAGTTCACGTAATGAAATCTACATTCTAAGAAATCAACGGTCGTTGAAAGCACGTGTTCTCATATATATCGTGGACTATGCAGAAAAAATTAATGACATATCAACTATGCTTTAAAATTAAATATCAATAAATGAAATACATATTTAATCAAATTAGGATGACTAATAGGATTTATTATTAAAGCGATAATGTTTCATTAAGGTTCAGGGTGAAAGATATTTAGTTCAAAGCTATATTTGTTACAATAACTTCGAAGTTGTAAAACTTGAAATTTCACTTATTTCTGGAATTGTGTTTAGTAAATATCTTACTGTGTAATGATTTTCTAACTTTTAAAATCAATTCAGATTTCTTAAAAGAAAGCACATGGTTTCATCTTCTTACTCGTGATCATATAAATAGTTGCTATTTTCATTCATTCAATGTAGCTATGTCGCTGTAGAGTTATTTATGACAAAAAAAAAAATAATCTTGTAAGTGTTTACAATATAACTAATTATCTTAATTACTTTAAACAAATATTTTTTGTGACTTAATGATTAAAATTAAATAGATTTAAATTACTGTCATATTAATTGTAGTAATAAAAAATTTCTAAGTGAAAGGAAGTTTCAAAAACTGAATTTTCTATATTTGATACTGTTTTATTATTGAAAATTTTAGTATCAAAATGAATTGTAAAACATAAGAACAAATAATTTTATTTAGAATTTTCTTTTTCTAGCTTCATATTTGTAAAAGTTAAGGCCTACAAGAAACATTACAGCTTTATTTTAATTTTTAAAAAGTTAAAAACTTTATTTAAATTTTATGATAAGTTTTATTTATTTGCTTATCACGTATGCTCAGCAATTTATGCTGTTGGTTTAAGTTATTTTCTTAAATATTTTTTTTTAGCTCTAATTTTATTTTTAAAGATAAAAATAAAAATTTGTTAGTCGCAAAACCTGTATCTTCTTTCGAAAATCCTATATCTGTCTATTTTGGGAAAAAAAGGAATTATTCGATTAAAAACAGCAAAAAAGAAGAAAGCTCCAAAAACATCACAAGGAAGGTTTCCTTTGTTTATTGGTGACTGACATCATTATCATTTCAGCCAATAGCTAAACATTTTTTTATCGCCATGGATTCTAGGGAAATTAAGACGCTTTATTTTCATTGGATTAGTAAAAATAAAATTAAAATAATAGACACAGTACTTAAAAATCACATATATTATTCATTAAAGTCAGCAAATTAAAATATTCAGACCTAGGAAGTATCCCCATTGGTTTATTAGGCAAAATCTCCTTACTCTTGGAGATGTTATCTAAAATCGAATTAGTCTTCAGATGGAAATTTGTTCGGATCATTCTTTTCCCACATCATTACCTGATTTTCATGCTTCATAAATAGCCACACTATGAATTCTGACCCACACTATATTAGTAGATATGCGGAACTAATTGTATTGCTTAGACAGTCGCTTCTTTTTGAATTTATAGGGTATCAACTGAAAAACTTATCAAATCTACAGTAGAACTTTATTTTTTGATACATTGTTCGTGAGGAAGTAGAGCTTTATTGTTTTTGTTTTGTTTTGTTTTTAGCGATTAAAGTCACTTGACTAACCAACAAATGTGCTACATTGCAAATGAAATTTTAGTATTGATAAATAGAAAGCAGTTAAGAAATATCTGTACCTTATTTAAAGAGATCGTATACCTTTACCATTTAAATACAAATAGTTTAAATATAATAACACTTTTATCCAAATTAATAATCATATTACAACCCACTTTCGTATTTGAAAAAAAAAAATCATTTTTACTTTTTCCTAGGGTTAAAACGAGAAATGAACCATTATTTATTCTATTTTCTCTTCCTTTGCTTTTTTTCCTATCCTTGTAGTTCTTTTCATTTATTTTACTTTTGCAAACGTATTCTTGGAAAAAAAAATAATGGGAGAGAACAAATTTCGCTTTATTCTTTAAAAAAGCAGAACTTGTATTTTTATCTTTTTGTATCAGTTTTTTGTTGGTGTATTTATTTAAAATCAATCCTACTCAAAATATATCCTTGAGAAATTACTAATTGAATTTGTCTAAAATTTATTAAAAGATTTTAATTCAGCATTTTATGAACTTCTTTCTATCAAAGTTTGATTGAATTAATTTTTTTGATTCACTACATAATTACTGATAAATTATCTTAGATCTAATAAGTTTTCTTTCATTTTCTAGCTCACAAGCTTATCTTAGCCATGACTAGTCCAGTGTTTGAGGTAATGTTATTCGGAGATTTGGCCGAAAAATCACAACCAATAATAATTCCAGATGTTTTCCCAGAAGCATTTCATACTTTACTCCAGTAAGAACCTTAACTTATTCATATATATTTAATAAATTAAAAAAGCAAATTAATATTGTTAATTTGGAGTAGTTTTGATGTATGGCTGATCCGATTTTCCTGAGATAATATTTTTTGCTCTGAATTGGGCAAACATGATTTACTTTCAAAAAATTAAAAAAAACTATTAGTGGTATTTTAGTTGATTCATTTTAAATCCTTAATTTTGAGGGTTCTTTTTATTTTTTTTTGATTGACTCGTTAATATGTTAATAGGTTTTTTTATTGAATCTTTCTTTGATATTGTTAATGCTCTAGTTTATGTTGATTTATTCCGATTTATTTAAAATCTTCGTAAACTCTTTTAAAAGCCCGGAATCTAAAAATTTATAATAATTTTGTTTACGCTTCCATTAGAAAGTTGGTTTTTTTTTATTATTTTGCTACGTGAAAAAAGCGAAATGGCCTACACTCACCACTAATTCAACTTATGTTAAATGTTATCTATTTTATCGGCATAGATAGATTGTTGGATTTTTTATTTAAAATTATTAAAGATCTAAAATTAAAAAATAATAATGAATTAAAACAACGTGAATATTATTAGAAGTATAATAATTGCGAGACCAAATGATAATATTCTTTATGAGGACAAATAAAGAGTATCGAAAGAAAAATTACAATCGAGTGTTCCATACAACGTAACTATTTCCAATATCTGCATATTTAGCTCCATGTCCCTTTTTTCTTTCCTTTCATCTTTCCATAATATTTTAATGGTATTAGAAAATATTCATTATTATCATTTACAATCTGTGTATACTATTGTTTGATGTTTTTGTACTCTTCAGTCCAATATCCTAGTCTTCAGTTCAGTTATAAACAGTTAATTTACTGTCGGACTGAAACTTGTCTTGGAAAATGATTAACAAATCAAATGGTTTTTCCATTACGAAGGCGATCGCATCAATAATAGATTCTTCACTTAAATTTGCTGAAAAAAAAAACTAATAATCCTCAAAAATAGAAATACGGCTAAATTTAAACAATATGGATCTCTATCACAGTAAAGGGAATGTAAGGGCTTTCTGATTAGAATCATCTATAGAAAGAAGAATGTATATTTCAGTCATTTCGAAAAAGCCTTCAAAAGTTACAGTAAAAACTTATATTCCTGCATAGAGTATTATCTCATCGGCGATGCCCTCGTTTTAAATAATAATTTTTAAAAATAATAGTAATAGAAAGAATTGGCTGAGATTTGAATTCTTAGCCTAATATAAAATCTTCATCTCGACAGTGATATATGTAGTGTTGATGATTTATTAAAGATTCTTGAGTCCGTAATACCCGTGTTTAAAGAACATAGCTTTGTTCGATCACTTAAATTGTGCAGTTGTCGATAGCACAAAGGATCATCTCTTATAATCTTCTATAGCCAATCTCTACAGTTTCCATACCATTCAAGCATATCCATTGATCTTCTCGGCTGTTTGCCATTGTCAGATAGTAACCTGTGCCGTCTTTTCAGTGGGCCATTTCTGAGAACCTTTCAACCTATAAAATTGTCAAGTCTTTGTGGAAAGATCGTCGTCAGACGATCATCAAGTCTTTGTTGCTAAAATTTTACGAAGTGTTCCGCGTCTTTAGAACTATTCATCGCTATCGCCACAGCCTATTACTGCCAGACAAACGAAATGATATTTCTACAGATAGCAATACAATGTAAGTAAAAGAATTAAATATTAAAGAGGATGGATAGACGAATTATGTTTCAAACTCAAAGTCTAACGTTTCATAAATGTTATATAATGAATAAACTCGTAAGTATTAAAATCATCTAAAAATAATTATATTTAAATATAATTAAAAATCCTATTAATAATATAAAGCAGTTCACAACCTATAGTTTAGTTAAAGGAAAATAATATTAAAGTTTAAAGTTTATTCTAAACAATTCAACCTTACCTCATAAATATTTGTCTTCAAATAGATTATTTTTGTATTGTTCTTATTAGAGCATACTGTACGCAGCTTTTAAATGGCCAAAATTTATTTAGCAACAGTTTATAAATCCCTGCATTGCTTTACTATCATGTAGTAATATTAATTGTAGTAATATTAATTCAATACAGCAGCGAAAGCCTGTTGAGCTAATCTACACAGAACAGAGAATCCCTGTAAAGTTTAGTAATAGTACATTTACTAGTTAAAGTGAACGATACTGAAAGAATGCTTTTGATACGTAACTAGATACTAAATGTAAGATACTTAGCATGAAGAAGCAGCCCATCTTGTGAGATTTTTAGCATGGTACTTCTGCTATTATGATGCATACAGCAATTCAAAAAGTATTCTTATGCAAACACTATTAAAACATTTATGCAAACATTTGATAAAAAGCCAACACTGGTTTTGTGGGCATATTTAAAAAGCAATCTGACAAACGGTGCAATTCAGCTCATAATCAGAATTAGCATCCTCCAAATGCAACGGAACGGAGGAATAGATCAGCATCTCTCAAGACTGAGCAATGCGAATAGTGTATTTAAACAAGTGATCTGAAGATATATTACTCTAAAAAAGAATTTCTGAAAATGAATTGATGTCATGTTGAAACAGATTGGAATATTTTCCAATGAAATACAGATAGAACATAAACTGTTCCTGATGGAGAGAGCGATTCCTATATGCTTTACCATTTGTAACCACTTCTAGCCATGCCAAGCAAAGATGGCCAGCTTCTCCCTACTATCTAGTATTGTGAGTCCGATATTTATTTGTCATTTACAGTCTTATTCGCTTCCTGTCTCTGTTTTTATCATTATTCTTAAAAAATTACTTCAGCAATTAAACTTCTTTATATTGGCATTATTGATTTTTATTATCAAGCTTTTTTTACTTTTTTAATTGATTTAATAACTTTTAGAAGTTATTGTTTTCTTTTCAAATCTGCTACATTTCTTTCGTCGTATTTTTATTCATAAAGTCTGCTGTTTAAATGTTTGTTTATATATCATAAATATTTATCTTAAAATAAAAGGGAAACATTCTTTTTCTGATGAAACAACTTATACTTATTTCAAAGAATAATCGGACACATTTCATTGGTTTCCATTGATATTACTATCTTAGTAACCTAAGTATCCCCCTTCTAACAAGACGACACACTCATCTTTCTGCCGATGAATTACAGGCTGTAGTCAATATAATCTGCTAATCCCCAGTAAAATAGTGATCAATTGCAAAGTAAAATAACCAGTATTGTTATGTCGTCTTTCCTTGGATTTTTCTTTCTAACTCAGATTTCAAAAAGGATTCTGCATCGACCTTTCGAGCTTTTGTACATTCATATTTATCAGGGTTTTGCAAAGAATATCGTAGAGAACAAATACTTGCCCAAAATACAAAACAGTTTTCAATGTTCGTGATTCCCTGAACAAGTACAGATGTCTGAATACCTTTCTGAAGATAATTTGATATCGAATTTTTCTAAGAGCTTTTTTAAAGTTCGGTCTACAAAATTTGGCCGATAAAAGAAAACAAAATCTATAATCTAATTCACTTGTGATTTAAATCAAAACTTTTGTTTATTTAATCTTTAAAACTACTTATATCATTTTTTTGTGATGTTAAATAGGAAATACAGCACTCAATTTTAAGAAAAGAAAAAAAAGTTATCTAGCCTTAAAATTTAATGATTGAAATCGATTCAATGTTGTAAAACAGTTTACAACATAAAATCTTAAATTTTCAGTAGAAACTAAAAGGTTAATTGATCATTGGTAGTGAGGATAACCATCTTATAATTTTTGTCAGGGCTCAAATTGGTGGGAGAGTTACAAGTTAAAAAAAGTATCATTTTAACTATCTGGCTAATCTAAAGTTGAATCGTAGGTATCAAAACATTATTTAAATTGACAGTTTTTATTAATTTAAATAAGTTTTTATTAATTTAAATAAGTTTTTATTAATTTAAGCATACCACCTTTTATCATTTAAAGCATACTTATTTGTTCATTATCTTATTTAGATCTTCGTGAAAATTACTTTTAACTTCCTAGTCTTTTCCTTATCATTATTGAAAACCACAAATATTGTTAAGTTTACGCTCGTCTTTATATATTTCTTTATAAATCATATCACGAACTACTTGATTAAGATGACTTATTAGTAATTGTTTTAAATATATTTAACTTCTAAGCGATCAATCATTTCCGAATTGGAAAAAAATGTTACGAAAATATTTAAGGATGAAAAGTATGTTTTAAAAAATGATTTTGTTCCAATAATTTCAATGTTGAGTGACAGTGTGCCAACGTTGAGCATTTTTTTACTGAAAACCAAAAAGCTTATTGTTTGAATGTTTAACCTTGCTCAGTACAGTTGTTAAATCACTCAGATATATCTTAAAATAAATTTCAACTTGCCAGAACTTTAAGTTAACATCATAAACATAATAGTCATTTTAGAGTGGGTGTTAAGGCATTTACTACAAAATTGAAAACTTTAGAAAGTTGAAACTGGGTGTAGACAATAAAGAAGAGGATGGATTTCAAGAATACTTTTTAAAAAAAATTCATGATACTTTTTATTGGGATATAGCTTCGTTAATATCAAGAGGCAGTTTTAAGTCTATAAGCAAGCAAGGATTTCTGAGTAACTTTTTTTAAAAAAATTATTAATCCTAAGGCCTTGTTTATTTAACTTAGTGGCTTCGACTTGATACCATCCAATCAAAATAAAAACTCTAACATCTTAGTGCGAAATCCTCGGCAAAAGCCTAGATTGGCTATATCTCAGATCGTCACTGTTACATTACTTTTCTGCATTGTTCAAAGAGAAGCTACAGAGATCCATTAAATGTTGCTTCAGTTCTTACAAAAGAATATCAAATGTTGTCGAATTTGTTGGCGCAAATGGCGGATTATTCCATTAGTGTATTCATCAGTACTGTAACTTGAGACATTTGAATCGTAGTACATTGTGGCATTAGGTACTTTTTAATTGCAATTAAAAATAAAAATAAAATAATAAACAATAATTTAATAATTAGTTTACATGATGGAGAATGTTCAAATCATGAATGAATGTTCAAATCAAATGTTACTTAATCAAAGTAACAATGATTTTATTAATATCTGTAACTGTAATAAAATTGAAATAATTTCAACCTATAAATACCTAGGTATCCATTTAGACAATAAATTCTCTTGGAATAGTTAGTATGATTTTGTAATGGGGAAGTTGAGTTCTTTCTTTTCCATTTCTTTCTTTTCTATCATATTAAAAATGTTTTTCCATTTGTTAGACAAAAACTCATAATCTACAAGTCTCTTGTTGATTCACTTTTAAATTATGGTCTGGAATGTTAGGTTAACATTAATAAACAACGAAAATATTTAATAATGTTTACATTTATTTTAAATATAAACTACCAAAGGAACAATTAAGAATAAGAAAAAATATAGAATATTAAAAATACTGAAAAATTTGTATATAAAATATTGATTAAGAATTATTTTGATGTAAGAAGAGAAAGGGATTCTAAACAAAAGGAATTAAAAACTAGATATAATTGGTATAAAATTTTTAAAATTGATAATATTAAAAATAACCTTGGATATAGGTTAACTAATTATTGTAAAGTACAAAATGTTTAATCAACTAAATATTAATCAAAAGGATACTTTCACTTTTAAATAAAACAGCAAATGATTTCTGATGTTGTGGATGGGAAAATTAAATATTAAAAAAGGAAAATTATTTTAAGTGCTTAATTAATTTGTTAAATTATTAACTATTAATTTAACTTATAGATTAATATAGTAAACTTCTCGGTTCTATACCAAAGGTATACAGTTAATAAGTATATCTAATGGGACTGATAAATATTATGAAACAAAAAATTCACTGGAACTATTGAGCATTGAACGCATTGAGCAATTATGCAGTGTAATATTGAATCATTGGTCGAGCGTTTCTGCATTATAAAGTTATGGACACGTTTGCAACAAGTCATGTTATGCACGCGTTTAGACTTTACATTGATTAGCTATTACGCGCAAGAACGTCTTATTAAAGTACTTGGTATAAGGCTCATATTAGCTCTTCCAGTATCCATTACACTCCAGTTAAGTGTTGAATATCTGCTACATTAAAGTGTTCCTTATTTTTATTTTCAAAATCTGGTCACCCTACCTTAATATGCTTTGGAGAGAAAAGAGGGTGAGAAAAAAAAAATTAGTATGGATTTTTAACTCGAAATATAAATTTCTGTAATGTATATCCGTGCGTAAAGATGCATGTACTACGATGCTGAAGTTTTAATGTAGGTCTGGGTAATGAAAAGAAAGAACTCAATTCATTTTGCACGTACTTGATGATTTGGTAAGGAGCTGGAGGCTAAAACCATGAGGGTATTCGAAAGCTGGCACTCCAATTATATCTTTCTTGTATTATCAGAGATTGAATTAACTTTTACCTCAACTGTGAATACCATATAATTAATTCACTAGAGCATAAATGCTTCAAAATGACTGAGTGGAAAGTCAATAATGTTCTCTTAAGATCAGAATACAGTTTCCAATTTTCCTGAAAGATAAAAAATCAGGAAACTGTAAATAATGTATGTGCAATTCACAGAAGTTGTTTTCCATTCCAAGTTCATGCTGCAAGTCTCATTTTCAATGCTTTTCAATTGTATTAGCGCATCTGCGTGTTTCTGTATTGTTTGCTTCAACGGATAACCGATACGGCCGTGAACTTATTGGATCTCTGGTAGACTGAATTAAAGTTGCTTCTCGATAATAACAGCACAGCTGAATTAGTGGACAATATTTAAATACATTCAAAGAAACATTCATCAAATATTTTGTTTAAAAAAGGATTACAATTGTTTAAATGTTATCAGCAACATTCTATTTACTTATTTATTGGATCTTAAATTTAAAATAAGTCCTCTAAAATTTAGAAACTTTCTAGTGATTTCATAAATCTTAAAGATAATGATCTATATGTAATCATACATAAATCATATAATGTAATTCAGTATTTAATATGCAAAACTAACGGTTTAGTATCACTTACTAAATTCTGTCTTTTATTATAATTGTCAAGAAAGATTAATTCATTGATGGGACTTAACTAAAATAGAATATTTTGAAAAATATATATTATAATAATTTAATTATAGCATATACTTATTTACTTATTTACAATTTACTAGGGAGTATAATTTAAAAGCAGAACTTTGACCGCCTTCTAGCAGAAGAAAAAACTTAAAATAAAGGAATTGTAAAAATTGAATACGATAATAAAAATAATTGAAATGCACCGTTAAAATGACTACATGACGTACACCGAATGGCACTGAAACTGTCCCATCCGTTCGGCATGGAGATTCATAGGCGTTTAGAGATAGATGTAGGTGGAAAATTATTATTCAAACATTAAACCAATCACGTGATTTACGCGAGAGATAAAAAGGAAAACACGGGCCGCCGAAGCTTTATCATATCCTGTTCTCCGGGTCGTATGAACAAAGAAACAGAGTATTGAAGCTTGCCATAACATATCCATGGACCGATGAGTCCCCTATTTCTTGTCGTCAACCATATCACCAACTGAATGTTTTTGAGAGAGTCTATTTGCGAGAAACCATGGGCTGTTCGATAGTCACCTCTGATACTCAAAACGAGTACTATCACAGCACAGAAGTACGTGAATTAAATTACGAATTATTTTCTCTTATTCTTTGTAATTTTTGGCTCATTGGACTCACTCCCAGGTGGGACAATCTAAATGTCAAGATAGTATACATTTAGTCCATGAAAAATTGAAATTTCAAATTGAAATAGAATTTTAAAAACAATCCACTAATAAAAGCACTTTCATGTGAAAAAAGTAAATCACTGCAACGTTTCGAATCTTCAACTTATATTAAGATTATTCTCAAGCTTGCCCCCATTTATTTAAACATCCTCCTAGCTAGGATTCGTTGGTGGAAAACAAATCCTAGCTAGGAGGATGTTTAAATAAATGGGGGCAAGCTTGAAAATGAATCTTAATATAAGTTGAAGATTCGAAACGTTGCGGTGATTTACTTTTTTCACACGTAAGGGCTTTTATTAGTGGATTAAACGTTAATCATTTTAACGTTAAACATTTTATTTTGAAGTAGAATTGTTCTAAATGAGCACATAAGAGTATAAAAGGTTTTTGATAGTAACTTCAGCATTGTGAACATCTGATACGACGTCGGATTGAGATTCGATGGCTCCCTCGACTGTCCTGAAATGCAACTTACAGTAGACCTTACCATAATTCCATTACACCTTAAGCTGGTCATAAACAAACCCTTAGCATTTAAAACATGATCAAACGATGATAGTCAGATCATATCGGAAGGCAGAATGCGATATCAAGTAACGAGTATATAGAATTAGTGGCATATCACTGTATTAATTTGATGAAAATCAGATTCCTCGAGGAATACGAGATACAGATCTTAAGATGGGCAATTGGGCAGTCTTACTAATCTAAAACTAAATCAGCGATTGACACTAACGATGCCAAAATCCGCCAAGAGTTCACCGTCCGAACAACTGTTTTACACAATCGTATTACACAATCCTCGCTTCAACGTTTATAACTCGTAATGTAGCAGAAGCAGGATACATCAGTGAACAATAGAGAGCAGTATTTAGTCGTTCAGTTGCTTCTCTGTCACCACCAGTGTACCCTTCCACACTGTAGAATGCGTTAGTACTATTGTTGTGCTGATAGATTTAATGGAAGATATCGTACTGCACGTTGAACAGTCTGAATGCCACGAGAATTCAACAATAACAGAAATCAATTGCCCGATTTGGATATGTAGAAGAATGTTGTGTTGTTTCAATGTCATCGAAATGAGCAGCTGTCTTCATTTAGTTTCTAATTCCATTGTCGACTCACTCCCGACATGTTACAAAATGACTTACTTATACAAGCATGTAGGTAAATCATTAATGAAGCTACTAAATCTTACACTAACTCCGAACAGTTACCTGAAACGATTCCTCACATCTCTGAATTACTGATGTCACAAATACTAACTTTGCTGCGTCCTTTTGCTTTCTGAAAGCTTATCAAAAATTGAATCGTTCGCATCTCTCAAATCGCCATAATGTCGAGCTCACGTTTTAGAAGGATTCTATTTCAGTAAATCATTATGATCATCATCATCATCATTTCAACTATTTTTCTATCCATTAAACGAGTCTTCAAATTCTTTCTTTTGGTATAAAGTTGTTGGTTTTGTTTTTTTAAAGTCAAATCGAAAGGTTTAATTTTATTGTATTTTAATTTTATAAAGTTGTTGGTTTTGTTTTTTTAAAGTCAAATCGAAAGGTTTAATTTTATTGTATATACGAATTTTTATTCAGATATTTTTTTCTTCTCGTCTAGGAATTGTTTTGAATTTCTTCAAAAAACAATTACGTCCGTTTCTCCTTATTGAATATCACTTACATTTAGAGAATAATGCTGTCTGATCCCTACGGGTTTTTTTTTTCTTTTTCTAATTTCTTTCTTATGCTTGTTTCTTTCTTTGTATAATCTGTTTTCTTGTTTAGTATCAATCCTACGTCGAGTGATTGCCCTAAAGAACAATTCCATTCCTTCTCATTGATAATTCATTGGTTGCTATAAAGGAGCATTTCGCCCTCAGCGATGTACAGAACAACAGCCATCCATAAGTGTTCATTCTGCGGCTACTGGTTATCGTAATCTTTATGAAAGTACTCAAGAAGTGGCACAGACTCTCGAATGAGGCAGTGTAATTATTAAAAATCGTTCTTTGTGAAAATTCCATTCAAATCATCATCTCTTCAAAATTTCTAGAAGCCAATTCGAAATGAAGAAGTTCTATATCTACACCTAAGAGTTCTAGGTGTAAATATAAAAACAGCTCTGAAAAAGATGGATAGAATAAACAAAATTAAGTTTTGTACACCAAATTTTCATTCAGATAATTTTTGTGTTTTTGTTTTTGTTTCCTTCTTATCCAGGAATTCTTTTTAAAATTTCTATCTACATCCGTTTCTCGTAAAAATAAGACTGATTAATTTGGCTTTTATTCTTGTAGTCTATGAATATAAGAACTAATAAAAACGTAAGAATATAAGAAAAGCCAAGGCTGTTAAAAAATTCAGTTCTCGTTTTTACAATCTGAAAACATGTGGCCAAAACTTTCAGATATAGATATCTATTTGTATATTTTTATTGCTGAGCTCCTAAAGCCTCGTTTGAATGAAATGTTCCCACTTCTAAATCCTTTTTTTTCTTAATGGAAAAGGCGGTAGGTTCACCCTATTAATGCTATGGTATGAAGGTCTATAATTATAAACACGAGGAATTAACAATGACCATAGACAACTGGAAACAGGGAAAGAGAAGAAGGATATACAGGAAAGCAAGTTTACATCCAAGGGAATCCCGTAATTCGAAACCAGATTCAGCAAAGTTAGTAAGCCAGTGAATGGAGCCCTTTCAAATCCATGATTTCTGTTAACTTTGTCTTTAGAGAGTCTAATTCTCAGCTATGAAACTTCAAAATCGATTATTTGGTGAGGAGTAATCCAAGACTTTGTTACTATTGTAGGATTCTGAAGGAAAAGGTTCCATTAGATAAAAGGCTTTCTTTATGGTCGCAGTATTAACTGTTTTGTTTTTTAGAAAACTACAGTGAAACATCAAGCGAGAGCAATAAAAATAAAAGGGTCATTCCAGGTCAGATCACCTGATGAGTTCACCACACCACAGATTTTCATTAAAGTTTATTTGCATGTAAGGAGTCATAAGATAAGACATTCTGCAAAATATGGGATATTTAGATTAAATACTTGCCGAGATATGAGTTTTTGAAGTTATGATTTTTTGTAGGTGCCGTGCCTCTTATTTTACGTATTATCTTGAATAATTCATCTCCTAATCAATCGAATGGAACCAAATTTGGTTTTCCCATGTATTTTTATGTGCTAAATCTAAAAATTCCAACGAAATTAGTCTAGGACTAACATTTTTGTATTAATGGAAAGCACTTAAACATTTAGGAAAAAAATTTAAACCATATGTGATTTAGGGCTCGGATTATATGCAAAATGCATATTTGTTATTAAGAGGTATATCAACAAAATTGTAAGTTTTCTATGGATATCTAATGTTTTTTGATAGAATCGCCTATTTTAATCAAAAAACATTAAATATGCATAGAAAACTTATAATTTTATTGATATACCTCTTAATAACAAATATGTATTTTGCATATAATCCGAGCCTTCTGATCACATTTCAAAATTTGAGATTTTAACCCAAGTTTGAAAAAGGTATAAAGTAACTGAAAAAAAAAAATCAAGTTGAAGTTTTCCTCCTGAGCCTGGAAAAAAAAATCGCAAACTAGTTGTATTTTTATGTCGCGCTAGAAGAAAAGGACTTCAATACAGACAGAAGTTCCGAAGTGCACTAGATCTATCTAAACTACTTCACAAAGTGTCATAAGCACTTTACTGTTCGGATGCACTTTTTAACCTTTTGAATCTTTCCCAACAATTGTTGTTAAAACTGTCGTTGTACTTATATTGCCGCCCACTTTGCCCATGCTGATCTGGAGCTGGTAATGTGCACAATACATGAATAATGGAATGTAGCACCTATCATTCCGGGAGGGCCATACCAGCATATTTGTTGATTCATTTCTCCTCATAAAGTTGACCAACATGTCTTCTTCCTCATTGCTGCGCTCGTCGATACAGCCAATGTACCAATAATCATAGTACACGACAGTAACATATACTCCTGTATGCAAGTCAGATGTGTTAAGACTTGCAATCAAAGATGAACCAATAACGCTCACCTTTGTGCTAGATTTTAGCTCATCTGATGACAGCTCATCCTTTTCAGATGTTGATGGTATTAATGATGTATTTGGTTGATGGTGTTAGCGATGTATTTGATTGATAGTATTAGTGATATCAATTAGTTGAGTAATTTTTTTGTATACTGCTACACTTACTTGTTTTTCCTTCTTTTCTGCGTACACAACTCGGTTCTTCTTATTTATTGCATGTAACTTTATTGACATACAGCCCAATTTTGTGATACTTTCATTCAGTTCACCAGTGTCCATAAGTGATTCAGCCTCTGATTTATCGTATAGTACTACAGTTGTTGTTAAAACTGTGGTTGTACTTGAGTAACCATCAGGAAAATGGATATTTTTTTTCCTTATTATAGTCTGCTACAGCTAGTCTACATTGAAGCACACAATGTTTCACCAGGCTTCAATCTGTTGTGAATGGCACACCCAATATGGTCTTTTAACTGCATACAGGATCTTTTTTGCAACTGCAAGTATAATTGATCTCAGACCTTTCTTAATGTTCTTTTTATGTTTGTTAAATGGATTGCAACAATTTCTTTGCAACTGTTCATACTTTGAGAGTAGCAATTTTCGGTGGCGGTGACAACATGAACTGACAGCAAAAATATCAGACGACTTAGACCTTAAAAGCATGAGTTCTTTTTCTTCTTCCTTGAATTCATCAAAACAATTCAATCCAACAGTTCTTGAGTAACTCTTGCTGTGACATTCAGTGTTTAAAAGAATTCCAAATGAACACTGAGCAACTGCTTCTGCCATGGTGCTAACTCAAAGAATGTTGAGTTGCACCAGGCCCTTACAAAACAAGTAGATGTGGGGAAATACCCAACCCTCCTATATAGAAAATGAAAGTATCCGGCCGCAAACAGAAAGTAAAAGTCATTCCGCCCTTTTCAGAATCGTATGATTCAAAACGAAAAATACGACAAATATTTTGAAAAGAAAGCGTAAAAAAAATGGAGTGCTTCAGATATTTCAACCTGAATAACTCTTATCAACTAATCAACTAACAGAATTTGAATATTTAGTTGACAAATTCTGCAATTAGCTATTAGTTAATATTGTCGAAATTTGCAGAAATCACTGTATAGTAACTGTAGTTTAGTATTTTATTTCTTAATTGTCAGAAAAAAAATAATTTTTATTGAAAATATTTTAAGTAACAATTAAGTAAAACACTTTTATTAAGGAATTAAAAATAAAGTTAATTGAAAGGCTTGTATTTTTTTAATAACATTTTGGATTATTACTCTGCTTAGCGTCGGCGATTGAAACGGGTAACTTTTCAGTTTCAATCAGTTTAAAAATATGGGTTGCTCCTGGCTAGAAGTGAGAGTTACTTCTTAATTATAACTTAAGGAGTAACTTGAATTTACTAAATAAATATGCAGTGACAAAGTAATAATTGTTGGATATTTCTTTACGCGATTCGATAAGAATACCAACTTTGCGATTTTTTTCCAGGCTCAGGAGCAAAACTCCAACTTGATTATTTTTTTCAGTTTCTTTAGAACTTTTTCAAACTTGGATTAAAATCTCAAATTTTGAAATGTGATCCCACATGGCCATTTAATTTTTTTTCCTAAATGCTTACATGCTTTCTATTACTACAAAACTGTTAGTCCTAGATTAATTTCGTTGGAATTAAAAAAATACATGGGAAAACCAAATTTGGTTCCATATGATTTCATTAGGAGATGAAGTATTCAAGAAAATATGTAAAATAAGAGGCACGGCACCTAAAAAAAATAATAACTTCAAAAATTCATATCTCGGCAAGTATTTAATCTAAAAAAATCCCATATTTTGTAGAATGTGTTATCTTATGACCCCTTACATGCAAATAAATTTTCACAAAATCTGTGATGGTGTGGTGAACACATCAGATGATCTGACATGGAATGACCCAAAATAGCTCATTGTTTGTTTGCTTTTGTTATTGAAGCATCAGAAGGAAACTGATTTTCCCACTCATACAATCGCAGTGAATTGTAAAGTGAACTAGGATTCTAGGAGGATCACTATTTTATGACTATTGAAAATTATTCAGTTTCGTTAATTTAGCTAGACTTTCGAACTGATACCAGGTTTTCATTTTTGTAATCCTTTTCATGCTATCCTTTGTAAATATTTGTAATAAAAGCGTAGGAGAGCGGTCGTATTCCATTTAATAGATTTGGTTAGTTAGTTGAAAATTTATATTTGAACTTATTTGGGAATTTTAGATAATTTTTATTTATAAAATAAAGGAATGATTGATTCCTTCGTTAAATTAACTTTCGTAGGGGTAAAAATGACAGAATCGTAATAATAATACCATATTTTTAAGTGAATTTTGGAAATCAGTAGTTAAACATTTTAAATAAGAATATTGAAAGAATTTCAAACTCAGATATTTATTATTTCAAATATTTCAATTGTTCTAAAATTGTGTTCTAAAATTGTTTTTACTTTGTAACTTTCTAATTACGACTGTTGTTTTATTATAAAATTGTTTAATTAATAAAAACATTTTAAGTATTTTGAATTTTTTTAAGATGGAATGAAATGATATTCTAATAATGTATTTCTCTATCTTTCGTGAAAGTTGAGGAACTTGAGGTTATCGGCTTGCTTTAGACAAATACCACCAACTTTAGATAAATATCAATCCAGATTCCATATTTGAAATACTCTTAAATAAAAATGTCCTGATATTGAAAATTAATCAACCGAAATAAAGTGTCTTGAATATGACTTGACTGTCTTTCCATTCTATGGACATGATTGTACCAATATCAAAGAGAATGCTTAGTTAAAAGAGAAAAATAAACGAAGGTGGTTGTATGTTTTCGAAAACTTTTCAAGAAAAAAATTTTTTTAGTAATATAAATAAGTTCAATTTAAGTCCAATTCTCTGTAAAGTTCATTATTCTAAGTGGTTCGAAGTGTTTGTGTCTATGTCTATCTTTAAATGTCTGTCTGTGAAACAAACTACACCTCCAAGAAACTATCAGATGAGGATGTGAAGTCCAAGAATAGAATGATCCCAAGTCAGTCTTATTTATAAGCTAAAATATATCATAAAAACACTTTTAGATATCTATGGCTGAAGAAATGACATTTATTGTTGAAGTTAACTCAAAAGAAATATTCGCCAGCTAATTTTAACGTAATAGGCTAATTCTGTTTCCTTAGAATGATTACAGACCTATAAATAGAAAGTGAACAGGAACCAAATGGGGAATCGTCATTTCAATTCACAAAGCTGTCGCATTTATTACAGACGAAGCGTGATTATTACTGGTGAAGTATACAAATATCCCACTTCAAATAGACACTTGCATAAACACTGGGCATTATATGAAGCGAATGGGCGTAGCCTATCAAGAGTTTATAACTTAGAATATAAACACTGGGATAGTTTACAAGAATTGTTAGGAACGAATGAGTCTGGAGTATTCTATAAACTCTTGTGCTTATATTTAATTAGTTTCAAGAATATAAAAGATTTACAGTGACAGACAACTCTATTCAGTGATAAAGTTTTTATGTAACTGATTTATATTTTTACGAGTGCGTAGCCTACTTTTAGGGCTGACAAACGTGACAGCGTAGGAGTATGATCCAAATGCCGTAAATTACTGAAAAAGAAAGTGAGCTTGATTTCTAATCCATCGTATTTTTACTTTAAATTGTAAAGAATTTATTTATTTATTAATATTTTATTTTTTTTAATATTATAATGTACCAATCAAATAAATATTATATTAAATTTTTAACGTTCAAATATTGTATTTAATATGTATGTAATATTGGATAACTACTTTGATTAAAGCTGGATTTTTTTCATGTTGTCTGATTGTTAATTATTAAATATGTGAAATGGTAGATAAAATAATTATTTGCTTAATTTCGGTTGGTAGATAACAAGTCTGATTCTGATTCATTCTAAATGGTTATTCTTTCCTTTATATCTTTGTATCTCAATCTCCCTTATCTATTGATAATTTTTTTGACTGGCAGTTGTGCTATGTTTAATTCTTCTCTTTTGGCAAACAGTGTACAGCTACACATGTTCGTTTTCTTCCAACGCAGCACATCAAGAAGTTATGATTTACTTTTATCAATATAACATCACAACCAAATCTAAGCTCAAATACGTTCCAATGTACATTTCTTGGCATCATTATGAAACTAGGAACACTATGCATAATCATTTCCTTCCACGCTAACGTTTTGTGGAAGTTCCAACTCGATTTGAAATCTAAGGTTCACAGATTTCACTTGTTAATAGGAAATAGTTGTTTTGTTTCCCTAAAATAAAAACTTACTTATGAATGATTATATATATTTAAATGACTTGTTTGATTTGAATTTCTTAAAATAAGGTTCTCAGAATAGTAGCTTAACTAGATTATTTGGGGGCCAATACAAACTTCGCCGTCAGGGTCGACTGTTGCAAATACGGAATCTGATTTGGAATTAAAAAAAAAAGCAGAACAGGTCACATCATTCAACCAAAAAAACAAGAAAACACATACAGCATCATTATTTCCACAACTGGCTTTAATCTACCGCTCGTTTGCTGTTCCTAGGGCGCATACCATTCATTTGTCCTTCAGTTAAGCTGCTGTTCAATATATTATCATATTAGTGTGATTAATGAAAGCCATCGAACTTATGTTTCACGGTATTATTATTATTATTATTATTATTATTATTATTATTATTATTATTATTATTATTATATAATTTGAAATAAGTGTTAATCAGTGTAAGGAACAATGAGGTAATTTTTAAATGGAAACCTAAAATGAAAGATGTTAAACTGTGGGACAAGAGTTTATTTGGATGTTTCTTAAATTAGAAAAGACTAAAGTCGAAAGACTGAGTTGCTAGAGTTTTATAGCTAAATGATAGAAGACTCTAAAACAAAGAGAGAGAGAATAAGGCAGGATAAGGAGGAAGAGGAGGAAGTGTCCCAACGAATGCTCTGATAAAGTTACAGATAAGTTTAAAGGGCGATAAAAAGAGAAGGTGGCTTCTTAAGTGGGGCAATAAATAAGGAACAGAGACGATGCCAGCAGAAAGGGACCATAAAATGTAGAATCCCTTGTCCACTTCGAGTTGTTCATTGAGGGCGAAACTTGTTGCTTTGTTCACAAATGCACTTCGCAGAAAATTCAAAAGGAATGGACAAAAACCATTACAAAAAGTCGGAATTTTTTAAAGACTTGCAACATTTAGACAGCAGTGGATTCAACTAACACAGACTCTAAAATCAACCATGGTAAGAATACTGGCAGTCTTATTGATTCACCTCTTTGAAGATGAAGAACTCACGTTTTTGGTTCCTCATAAAGAGAACGAATGTCTCATCATCATCAGCTGAAAGTGTCGCTTATTGATGACCTTTGACTATGGCGATGAAACGAAAAAGCCAAGTGATGAGTGAGAATCTGGCTGAGTATTTGAAATCCCATCTAGCACCCATAGCTTAAGTAGATGAGTTTGTTCCTTTCTTTTAACAGAAAATATTTTCCTGAAAAATACGATTGTGAAAAGTTTCCTTCTTTCCAAAGAACTCTGCTGCCAACATCCCTCGCACGAGCCTCAATGATCGTCAAATTCACTCTCTCGTTTACATTCCACAAAAGAGCCGGCAACCAACGCCTTTCCGTATTATGCTTTTCACACAAGTCGAAAGGAATGGAAAGTCATAATTGTCCTCATTTATACCTTTCTGAAAGTGCGGAGAGAAAATAAATTTATTTATATTTTTGTTGAAGGTTATTTTTAGAAGAGATGCAAAAGTTCTATCTCGTCTATCTATTGGATATTAGGTTTTCGTATCATTTACGCCATCGTGGAATCTATGGATTCGATTTTATCAATTAAAGCATTAAGGTTCTCTTTGCCATACTGCGAAAATCTTGCATTCAAGATTAGCAAGGCTTAATGTCAGGCATTACTATAATGCCTGTATGTAATACGGATGACCTCGAGAGATGTGACGACATTCAAATTATTCAGTAAGCTATCTTTTATGAGATATTTACTAGTAGGTAATTTTTTTATTGTTTCATTTTCTCAGAGTTTAAGTATAACATTGCTTATGTATCATACCAATTATATAAAAGAAAAATATTACAATTCGTTTTATATTAATTTAATATTCTCAATAAAAGTGACATATTTTTAATTGAATACGTGTATATTAAAATATTTAATGCAAATACAAAACAGTAACTACGTTATATCTTCTGAGTTTAAGAACTGATGACATTATTTTGTCAACGACTGTCTTCTGGTAACTTTTCGGAGAGCGCATCTTAGGGCAGCTGCGTATCATAAAAATTAGAGGAAGGCAGAACTCTTGGAGACTCCAGGCAATATAGGTCCCTCGAGAAAATCACTTTCAGTAATTCTCGGGTCTGGCTAATGATATTACATCCATTTCTTTCAATCTAATTACATAGCTACAAACCTGTAGGTTAACCTACAATTGCTTACAATTGATATTAACACAAATCATTTAATTACAGGAAATTAAAACTTTAATAATTATGCTTTGCATTAGATTAAAAAAAGAATAGTTGCGAATAGAAACAGCAACTCGTAAGATGGGTTTAGTGCCACATTTCTAACAATAGGTGAAAGCCAACTAGACATACTAAATACTATAACAAACATTCAAAAGTAATTAGCTTAATTAAAATATTTTGCATATATATAATAGAGAAGCTTTTAAATCATTTTAATTATACCACCAATCTAAATAAGAATACTGATAATTAGGAAATCCATATTGTCATTTTGAGTCCATCTACTTAATAACTGATGGGAAATACAGAGGTAGTTCTGTGCCTTGCTTGTCTGCATAGAAACTGTTGACAGACGGCATATCCAGATTGTTGACAGCCCACTACATTGTCCCCAGGGATCAGACGCCTTGACGACACCACGATTTTGATCGATCTATATACCAGAAAAAGCATATTCGCCAGTTCGTCTTTTTTTATTCAACATCAGTATAATTTGAATAAAGGCGTTGATTTTAATAGTGTCTTATATAGTAGTAGTAATTAGTAAAATGTTATTCAAGAGTTGAGAAATGATTTT
>JAFIDM010009631.1:156757902-156845576 GCA_023159025.1 Thereuonema tuberculata
AAATTTTAAATTTAAATTGAGATTTAAATCTATTTGATGCAGTGTACACAGAATAATACTTGTAGAATATAAATGGCAGTAATAAGATCTGAAATTTTAAATTTAAATTGAGATTTAAATCTATTTGATGCAGTGTACACAGAATAATACTTGTAGAATATAAATGGCAGTAATAAGATCTGAAATTTTAAATTTAAATTGAGATTTAAATCTATTTGATGCAGTGTACACAGAATAATACTTGTAGAATATAAATGGCAGTAATAAGATCTGAAATGATCACTGATATATTACAAATAAGATTATTGAGGGAGATAAGAAAAGTGAGATTCTTTTGTAGAAAACTTTCGATTTGAATATATTACATTTACATGTGATTCAGGATGGAGATATAAGAATCAATATATTCCTAATGAACCCATGTCCGCAAATGCCCCATTAAGGCGCTAGGTAGTCCTAAAGTGAGCGTTTCCTGGAGATCATATTCTTTGCTTCACCATAAGAAATGTTTTGCAAGCGAGCCAACACCTGTTTTGCAGGCGAGCTATTTTTGTTGAAACAATTGAAACAAACAAAAATAGCTCGCCAGCAAAACGTGATGTAGGGGTGGCCAACCTCCATCTCCTGGTGGCCGGACAATACCATAATCTTCTGAAACATATAAGTTCAGAAACACTCTGTATAGCAACCCCAACACAATTTTCAGTGTTTTTCTGTTGACTCAGGAAATGATCTCGGAATCCAAGGTCACGTGCCCGAAGTGTGTGTATGTGTGTGTGGGTGTGTGGAGAGAGTCTGTGACAGGGAAGTCTATCAAAAATGAACGGTTTAGTCTTTAACTTGAATTCACGTTACTTACGGTTGACTCATGTCGATGAAAAATGAAGATTGAGCATCCTTAGTAGTATACCTAACATTTGACACTTTATTTATATTTTTGTATCATAGCGGCCGTCCATTAAGTACGTGAGGTGTTTTTTAAAAAATTTGGACCCCCCCCCCTCTCCCATGGTGAGATTTCAAAAAGTCAAAAAATCAAAAAAGTTCAAAAAGTCAATATTACAAAATGTTGTAATCTATTATAATACGAATATTCTCTGAATGAAAAAGTTGACGTGAGACTTTCGTTGACACCCCCCCTCCCCCTTGGTGAGATTTGGTGAGATTTTGTCGGACCCTCCCCCTTCCCCCTTTTGACCTCACGTAATTAATGGACGACCCCATATGGTTTCTTTAGAGTACCGGGAAGAAAAAGAAACCAATGTTTTCGTTTATATATATGAATACTGAATAACTGCTTTTTGTTACAAACCCATATGAATGCAAGACCACAATCGTAATATATAAAAAAATATAGTTAATGTATAAGAAAGCAATAAGAAACAAAATTTCAAGAAAATAATGTTTTAATTGTTATGCTGACCTTTCGTTGGAGACCATAAATTCGAGTGAGAATGGGTTCTTGAAGCATTAGGACCTTCTTATTGGCCCCATGTGTAAAAAATGATTTTATATTTGCTTTTTATTGATTTCATATTGTAGTGCTGTATCAAAGCTTTCCCTTCCATAAAGTGTTTCATTGTATTTTCTTCCACTAATGATTTCGAGGTATGTAGATATGTTTTCTAATTTGTAATGACTTCCCGAAAGGGATGTTGAAGGATTATAATATTATGTGTAATATAATATACCATTGGCTCACAAGTTTTGAATCTAAATCTCCAGTAGCCGCTAAAGGCTTCTAAGGTCTACAAAGAATATTTGGATTAAGTTAATTTGACTTAATGTGTTAAAATTATATCGCACATTAAACAACAAATGAATCGGCCTGCAGAACCCATTTAGAGTTGCTGTATGATAATTAAAAGAATCAATAGTTTAACTTCAAAACATCCTGTTATTGGCATAATTTAAAATGTAAGACAACGATTTCTCAGTCCGATGAAGAACACAGTTAATACCAGAACTGTGAAATATATGAAAACCCAGCATAAGAATGCATTTTCAGGGAAAGGTATATCATATAAAGCGATCATTCAAAGGGATAATATGAATTGGCAGGCAATTACATCGAATGATTGAACAAAACCCAAAACTTTCTTAATTAGATCTTTATTCAGTGTCTGATCAGCCTAACTTAATCATGCTGATTTTGAAACAAGACGTCTATCGGAAAACTGTTCGTAAGGTCATCTCACAAATGACTTCTGCGTAACAGATATAGGCCTACGGCGGAATCGACCATGCATGATTTAAGCAAGGTTACATTCTTCAAAGACACGAAAACTAAATCATTAACATCGTTCGCCTCAGTGATCGAGCGAGCATTTGGGAAGAGAAATATTTCAACCTCTACGTCAGTGATAAGGTAAGATGGAATCTTATCTCATAAGACGCTGCAGTATACATTAAGAGAACGACTAACAGGTATCGCTACTGTATCAATCAGATTGATGAAAAATCGAGAATATCTTCTGTTTAGATATAAAATATTGGTTGCAAGACTAGGAAATTGGTTCGCACAGGAGTTCAATCCTATATGAACTACTTTTTTCCCAACTTCTCTTAAATATATTGAAAAGTGTAAGACCAAAGTTGTAGAGCGGAAAAGATTGGTGAAACTGTAAATTTATATTCTATTACAGTGCTTACAAACATTTTTCACGTTATAGTATACATTAAGTTTTAAAGGAAATTTTCTCAATGGGTTATGAAGAATCCTTAAGTTTCCATTATATTTTCACATTGTTCTTAGAAAAAAAAAAGAAATCTATCTTGTATTTTTTTCTTTGCATTCTTATCACAATTTGGATTGAATGGAACGAAAATAGAATGAAAAATCTTTGATGCATCTGGTAGCATTTCAAAGTTACAGTAAAATTATCATAAAAGGGGCGTAATGCATATTTTATAACGTGTCAATGTGTTGTGACGTAAATTAGGAAGCACAATCAATTGAAAAGTGAAGCAACAGAAAATTATACACAGCTTTAAAAAAATCATATTAATGCAACTATATTTTTTATAGTAGTAATTGTTTCTTGATTTTTCGTCCTTTTTCACTTGTTTTAATAAAAATAAAAAAAAATCAAGTCAATATGGCTTTTGAATTCAAGCATTAAAAGAAAGAAAGAAAATCAATATTCATAAAAATTTTACATTTTAATCGGTGAGATTCAAATCATTATTAATGCAAGTACATCAAGTTCATCTAACAACGGCAGATTGCATCCTTCCAATTTTCATCATATTTTATAAAAATGTTTTTGTTTTCAAATATTGCTTGCATAAAAAGTTTTTAAGTTTCTTTCCAAATCCACTAAGAAAATATCCCGTATGAATTTTAAGGTAGGTAAACATGCATAAAAATTTCAAATTTTTATTAAATTCAGCATTCAAGGATTTTTAAAGGGAACTTTTTCAACAATTACTCCATGTATTTTAATATTTTTCTTCTAAATTATTCATAATTACGAAATAAAAATTTGAGGGAAAACTTTTTTGAAATAACGACCATGCAAATTTTAGTTATCAATGAATTTTAAAATCATGATTACAAAATGGCAAACAAATAAAGTTAATCAACAACAATTCTGAATAGTAAATTCAGAAAAAAATAGATAGTACATTTCTGTAGACAACTCTTAGATGTGTGTCTTAGAGATCTTTCCTAGATTGTTTCTCGTCCTCCGTAGCGGTAGTTGTAGGACGTTGGTCGAAATATATATGTAGATACATAATTATGTAGATACATAAAAGAACGCAAATTTCTCACTGCATCTTTCTGTTTGTTAGCTTAAAGAAGAACTACAGGGGAACGCAGAGTATTTTTTTTTCTGAAAAGGGGGCGGTAGCTAAATAAGTTTGGGAGCCTATGCATTAGATGAACAAAAAAATGTATTTTCATTAGTGCTTGATGGGTGATTTCCCTTTTCTTTAGTAAAAAAAGGATTTTAATTAAAAATTTCATGGTTTATACAACAATTACATCGTAATTAATTCATTTAAAATATGTAAGGCATTTTAAATAACGGAGAATATTAAACTCGTTTTATATGCGTCTGCGTAGCAATTGTAAGATCAAATGAATAAGGATCAAAGAAAGACTATTACTTCAGAATGTATTGAGTGATTTTGAACTTCAGTTTATCCGCTTTTTATTTTGATTTAAATGATTTATACAAGTGTTGATTAACTTCTTAGTAAGACATTTGTCAGTGCTTATCTTCTCAGTTGTTTTTAGTTTCCGTGATAAAAAAAAAAGAAGAAAAATATATAAATAATTTGATATAAAAGTTAATTAAAAACAAAAGATTTAGCGTGCCAGAAATTAAATCTGGTGAGTGGGTTTGGCTGATGAATCCCTAAAAAGGACGAAACGGTCCGTCCCAGACTCTCACCGATGAAAGCTCAGATATTTTTTATTTCTGTGTCATTTCTCTATGCTTTATATTAATTAAAATTTCCGCAAATGAAAATATCATTAGTAAATAATCTATCAATGAAATTATGAATTTATTTAAGAATACATTGGAATAATTCAGTTGTTTTGTTTTGTTTTTTTGAAAAGTTAAAATGTTAAAAAAATGTGTCCCTTTATTTAATTTACAATTTTCATTGTCTGAGATGAATTGAATATTGAAAATATTCAAAATATTTATTGTATGTTTATCATCAATATGATTTTTTTTTAAAATGTCTGATGAATAATTATCTTCATCTATTAAAAAAAATTTAATAGTCATTTATATGACATACACTTTTTTTTAAAGAAAGATTAGTAATTTTTTTCTAAATTTTCATCATTAGGTTGTGTTTCAGAATTATTTAAAACTTCTAAAAGTAAGATAGCAACATCTGAACCACTTTCTTTTTGGTTATGACAGAGAAGTGTAATGGCACCATCATACAGAAGAACTAAGAGTTCTTGATATTTATTTTGTGAACAGTATCTGAAAAATAGTTTTTCTGTATAGTTGATGAGCTTCATAATAATTGCCAGCTTCGATGCTAGTTTTCAATTTTTCCAAAACACTGTTGACTCCGTGGCCCTACTGCTATCTTACTTATAGAAGTTTTAAATAAGTCTGAAACACAACCTAATGATGAAAATTAAGAAAAAAACAGCTAGGCTGTTTAGCCTGATGAATCCTAAATCCCCTGAAAAAAAGATTTAGTCCAGTCGACAGGTAGTTTCAGATAGAAAAACGTCGGAAGTTAATGAAACTTTGGGATGTTGTTCAGGGATTGTTAATTAACATTTTCTCAAATTTTGGATCTCGAGGACCCTGTGCGGAAAGAGGAGGGGGTGGAAAACTGCAAAAGTTTCGACCTTCCTCCGGTTTTTCCTCAATAACTTTTTTCCCTTACGTCCTACGGCAAAAGCATCCCTATACTTTTTCAAACATGTTTGTATGTCAATTCGTTACCGACATATGGCGCTTCGAAAAAAATGTCATTTTTCAAAATTCGCTAATAAAAGCACAAAAATGCAGAATTCCACCTTATTTCTTCTGTTATATCCGAATTATGATGAAATGTTGTTGTAATTATGGTTCCTGGTTACTTAGCTTTTGTGAATTGGGGTTGGGTGGGGGAAGGGGGGAGCGGGGGTGGGGTGGGATGGGGTGGGGGGTGTCCAAAGTTGGTGATTGTAACCATTTTTTTCAAAGCGCCGTATCTCGGTAACGAATTCATATCTCGGATGCTTTTGCCGTAGAACGTAATGGAAAAAAAGTTATTGAGGAAAAACCGAACGAAGGTCGAAACTTTTGCTGTTTTCTCCCCCCCCCCCTCCTCTTTTCGCACAGGGTCCTCGAGGTCCAAAACTTGAGAAAATGTTAATTAACCATCCCTGAACAACATCCCAAAGTTTCATTAACTTCCGACCTTTTTCCATCTAACTCCACTTTTTCCAACCTGTCGACTGGACTAATTAGTAAAGTTGAAATTTTAAATTCATAAATTTTGGCTAACACACATTAGAAAGCCTAAGACACAAACGACTTCCATTTTAAAAAAAAAATAATATTTTAATGTTTCTAATATCTGTTAACCAAAGCAGGTGAATTTAAAATTTAATACTCCTTCTTTAAAAAGTACTCCTTTCAAAGTTTTTAATTAATTCATTATTCTACACGTTAGTGTTTGAATGCAATTGAATCATTTAAATATGAAATGACTGAAACATAAATAAATTAATTTAAAAATATGGAGTAATGGTATCAAGAAATATAGTTATACTAGCAAAACGACCCGTTCTTCGCTCGGGTTACAAAAAACTAATGTCCTAATGTGGATGATAAAGAAATTGCAATTGCGAGATCACTTGGAACTTTCCCGGTTGGTATAAAAAAAAACAACAACAACAACAATAACTGAAAAGGTCTGATCTCCTTACAAATCTATAAATATCCCGAAAACCTCGTAGAAGTATCTTTGAACCATGTTTGCCCATCTATTCACCGTCCTCCCAGTGTACACCCATTGTTCCAGGTTATTTGAATTTTATAACGTCATAACCCTTTCACTTCAAACCTTTCCTAGTTCGTAAAAAAATCATCTGATCATTACAAATTTATATCGAACCCGAAAACCCCGTCGCTATTATGCACAACAATATTTTAGTTGCAATTGTTGCACAACACTATTTGTATAGTTCCCATTGTCGCCACCGGGTGCATATGTAGCGCTATTGTGCAGAACAATATTTTAGCTCCAATTGTTGCATAACAATTTTTGTGTAATTCTCATTGTCAAGATAACAAATCCTAAAACCTAACAGTAGTAACGGAAGCAAACTTTCAGCTTTATAACTTAAAGCAACGCTTTTTATCCTATCCCGGGGGAATTTCGAAACATCCTGAAAAAGGGTTTTAGTGATTCTAATTACATACTTAGACATAAAATAAAAAGAACAGACATTGTATGTTCACAGTCTTTGATCAAAAGCTGAAACTTTTTCTTCTGTAACAACTTTTTATGGAATCTGCTTATGCTGGAATTCGAATCAAGTATATCTTATTTTAATCAAATTTAAAGTGCGTTAAGGATATATAACAAGAAAAAAGCATAAAAACGCACACAATTAAAGATTCACTGAACTATTTTTGGATTATTCGTACCGGAAATCCAAGAGTACTATTGAGTACTGGGCGAACCCAACTGACGAGAGATTGGAATCTCGAAGCAGTCTGTCTTGGGTTCCCGTTACGAATAATACAAACATATCTCAGTGAACCTTTAATTGTGTGCGTTTTTATGCTTTTTTTTTATTATATAAGAACGTTAAATTTGATTATTGTGTATGTTTCCTTTACAAGTTAATCCTTTACATGTTAAGGCTTGAGCTAGCGGGGATTAATTTATTGCCCTTTTTATTCTTAATTTATATTTTGATGTGTTTTTAACATAAGGGTCATTGTTTTGTTTATTTGTCCTTTGTTTATGTTTCTTTTGGTTCCACTGAGCTATTGAGTACTGGGCGAACCCAACTGACGAGATTGGAATCTCGCAACAGTCTGTCTTGGGTTCCCTTTACGCATAATCCAAAAATAGCACACTGAATCTTTAATTGTGTGCGTTTTTCTTGTTATACATCTTATTTTCTTGAATGGATTTTAAGAGATGCAGAATGACTTCTTAATATTCAGCAGTTGCCGTTAATCTATTGTCATTACTCCATTTTGTAGTTGCAATTGATGGAAGAATTTTTTAACTTGTTCTCTTCGATCATTTTGATACAGAAAGAAATATCAGAAAGAATCATGAAAAATATTTTGCATTCTTTTAATATGCTCTACTGATTGGTTTAAACTAAATTTTTAAAATTTTAAACGTATCTTTCATCATTTTGTTTGTATTCTTTTATTCACATGCGTCACAATTAAGCACAAATGATCATAAGACAAAATGATAACATTTCAAGCATTTTCAATCCATTGAAAATAATTTCGAATGACGAGATGTTAACGACTGACAAGATATTAACAGTAGTAGCTTTTAATCATTGAAATACCTCATTTTAATTACTGCTGATGATTGAAAATTGAATGGTAACAAGAGAATGATGTAAACTGCTGCTCGTACAATATAAAAATTCACTGTAGGTCAAATTTAGTATTCCAGCTACTTATTTTGTAATAACTAACAAAATTATTCCATTTTGAAAATAAACTAGAAAAGAATTTGATTGTAGGTTTCTGAAATCTTTGATGGAACCCCCAGCAGAATGATATCAAAAATTGTTTGCAGTTTTTTATATCCGTATGATAGCTAGGCTATCAAAACAAAATTTTAGAATAAAATTTTAAGTTGAAATATGCATAAATATATGAATAATTATTTTAATAAAATGGCTGCAAGTACTGGGAAAAACAAGGGGCACATATGCGACAGATAAGTTTCATTCCATTACGAAACTAGAGATAAATTTAAACTTTGATGGTTTCGCTTCTTTTGTGTGTTAGGAGTTCAGAAGATCCCCTAATCATTGTTTAGTGCAGTGTTATACAGGGTGTACCTGAAATGTGCTGCCAAACTTAAAGGTTACATTCAATTATGCAAAACGACGAATAAATGTCATATAAACATGGGTCTGGAAATGCTTTATTTCCAAGATATGAACGATGCAACAATTTCAGCCGTACAGCCCGACGACTTCTGAACCAACTTTATCCTGACCGTTGGATTTGGAAGAGGGGGACCATCAGCGAGGCCTGCTTGTTCCCCTGATTTAAATCCTCTAGACTTTTTCATGCGGGATTATCTTATAGCATTTAGTGTACACCACACCGGTTTCTGATGCCTACACACTTGATGGAACAACGTTGCGTGCATTGCGGCCGGTGGAGGACATTATTTCGAGCACTTTCTGTGAAACTGAGCGACTGTACGACCATCACCTCTGTATTGTTGCATCGTTCATATCTTGGAAATAAAACATTTCCAGACCCCTTTATATGACATTTATTCGTTGTTTTGCATGATTGAATACCACCTTTAAGTTTGGCAGCACATTTCAGGTACACCCTGTACTTAATATTTAATTAATAAGTGTAAATATTTATAAATCAACATCGAGTTAAATTTAAGATTGATTTATTAATTACTAATAATTAAAATTTATTCATTCATGAATAATTACAGTTATTTAATTATTTATTGTAAAGATTTATCGCCGACTTCTCACAGCTCAGTCATTGTTATTCATGTTGTTAAATGTAGAGAATGAGAAATGGACTGTAGGCTAGTGAAATTTCTGCTGCTTTTTTTTTCCTTTTAAACATTAGCACTACCATTTTTTGAATGTCACGTTATATTTTACTTAATCTTATTTCTTTAACCATTACACCTCTGTACATAGTTAATATTTTTAGGTATTCTTAAATTGAAATTATAACTAAAATATATGACTACTAATTACCATGTTATTTTGCGTATTTTTCTATAAAGTTTCTATAAAGTTTTCTATAAAGAATTAATAAAGTTTCTAAAAATATTTTAAATTCATTTTAAATTTTTGTCTTTAAAAAAAAAATTAGTTAAAAGTTTAAATACGAACTTCAAGTTTTCAAATCACTTTGGAAGTATTCTTTTCGATTTTGTTTGTCATTTTCTTTTAGGTATATCTACACAGATGAAATCCATCTGTCTTCGGTAGATAAAGCAGTAGAGATCTGTTATGCTGCCAAGAAATATCTTTTGCCTCAACTCGTGCGTGAATGCACTCAGTATATCTGGAAAGATATGTCGGCAGCTAATGTTTGCAAAGCATATGAATTTGCCAAGCTCTTCGAAGTTCCAATACTTATGGAGAAATGTTTACAGGTAAAAAAAAAACAACTTTTGAAAAAACTTACTTTTATATTTATGTTTTCAAATATTAATGATAACAACTACTTTAAGTCCGAAGTGAAGGAGAAACGAAAATTTCTATGTTGAACAAAAACTATCACAGTAATTTTAAATATTTTTCAAGAAAATTGATGAACGTGAAAACTATCAAAATACATAATGTGTTAATGCAAGAAGTTTTCGCTTGTTAACTTTCACTCTTAATAGCTTTGTTACTTTTTTAGCATGTAACAAAATCTCCAGTCTCCTTTGAAAGCTCTTTATATCAAGCCCAAGCTCAAATACTGAGTCAGTTGCCAGGGTTTTGTTGAACAATATGCGATAAAAACAAGTAAAAAAAAAATTGTACTAAAACATAAAATTAAGGGCGACCCAGTAAAACCTAAACTTCACCTAAGGAGCATTGGAGGGTGATCCGCCGCGTAACGACAGCTGACTCCACAGGAAAACGGTGAAGTTGGGAATTTTTTCCTGGACAACCGTTAACTCGATCGACTTGAAATTTGGATATGCTTTAGTTTAGAGTGTATATTACGCAATCTATATTTTTATTCGACCCTACATACAAGACAGTTTGAGATACAGTTGACAGTTTGTTTGCGGAAACAAGCAGTTGACTGTCTACTTTTTTCTGGATTGGCAGAAATAGGCAACCCATTCCTACCATTTAGTGTTTGGGCCTGAACGCGATTGAAATCCGTTTGCCGATCCGACCTTTCATTCGGAAATTGTTAGAGGAGGACAGACAAGGACGGACGGACAGGCGAACGCAATAACACCCGTATGGATGCTATTAGTAATGGTAATCTCGAAGTTTTATAAAAACTGACCTGTTAAAAATTAACCTGCAATATTCTAAATAACACCCACTATTACTCAAGCCTCAAGAACCTACTGTACAAGCCCGAGAATTAACAAATGGTCATAGACAGCCTGAAGGAGAGAAAGAAAAGAAGAATACGACAATTATTTTTTTTTCAATAAGAATGCGATAAAAGACATTCAATAAAAGATACTATTTTTTTTTTTTTTTTGCATTTTTTAACACAAAAGAAATTCCATATGTGGGCCGTTATGGAAGTCATGGCCAACGTATTTTTTATCTGCCAAACATGCGGCAACACTGCAATTCTAGAATATACGTTTGATAGCCTGCTTGATGTTCTTCTGTTTGGCACCACTGATGTGGTCTGGGTCAGTGAAGGAACGCCATAAGGGCAAGTGGAAAACACGTATTTCGAAATCTTCGTTTAATAAGGCAATACAGTGAACAAAAGGAACCAAAAGGAACACAGGAATGCTCAATGCATATTTCTTCAAAGTAATCTCCAAGACCGTACTTTGCCAGCGATGGGGAAGGCGGAGAATACCATTGGCTGCATGTGAGTTATTAAAGTGTTGGACTTTCCGCCGAGACGCCATCAAACTTTAATCTTAGTTCACAAAACGTTTCCCACGCAATGGCTTCTTGAGTTTTGGAATCAAATCAAAGTCGCATGGACTCAGGTCTGGTGAATACATAGGGTGGTCCAAAACTTACCACCCCAATCGACGTAATGAAGCCTGTGCAGGAGCTGCCATGTGAGATGTGGCATTATCGTGAAGATTGATGGCGTTGGCAGCAGTTCTGGACGGTTCTCACGAACGACACGAAGCAGCTGATGCTGTAGAAATGGTTGGTACTACTGGGCATTCACAGTATGGTCTTCACGAACTGGGTGTCACACAAGAACACCTTGACTGTCAACGCCAGAATGATCATGAGTTTCGAGGGAGAAGGATTTTGTCGAACCTTGTGGCGTCGTGGTGATCCAGCATGATGCCATTCTTTCGACTTACACTTCAGTTTAGGTTCGTATGCGCATGTTTCGTCGATTGCAATGATGCCCTTTAACATGTCATTTCCTTCTCGATGATATCGCTCTAGATGGATGCGGTATGTTTCGTAGCGGATTCATTTCTGTACCTCAGTTAACTGATGTGGCGCTCACTTGGAAGCAACCTTGCACACTTTCATGATGTCTCGTAAAATATGAAATACCCTAAAGGTTCCATTCCTGTCTGCTCAGTTAATTCCTTTACAGTTCAATGCTTGTCTTCGTTCTATACGATTATTGCCAGTGTAATGTCTCTCTGACCAGACACACAACGTCCACTTTGTGACAGTTCAGCTTTTGATACGCGTCCACGTTGGAATGCCTGAGCCCATCTTGGCACTGTTCGATACGGCTGTGATCCAATGCTTCTCATAGCTCTTCATGACAATCACCTGCATTTTTTCCTTAGAGAACTGCAATTTTGACGTAAGACCGCTACTCCACTCTACTCACTTCCATCTTTAAACGGTGCCGGAAACAAACTGTCTGTTCGATTGCGCAGTACCAAACACCTACTGCACGTGTAAGCACTCCAGTGATGCCAATCAGATGAACTTCAAACAGGCTTTGAAAAGTATATTCTAGAATTGCAGTGTTACCGCATGTTTGGCAGATAAAAAATAGTTGCCATGACTTCCGTAACGACCCACATGTGTATACCTACAGTATGGCTATTAATTTACAGTAATGAAAATGCAACTCATCTTGTGATTATATATGCTAACAAATCCACGAGTTATGTCACAGGTCATGACATATATTCCATATGCTGGTCCAGCTATAAGCAGTGTTAGTAGCCTTGTCCACTGATGAAAAGGTCTTTTTAGTGGAGCTATTTCCGCTCTTACGGAAGAGGAAGACAAAATAGTCCAAGTTTAATGTTTGTGTGTGAGCAGTTAGACAACGCTTCAGTAGAGGACCACCCAGTAATTTTGTGATACTGGGTATTGTAGCGCCGGAAGTGTGTTGCACCAAGGGAAGGGACGTCCCACGTCCGAAAACAGTGGATACCAGTGACAATTATGAGCATGTTAGCAATCAAATTATGCAATCATCACGTGGAAGTTAACGGAAAGCTGCCATAAAACTGAATATGAATTGACTATTACATACTGAAAACATTGAATATGCTTGACTCAGGTTGCTCTGCAATTGAAATCAAAGATTATGCTGCGATTTATCATTATGCCACAGTTCTTACAATATGATATCTTGTTCAGCGACGAAGCCTGCTTTCTGTTAGATCATATAAACAGACGTAGCAACAGCTTCCTAGGCTTCCAGCGACCGGAGGAGGTATAGGAAGGACCTTTATACAGTGAATAACTGGCTGTATCAGGACAATGAATTATTGGGCTTTATTTCATTACGGAAAACTGGCGACCAGTTACAATTAACCAAGAATATTACATCAACCAGGTTCTCACAGCTTTCCCCGCCAACCTTAGAAAGTTTTGCAGAGACTGAACCTTTCTGTCTGTAACCAATTATTTCTAGAGGACATGCCACACATTCACATACGCCCAGAGCATTTCTGCGGGAAATGTTTGCAGTAATGCGAACTCATGTTTCATTGATTTTTCCGTACCCTTCCGAGTCTCCTGATCTAACGTCACCGAATGCATATGCTGCTGTCCTGGAGTGTGTGACCGGGAAATTCCTCCATCCACGGTGCAGCAGCTGAAAGAGAAAATCAATCAGATGATGCAGAACATGCAGCAACGATTATTCTGTAATATGTCTACAAACATAGAGGAACGCATCAAACTCAATGGGAGACATTTGAAACGTGTTTTTTATAGACAACATCACACTGATTTGTTTTTCTTTGTTTAGTTCTATTGCTAATTTTAAAATGCAATCATCATAGTTGTCAAATGGTCAAATCAACAGTTCAGTCTGTAAATTAATAGCTATACCGAAAAGACCTTATTGCTGTTTATTTAATTTATTTGTTTGTTTGTTTCTTTGTTGTTGTTGTTTTGTTTTTATTTTTGTTTTGTTTTGTTTTGTTTTTTGGGTTTTTTTTTTAAAGAAAGTTACTTTAGTCGGAACATGAAGAAATAATTTCATAAAATTTTGGTTTTAATTAAATTTTTTTCTATCCCCATCTGTTTGAATGAAAACATTTTGAACTTTTTACATTATAAAGACCACCATCGTAGTGAATGCAATTATGCAACCACTTTTTCATTTTTGCTGAACATTACTTAGATATTTGACACTTAATTTCATTAAGTTTGCCTGCTATTTACCTTCTTAAATTAGGTACATGCTATTTCGTAATTACTTGCCGTCACTCGTCTTCGCCGTTGCTTTGGCGTAATTTTCACTCAACCTCAAAGAAAAAAGAGAATCTATAATTGTTATCTTTTTCCATTGTAAAGAGCCGCTCTGAGGATCCATTTTTAAAAACAGTCTTGCGTTAAATGGATTTGAGACGAAAAAATATAAGTGTAAAAATTATGTATAAAAAAAAAAGTTGTTGTAAATAAAAGTTATGTACGAATAACTGGAATCGCTAAAACTAAGCAAATTATTTTTTGTTATTCTCCAAATTTTTTAAATATTTTTTACATCTTTTTTTTTTTTTTTTTTTTTTTGCAGCATGTGGCATCTAACGCTGATGATGTATTCCGATCAGATGCGATTGGTGACGTCACGCCCGAAACTTTACGCATCCTCTTGTCGTTAGAAGAAATGAATATAAGTTCAGAAGCCCTTATCTTTAGCGCAGTTCTGCGATGGTCTGAGCGTGAATGCGAACGAAGGGAGATGGAACCAACACCCACTTTCATCCGCCAAGTAATGGGCGATTGTCTCTATTTGGTTCGTCTTCTCACACTAACTCCTATAGAGTTCGCCACTGGTCCCGCCTCTAGTGGTCTCTTCTCGGACGAAGAGACGCTAGCATTCCTTATGAACATAGCATCCTATGGAAGCAAAACATTCCCTTCCACAATTGATGCTAGCAGACTCAAGACAGAGAAGAGGCGTGTCTGCACCAAGAAGTACCACTGCACACTTAGCTATCCATCAGTAATGAGGTTCAGCCATGCACCAGTTGTCACTGAATTGCGACTCTTTGTTGATAAAGATATTCTTCTCCATGGAGTCCAATTGAACAGTCAAGTTTTCCCGAAGACCACAGAGAATCAATATCAAGAAAGCATACATCTTCAGGCAAGTACAAATAGAATTAAATGGAATACTAACCTATTTAAATAAAATATGTAGAAAAAGGTCCAATAGAGCGTCCTGTATATCTTTGAATTTCCGCCATTGAATTGCTGTTTTGAATTCTTTTCAGTAATCAAATAATATTAGAGAAAGATATCATTCTTAATAGAAAAAAAAAATAACCTACACAATAATATTATTTATTATTTATTATAAATTCCGCCGTCGCACAAATATAGTTAAATTGTTCAAAAAACATAAAACATTTTAAAAAAAAAAACTTAAAATGAAACTACTAGTTTCTACTTCATAATAAATCGAAGTCTTCTTCTGGTTGCTTGAAATAAAATGAAAATAAAATAAAATTCAAAAAGGAGACTGAAAATTCAGAAACACACACTATATACCCTTCCTTGATGTTTTGGTATGGCGATCGGAGAACAAATTTCACACATCGGTTTATAGAAAGCCAACTTCTTATCCTATCACTCTCAACTACAAGTCGTCCTGCCCGATGTCTTTCAAGATTAACAACATAAGAATGGCGATCCACAGAGCTTTTCTCATTTCAAGTGAATTGGCTTTTTCCCAGAGCGAAATACATAGAATAAGGGATATATTCTTAGCAACGACTATCCAGAAAAATTTTTGGATAGGCAAATAGCATTCGCAACGCATGCACACTATCATAATTTGAATCCATCAAAGCCTACAATAAAGACATTTCTTTCCATACCGTACCTTCCTGGGCTCCATCAAACCCTTTCACGCTTGTTAAGGCCATATGGTGTAAGGTTGACATCTCCTAGCAAGAACACGTTAAGCACCCTTTGCAACAAAGATAAATTTCCGCGAGCTGAATACAAGCCCTCAGACCAAAAAGGAGTGGTGTATTCGATTCCATGTGCTAACGGCGAATCCTGCCGGTATTACGGAGAAACACTGCAAAAGCTCAGCAAAAGACTTTATCAGCACGAATATGCCCTCAGAAAACGCAATATCAATTACAACACAGTTGCGCATTCATTAAACACAGGCCATACGCTTGACTTTAATAGAGCTACAATAGTTTGTAAGGAGAATAACACTTTTCTACGCAAATGTAAAGAGTCCCTGTACATCATCACTGAGCCAAATGCATACAACGATTGCCTATCGGTTCAGGCAATTGACCAGTATAAATTTCATAAAAGAAAAAAGAAGAAAATATTAACATTACCCTCCCAATAACCGTGCACACGTCTTTATCATGAAGCGTCCTACAATTCCGCACCCCTCAACCAGTAATGTGTCTTTCCCCATACGTCATTGATCCAGCGCCCTCTGAGTGATGAAAGACCAAGGCTAAATAATTCATTTTCATTTTATTTCAAGCAACCAGAAGAAGACTTCAATTTATTATGAAGTCGAAACTAGTAGTTTCATTTTAAGTTTTTTTTTTTTTTAATGTTTTATGTTTTTTGAACAATTTAACTATATTTGTGCGACGGCGGAATTATAATGAACTATCAGCGCACGTAAAACTTGAACTTTGATACACAATAATATTTAACAAAAAAGAAACCCTCTAGTGCACATAACTAGACTTTCTCACACACTGAACCATCATCGATGGGAAATTCGGGACACCTGTTTCAAACTTATTAGGAATCATCTGCCGGATTTACCCTCGATGATAGGCTCAGACTGTGCAAAGGTTACGGATACCACTTCCATTCCCAGCAGTTGCATCTAACAAAAAACAACAACACTACAAAATAAGCGTGAAATTAACAGCCTCAAAATCCTTGTCCTTGTCGTAAGGTTCAAAGGAACTTAAATATAAAGAAACAACAACAAAGGGTCAATAATATAATAAAGAAATATTTTAATTCATAGAAGGTAAAAATCCGGCTGATGATTCCTAATAAGGTTGAAACAGCTGTCCCGAATTCCCATTGATGATGACTGGGTGTGCGAAAGCCAAGTTATGTGCACTAGAAGGTTTCTTTTTTGATTATCATTCTTGTTGAGCTAAATGGCAGAAATATAAAAGATTCACTTTAACTATGTTTTTCCAAGTAAAACAGGTATCATTGTGGGTTTTTTAATATATTCGACTTCCATTTTTTATATTTCTTGTCAGATGTAAAGTTTTAGATTGGGGTACGAAGATTGACTTCAAGCTGTTAGCTTCAACTTGACTGTATTCTAAAGAGTGAAAAAAAAATTCTTTATTTTTTTGCTTCTTTATTTAGCTCTTTTTAACATTTTGATGAAGTATTTGAATTCATTAATTCAATAAATCTAAAACATTAATGTTATGGTTTTCTCGAAATTTCGTATTAAAATGCGATGCTTTGTTATTTTAAAAGCCCTTATGCAATGTAACATCCAATAACTATAGATTATAATTACTGATTTTACTGAACTGCAGCAATGAAGAATGTTGTCTAAGTTTCCCCACTGCCGGACAATGAAACAGAGCAGAAATAATTTTGAAGTCAAGGGAATATACAGGAATGCCTCTTTAAAATGGGAGCAATGGAAACATCGGAAAAACCAGAGATTCGAATTCAGATCCAGTCGGTTTCCTCTGACTCTTGTTTTCTCTGCTTGATACATTGCATTAGGTCTTAACCCTTAAATATTCTCCTTTCAAAACAACAACAGCTATATATTACAATAATTGCTATGTAAAAGAGTAATTATAACTTCGATATTATCCCACTTCATTATACTTAATCTGAATCAATTCAGTAAATAGAGATGTATGTAAACGTCAGACTATAAACATCTTTGACTAAATAAAATTCCAAGATCTTTAGAGACAAATTACTTATTTTCAGAATTATAAAGTTTTATATAATTATATTGCCTTTATTTTGAAACCAAAAATTAAAGAATAAAAGAATATTTATATCTTTAAACCAACCACTGAAAATTACATCATTTGTAAAATATTGCTTTCAAAGAGCAAAGTGATTGTCTCTTCTGACTTGATGTAATAGGAGAAAAAAATATGGTGTGAGTGCGATTGCAGTTACTTAAGGAGGCCCGAGAGATCTCGACTTCCAACAACTCAAGAATAAAATGCTCTTAAAAAAATCTGATAAAATATTTAAAGGTTGGCAAGAATTGAAAAAGATTTCCAATTTTACTCGTACATAATTCAGAAGATTAATGATGCTTCGTTTACAGTAAGTAATGAGTTTTTATTTGACACTATATTTGACCATGCAGTTGAAATGATACAGTACAGAGAAGAACTTCTAAATGCCGAAACATCTCAGAGACTTTAAAACCACTGTAAGAAAGAGAAATATATAGCTTCGAGATAAAATCATATCTCTATTAACATTTAAATAGAAGAGTTTTACTGGTATAAACGATCTGACCAAGAAAAAATTACCTACGTGAGTATCGGGGTTAGACTCATTAGTGAAGCAAGTGCAAGTCTGGATTGATTCGGAAAGATCTTTGTGACAGAGAACAAAAAATTGGCCACAAACTTATTATCAATCAATGAGATTATCTCGGGTATCTCTTGAGGCGCTGTATCATCTCTGCTTATACATTTACTATTATAATGTTGGGAGAAAAAAAAAGGAAGAAACTTACCTGCTCTTTGTGGTTCAGGTTAATAAAGTTCCTAAATTTGATTTTGACACAAAAAGCATCCGTAAATAAGTGTATTGAAAAACTGAACTTAATTAAATGACTGATAAATGACTTAGCAATATTAGCGAACTCAATGTGACGAAGTTAACCCTCACTACAGGCTTATGTAGGCCCTTCGGGAGGCGGGAGATAAAGCTCCCGGTAATCAACGGGATTAAGTTGAGGTCTGGTGATCAGCCCAACTCCCACCCGCCTTTAACCCCCGGGAAAGAAACCCGGTACCCATTCAACAGAAGGCTCGGTAGATACTAGGACCCGTCTGGAGGAGAATTCAGCGTAGAAAAATTCCTGACTTCCGTGGGCGTGAAGCCATTGAACGCGGCTTAAGTCAAAAGCCTTTTCACTTGGCTACCGAGCCATAGACGAACTCAATGTAGTAATATACTACTTTTCAGAAATACACTCTTAACTTAGCTTAGGATCATGTTCAGAAGATCTTTTCTTACTTTTTTTGTCTTCTGAACCCTGATATTGTTTTGTTTTGTTTTTTGTTTTTTGAACTACTTCAAACTCACTCAATACAACTGATAATTCTGATTAATATCATTTCAATGAATAACTATTGATTAGTGACAAAAAAGTAATTTGATTCCCGGAGCGCCATTAACAAAACCCAAAGCCCATGTTTGTTAATGTTAAGTTTTTGTATACAATGAATGTCTCATTCAATTTTCATTGTACAATATTAAGATGATAATCTTTTTCTGGTATTTCTGCTTGTCTTTTCCTTAATATAATCTAATCTTGCTGAAATTTCTCTATATTACATAGCTTATCTGTATGAATAAATTAGGATTTACTGAAGAATAATCGTACATTTCATGTGATGGTCACTTTTCTTTGCAATTGAGTAGAAGAAGATCTTAAACCAGTCGAAAGGTCCACTGATAAGTCTCTCATATTTTATTACGCATCTAATCCGGATATTATGCGTTCTCATTACCAAACGAATTTCGTAATTGAAAAGTCAATTCAGTTTGATTTGAAATCAACAAGATTTGATTCTAAATTGGCTTCTACAGTCATCCACAAAAACTACGTGGAATTGTTGAGTTATTTTGGATTCAGAATCCGCAGGTTTTCCTGATCTATTTTGGTTTGTTTAATTGCCTTATTATCCCAGTTGCTATAGTAACATCTGATAGAAGCTGTTTAAACTAAAATTGATTGAAAGCTTATTTCAGGAATAGAATGTGTCAACATGGGCTGAACTTCCTGGCAACAGTCTCTATAGAAACGGAAGCGGCTTCTTGATACATTTCTTGATTCGAACCTGGTCGAAAGAGAAAGAGACAAAATTTTACAATCAGTTAAATACTTTTTCAAGTTAAGATTGTTAACCAAAGTTAAAATAACTAAAGAAAAGCTTAATATTTACGAATAGGATATTTTCTTAAAACCGTTAATTAATTAGTTTCTCACACTAATCTAGTAAATCTAGAAATTTTGGACTAGAAAACAAAAGAGACTAGAAGGCAGACTGGTTAGAAGAGAAATAAGATTAAGTTCGGTTTACATTGTGTCCGCGAAATCGTCAAAGGTAACAACTCTTTGACATTGAGATAATGAGGCTTTTGCTCCACAACCTGATGAAAAAAAATCCCAATCCGACCCTTTTAGAGTAAGATTTATAGACTCATCCTTAATAAAGTATAAGTCACATCTCTTTGATACACCATGCGCAGAACTTCAATTGCATAAATGATTGATATATTTATGATTACTACTTCATTGCTTATAATTAGATAATATAATCATCGGTCCCTTGTCATTATATTCTTAAGACAATATATGTCGTAATAGTAGATTGATTTTATTAAAAAAAAGATAAAGCAAGACTTGAAAAAAAAATAATTACAATTCATTCAAAGGTAAGTGATAGTTCCACTTCACTTTAAGTTATGAATGCATTCGGAGCAGTCACGTAGCCGGGGGGGGCCCTCAGGGGGCTAAAGCCCCTCCCGAAACCTAAACACAGAAAAAATCTCTGTAGGAGTTGAAATCAATGTAAAATTACGAAAGAAAGAAAGCCGAAAGAAAATTCTGGCTACGAGTCTAATTCGAAGCCATTTAATAAAAATTAAATTAATAAAAAAAAAAATGTTTATCTTATTAACTGTTTAATAAAATAATATATTGACAATTCAGTTTCAAAAAAGAACTGTCTACGAAATAAATAGATGATGCGGCTTATATTCTGCGTTTATAAATAACTTTAATTCAAAACTCCAATAAGTCTACGACATTCATGTTTTCACTAACTTTCCAATCAGCATGCATTGAAGAGAAATTATGTTTTGTTCGAAATTTTGTAAAGTGATTTACAATTTTTAATAGAAGAAAACTGAGTTTCTCTTTTATTTTAGCAGATGATTTGTCTTGCTGCGCATAGGATTCAACTCCGATTGTTTTGAAATACCATTCATATAGTCTGAAGCCACAATGCATCTTATTGCCTCATAAAAAGGATATGAATTTGCTGTCATTGAAACATCTGCGACTACGAATTTTCGCCTTTACTTCAAATTTTCAGCACGGTGAGAACTACTTGAAAGAATATTAAAATCCTTTCGTTTGCAGTAGTAAAAAGTACTGATGTAATTTGAAAACTGAGGCATTGAAATTGATTGTCTTCCTAGCAAGGCAGAGATGGAGAGAGTGAGAGAAGAAAGACATTACCACAGAAAATGTGCTAATTCGTATCAATAACTCTTTATCTGATTTTCAATCTTTAATTCATTAAGTAAAAGAACAGCGCTTAATTACTGTTATTCACATAAAGAAATATGTTAAATTCTCTTTTTGAAACTTCATAAAAGCATTTATCTTCATTATCCGCACGCTAATGTAATTTGAAATGTTACGGTTGAAATGTTCATTCCGATGCAAAGCATTAAAATTAATCTCATTTCAAAAATTCATAGACCAAACTAATGCATCGCTTCCCAATGGAATCCTATTAGAATTAAAAATGACTTAACATCATTTGCAAACTAGAAATTGCGAATAAAAACAAATGACAAGAAATTAAGACATAAATGATATGTCATGGAGAAAAATCTGGCATAAAAATTCCTGGTGGAGAAGAGGACATTTGGACTAGACTGAAGTTTTGTTTATATATAATGTAGTCGATGGCAGAAGAATCAAAAGACGGTGGAATTGGACTTCAGTCGCCTTCTTTTCTATATTTTGCAATTTTTTTCTCCATCAATATTAATAAAACGACACTTAATATCAAAATCTCTGTATCTATCTCTATATTCAGCATCACGGATAAAGAGATGATGGACTTATTACAAAGCGAACGAAGATAGGCTGATTCGTTTTAATGTTGTAACTTTTTGTTATTTTTTTTTATTGTTTGTTATTTAAGCTTATTAAGGTTTGTCCGTTTTTTCCCCATCCTATATATTTGTTTATTGGAAAGAGCCAGAATAGTACTGCGTCCTCTTTGCCTACAGACAGACCTGAAAAACTCATCTGATATTAGTTAACTGTTATAATATGCACGTAAATAGACATTATGAAATATCTGCAAAATAATTTACGGTACCAATATTCGTAATAGCATACTATAGTGAAAATGCAGCATGCAAAATGCAACAGCGGTTGCCGATTTGTACGATTTTTGGCAGACTTAAAACTTGAACTAGCCTATAAAAATGATCAATGTATAAATAGTTGTGGGCGTATTACTTGTAGAGTAAGCTGGTGTAGCAGTACACGGAAGGTCCATAATGAGGGCACAGTCAAAGACAATTTGGCAATGAGTCTATTAGGTGCTGGATATCTTCCTAGGAATGGTATTCTGTACCAGAGTGATATCTGTGAACAATTGTGCGATGGCACAACAAATTCAATAGGATTAAGATCGGGCGAACTGCTTGGGAGGGGGGGGCATTCTGTATTTGAACATGCGATGTCAGGATGTATAATATTGAGAGGATTTCTACTGTTGTCAATCATCGTCTACAACTGTCATCCTCCGTATAGGACGATCCTTCTTAGTCGATATCTTCTAGATGGACCAATTCCTGAACTGCGACTTTGTATATCTTCATGTTACCCTATGGCAGGATTTTTCCCCACTTTTTGGGCGATAGCTCAGATGGACATCCCTTTTCATCTGTTATTTATTGATCCTGTACGAGTTCTGTTGCGTTAAAATTGCATGTTTATCACTTCATTTTCATATATCTATTGTTTGGAAGCTACTAATTGACGTTTACGGGAGCGGGCTCTTTCAGTAGGGCAATCAGATGCCCGCAGCACCAAATTACGATTGGAGGAGCATTCCTCTGAGTTTGGCATCTTGAGTTCGCCGAGTCAATCGCCGGATTTGAACCCAATAGAGCACATGTGGGATGCTGGTTTAACGTATCGTCAGTGCCAGAATTCCATCATCGGCAAATATTAGGGATTTGTGGACTACTATTGAGGAGGCATGGTGTACACTATCTACACAGTACTTCAGAGAGCTGCAGTAATCCACTCGAAAGGAGGACCAACGTATTACTAAATAGATTTTTTAGTGCATCAGTGTATAAAGACAGCCACAGTAAGTGAATTTTTTGTGAGACAATCACTATCCGATTATTGATTTTACTAATTCACTGAAAACTTGTTTCGAAGATTGGATTTAGCTGAACTAAAACAACGATACGTCTTATTATCGATCTCCAACTGAAAGTGAAATCCAATATTTTTTCATGGCCATCAAAATACACGAAAGAAATCACTTTACCTGGTTTAAATGATTCTCAGTAACTAAAGTTCTCAGTAAACTAAAGTACTTCTTACCAGAAGTAAAATTTTGAATCTCATATCAGAAATTAATATGAGATTCGAAATTTTCGCTAAGCAATCTCTTACCGGACTGCATACATGTTGTAATACAGAAATTATATTACCATAACATCTATGCAGTCCGGTAAGAGATTGCTTTAAAAAATCAATAAATCAATAATTAAATCATCTCGAAGTTTTGAAAGTAATAAAGATGATTCAAGAGTATTGTCTCCTAAAAAATAAAGTGCTGTCAATATACACTGTAGCCACTTTATTAGAGACACCCCTCTGTCTAACTTGGACTGGTCCGGAAGTGACGCATGGTAACATAACAGCAACGAGTAGCGTATAAATGGCATGTTCGGTATCAAGAGAACTGTTTATCAGTACAGTTCACCGAGTTTTCTCGAGCATGAGAGAATGGCAGTTGGGTCAATTTCAAGCAATAAGCGCAACTGTGAACGGAAAAGCCTTGTGAATGAAAGATGTAACATGCGACTGGCACGAACCGTCTACGGCAACAGAAGGACAACAACACGACAGATTGCAGGTGAGTACATCGCAGGTGCTCCAAAACGCATATCCGAACGCACACTACGACGGACCTTGTCCCTGATTGGTTTTAACAGCAGGAGACCAGCAAGGGCGCCTTTGCTATAACAGCAAAGCGTGTCTGCTGTGGGTCCAGCAGCATCGTAATTGGACACTTGATGAGTGGAAAAGGTCGCTTGGTCCAACGAGCGTCGGTTCCTTCTCCACCATGCTGATGGCAGGATGGGAATATGGTGTAGGCAGCACGAATCCGTGTTGTCAAATGACAACCCTACAAGCTGGTGATGGTGGAATAATGGTCTTGGGAATGTTCTTCTGGGACAACACTTGGAAACATCTCTTAATGCCACGGAAACTAATACGCCTGGAAACATTTCTTAATGCCACAGGCTATCTCAGCATTGTTGCCGATCAGGTGCTTTGTGACTCCTTTTATAGGTGGAGGTTGTTCCTTTACGTCGCAATATGCAAATTACGGGGACATGAGCGCCACAATTCACTCTTAATGACCAAAATGTGAACATTTTTTTTTCTTCAGAAATCGAAACCGCACACAGATCAGTATGTGTACGAGATTTGGTTGCGATACACCCAGTAGTTTTTTCTAAAGAGAGGTCTAAACACCTCTTTAGTTTGGATCACCCGATATATATATATATACATATATGTGTTTTGGCTAATAAAAACATTTCATTTATTTATGAATTTATTTCATTTTTCATAAAATCATGGCCTAATAACTTTAGTATCTTTTGTAGGATCCAGCTTCACTCCCCAGTCGGAAATTTTTTACTGGTTATTTCTTACTCAAACATGGTTCTTTGTTAATTGGGTACCAGGTATCTTAACGATCTTAAAGGCGACGGGATGTCGGATTGGTTTTCTGAATCAGTTTTCTTATCAGTATCGGTTCCAGATCGCAGGAGCCTAAACTTAACTACAATGAAATTGATTGTAAATGTGGAATATATAATTAACTATGAATGAGATTTTCCAACATATCAATCAAAGAAGTTGGTTTTGAGTAACGTTAACCAGCTCAGTGGAGCAACGGCCTTTCCAGTCACCAGTTAAACTCTGTAAGCTAAGTTCTTCGGTGGTTACTGAGGTTATTCAACCAACATACTATTAATTCTAAGTTAAGTTAAACTGTACCATGCAGGCCTTGGGGTGCGAGAGAGGTTTAGGCTCCCAACGATTCTAGACCAACGGGGACTAGTTGAGATCGGATAGTCAGCCCAACGCTCGCCCGCGTTTAACCCCCGAGTAAGAAACCCGGTACTCATTTGACAGAGGGTTGGGTGAACCCTAGGGACCCTCGGAGGTATTAATTCTGAGATTCGTTATATAACTGAATATCAAAACTTGACTCATTTTCCTCAAATGTAAGATTTTAAAATTGTAAGATAAGTTTCATCCACTGCTATAAATTTTGAAGTATTTTGATTATTTCACTTTCTTCTTTTTTGGAGTAACTCATTTCCTCTTTTTATGAAGTTCTTTAGTTAATTAAAGAGAAATGAATTTAATCTGAGGAAAGACCAATCTCTCTCTCTCTCTTGGATTGATCGTAACAAGGATTTAAGATGGTCTCAATCCATTTCATTAATGGAGAAAATGATCTGGACTGAATGTACCTTTTCCATTTCCTTCCTTCACGGAAACAGCTCTAATTCGAAATTATAATCAATAAAGATGTCAGTAAATAATGAAAGAAGAAACTAAGTGACAAAGGAATCGATTCTTATTAACTACAAACTTATAGCTGTTCTCCACAGGACGTATAATGAATGCAGAATTGGCACAATTAAATACAGAAAGAAAAAAAGGATAAGAAAACCAGGAAGTTCCTAAAAGAATTAAAGCTTACTTTCTTTAAAACATTTCAGACTACTGTTCTTTGTTTTTTACTTAGGAAAAGTCTTTTTTAATTTACAATATGTGCCGAATTCAAAAATTATCTTCAAAGTTTCCATTTGCTTTCAATGGAAAAAACTAGAGATCCACAAGTCTTATTTGCGTCCAATTAATTGTTATCAATCAAAATTTAAAATGGAATACAAAGTAGGGATTTTCATGTATTGTTAAACATAAGAGAGTTTATTGTTTGCAGCCAAAAAATGAACTGATGTTAAGAAATGCTTCTGTGTGAATATATTTTTTTTTTGTCAGAGTTCTCTGTAGTAATCCTTACTAAGAATTTTTTAAATAGAGATTGCACAACATATAGGTCTGTAAGTATGCATACAGATATAATAACGATGGATCTTAATTTCCTTAGCTGTTGAGGTTAAAAAAAAAAGGCAAATTTTCTTTGAGTGATCCCTCAGATACTGAAGATAAGAAAATAAAAATAACAACAAAATGTGGAATTCGAATCCTTGGACAGCTTAAACGCTCACTACAACAGGCATTTTCCACAAAGAATCACATAATAATAATAAAAAAATACTGTAATGAATAAAAGGAAACAATTCATGATAATTATTGGTAGCGTAAATTTGTGGTGAGTTGTCGAAGGATTTGAATTCCACCTTATTTTGTTTTTATTTTCTTAATTTCCGTTTCTGAGGGATCCTATTAAGAATATATTACTTTTCCCGTCGTACTCCTTTTGAGTTGCTGGATAGATCTGGCTGAAGAGCGCCTAATAAGCACGAAACAGCTGTTCCAGGGTCTTAGCTTTTCTGAAAATGCTTCCTTTTATCAAAAATTATTATTACTATTGATTTTTCTGTGCTTTATTAAGAGAAGAAAAATTCAATAAGCATTTTGTAATTTATTCAATATAATTCCTGAAATCTTTCTCAAAATAAAAATTTCAGAGAATTTTATGAAAAACATGATAAAGATTTCATGACAGAAATAATGAATTTTTAAATCATATCTCGATTAAACTGAAGCACTGAATAAAGCTACAAATAATTTATGTTGGCTGCTCATAATAGAAATCAGATAATAACTAATTTAATGAGAATAAATAATATGATATGAACCAATTTCCATATTAAATTCTATTAGCGTCCGTATATTAAGTCGCTATGACTCCAAAATATCTCAGATGAAGATGAAAATTATTAATCGATGATTATTCATTAGTATCCTTCTGGGTTGAAATCTATCTAATAAAATAGATTCAGAATATGGTAAAATTAAAACAAAACACGTCAACACGTTCTGCTTATCGTCATGAATTGTATTCGAAAATTGATTGGATTTGAACGTAACAGCCGTTCAAAAATAATTTATTTTCGGGGCAGAGATACAGGAGGTTTCTATTATCTGTGATGTTTCCTTTACGTGGAGGATCATTATATAAATGCAGTATCTATAAATCGTACTTCTTAGAAGATCATAAGCGTTGGAGTTACCATTATTACTTTGGATAATGAATTAGTTTATTGTAAGCTATCTCTCACACATACCTAAATGCACACACACACACACACAGACACTCCATAGATGCTTCAACTAGGAGCTTGATATTTAAGTAGTAGTAATAATAATAATAATAATAAGCCTCTGTTCCTTTTTACTACAGATAATGAATCCCTTACGATTCATTAACTAAGCAGGCCAAATTTGAGCTTGCTAGATGTTGAGGGTTTTGAGTTTGACGTAAAAGAAAGATGATCTTAATGGTGTAATTTCCGTATACCACTGTTGTGTGCCTAATACAAACTGTAACGTATGTTTTTTTCTGTTATATCGTGCAGTAATGAATAGTGTTATTTAAAATTCATTCAATCACAAACAAGAAGCAAGCATCAATATCACAATGATCCAAAGAAATCTGAGACCAACTTTAGAATTCCTCTAATGGAGAATTGAGATGCAATAGAGAGCTTAATGAAGTTGTCAACATTAGATGCTTATTTGAAAAGACAGAATGAGGTCCACGCCAGATGTAAACAGTATTCGTAATACCGTGAAGTTGAACATTAATAATGAATAGAAATGTAGATTATTTTATAAATTCAGTGCTATAAGCCCATATAGCGCTATTTTGATATGTGCTTCATTTAATAATTACTTATTTGCCACACTTATATATATTTTTGTATGATAAACATAAAGTTTTAAAAAACCGAATTTAAATAACCCCTTCATGTATTTTTGGAAATGGAGAGCCTTACTTTTTTTACGGTAAATCTTTCATTTTTGTTGAAAATTGTTTTAATTCTGATTTTTTGGTTTCTTTCATCTTTAGGTTTGTGACGACGACGGAGCTTCATTAGTTGATACTCATTTCTCTGGCATGGTTGGATGGGACGAGAAGGTAGAAGTATCCTTACCAACACCTTTCTTAGTGGAGCAACACAAACGGTGCGCACTTCGAGTCACTTTCGGTTCCCCTGGTTCGTACAAGTGTTACACGGAGCTTCTTGGACCAGTTCAAAGTGAAGGAGTTCATTTCACTTGTACATATATGAATGGGATTCTCATAGGCATTCATACCATCACTTTTTCCTGTCCAAAATAACAGTCATTAATATTAGATAACCTAGAAAAGTGTTCACTTCAGGATGAATTTATTTTATAAAAGTGTACTTATTTATTTCTAGAACCTATAAAGTATTTTTATAACTGAAAAAAAAATATATATATATATATATTTTAAGAAACTTGTCTTTGAAAGATCTAAATATTTATACATTTAATAATTTAATCTAATTCTATCACTGAAATGAAACAAAAATTAAGTTTTAATTTTAAAAAAAGGGTTAAAAAAATTATTTTGCTATATGAGGTTTCATTATCTATAAAATGTTTATTAAAAAATTACACTTTAAATTAAAAACTTTAAGTTAAATTAAGAACTTAAAAAAGAAAGGCCTACCTTACTTCCGCAAACGTTGAAAAGAAATTACAATATTTTAACAAATTTGCCGAAGTTCAATTCCGTATTTATTTTATTCTTGAATAAAAAAATGATTGTCTTAAAATAATGAAAACTATACAAAAATCACCTTTCACCTCCAAACGGGTCCTAGGGCCTACCCAGCCCTCTCTCGCATGGGCACCGGGTTTCTTTCAACTTCGTCCCGTGGTCGTGGAAACGCTGACCTCCCGCGCCCCGTACGATGAGTCTGGCGTGTGATGGGGATTAGAGAGAGATACAAAAATCAACCACTCAATATTATTTACAAATATCTATTTTAAAATTGCACAATTATTTATACAAATTAAAGATCCTATCCTAGACCGAATACTTGGATGTGATGTATCACATCAATTAAATTGTATGAAGTACAACAAAAGATGCATTGGCATTACCCTTTTTAAATGATTGTTGTTCTATTTTTCTTTTCTTTTTATTATTTTTGCATAAATCATAATTAAGTTAACAATCTTATTATTAACTCCAAACTTATTTCATTATAAAAAATTTAAAGAATTTGTATGAAGCTTTAATGTTTTTATAAAATTCAAGAGAATAAATCTGGCATTGTCTGAGAAAAATTAAATCACTAAGGTGTTTCTTAATGTCTGAAATTTCATTTGTTTATTCACGTTAATTTCACTGAAGCTTCCGTGGTTCAAATTTGAAGCAGAGTTTTAACATGACTTTATGCAGAAGCCACTGTATCTAGAAAAGTTACTGTACAGAAAAAAAATTAAAAAAATTGCTTTTCTCTAACTAACATTAGACTATAATTGAGGTCTCAGACAATGGATCGAAAACAAATGTTCTCAAGTTATTGATTTCTGAACAGTGGGTAAAGGTTATGTGGCTTTGGTGGTTTGATTCATGTAACTACAAACACAAAGACTATCTGAAGTAGATATTAGATAAAGCATTATTTTTTCTTTTCAATACTTAAAAAAAAAAAAAAAAAAAAAAGATGAATTAATGATTTTAAGAGAACAAGAGAATGCACAATATGGACAATAATGTGAAAAATATATATAACCAAGGGGATGAAACAGGCAGATGTCCTGTATCCTGTCTCATCTGGAAAATGGTTTCCTGGGGGAAATGATAACCGTCCATGATATGTCAATGATTATTCTTTTTATATATTTTTCACATTATTGTCCACCTTGTGCATTATCTTGTTCTGTTTACACTCATTACCAAAAAAAACGACACACCTAGAAGGAGTTATCCGATTGTATTGAAATTTCGTATGCAAAGACATTGGGACCGCCCATGCAAATAATTAAACTTTGGTGTCCAATGAATGATAGCGAGAGCTATAGCGCATCGGAACTGCGCACTCAGCAGATGTATATAAGAAGCGATTCTCAATCTGATGGTCAAAATTTCTGTTGCATTGTGAGTTAGGATACCTTTCAACGACTGAAAAAATGCCTCGCCGCAGGATTCGAGCTCATTACGTGCAACTGTCAGTTTGAAAGAGGTCGTATCATTGGATTGAAAGAGGCAGGTTGGGCAAATCGGAGAATCGCTCGTCATATGGGTCGAAGTGATGCTGCGATTAGAAGATGCTGGCAGGAATGGGTGGACAACGGCAGATTTCAGCGTCATGAAGGTAGCGGTCGACCTAGGGCCACAGCAGAGCGGGAGGATAGAGTGATTGTAAGATCAGCTGTCACAGCGCCTGAATCATCGTTATCAACCATCAGACGTGTGACCCTCATACGAGTGTCCACCATGACCATTCACAGACGGCTGAGAGAGCGACATCTACGCTCGTACCGAACTCTACACCACCTGCCACTCAAGTCTGCACACCGTCGGGCCAGATTACAGTGGTGCTTGGCTCGATCCGGTTGGAATGATGCTGACTGGGGATGTATAGTGTTTAGCGATGAATCCCGCTTCCAACTGTGTCCTGACGATCGTCGCAGACGTGTCTGGAGACGTCCAGGGCAGCGTGCTGATCCTGCTTTCACTATTGCACGCCACACAGGCCCTCAACCAGGAGTTATAGTCTGGGGTGCCATTTCCCTTGATAGCCGGACCCCTTTGGTCGTCATTAGCGGCACACTTACAGCACAGCGGTACGTCGACGACCTTCTGAGACCTGTTTTACTACCCTTCCTTTTGCAGTACCCTGGCCTTATTTTTCAGCAAGATAATGCCAGACCACATACGGCACGTGTTGCTATGACCTGTCTTGCAGCTTGTGAAACACTTCCTTGGCCAGCCAGATCCCCAGATCTCTCTCCAATCGAGCATGTTTGGGATATGATGGGAAGGCGACTGCATCCACCAGGGAATGTGGATGACCTAGCCCGACAATTGGAGCAAATTTGGCAAGAAATACCGCAGGAGACCATCAGGAAGCTTTATCACTCTATGCCACGTCGTGTGGCAGCTTGCATTCAGGGTAGAGGTGGGTCAACACTTAATTGAGCTCGTTACTTTGTAACTCTGTAACTCTGAAAGAAATCATTCAATTTGTCTGAAATTTTAATCATTTTCTATTCTGTACATAATCTTCCTCTCCACCAATTTTTGTCTCCATCGGACAACTCCTCCTAGGTTCGTCGTTTTTTTTGTTAATGAGTGTAAAACATTAATTTTCGCTAACTGCACTTTAAACTATCTAGCCCAGATTAAGCTTTACAATTGTTTTAATAATTAAATCCGTGCTTTTTATTTAATTTTAAATCATACATTTTCCCTAATTTATAACGCCAATCCAATCATCTTAGAAAGGTGCTTTACTACTGTAGTGTTTTCTTCTGTTCTTTCCCAATGGTTTCTATTCATTACTTATAGCCATTATTTTCGGACTTACTCTTCAGTAGAAAATTTATGATCTTCTTCTTCCACAACAACAAGAGATATAATCCGACTAAAACATATGTTCAACCATTCTCTAAAATTTATTGTTATTTACTGTGAAGGGGTCCTTCAACAATCGTTCCACTCTTGAAAGAATAGGATGAGGGTTTCTTTCATGGGGATGAGTTTAAGCAATCAATACCATCACATCAAACCATCATTAACTTACTTCAAATAAGTGTGCACTTTATACTACAGTATATACATTACTATACTATACTATACTATACTATACTATACTATACTATACTATACTATACTATATACGTAAGCGAAGATAAATATTCCTTACAAAACATAAATAGGCCTAAAGATTGGTTTAAAGACACTTTAATGAGATGTTTGAGCTAAAAGAATTAGAAATTTTTATCAATCTCAATCTTTGAGAATTATTAAGTTGTCAGTCTTAAATCATTAACAATTTAAACTTGAAAAAATAAATAAAAACTACCGTTTTCATTTTGTTAATTTAAAATGGAATTTTACAGTTATCGTACGTAATCTTTTAAGACGGCAATAATTATTAGAACTTGTTAGTCTTTGTGGATGAAAATCCCATCAGGAAAACTTTATTTTTTATTCGTGCCAGTCATTCCTAAATCCGAAAAAATATCGTTGCTTTGACGAATCCTTTGATACTTTTTTCAATCGTACAACATCAGTATATTCCATACGTTTTAGACAAAAACACGAATTTAGTGGGTTTCTGACAATAAAAACATGTTAATTTCATCTACATTAATGATTTTCATATTCCCAATGAAATCCATTTCTAAAAACATCGTTCTCTAGTATTTGTGAAAAAATCCAAATAATGACTTTAATATTAGCATTGTCCTGTAAGGTTTTGCTGCTGTAATTGATCAAAAATTACTTAATTTTGCTAGTTTAGAAGAAACACTGCTGTGAACTAGTTACATGATTGAATAACCTCAGGGACCCATGGAAAATTTTAATATTCCGAAAACTTTTTCAACATTTTGAAAAATACGTTTGGGAACCTTTTCCCATCTCCACACGATGTCCGACCGTATTTCGATATATCGCTGGACATAATGGTATGCTAAGCAAACTGTGATAGCAAACAAAGTATTAAATATCAGAAAATTATTCTTCATATTTTCAAAAATGGGGGAGGCAGAAGACCAAAGTTCAAAACTACAAAAATGTTTCGGCTCATTTTTGAAAACTGGTTGGGGAAGTTTCTACAACATAGTCCTTCTCAATCTTGTACTGGGACCTAAAACTAAATATGCTCAAGAAAAATTGCTGGATCTTGTGGAAGGTTTCTCTATATTGATCTTAGAAAGAAGTATCAATTTTTAAATATTGAGAAAGGTTTAAAAAGAAAGACTTGAACGAAAAAATTAAAGTCAACATGTATTCTATGTTACTCACATGGTCAAAGGTCATTACTAGTACCCAGTATCCTGGTTCGAATCCCGGTGGTGGCATGGCTGTTTCTTTCTTCTTCTGTGTTTCGTCCGTTTCCCACCTGGGACTTACTATCTCAGGGTTATCCTGAACGGGATATAATTCTCGTCCCCCCCCCCTTCTTGAATTTCACTAGCCTCGCCCTGACGTTGTCAGGTTGAGCTAGTTACGTGGTCCCTAGTTGGCCAAATTCGAAAAAAGGAAAGGAAGAATAATTTGGATAAAAAATTTATAAATTAATATAAGAATGCATAAATAAATAGCATTTTTGTCAAAATAACAATAATTCAAAACGACAAATTAAAAAATGTCGATTTTAGAAAATTAAGAATAACAACATAATCTAATAATGGTTCCTATAAATGAAACTTGCCCGGGGCCTCGCAAATGCTACTGGCGGCCTTGGAACAGACAGAAAATGAGATATTCAGTTTTATGAAGATACTGAAAATAACATGATCATTCCTAAAGGAAAGAAATGGAAATTTAAGGCAAATTAAATTTCTAGTTAAATTAATTTAGTCTAATTAAATTTTTAGTTGAATTAAAGGTATCAATTGTATAACAAGGAACTTAATTCAAATAAAACTAAAATGAAAAGTTTTATTACAACAGCAAAGAAGTTCATAAGATGAAACGAAATCAAATTAATTTATTTTTTAGAAACTCTTTTGCAAAAGGCCCTATTTTCATATATATACCTATTTGGCCTTTTATCTATTAGTTTATTATTAAAAACTATTTACGTATAAGCCTAATAATAGTGGGATATAATAATTCTAAAAAGTATTTTATCGGATTGTTACAGATGAAATGTCGGTTTTGCAACCTCTTACAGTTGACACGTATTTTTGAAGGAGTAAATTATCGTCAGATGGCGCTTGTGATATATAAATTTAAAACGGCAAACCTGCTGCAGATGAGGCAATGGTCAAATGGTTTGCGCTCCAAGTGGGGTGTAATCCATGGAAGTCGATGATGGATCCGAGTCAACTTCGTATCTTTTTCTATGAGTTTAGACTAAGCAGCTCGCAACATCAATGCAACATTTTGGGAAAGTATAGTGAATGCACGCATGACACAAAGTCCGGCCCGGTTTTTCCGGTCCGGCGATATGAACCTCGCAAATAAACTCCGTGGAAGATCAAAAGGAGCTACAGATGACGCCAAGCTCAAGGACTTGATCGAATCCGGTATTCGTCAAACAGTTCGAGAACTTCCCGAGAAATGAGAGATCACTATGCAACAGTTTCCAGACATTTAGTGGATAAAGGGAAAGTGAAAAAGATGGATTGACACACGAGTTGAAAGAACAGCCCAAAACACGACGATTGGATGTCTATTTTTCTCTCTTTCGCCGCAACCTAACGAACGACGTTTGAAGAGCCGCGAAACACATCCCGAAGCCCTTAGGCCCACTCCATCCGAGGAAGATGATGGTCAGTCTCAGATGGTCCGCAGCGTTATTCCTCCTCCTCCGGATCAAACAATAACGGCGGACATATATTCTTACGAACTTGACATCAAGCAACATAAAATTATTACCAAACAGCCGGTATTAGTCAGTCGCCATGAGTCTACACTTCTCCACTATAACGCGAGACTCCACGTTACACTCCAGACGATTCAGAAGTTGCACCGGTTGAGTTATGAAACCTTACATCCTCCTCTTTATTCACGTACGGACTATCATTTCACCTGATTACGCAATCAAACAGAAATTGAAATCGCATTCCAAGAGTTTGTCGCGTCCCATATCTCGAGTTTTTGTTTTCTTTTTGTTTTTTGACGATGACTTGTATCTCGTTGGCAAAAGTGTATTGCTTCTAGCGGCTACTGTTTGATTTAATAAACTTCATTTCGCACTGAGTTGCATGTACTTGAAGTTTCCATCCATTTTCTGACGTTTTATCTGCAACAACTTGATAACATTATAAAGGCTACCGGTTAGTATCTAAATATTATGACAAAAGCAAAACGCAGATTATATTAAACTTTAATTAAATAAAGATATCATTTAATTGAATACCTTTTAGGGTAGTATTAGACAAGCAATGAAGAAGAATTGTCCATTAGACATGGGGAGATTTCAAAAAGTCACAAAAAGAATCATATTACTTAATTGGTTCTTTAATTTACGAAAAATCATGTATTTGCAATACGTATTTTCTACAATTTGTGAATACTTCAAACCAACATTAACTTTATTATTCCAGTTGGGTGGTTATGGATTCTGTGACTATTCCTGACGTATAAGGGAAAGTGAACCAAATTCACCCAAATTACTTAACAATTAATTTAGAAATTCGAGCTAATATTTGAATTTAATCGAGGGTCTTCTTTCGATGTTAAAATTGCCTAACAGGGCTTCATCACTTTATCTGAATACTTCTATGGTAGTTCAATGAATCATTTGATTTGAAATCATTATCCATTGATAAGATTAGTGTATACTTGCTAAAACTTGTTACAAAAAAGTAATGCCTCAAAGAGATAGAGATCATTTATTTCAAATAAGCTTACTGTCTTCAATATAATTTAAATATATAATTTATAGGTTTTTCAATATAATGATAGAATGCACGGTAACTTTAAATTAGGCTTATTTTGAAAGCATTTCGAAGTTCTGTCGTATATACATTTTTCCTTTTTTATGGAATATATATTTAATGAGATTGATTTTAAACGTAATTTAGAGCTTGAAGAAAAGGAATACATTAATAGAATGATACAAATTCATTCAGCTTCGGTTTCGAGACATTAATCCTCCCAATCAAATCCCATCAAAATTCATTAATGCAGTGTTCGCCTGAATTAAGTGAACTATCGATATTCTCAAAAAAGCAAAAACACTTGCCCCCGAAGTCCAAGATTTATTCAGTCAGTTAATAATGTACACTAGTCCTCAATTTAAACAAGAAAAATATGCACGGTAAACCGTAACATTTATTTGCTTTTCATTCTTAGGCATTTGCTCTGATTTATGCGCTGTATTCATCTTTGGGCCATTGAAAGAAATAGAAATTTCCAAAAAAGAATCCCTAAGATGGAGATACGCTCTAGTGATTACAACATTAGGAGTGAAAGTTTGATGGAAAGTTAAGCTTACCCCCCTTAATTTTCATCCAATCTCAATGAAATTTAGGATTATTCGTTAAATTTCATGATCTCGCTACAAACCAAATTTAATGGATATTGATGTTTCCATCCGGACGGAAGTGCAGACGGACAAATAGTCGACAACAGACAATTTGCCCATTTTTTTAAATGCGAACGCAACTAAAATTCAGTTCTGTTAAGGAAATTTCAAAAAAATATTATCAAATCTTTAATCTTGAGAAAAAAGAGACTAAGGTAAGACCACATAAAAGTAGAATGTAAAAATTGTATTAATTTAAAATTATACATTACAGAGTAGCTTCATCAGAACTATCTAACCATAATTTATAAGTTTAATAAACCTCTTACAGTTAAAAATGTTTATATACAGCATTTTGAATCTTCTCAGATTTCTGTGGATTATTGTTAGATGGCTAACAATGGCATTGTCTTGTTCTTTGTCTTTATTAAACGGATTGTAGTTAACAATGCCTGGAAACTTAAAATTTGCCTTCACCCTCAACAACTGGAAGTTGATTTAAAATATTGAGCAGAAATGAAAATAATTTCTTCGGTACACTATAGCAGGCAATCAATATTACATCAGTGAAAAGAGAAAAGAAAGTTAAACAAAATCTAGGATTCAAACCTAGATTCAAGTTCGTACTGCACTGATATCTAATAAATACAATAATCAAATTGACAAATGAGTATTTCAGAATAATATTACATGGGTTACACTAATTCAAGGTATACGATAAATAATTTTGAGAGATTTAATGTCCTATACCTACAGTGGGATTCCAAAATAACCATATTTCAAACTTATTATCTTCCTTCATCTATTGATCGAAAAATAGATTGGATTATGAAATAACTACCTGTAACAATAAAGGGACAAGAAGAGATTAAATGTCAAATTGAAAACTTGAACTCTCCACTTTGTAGCTTACAAACAAATCTAATCTGCAAGTAATTAAAGTGTACAACAACATTACATTTCAGTCTTACATTTATTTCTTTTATATATTAATCCTTGCCCTACCATGAATATTAAATTAACTCATTATTCTTTTATTAGATTCTATGAATTAAGGGGGAAAAAATAACATGCTAAATCAGAAATTCAGTCTCACGTCTTGTTTATAATATTCAATTTTTCATGTTTTTTTAAAGCTTGGAGCTACAAGATGATATGTTTTCCACGACAATGTTCTTAATTTCTTATAGTTTTAGATTTTAAATCTGATATATATTATAGAGATTATTCAGCTTTGTAAATCTTAAATAGTAGTAATCAGGGAAATATTTATAGCTACGTTTGAAAAAAAAAAAGAAATTAGAAGAACTGAAAGACTTTCCTTTAAATATGAATTCTTAAAATTTCTATTTTTTTTCCCTGGATTTTTTAATAGTCATAAAACTGTAAAAACTTAAAGCCTACGTTTATTTTCAAATTTTTAATTAATTTGAATTTTATTCAAATTAAATAAAAATTTGCTGAAGGAAAAAAATTATTAAATCCACATTACTTCCTAAAGTTGTTGAAATCGGATTAATGTTAATCTTGACAAAACGGCGCGCTAATAAATGGATTCCTTAATGGAAGAATATTATAACTTAACTAAATAACAACAAAAATTGGGATAATGTAAATAGGACAGATATTCAGTGCTTAGAATCCAAGGCTTTTTTATGAGGATTTTTTTTTGTCTGCTCGTGGTAACAAGGAGTCACTTTGAATTTAAAAGTTAGATTGTTAGATGTTAAAGTTAAATATTCATACTTAGTTAAGCAGATTCATCCACAGGTTCAAAAGTTATTAGAGGGAACATAAGTGATCTAAGTTTCATTCCTAGGAAAGTAGGCTACAAATGATTTACAAATAAATAGTAAATTGGAAAAATTGTAATTTACCTGAAGATAAACATGTTTACTATTCGTTAGTTTCGGTGTCTTTCAGTAATAATAATAAATAAATACATCTTTTTGCTATTAAATAATAAAAAGAATATCATGATTATAAAATCAGGCTGTGAAAAGCTGCTTTAGCTTTCATAGTTAAAATGCCAAATTCTAGTACGACTCAATGATCCTATAATTTGGTTAATTAGAGCAAGTGCTGAATCAAAACAGTATATTAATATTGTGCCTGTGTATCTGTACACAAATGTCAAAAAGGAAATTGGTCATGACCTGTCGACGAAGCAGAAATAGGTTTACGGTGCCAAGAATGTTTATATTAGCGTTGGTTGCCAAATCAAGTTATATTTAGGCTATTAAACACATCTATAAACAGAAAGCTTTACCAAACAAGTATTGCAGCGTTGTTTAGGAATTTCATTTGACTAACGCAAATAAAACTAAAGCTCCTAAAATAGATGTAGTTCCAAACTTCTTTTATTTCTTTTCTAAATTTAACCGTTTTGATTTCCCGTCAATTATAATTTAGAAAATGAAAAAAAAAAAACTTATGAAAGAAATGAAAATTTGCAAATTTAATTTTTTTTCTTTATAAAAGCATACTAAATATCTTTCACTTTGTTCTTATCAAGAAAAATTATTAGCAGAAGGTTGTTTCTATTTTTGTATCAACTTATAATATACAGTAATTTTCAAAAAGGTCTTTTTCCCCTAATTCCGTAAATTGATTGAGCTTTGCATTTTGGATGATAAATTCATAGTAAACAGATCGATGAGATTATGATTTATAATTATTGCGTATGAACTTAGAAGCAATGAATTAATCTACCATTAAATTTACCATTGGGCTTTATAAAAGTCAAGCGCTTCAACCTAGAGAGAAAACGTTGAAATAAAGTCAATGAATATGAAAAAAAATTAAAAGCAGCAGTATCAGGTTTTCATCTCGCATACTTGAAGTAATTTAACAACTAATTTTCAAGATTATGTTTTTCTATTTTGGACTCTGCGGAATAATGGAGGAAATGGATTGTATCGATAATTAAGAATCCAGTAACTACGTAGAAACGTATATTTTAAATTTTGCTCTTATAAAAATTTCGATTTATCCTAACAAAATATATCTTCCATGGTTTTGATCATTTATAGGACATTTAAGTTAAACATTTAAGCATTGAGTTATAAAATTGAAATTTTTATCTTTGAGAATCCTTAGAGGTCTTCTCATATTAGTTCATTTTTCATCGCAGCCATTTTAATTTTCTTTGGATAATTTAAATACCGGGTGATTGTAATTAAAGTATCCGTATTCAAAATATCTAGAGCGATACGTAGTAGTCCCAATACAACGGAATTTGGTAGGACATGTGGCCGATATTTCCGAAACAAACAAAAATAGTACCAAAAGTCACCACTACGATACTTGTGGCGCTGCAAGCAACAAATATTTTCTTTGTAAAAGACACTCATGCTATCCCTTAGCGATGAGGTGTTGCTATTCTTAGCAACTGAAACTGCTCAATGTGGTCTCCATTCTGGAGGCGATGAACAAGGGCCGTCCGTAAATGATCCGCAGTCACGCTTCTCATATGCAGTGTAATACTGTCTTTCAAGGTTGTCAAACTTGGAACATGTCCTTGATACAGCACACTTTTTTATGTGTCTCCTCAACCAGACATCACAAGGATTAAAATCCGGGGAATGAGGTGGCCAGTTGATAGAAAACCCACGACTAATCACTCTGTTCTCAGTGAAATGTTGTCGCCCAAACACAGCGTCCATTATATGGAGGCGCTCCATATTGCATAAAAGTAGTTGACTCCAGGGATTGTCGCTATTGCAGTAGGGGTACGACAAAAGTGTGTTGAGCAGATCTCGGGAACAGGACCATTGCGAGTAGCTTCTTCGCCGAAGAATGATCCAAGGATAAATGTGGCTGTGAATCCACACTAGTCTGTAACTTTAGATGAGAGCAGTGAATCTATTGGAAAACATGAGGGTTTCCATATCCCAAATGCGACAATTACGGGTATTCACTGCTCCATTGAGTGAAAATGTGCCTCGTCGCTCCAGAAGATCTGCAATGGCCACGACTCATCCACTTCAATCTGGCCAGGAAGGTTAATGCAAACGGTCGTCGGTTTCCCTGTCATCGGCAAGCAGCTGCTGGTTATGGCTGATCTTATACGGATAACATTGCACTACCTTTCTCAATACCTTCTACACTGTGCCATAGGATACATCCAATTGCCGTGATACTGCAAGTGCACTACTGGAGCCTGCAACATTATTCATGAACTGTTCAACAGTGACATCTTCAACGATTTGTGGAGTGATAAGTTTCCGCACTCGACTGTGCTGAACTCCTAAACGACCAGTTCCCTCAAATTGAGTGCTCATTCTTCTGAGAGTCAATGGTTCTCAACGTAATTGCATACGACGGCGGAATCCCCGAAGGGAAGCCGCGGCATTTGCTGTTACTTTCAATAAAACAGCTTCACAAGCAATGCTCATTCCGGCAAGGTGGATGGACATGAACTTAGCTGCAATACAAATGCAAATTATGCAAATTAAACTGCGTTTTTGTTGCTTAAAGCGCCACAAGTAACAGAGTGATGACTTTTGATACTATTTTTTTTTTTCGCAAATGTTGGCCGCATGTCCTGAAATGTCACCCTATCAAATTTCGTTGCTTTTGGGATCGCTATAGACACTGTTGAATAGAGTTACTTTAATTATGATCACCAGGTAAATATGGTGACTTTTTTTTGACGAATTATCAAAATTCCCCAAAGGATCTTATCTCGCAACCAAACAAAGAATGACCGGTTATAGATTTAAAAAAAAAAAAAAGAAAGGAGGAATCCCACAGAAAAAGACAGTGGCACCCATTTTGCCTCCCGGATCCGTCGTGCCCCCACCACTATCTTACTGCTTATGTACAAAAAAAAACAATATCTACATCATGCTTTCACAAGATTTTATGGTCAGTTATTATTAATATTTTATAATGAAAAACCTTTTTGTTCAAAATTTCAGCAAATTCGAAGTACCAACAGTTTCGGGCGACTATCAGCCAAAAACGGTAGCCAACCAAAAAAAAAAACTAGGAAACCATCAACGTGGAAGTAAGAAAAGCCACAGGTCATCAAAACTGATTTTACGTTCAATTAAATATATTATAGGGAGATTGACTTGTAAATAGGTTTCGAATAATATGGAAACCAGATACGTTGTAAGTGTTTATAAATATGTTATTTTAATCTTTTAATTGTAAATATGGTTGGATATGATTAAACCAAGGTCATCCTTCTAAGAGGCGTGATTTGACAACCCATGGGCCAAGTGTTAGCGTTTTTGAATATATCTTTGGTGTAATTTACATATCAAGCTTTCTTTAATGTTAAGCAAAAACTTATACATGATAATCGGCACAATGTCTCATCTGCAATTGAATATTAAACAGTATACTTGCATGAAATTCATTTTTTTTAAAATATTAATACAAAGTATATTGTCTCACATGTTAAGATAGCATCAATAAACTATGACTGCAGCTTGGTTTAATTCACGATCAGTGGAATCAGTATCATTAATATATTTTCTTGATAGGAGTCATTCAAATTTTCCAGCAACGATCCACTGCAAAGAAACAAAGACGGCTTGTCTTCTTCGGTTCGAATAATGAGGTTAATTCTGCTTGTCTGCAACATAGCTACAATTCAAGGTATCTAATAACAAGCAGTGATTTTATAGGTACAGGAATTTGCATATTTATAAGGAACAGTTAGGTCATGTCGTTGATGTACTGAGGGGAGGTTGGTGGGATTGTAATAATCCCTCTCAATTGCATCCAAAAAAGAAAAAAAATCTTTTTTTGATTGGAAGCCATTCATTCGGTGTGAAACTATCTCCCCCCCCCCCCAAAAAAAAAAAACCCAGATAAAGGACACAATTATTCACAATAGGTTAAATGGGAAGAACCATCATAACCTCTCGCATGCCATATTCCTTGGTTCGATTCTGATAGTGATCACTTTCATGTGATAAATTTTTGGAATGCATTTCGATAAATACATAGCATTTCAAATAAATGCTATGTATTCTAATTTCCAAAAGACACATATTTAAAAGACTGCTTACTGATTGCTGTCTTTTACCATGTCTTTTATCTATTGCTGGTTAGCAATAGGACGGAAGAAAGTTCAACGTTATTCCTTTGGTTCTGATTTACATCCAATAGAATATTTACTAAAATCGATTTGCTATGAAAAAGTACTCTACTCCAAGAATAAAATATCTTTTGATCGACTCGTGTGATTTCGTCTTTCATATTTCACGACGACAATCTACAAATGTATAGTCCTGATTGAGATTTCGTTTTCTCCAATCAATATTTATTTCTTTTATGATAATATTACTAAGCAATTTGTTGTGAGTTAGTTATACAATATAAAAATTAGAATAAGTTTAAGATTATCAAGTCAATGTTATTATTTGATGACTTATATACCGTTACAGCATCATTTAATATTTATCTTTTGATATGGATGGTCTTTTTTCCTGATATTAAGAATATAGAATGAAAACATGCAATTCCCGATTAAGTTCTTTTTAAATTTTTTTTCATTGCTTAGTGTACTTCGTGCACTGGCTAATTTGCAAAGTTCATTTATGCTTCTTATAATTTAATTTCGAAGCTGTCTAAAGCTGAAGGCGTTTTCTTTGAAGATAATGCGACTTCTTTGCACAAAGAAAGAAATTTTAACATGGTACGTTGAGTGTTCTTTCTATGCCAGGAATAATCTCTGATCCTCACTAGTAATTTTTTTCCTTGGTCGTTATTAGATGGATCATGTTTGTAATTCATCAAAACCTTACGTGATCTTCCAATCTTCGCAGCAGTTTCCGAAGCCATCAATCAAGTCGTGTTCGAGCAAATGAAGAATTTTACAAGACGACATGTTGCACTAATTGTTAGCTTTTCCAAGGTAACCCCTCAATCATTCTCACAGATTCTCTTTTAGCTAAAGAAGTGTGTTCCTTTGGATAATGTTGCAGATAAATGTTTGTTCACTTTTCTATATCTAGTAGATGTTACACTTTCTTCTTTTTGTAATTAGTCTAGTGAGTTTTTATTTTGATAATTTATTTTTAACTCGACAATTTTAAATAGTAAACGTATGTTACCATTTTAAATTTAATCTTCATCAATATTATATATATATATATATATATATATATATATAGGCTATGTTCCAGATTCGATTTTCGGCATTAACTATGACTGTTTTTCAAAAAGTGTAAATATATACGATAACGATACTTGCTATCCCTAGTTCTTAAGTAAGGGATAGTTGGCATATCAACTTTCGGATGTTTTCTATACAAAATCGTGGAAAAACAATTGTCAAAAAATCCAAAAAAAAGAGAAAATAAAATCAGTTATTCAGTAATAACAAAGAATTTGAGATTGTAATAAATAAAAAATAGTGTATGTATATTGCTACCGTATTTTGTTTCAATAGATTTATTACTCAATAGTTTGGTAGTTTGGGGTTCTTTATTACGAAATAAGAAAGGCAACTAATAAATGTTCAGTCTGATAACTGAACACGCATAACTATTATACTGAGCGTTTCCAAAGTTCTTTCTGGTCGGCCTGGGACGCGCGGATAAAGTCTCCTTTCGCTCGTCCTAGCTCCTCTTTAGAGTCGGGATGGCTCCTTCCGTTTTCCGATCTTCTGTACACCTTGTGCGGGTCACGGTTTCTCCTTAACGCTGAGCCGGGTGGCTTCTCGTACATTCGATTGTCTGCACGGCTTGTGTGGGCAACGGCTTCTTCTAACTGCTGAGCCGGGTGGCTTCTCGTAAGGGCTCCTGCCTTGAAACGAACTCCTCTCTCTTGTCCTGGCTAGAAGGCTGCTTCGTGACGAACTCTTCCCTTTCTCCGGCTGGAGAACTCTGCATGGGTCTCTGCCACAAGACGATCTGCTCCAGCTGTCTCTGGGTCTCAACTTATAGCTAATCCCAGCCTCCCTCTCGATTCTTGAAGAGTCTACTCTTACCAGGGAGAACCTCCTGAGTAGTAGACATGATTCGACAGGTAACGATATTTCTACTTAAAATTGCAATTTGAAACTTTTTTTTGTAACCCTTTTTTTCTCCCAGATGCATACGAAGACCAGTTACAGACTCAGAACCAAAGACTACTCTGATAACTACTTTGTGATAACTTTGCTTGCCATGCAGGTATTGAAAACACACACACACACACTTAAAAATACCCCATATAATAACCTTTAGTTTTCTCACTTTGTTCAAAATTGAAATCCATTACTTATATAAAACATAAATAAAATCTGAAGGAGTATCGTTCTCTTTACATCTTTATGTATACTTGTTTACATAAAAACAACTGTAGATATTCATGTTGTCTCTAATTTAATTAAGCAATTCATTAAAAGGCTGCACTTAGCTATCAGAAAAACATTAAAAAGCGGTTCAAAAACTCAAAGACAGCCGAAACTGTTGTTTGTTTTTTCCTTGTCTTTTTTTATATTCTTTTTATGACTTCTTTAACTTTGTTCAACCTTTCTTCTGGTCTTTGGTGTATTCATTGTTTACGTATAAAATACGACACTCTAAACATTTATTTGATGCAATAAATCAAATTCAACCATTTATTGTGTTATTTAAGAGATGCTGTTGTTTTCAAGAATGTCGATAGAAATTTTAACAGGAGGATTAAAATACGACGGGAATCTTTGTCGGAACAACAGAAAATAATGTGAAAAATTAACATTTTATTAAGAGAAAAGGACTTTTGGGAAGGAATCTTAGAGGGTGGAAAAACAGAGAAAAATAAATTTAAAGAATTTCGTTTTAGAGCCTTCTCATTGGTGAACTTTTTTTTTTTATCCTTTAATCAATTGTTAGCTTTTGCATTATTATGTGGTATAATTTTGCAGGTAAACATGGTTTTATTGCAGTGTCAACGGCATTTTTCCTGATTTATGCTCAAATATAAAAACGATGACCTCCATTTGCGTATTTTTTGACTTTATTCGTATATTTTATGTATAACTCATGTATTTTTAAATGATACAAACAGAAAATCATCTTTAAAATGTCAGCAGCATTCGTAAACAATTGATTGGCATCGATTTAATAATCGCCAACAGTATCTTACCTGTTAGAATTTCCTGTAATGTTGGTTAGATAATCAATTATGTATAATACCACAGTTAATGCTACTGCTAATTAATCAGTTAATGTCGAAGCTTGGAAGTTCCTGTCTAGGAAGAATTTTTCATATTCTGACATAATATAGCTACTCAAATAAAAAAAAAAATCATTGTGTATTCAATTAAAATAGGATATTCTAAACATATTAAAACATAAATTGAAAAACGTTTTATGCCAATATTTAAATCCTAGTAGCGCAATGGTTTTTTTAGCTTTCATATTTTTGAAAAGCACCTAAAATCACTTTTTAATCCTCTAAAAGATAGATTTCAGGAAGCAAAGAGATTATTTTTGGGGATAAACTGGAGATTCGTTGCCCTTAATCCTTCTTACTATGAACTTCGATTGGACAATTCTTTAAAGCTTTTTTTTAAGCTTAACTTCTGATTTAGAACTTCCGAAATGTTTGTACATTGATCTCTCAAAGTCCTGCGAGCCTGTGTTTGTTTATGATCCGAAGAAAATTTTTGACTCCTGGTGATCAAATTTTAATTTTATCTAACATATTAAGTTCTAGCTTACGGAAGTCTTCCAAAAACCTTCTATTTTACTATTTGCAGATATTTGAGGTTAAAACAAAAAAATAGTTTCATTTCTCAGATACGTTTGTTAATTTACAATATACACACCAACAAATATAGATAAGTGCGTTATAAATCGGCTTATCTCTGTTTAGATATTCTTTTCCCTAAAACTTATAGAACAAAAAGTAAGCTCATTTATTTTTGCTGATTTCAGTTCATATAATTTGCTTGGCAATGCGTTGTAAAAAGTATTTCCAATATTCAGTAAAATAAATAATTCCCATATTGGACCTTGGGACTGGGCGAGCGGGGCCCTTGCCCCAGCCCAGCATTTTTTGGAGCCTCATATATTAAATATTGGAGCCTCGTAAATTAAATAAAAACAGATATAAAAATGCAAAGTAAAAGTAATTTAAAACGACAAATTAAAAAAAAAAAATCAGGAATCATATATACACTCTATTAAGGCGTCCAGCTAAGTAAACTTGCCCGGAGCCTCGCAAATATTAGTAGCGACTCCGTTTTAATTTTCTTGTCACATTAAAATTCTTTGAAGCACCTGTATAAACACTTTCCTGCAAATGAAGGCGTTTTTGAAATAAACGGTTCAGCTCAGTTCAGTAAGATTAAAATAATAATATTAATAATTCTAATAATAATAATAATAATAATAATTCTAATAATAATAATTTATAACAGCAAATCTATTTTCTGTTTTAAATTGCCTTAACATGATGGATATCAGTCACACAAGAAAGATAGCAGCAATTGAACTACTCTTAGAAAGAACTTCAAAGGAGGAAAATAGCTTCTTTTTCCTTATTGTTCCTCCCTAACAAAAAAGACGACATTCAAGAAATAGATGTATTGTTAAAGAACAACAGAGATAAAAAAAAAATAGTTGTTTACATCGTCTGAAATCCTGAAGGAGCTTTTTCCGAGGCAATCACTGGAATGCTTTCCAGGATCTGTTTAGTGGGAACTATGTTATCAGATCCTGGCTGAAAATCTTATTTTACTTAACTCGAGCATATAGTGTATGGATCATTTTCTGTAAATAGGATTTTTGTATGTCGCACAATATCGAAATGCGTGTCAGTTTTAACCGTTGTATAAATAACTCCCGAAACAAATGGGAAAGAAATAGACACATAATACAATGAATCTTTATATGTAATAAAACAAAGGAAAAAAAATTCACAAAATATTATCCCTTTCCATATTCAGAAATTTGTAAATTAAATTAAAATCTGTAAAGGTGAGAAGAAGTTCCCAAATGACATTTATTTAATGAACTGCATGAAACACTTTAATCACATTCATTAATAAATAGTTGAAAAGTCAAATCTGAGTTTTGTGATTTTTTTTTATACTTTGATTTTACAATAACCTTCCCATTCGTTGCAATCAGTTTCTTGTTCTTCGATGACAAAGTATACAAAGTTGAGTATTAAACTATTATCGATGTTTTTCGCTGTCATTTTATCTGATACCTGTTTACGGGAGTTTTAGAATGTAAATTACAAATACCACATTTCAAGAGGAATATTTTAATTTATTTTAATTCTTGCATCCGCATCTTTCTACATAATACTAAATATTTTAAAATGTACTGCTTGTTTACTGTCTAGCATGTTTATTAGAAATTACGTGACAGTTAGGCGTGATTTATCAAAACATATGATCATGAAAAGACATTTCTCATTTTCTTGTAGTGCTCCTATCAAATGAAGCAACAGACGTGTGATCTACTGATATATTATATTGGCTCTCACTAGTATAGTATCTATTTACTTATTTAAACATTTATGAAGATATTGTTAGGAAATATTTTTTCACCTTTATTAAAATATTAAAGAACTATATGTAACTGTATTCTTCTGTACTGAAAATTATTAATATTTTTTTCGAGTGAAAGGGGAAGATTTCGATAGACATCGAAGTGAACTGCATAAAAGTATTTATGTAAGGCAAATTTCTTTAAAAAACAAACCAAAAAACCAGCAGCTAAACTTAGAATAGATTGCCTAAGATCACGAACTGGATATGATCCAAATGATAGCTTTCATTCATTATCTTAAAAATCAAAAAAAGATTTCGTTTTGACCTTAAAATGCCTTTGCTTACAGTAACTGTTCGATTATAATGTTTTTGAATTATAATTGAAAATAGCCTAAATTGGCAGAAGTAATTTAAAAAGACAAGAAATTTTATAAAATAATAATAATAATAATAATAATAATAATAATAATAATAGTAATAAGCCCCCATGGACCCTACCTCCTCGCGGTGGGGGCGGGAACTACACTAGCTTTAGGGTAGGCTAAAGGGTCCAACCATTTATGATGAGAACTCGTTCTAATATAGATCATGCTGCATCGGGTGTGGCGCAGGATAAAGTCACCCGCGTTCGGGGGTTAGGCAGAGGCCTCCGTTCGAAAAATATACTACAGTCTCCCGCAGGTGGTGGTGGAGAAAGTGGCACCCCATCCTGTAGTATGGCTACCACAATGCCCGGGCAACACCATCCAGCCCGAACAGTCGGAAGTGTTTCGTCTTTGTCAGAGCAGGCGACCACCAAGACTGGGAAACCACGCCAGCGCATCCGATGGTCACCACAGATGAACCAGGATCTTATGCGCGACTTCTTCACTGTTACAAAGTTAGGTACTGAACTAACAGGATACAGACAGGCACTACACCAAGCTTTCACCACACGCTATCCATCGTTAGGGCTTAGCGAACAGCGGGTAGCGGATCAGTGACGTTCTATAGTAGTAAACAATCTTATTCTCCCATGCATACTTGCACAAATTAAAGAAGAAGTCGCTGAATCCAACCACAGGACACCAAACCACACCCCACCAGAAGACACCATTATGGAAAACACAGAAACAATCTCTACCCCTCAGTACACATGCCCCAACAATACAACTAATGAAATATTATGTGCAGCTCATGATCATTTCTACACTGCACTCGCACAATACACAGGCACAGACCCCACACTCAGGCCGCCACTCCCCAAAGTACACACATCAAAACAACTCGCCACAGTCATATACCATCTCAACACACACACTATCCCACAACACCTTGACAACATCCAAACATTAGAAGACATACATACAACACTCTACTGTGCCGCACAGGGAACCATTCAGGCACTTGGAATCAAACAACATAACATACCTGCCACTGCACGGACACAAGAATACATCCCCCCTTGGAGACGTCGCCTTGAGGGCCGCATCAGTGACCTTAGAGGAGACATAGCCAGGCTCACACAATACTGTGCAGGAAACAAAACAAAGAAACTTATGTCCCAGGTTAGAAAGATATTCAAGCACATAAATACTCGCCCTTCACATTCAAATCATCATAACCAGGTTCAGGAACATCTCGACACACTAAAACAAAAACTCAGTGCACTTGCAAAAAGATTACAAAGATACAAACAGTGCACTCTGCGAAAACAACAGAACAACACTTTCCAATACAATGAGAAAAAATTCTACAGATCCCTTACATCTTCCTCTACTACAACTAACACAAACACTCCCAACAGCGAGGATTTACATGAATACTGGTCGTCTCTGTGGTCAAACCCTATCCCCCACAATGATAAAGCACCATGGATAACAGAGGAACAGCAACTCACTGAACACTTACCCTGCATGTCCTTCCATGAGATTACTCTCGCAGACATACAGACAGCACTAAAACATGCACACAACTGGAAGGCTCCTGGTGCAGACGGAGTCCAGAACTTCTGGATCAAGAGGTTCACGTCCCTGCATGGAAAACTAGCGCTTACACTCACTGACATAATCCAACACCCAGAACATATGCCTCGTTTCCTCACACAGGGTGTCACATACCTACAGAGCAAGAACACTGAAACAGGGCAACCTTCAAACTACCGCCCAATCACTTGCCTCCCCACACTTTACAAACTCCTCACCTCCTGCCTCGCAGACAAGATCTACACACACATCGAGACATATAACATTCTTTCCGAACAGCAGAAGGGCTGTCGCAGGAATTCCCAGGGTTGTAAGGAGCAACTCCTTATTGACTCTGTAATCCTGCGCCAGGCACGCGCGAAGAATAGGAGCTTACATATCGCATACATCGATTACAAGAAGGCATTTGATTCTGTCCCTCATTCCTGGCTCCTACACACTCTTCATATCTACAAAATACACCCCAAGATCACGGCATTCTTAGCTGCCACGATGAAGAGTTGGAACACAACATTACACCTACGCACCTCTAACACCTCCATCACTACAGATCCCATTCCCATAAGGAGAGGTATTTTCCAGGGAGACTCCTTGAGTCCTCTTTGGTTCTGCCTCGCCTTGAATCCACTGAGCCATATACTAGATAACACAAAACACGGTTATAGGCTTACCACAGGCACTGTGACACCATATAAAATCACACACTTACTCTACATGGATGACATTAAACTCTATGCCACAAACAATGCACAACTTACTAATTTACTACAAGCCACCACCCAGTTCACCAAAGACATTGGGATGGAATTTGGAATTGACAAATGCCGCAAGTTACACATAATACGTGGGAAGACTTCGAATTTGGAGTGTTTTGAACTGGACCATGGTTTGGCCATCCAATCCATGGAACAGGGAGAGACCTACAAGTACCTGGGCTTCCAGCAAGCGCGCGTCCTTGACAACGCAAACATCAAAAATGCACTGAAGAACACATACCTTGCTCGAGTTCACAAAATCCTCAAAACACAACTCAACGCCAGAAATAAAATTAAAGCTATTAACACTTTTGCCGTTCCCACACTAACATATTCGTTCGGCATAATTCCATGGACAAACACCGAACTCGAAGCACTACAACGCGCAACACGCACTACATTCACGAAACACAACATGCACCACCCCAAGTCCGCTACGGAAAGGATGACTCTTCCCCGCAAGGAGGGAGGCCGAGGACTCATCAACCTCATCACCTTACACGAAAAACAAGTACATACACTTAGGGAACATTTCCACCAAAGAGCAGAAGACTCTTCACTTCACTCAGCCATTGTCAAGGCTGACACACACCTCACACCCCTGAACCTCGAAAACTCTTCTCCAACACTCACCACCCCTGACACCCACACTCAGCAGCTGCGTGAATCATGGGCTCGTAAGGAACTCCATGGCAGACATCATCACGAACTCAGCCAGCCTCATGTCGACATGGAAGCGTCGAACAGATGGCTGACGAGTGGTGAGCTGTTTGGGGAGACCGAAGGGTTCATGATCGCAATACAGGACCAAGTCATCTCCACACGCAACTACAAGAAACACATTCTACACGATGCAAACACACATGACGACAAATGCAGGAAATGCCACACTACGCATGAGACGATCGACCACATAATATCAGGCTGTCCCCTTCTCTCTCAAACAGACTACCTCCACCGACACAATCAGGTAGCGTCGATCGTTCATCAACAACTAGCACACAAACATTCACTTATTAAGAGCACGGTCCCGTACTACAAGTACATACCACAAAGTGTATTAGAGTCACCCTCATATAAACTATACTGGGACCGCCCCATTCACACAGACAAAACCATACATCACAACAGACCAGACATCACACTTGTTGATAAGGTCAACAAACAGACCTATCTAATTGATATTGCAGTGCCTATCAGCAAGAACATGCAGAAAACTCACGCAGACAAGATCAGTAAATACACTGATCTAGCACACGAGCTCCAGAAGCAGTGGAAGCAGGATCGAGTACGTGTTGTACCCATCGTTCTGTCTGCCACTGGTCTGGTGCCTCACACATTGCACCACAGTCTCAGCACACTAGGACTTCACAAAATCACTTATGCACAACTGCAGAAGGCTGTGGTACTCAACACTACACGTATAGTTAGGAAATTTTTGGACACAAGCACACATCCCTAATCATTCTTGCACACATCTTTACACTTGGCAGTATGTGCTTTGGTCCTTGACCCGCCATATTGTTTTTGCTGGGGAAACCCAAGGTTTGAAACATACCAACATAATAATAATAATTTTACTTAACATTTAATAAGCTAATATTTTAATAACCCTTCTATTTTATCTTTTATCTTTATTATTCCCATTACTTTTATAACTTTGAAAACCTTTTTTTTTTTTCTAGAATTCAACTTACATTGACTTAATTGAAAGTAAATTATGTTGCTCAAATTGTATTCGCATAATTTATACTTGAATTTCCTTTACTATAATAAATTAAGCTTTTTAATTTTATCGAGATACAAAACATATAACATATTTGATAATAGCTGTTCATATAGGTTTATTTATGAAAATATTCGTTCATATTTTTATTAAATCTATAAAAGATAAAGAATAAGAATTTTCTTCACAATATTTTTCTTTAGTTTGAAAAACCATTGGAAACTTTAACATTGAGAAAATTTAATAATTTATCAAATATTGGGAATTGTATTACGTAAAATATCAATGTAAAATGACTGCAATATTATTTTGTTTTCAATTGTTTCCATTTAAACTTTCACATAAATTATAGCTAAGTATTTCGATTAGCAAGAATTCTTGCTTTTAATTAACAATGAAATTAAACTAAACTTAGGAATAAGATTTTCCTTATTGAAATCGATTGCAGCAGCAGTAATACAGAAGCCTAATAATCTAAAACCAGGAAATGAAGTCCAGAAGGAAATTAAACAAGAAACCAATTAGAAGAATGCTCAAACTTAACAGATTGTTGGAACACTTCTCTCTTATTTTAACGTCAAACTGAATCAAGAATCGAGAAATTGCAAAATTGCCTTTTGGCTTCACTTTCTTCTATTATCTATGAAACTAAACAGAAATGAAAATCTTAAATTTCAGGTGTTTGTGCCAAGGCAGCAGCATTAGGGTAGTGTAATAATATTTTTGCTTTGTAAATAAGTTAAACAAAAAAAAGCAAGATAAATTTTTATTTTCAAAATTAAATTTAAAGTAATTAAGGTCACTTATTGTTGAACTTTCTGACAAATTAAACTTTATTTGACACTAATGTTATGTGATAGCATTAGTAATTACTGTGACTAATACAAATATTTATTCAGAAAATTACAGATAAAGCACTGCTGATTACTTTTCCAAAGAATGTCAAAGGCCGGAATCCCAATAGAATTTGTTCGAAAAAAAAAATCCATGAAATACTGCATTGATAATTCGTCAATAATAATTGAATCGTATACGCAATATTTACCAACGAATCTCTTACTCAAGTGGCAAGCATAATCGAAAATTTTTCATTTTACTGTATACAAATGGGATATGTGAAATAGGTTTTTCTGAACCTATTGTAAGCATTACAAGAAAAGTCATTTTAATATATATAGGAAAAGACAGAATAATGGAAACTCACTGAAAAAGAAATACAAAAGACCTCTCATGCAAACCGTCGGTGTGAAGCGGTTTGTTCTGTATGATACGGATAGGAAGTCGGTTTTGGGTTATTGGTGCTGACACCTATCTTATTAGCATACTTTATCCTCCCCCATTATCCATATGCCTGTTGTGTAGTAATAACGAAAAATGTCCAACCTCAATGATTTCCAAGAAAGGCATGTTGACGCCAGACACGGTATCTGAGTCTTCCACCTTGATTCGTCAGACCAGACATCAACGCTCCCTACTGATGTATCGTGCCCACAAAAGACGCGGTTACTTATTCTTCGCCGACATCATCGGTCCCCGAGGTGGTCGACCGATGCTGTTGAAACTCATTCGAGACAAAATACGTATGGTCCGTTCCAAGATGATATTGTGCATTGTAAGGTTGAATTCTGATGTGATTTTTCTGGTTGTAGCTCCCGTAACTTTATTCACGCTATCCTCCTCTGAGCACTTCTATCCACAAGCAGTATTCTTCCTCAGGATTACCTAAAACCTTTTTTTTTCTTTGCACCACTCTCGATAAACCCTTGAAACTGTGATGCGTAAAAAGGACAGGACGACAGCCTTTTGAAAGATTCTAGATCCAGCACAAATACCACTAACAATCATGAAGGCATTCCACATAAAGCCAAATTAGCTACATTAAAGCAAGAACATAAATAAGGCTGAGTTATTCTCAATCCACCTATTATACGAATATCTTATGTATCTCCTATTCTACGAATAATTCCAGCAGAACATAAAAATAATAAGGCTTTAAACAAAGCATGAGTTCAAAGTCAATAGATCAACTATTTTCCAAATGTGGTGATTTTTCTAAGCGTAACTGATACTAAAAGTGAAGTTCTTTATTATTTACACCGAAAACCACGGTATAAATATTCCATGCCGAAAGAAGTATCTATATGAGGAGCGTGACGAAACTAATATATGGTATCTCAGTGTACATAATTCCTATAATCACGATAACTCAAAAATTACTAAAAAATCTAAAACTTTCAGATAGATGAATGAATTATGTAATTTAAGCTTCCTACAGACTTTGTTACAAATTGAACAAAGAGTTACTTTTAGGACTAAAATTAACTATTACTCGGCTCTCGTTAAAGCTCTATCATCATTAAAAAAAAAAAAAATTGTTATCTATAAAAGTTAAAAGTGTACTTGTAAGTTTAGATCATTAATGATCTTACGGCGTTTATCTTGCCAGTTTTCTGTATTTGGAAAACTGGCATAAACTTTAATTTTTTTCATCAAATTTGGTTTTGGGTGAAAAATAATTTATATTCTTAATTTTAGCCTCATTTCCTAGCAAGTGGGACTCACCATATCAGTCAGTCCGTGTTTGTTTGTCTCCAACATCTAACACATTTTGAATCCTTTAATGAATCACCTTGATATTTGGGGCACTAAAATCTATATCATTTTTATATTTGAAATCTTTTCCAGGTGGTTGTTGCCGAGAAACTAGTTTGACAAAAATTCCCATAGAAAAGCATTAAACGAAATAATGATTTCTAACCTAATAAGATTAATTCATTTATTTCGTAAAACAACTTGCGAGTGCTTTAATATGATTAAAATTAATCGTAGAATTTAGAGAAGTAATGAGGATTTAATTAATTTTTTCAGAAATGTCTACTGTTTGATTGTAGCAGGTATCGTTGTGTAAAGTAAATACATATATATAGAGGAAAAGGTGTAAAAACGGGCATAGGTGTAAATATGGGCACCCTTCCCTAAAGGGTTGTGGGAGGTGTTGCAGTTTTATTACGAGACTTTAAACTGCGCCACTTGTTGTTATAAGATAGCAGAGAGCATTTGGTAACTTTGTTTCAAATAGTGTGGAAGCAGCGTCAGTTATTGTGCGAATTGGTGTTTTTCCTGGATTGCAAATATTTGACAGGTATGTGAAATCGTTTTCTTTTCATGTCCCTGTGGTTAGTTTAAAATAATTTCACAGTGATATCTGGAAAGCGGAAATCCTAAGCTACTTTTTGAAGCCCGCCTTTAGTCACTCACGTTTTTAGGTTAAATGTGATAGTGGCAATCTTGCTTAGGTGTGGTTGGTGTAAATACGGGCACCATTTCTTGGTGTAACTATGGGCCCTCATTTAAAGCCTCTCCTTCGAGTTATAATGATATACAATCACATAAGGATCTAGCCATGCCAATTGATGAGGCTGCTGAAACACCGCAATGTTCCCCGGAACTTCAAATGCAGTTTCTCCGTTCGATTTTACTCCTGTCCCCAACATTAAGAAGAGAACCAGTACTCGGGGACATAAATAATTTTGGATTTGATTTGATTTGATTTGATGTTCATTAAAAATTCTCAAATATATATAACTTGCTCTTTGTATCGTTTTGTATTGTTTTATCCTGTTTTAAAATATTTTAAACCATTTTTTTGTGAGTTTTTTGGAGGGGGCCCATATTTGCACCCCATTTTTTCAGATGCTTTTTTTGAAGCTTTTTCTAAATCTTCGTTTTCGAATTAAAATAATAGATATTAATCATTGTTTTGCCTCCTCTCATTTAGTAAACTTGTTATAGTTGTTAATGAAGATCAAAAATCTTGAATCTTTCCAAAAAAAAGTAACTTTAAGTCAAAAATACGAAATGGTGCCCATATTTACACCTTTTCCTCTATATATATATAAAACGATGTAGTTTTTACGAATTTAAAAAAAAAAAAGAAATTTTAAGGAAAGTAAACTTTAAGTTGTTTCAGGAACTTCTTATTGCTTTTATGTTAATGGATACAGTTAAAACCATTTTATTGCAAAATTTGCTGATCATTGCTGTTAGGCGGATCGTTTGATGTATGGTTCAATATAATAAGTGCTTAGTTAACGAAAGAAAAATCCATAAAGAAGAATTTTAAAACAGTATATGATATATTCAAAATATCCAATGAAATTTAGAGCTGAAAAGTAACAAAAAAAAAGCAATCATTATCAACTTTCCCAGCAAACATACAACAAGATTTAGCTAACGTAAGCCATTGAACAAAATGAGTTTGTAAGGTAGAATCAATAGCTTAAAAGTAATAAGATTGCATTACTTATCTAAAGAAAAATAAATCAGTTAAGAATGCTCTCAATCAATTGAAAAGATTGATCAGAAATATCCTTTTATTTCCTTGAAGTTCATCCAAAAATTCAATTTTTCATTTCAATCTCATCAGTTGGATGGATGAGGAAAATTTCATTGTCAGCAACTTTGATGTAAGGCATTGTAACGATATAAGGGGAAAGATATACTCGAATTCAAATATAATATCATAGCAATCTATTTAGTTTTCAATAAATCTGCTTCATCGTAGGATGTCCAAAATTCATTACATTAAAACTTCTGTTTTCTTTATGTTCTATGAAAATTAAAAATTTAATTATATCCACGATGTAAAACAGATTAAAATGAATTACAAATATGAAACAATTCGAATATAAAATAAATAAATAAGGTATTCGTCAGAAATTTGATATTTGTTATTATACTCCAAAACAGTTACTGGTTCGATTATCTCTCATCAGTTGGAATACTTAGGAATTTCTTACTTCGCATTTTCTTTATATTTTTCTAATACAGTAAATAGCAAAACAACCATTGCAAGACTTTCACCATATTTACATTTTTCAAAGACTTTCAGCACAAAATGTTTTATGATTATTCAACAACAAAGGTTTGACTCTAAATGAAATAGTCCTTAGCGTTAAAGTACAGATACCAAAAACCTTATCAATTACAATCTTTAAAGTGAAATTTAATATACATTGATGTATTTTTAGTTAAGTTGCAAAAGAGCTAAATTGTTGGGCCATTAAATAAGGTGTCTGTTATATGTAGAAGCATGGCTTTAATATTAAACTCTTATTTTATTTGTTTTTAATTATCATATCCTCGAAATTCTAAACCCAACACATCCATACATTAGGGACCAGAAAATATGGAATTCTGTTAAAATCGGAACGAAATTATTTTGAATGATTATTGTACTATCATGTACAAATTTGAGGAAATAATATGATTAGAAATGATAATTAAAAAAAAAAGACTGTTTGTGTATGAGTTTGTATGTTATCTGCATTACTGTGATGTGGAGAAAGTAAAAAATTTCCTATAAATCTTATTAGTTCTCCAGCAATAACTACAGTATTTGATGTAGTTTAAGTATCAAATCACAAATTTTTCAGTATTTTCAGGGGGAAAAAAATCATTCAAACTAAATTCTTGACTAATTTAATTATGAAGAAATACAGCTGGACGTCAAAGTTTTGTTTTTTTCTTTGGTGTTAAGCAGTTTCCTTTTTTTTTTATATTACTGTATAATTAGAACACAAATCTCGAGTTTTTTGAGTAAGGCAACGCCGACGACTGATTATTGATTAATTCTTAAACCAGTCTTTCATGTCATTCTCCCTATAGATTCTCAACTTCAAAACAAGTACAGCTGAGAGTTTAGAGAGCAAAGCAATCAGCTGTAATTTTAGCAAATAAATAAATAAATTCATTACAATATTAATCTAAATAACTAGTAACATTCTTGTTGTGCAATTGGAGGACTGAGGAATGAAATTCATATCATGCACCGAATCCTGATAAAATTAAATATTCTTACTTAAAAATTTGAGAAAACCAGAGAAAACTAGAAAAAGAGACAATCAAATAATTGTTTATAAAAAAAAATAAAAAAATCGAAACAATTTAATTAGTTAGTTAGTTAGTGTGGGGTGAGCGTGGGTGGCAGAGAAGCCGAGCACTGCGGCCAGAAAGATCTATTGTGCTATCCCACGGAAATAATGATAGACGGAGAACAAGACTGAGAAAGGATGGCGTGAGAAATGCAGGGAAACGGGAGAACCCCGGGAAAACCTGCCCAGCGTGGATCGCCACCATCAACGAAACCCACATGATAACCGAACCTCGGTACGCAGAGGCCAGTGTCTTAGTGACAACGCCAACCGCGCGGCCAAATTTAATTAAATACTAATTACAAAACAAGAAATTAGCACCAAAACATTATTTAAAAGAAATGGAAATAATAAATGGCAAAGTCTTACTTAAAAAATACTTGAGCTAATTGGAATAGTAATGCTATTGGAATAAGTGTTATATCCTGTTTTCAAATTTTGAACTTGATTTTTTCTTTAGATTTTTGGGAAAATCTAGTCTTTAAAGTCATTACATCTCAGTAGTGAAGTGATATAGTTTTGACTTCCTGCTGATTTAATTTTATAGATTCAGTGTTAATTGCAGTGGATTTCAAGTGAAAAATGCTTAGGAGATTTAGATCTTTAATTAAAACACTCCTTCAGGATGGAAAATTGAGTAGTTCTGTTATCTAATAAACATGACAGACAACCGAACTTAAACTACCAATAAATGAAACCCTATGATTATGTCAGTAAAGCTATGTCTGATAATAGAATGCATAAAATCTGATATATCAAATGGTTAATATCTTTTTTTTTCCAAAATATCGCTTCATATCAATGCTTCAGCTTGTACAGTAAGTATTGTCTCACTTATGAAAATGAGTGGCTTTATATGTATCATTTTTCATTAGCGAGGCACTATCTGTTTCGATCGGCCTATCTGTTTTCAATTGCTGTTGCTGGAATCTACTGTATTTTTCCTTAAGTTAATAATAATTGAGTGAAGTTGAGCTCCTCTTTGCTCGACTCCTAAAGAAACATTGCTGCCACACTTCTCCTAAAACGCATCGGAATTCGATGATAATTGACAAATGTGTTCAAGGAGCTAGTATTAATAGTTTAGACAAAAGAAAACTGGAGGTCGGTCGTGTTGTTGAGGAAAGATCACTGAAATCCTGATTTGCCGGGCATACCGATATCATTCAAAAAGTGTTAGCCACACTTCTTCTCCTAAACAACGTATCGGAGTTTGATGATATTCGGCATGCAAGTGAAGGTGAGCTTTTACATAAAGAAAAACGGAAGTCGGTAACATTGGGCAAGAATGGATTACTGAAAAACAATACTCTACTGTTAAGTCTTTGCAACAAAATTCACGCATTTTTATTCAAAGATCGGGGGCTTTTTTTTGTTTTGTTTTTAATTTTAATTTTAAAAAAAATATAACAACAATAAATAAAAATTATTAAAAAAAAATAATCGCGTCGAATCGGTAGATGCGTAAGATACGGTACAGCGTCAACTCCTCTTCAATTTACCATAGGCGTGTCACTTGTTGGTGTTATTATTATATATATTCATATTTTATATTTTTAAAATATAATTGATTTTTCTTTTTCTGTTTTCCAGAGAATAAATCATGAAAAAGAAATTTCGTTTTGTTATTTTTAATACTCCTGTGAGAAAAAGGGACAAATGGTTGGCATTGCTATAATCTCTAACATGTTCTAGACATAAATTACAATGTGGAAAGACGTTACAATGTTTTGTAACCCCTATCGAAATCGTGTTTAATTAGTTAGAAAAATTTCAAAATGCTGGGCTTTTACCAAGTGAAATAGTCTTTTATTATCTGAAATTCATTACTTAAAAACCTTGCAAAAACTTGTAAAAAAATTAAAAGTTTGAAAATAAATAGATTATTAAACTTACTCATCAACCACTAATGAAAGAGAAGTTCATTTACTTCTGCCAATTTGCAAATGAGAACAATCAGAAAATGTAGCCCAGTGGCGTATTTAGGGTTTTTGGAGGTCGGGGAGAATGATCAAAAAAGTAGCTCAAAGACTCAAGGGTCTTGTTTTACCAAAAAAAAAGAGTTACCTTCAACCAAAAAACAGCAGTAGCTCCAGGGACATCGTCTTCCCCCTCATCCTTAGCTACTCTACTAATTAAGAAGTCTGCTTTCAAAACAAAACATTTACTTTCATCTACCTTCCATTTACTCTTCCATTTACTTCCAAAAAAACAAACAAAACAAACTGTATTTACCTTCTTGGTTACAGGAGGTTGGTTCGGAGGGCATCTCCTACTTTCCACGATTAGTGCTATATGTGAAGATGACTCGACTATTAGTTACCTGGTGTTTTAAAGAGACTTGCTTGTTGTATGACTCCTCATATTGAAAGAAGGGTTGCATTACGGGCAACCCCAAACTAGTCTGTGTAAATTTTAAAGTTTTACAGTTTCAATTTGTGTATTTGTCCTGTGTGTTATAAGATTTTAATTCTTAATTCATGCTTTACAGTAGGAACGAGACAGTCAACATGAAAGGCTTCTGCGGGCATTCTCCACACACAAACACGTCCAGTGATCTAAAATAATGTAAAGGAAGATTCGTCAGACCAAATGACTTGTCCCCACTGCTGTTGTGTCCAATGTCTGTGCTCGCGCCACCATTGCCGTCACTTCAACGCATTACGCGGTGTCACAATGGTTTTGGAATAGCCGCTCTGCCATAAATATTCGCAGCATGCAGTTCCCGTTGGATAGTTTTGGTTGATACGGGATTCTGGAGATGGGTGTTCATCTCGATGGGACACTGTTGTCTTGTGCTGTCGGGTCACTATCCGCTTCAAGCACCTGTCGATCCCTGTCGGTGAGCTTTCACTTTCGCTCACAGTTCTGTTTCGCAGATGACGTCTTACCTTGTTTTGTGTAGGCTGTCATAACAGCTGACACAGTGCTTCTTACAACTCCCACAAGGTTGGCTGTTTTCGTCACTGAAGCTCCAGCAAGGCACGCTCCAATAATCATGCCTCTTTCGAAGTCTGAGAGGTCGGATATAAAAGCGTTTCACTGCTAGCAAAGTTTCACATGCAACCCGTATGACTGATGCTGATCGAATAATACCTCCGCCTTCACGGCCACTAGGTGGCATTTGTCTGTTCTACGTGGCTTGGCTCTGCTACGCAAATGATGTATGGACCATTTTTATATGGGTGTCCATATTATTGTGTCCAACCCCTGTATATATTAAATAGACCAGCTAACTGCTCATAGAAAAGTTACGATGATTTTCGTGAAAAGCTGGAGAAAATAATTCTTAGATAATAAGATAATGCAAAGCCTAGTTGATATCATCTGGGATGAATAATGCTTTGATAGTTTAAAAGTAAGTCTAAAATGACAAGAGGTGATAACATAATAGAATATCAAAAAACAAATTTAAAGTGCAGGAAAATTATTAAGTTACGAAAAACCAAACACTACACGTAAATAGGATTATGTCGTCTTTCATAACAAAGTCACTTAATGAGTCACTTAAAGGCATAACAAACTCTGTTGGCATGAATTGTTTATTTATGTGCAGTGTTTGGTTTTTCATTTCTTAATAATTCCCTGCACGATAAATTTGTTTTTTGAAATTACATTGCCTCTTAAATGAAATTTGAATTTACTCTATTATTAAATGCCTTTTGAATTCTACGATCGTTAGGCTAAAGACTTTTCTTGTGTACTTTCGCAATTATTTTTAATTGTTGTGTATTTTGTTCGGGAGTCATTTTTGGGAGCGAAGGTGGCTTCCATTTCTTTTTCTTGACTTTCTGGATTTATCATCAGGGAGGGTGGATTGGACTGATGAGTCCATTGTAAGGACAAAACGGCGTTCCCGGTTCCTTCTGTTGACAAACTGAAAGGTATAATTGTTTATTTATGTACAGTATTTGGTTTTCATTTCTGAATAAAAAAATAAAATAATCTAGGAAAAAAAAAAACAATTGTATGTAAAATTAAATCAGAAGAATTGGCAATATTTTGTCAAATTTAAATAGTTAGTAAATAGATCCCCTGTCTCAGCATAAATAAATTATACTTAAGTTACAGAAAATTGATGAGGGAAAAATGAGTGACATTACACTCTGGAAGATATGACGCTCTTTCTGGATTTCAATCTCATCCCCTAAAAATGACCCTGAAATCCCTAAAATAGCTAGACTGATTTCTTTAAAAATTTTATACGATGCTTTTTATGGTCCAACTTAAAATAAAAGCACAATTATTTTGGTCTCTACCTTCCTCATTCTCAAAATTGACCTCTGAATGCTTAGTCCCCACTGCTCGAATGCATTCTCAGTAAACCTTATTGAGGAACTAAAAAATATACTTATCGACATCTTTGAATATCATAAAGAATATGACTAAGATAATTAAGAACTAACTTTCTTGGATACCAATGATAAAAGGAGATGTTATCGTGAAAATAATAATAAAGAATGTTGCAAACTGTGATAGGAAACCAATGCCCAATTAGACTGGATAGAGTATTTTATCAGACACATCTTTGTAGAAGGCACTTAGAATGCATTACATTACAGAAATGAGATCCTTAAGAACTCAAGATGGATGGGTGACAATGTCCTCACACTGGCATCATCTTGTGACCCTGTCACAACCGGGATTTGTTTAATTTGTTTGGCCAGTGTATTCTTCTGGCTTGAATCCGATTGAACAGGCTTAGAATGCTCTTAAAAAATGATCTTAAATCTTATTTTGTGTTTAATAACTTAACTTTTGCCATTCAGTATGAATTTACATTTTAATGTTCATCACTTATTTTTGTTTTTGTTTTTGTTTTATTCAGCAAAAAAAAAAAGAACACTATCTCAAATTTAATAGATTTAGGCCTATTCTGTTTTTTGTTTTTTGTGTTTGTGTTTGTTTTGTTTTTCAATTTCACTAAGAAAACTATTCATTTCAAAAAAGGATATTCATATAACTCAATTTTCCCTATGATCCATTAATTTTACAACATTAAATACGTATATTTCCTGATAATTTTTAATTTGTAGGATTACAATTCTGAAAAATAATAAAGAAAAAAAAAAGCTTAAATAAGAAAATTTTGTATGTTATGCAAAAAATTTCATTAAATTTTCTAAATCTTCTGTTACACTCTTGGTGAAGGCTAAACAGAAATTTTACAACATAATAAAGCATGAAGATTTTTATGTAGATTGTTATGTAAAAATACAGTTTTTACTTAAATAGTTCTTTGATAGTTCTTTGTAAAAAAAAGAAAAGAAAAATTCTAGGTCAACATTTCTGAGTTAAGAATCGTTTTGCCTAAAAAAAGGGTAAATAAATATCGTAGGAAGTTAAAAAAAAAAACAGTTTAAGAAAATAGCCATTATCCTATAGGACATTAGGGACTTTTAAGAGCTGTATAGACCATTTGTCATTCTGACGTGCTAGGCCAAATCTGCTCTAGGGACTCTGATCGTCAATTTTTGGTACATGCTTTTGAATATAGACCAGCAACGACAATATACAACCATCTCTCGATGTAGACTGATCAATTGTGGCTGCAACGTTGTAAAACTTGATCATAGTCACTCAATTACGACGATAGTTCAGTTAATTACTTCAGTTGTTTTAGAAAAAGTCAAAAGCAAAATTTCTTTGTAAATTGGTTGCCAGGCATCTTCAAATCTCGTAATCTAAGAAAGCTACATTTGGGAACACGAAGAATTCTGTGGAGATTACCTTTTTGTATACAATCGTGGAATTACTTTGCAGAGCTTCAATGCAGAAGTAATACACAGTAAAGAAATCAATTTTAGGTTCATTTGAAATTTGTGACTTTGAAATGGAAAAATATCATTGTCTTCTTTTGGATATAAGAGGAAAGTAAATTAAAGTTTAATTATAGAGGCTTTCTTCATTTCATGATCCTAGAATAAATGACAACAAAAATATTCAAATAAATACACTTAAAGAAGTAAACACAAAAATAAAAGGGCTATTTAAAATAAATTATAGTTCACTTTTAACGAGGTAAATTTTATTCCTACATTATTAGGAAAAAAAATTTCTAAAAACATTTTAGAAAAGAACTCTAATTTAATCGTTAGAACCATGGATAATTTTCTTTTCTAAAAATCTAACTCAGATGTTGAATTCGATTAACATTTGGAAAATGAAGTTACTTCGCATCTTAAATTTTTAAAATTACGTGAGATCTGTAATTATTTCACAGAAGGGAGGATTTCAGTCGCTGTTCAGTTCCCTTTTTAAAGTTTGAATTGCTTTTGACTGAAGAAAAAGAAATCCTAATTGGTGGTCCACTCGAAAAAAAAAGTCGTCTAAGGAACAGAAGAATGCAGTGCTACCATCGAAAACCACCAGATTTGGTTGTCCAAAATCAATGCGCTCGCCGAGGCGGAACGAGGCAGACCTAAATGCATTTCGTTCGAGTGACGCGTGAAATGAGATGGTTTTTCTGCTCTCAACTTCAAGTATGGGGTGCATGAAGTGTAGGGAGCAGAAAATAGAAGAACTCTACACCCTTCAACACTCGAACGTCTACAATACCCATCTAATTGTTTTGCAGAGAAACAAAAAATATTTAACATTCCAAGATCGTTACTGGTATTCGACAGAGCGCAAGCCAATGATAATGAATTAAAAAAAAACTTTACAGATTTTAAATGTAGAATAAATGTAAAGTTTTAAATGATAAATTTAATAAAAATCAGATTCCCTTTTTAAATGTTCTTTATATGAGCTTGTTCTTTAATTTTCCTCTATTTTAATATACTCTTTTACAAAAAAAAATCGAAGCACCAAGAAGTATGTATTTATCCAATTCAGACAAAATTTGGTACGTTTAATTTACATGTGCAAAAAATGAAATGATTAGAATTTTAGAACGATTGGCTAATTTATTGGACAGAAAGAGCTACATAAAGTGAGCAGGTCAATATGGCGTTAGTTCACCTCTGGCCTGAATACAAGCTGTTACCCGACGTGGCATTGATTGATACAGTTGGTGAATGGTATTCTGCGGGATTTCTTGTCAAACGGCCTCCAATTGGCGGGGCTAATTTGTCGACATTCTGCGATGGTCGCAGGCGACGCCCCATCAAATTCCAAATGTGCTCAATAGGAGAGAGATCTGGCTGGCCAAGGAAGTGTGTCGCAACCACTAAGGCAGACATGGAGAGGCGTGCCAGGTGTCGCCGGCGTTATCTTAATAAAAATTAAGCCGAGGTGTCGCGAAAGGAACGGCAACACAACGGGTCGTAGAATTTCGTCAACGTACCGCTTTGGTGTGAGGGTGCCACGGAGGACTACCAAGGGATCCGGCTATCAAACAAAATGGCACCCCAGAATGGCACCCCAGACTATCACTCTCTGCTGTCGGGCCGTGTGGCATGCGACAGTAAGAGCGGGATCCTGACGATGTCCGGGCCGTCTCCAGACACGTCTGCGCTAGTCATCGGGGCTCAGTTCAAAACGGGACTCAAAACTGAAGACATTCGTCCCCAATCAGCACAATTCCACGTTGATCGTGCCGGGCACCACTACAATCATTCTTGACGGTGCGTAGTGGTAGGTCAGTGGTAGGTGCGTAATGAGCGCCACGAGCGGAGATTCTGCTCCCGTAGTCTTCTATCAATTGTCCGGGTAGTCACTTCAGTATTGCTCACACGTTGGATGGTTGATACCGACGAATCTAGTGCTTTTAACAACTGCTCTGACAATCGCTCTATCTTCCCGTTCTGTCGTTGCCCTAGGCCGTCCGCTGCCCTCTTGTCGCTGACATCTGCCGTTCAGGACCCATTCCTGCCAGCATCGTCGAATTAGTCGGTTTGTCTATCCAGCTCATGTAGTCCGATGGCACTTCCTCTTTCAAACTCCATCATATGGTCGTAGAATTCGCCGGCGAGGCATTTTTACAGTAAAGGCAGGAAAACTCAATCAAAATCCACTGGAAGTTTTGTTCCTGAAAGCGAGATTCGCTCTTTACGAACACCATCACGATATTCAATTTCATTGCGTGTTAGCTCCGGCTATTCATTCATTGGGTTCAAATTTGATCATTTGCATTTACAGTCGAAAGGTTTTTGAAGTTTCATTACTATCGGATTATTTTTTCGGGGTGCGTCGATTTTTTTGTCAAAGAATATAGATACGGTATATAGATAGATACTGTGTTCGTTGTCAATTATAAGCTTAATAGTCTTTCCCAAATTGGCGACAAATTTGGAATACCTAGTTTGTACAATTAGGCCTATTCCTACTTAAAGGATTGGCAGCTGTTTCAGGTGAAAATTTGACCGAACCATTCTATATTCAGGAAAATAAAGCTAATCTAACAGAATCAAACCGATATTTTTTGCGACTTTGTCGCTTCGTCGAAAAAAATAAGTATAGCGTCGAGACGCTGTTATAATATTATTGTTCGTAAGTTTTTTTTTGTGTGGTTTTTTTTTTATTTTCTTTCATGGAATCGATGATTATTGTACATGTACCACATTCTGTAGCCTATTTTATACTCGTTCCGGACATTTAATGCTTCTTTAAAATGCACTCAAATTGATCTGATAAAGAAGAGTTTTTCGAGAGGTGATATACACGGGTAATATGGCGCAGTTGTTTACATGCACGCAGAATGTGTTGGACTCACAAAAAAAACGATGAAGGCGCATTCGTTTGCCGCACATATACCTATGATTGTTATTTTTCTATTTCGTTTTATGTTCTATACGCTTTGATCATTTCATATTTTTTTTCGAACTCTGTGAGGTAATACACATGATTGAAATTGTAACATTGAAATAATTTCTGTCCACAGAAATTCTGTCCATAGATCCATAGAAATTCAATAATTATCTGTGTGAGAATTTTAATGGAGCCAACACACATTTACTTTTGACCCAAAATTCATTAATCATGAATAAAAAATTATCCAAATTAAGATGGCCACATTAAGTTCAGTTACCTTATATAGATATAGATATACACTGTCCGACCATTTTATTAGGTACACCTACCTAGTAGCGTGTTGGGCCTCCTTTAGCCCTCGTTGAGGCATGGATTCCACAAGATGCTGAAAACGTTGTTGAGGTATTGTGTACCATGCGGATATGAGTGCGTCGTGCAGTTCCTGAAGATTTGATGGACGTGTAGGCCTGGAGGAACAGCCCGTTACAGCTCATCCCACAAATTTTCAATCGGGCTGAGATCCGGGGACTGAACGGGCCACTGCAGCAAGGAAAAAAAATCATCGTCATGTTCCTCAAATTACCATAGTAATGCGGGCGTTGTGCACCGGCGCACTATCCTGCTGGAAGTAGCATCTGCATGAGGATAAACTGTTAACATGTACGGTTGGACATAGTCAGCTACGATGTTTAGGTACGCTCTAGCATCCTGACGTGCCTCCAGACCCAACGTGTGCCAGGAAAACATTCCCCACATCATGACATGCCTCAACAGGCTTGAAGAGTTGTTGTGAGACACAGCATTTGTTCGCACAGCAGGGGTGTACCTAATAAAGTGACCAGATAGTGTAGAAGAAAGAAAAAAAACAAGAATTCGAAAAATTATAAATCTTCGAATGCATTGTATTGCCTTTTCATTTCTAGTTTCAAATAAAATGAATGAACATTAGAAGTGAAATTTAAGGAACAAAACTACAGCAAATCTTTTATTAGTAAATCAATCATAAAAGCAATCATGAACAATTTTTAATAGAAACTGAATTTTGAGTTTGATGCTTTAGTTCTGCCCCGCTTTGAAGCCAGAATAGTCGATTTAATCCTGATATACCTTCAAAACGAATTAACATTCCCTGTCACAGTTGAGATTAATGATCGTGATCATTGGATACTGGAATCCCACGGGAATTTTCTGAAAACAGCACTTTACGATTGAACTGATCGTCAATATTTTAACAATTATTTTATTCCAAATAGAAAATACACTGTAATTAAGGAAATAAAAAAAAACCCAGAAAAACCGTGATAACTCAAAAAAATAAATGATTAATTTGAATGAAAGTTTGCGAAAGCCTAATGTATAACAATAGATAACAATCCAAAAACATTCTATATGAAATACTGATTTCCTCTGACATTGATCACATTCAGAACCATATCAAACTAAGGTGTCCAAACTAAAAGTACCTTAAATTGGAGTATGGTCATCTGTAACAGCAATGCAGGCCTCACAGATGTTTTTCGCTGTTGATTATGCTGTCTAGAAACTTAGAATGTGGCAATGACCATTGCTATTTAAAGCTCTTTTAAACCACTCCAAGTCTTGGGGGGAGGTGGATGTTTGAGGGCAGCAACAACTCTCCCTAGTTCATCACAGACATTCTGAATGGGATTAAAATCGAGAGACCTGGCAGGCCAATCCATATGTGAAATCTTCTTCTCTTGAAGATATTGGTCTACCAGCCTAGTTAGATGTGGACGTGCATTATTGTCTTATAACAGAAATTTATAACATATTGCAACTTCAAAATGGGAAATATAGAGCTCCAGGATATCCTTGTATCGTTTAGCATGTTTACTCTTGGAAGCACATACACGTCTGTGAGAGAAATCTGTAACGAAAAATCATTCCAAACCATCACGCTACCTCTACCGTAAATGTCTCTTTCATGAATATATAGGCAATGATAGCGTTCCCTCATTCTCTCTAGGTCAGAACACGCCTGGAATCGCTCTGTAAAGTACATCTAGACTCATCTGTGAATAATACTGACCTCCATTGATTCTTATTTTAAAAGACATGAAATATTACCAGTTCAAACGTTCCGTCCTCTGACTCGGGAGGAAGGAAGAGGGTAAGGGGTACTTAGAGTGCTGCTCGCTTAGCATAAAGACTCCCTTCGTGAAGCCTTCTGCGCAGAGAAAGAATTAGCAGGATTACTGTAATCGCAGCAAGGACAGATCGCAGCGGTATCGGTGCAACAGTGCTATTCCTTGGGGCACATAAGCGAAGATAGCGGTTATTCACGGAAGTTGTAGCCTGCCATTGCTTACCTTCGGGAAGTTGATTATATATTTTAATTAGTTCCAGTCTCTGTAGACCACAAAATCAATCATATTCATCCATCTTGCTTCATCACATTACTTTGGCCTGACTCTGGTGTTCCGACACCTCTCGACATAAGTTCTTTTGTTAAAAGATGTTTGGAAGCCACTATATCTGCAATCACAATCTCTTTTCTTCACAATCCGAACACAAATTGACGAATATCTCCCCAAACCACATCTTTTACGGTGCGGATCATTTGCATTAACCGATACAGCTCTAATGATTTAATACATCACCCTAACCTCGCATAACTTTTCAGTCAAATATCCAAGTTTCATACACTTCCAACTCATTTTTACCATATAAATTGTGATTTTTCTGTTGGTTTTTTCCCTTAATTAATGGAAGCCAGTGTATTTTTCTAAACTCATAAGGAAACTGCAGTTAGTACGCCAACTTTCGAATATTTATCGTGTATTCGAAAGCAATCGTGTAAATACTAGTTTATTATTCACATTGATTGAATCGATACGTATGTACAGAGCTTGGATAGGGAGAGCCTAAAGCTGTCCCTATTAAAATTTAAGGCTCCTGAGATGCGTGGTTTTGAGAGCATTCTATTTGCAGAACATTAATGCCAATTTCTATACTCTGTCCAAAAAACCGTGGCCCCTGAACGGCTAAAGTCCACGGTTCTTTGGACAGAGTATAATGTGTTTTTAAGTCCTAGATAAGGAGTAGGATCATATTCTGTGCCTTAATCAATAGAGTGTATGTTGAATAATCTACCATATTAAAATCTCAACTTCCTGATAATGAATAGTTTGTGAATTAATGTGATCAGAGTTAGACTGGCAGACATAATTTCTTAAAGTTTCATTCCAATGCCTTATTTTTTTGTCTTCTAACTTAAAGCCAAGCCAGTAATACCTGAATGGTCTTTTCTTTCCAAACTGATATAAAAAGTTCAACTACAATTTAGTCCAGTTTCCAAGCAGCAATCATAACTAATATTCGTCATAACTAACAAAAATAATATGACTACAAAACAAAATCAAAATAACCTGAGTTTGACTGATTAAATAATCATTAATTTTTGTTATAATTTCTTTTTAGATTTTCATTATTTAACCTCGAAGATTATTTAATTACTGAAATGTCAATTCTCCTCAAATAAAGTTTAATAAACAGGAAATGTAAACAAAATAATTATAATTCATTTATTTCTGAAATGTCCAAAATGTCAGTGATTAGAAGAACATTTAGTTTCAATATAATTTAATTATTCATTTCAATATTTGAAATTTCACGAAGCGAATATCTTTTGAAGGTTACTGTTAAATTTAAGCGGATCCCAAAGGAAATCCTTCATTTATTACGATCAAATTAAATAAAAAAAAAGCGTTGAAACTGAAAGTTCCGTGATAAAAACTAAAAGTGAAGGTCATTACATATACATAGGCTTATTCCCTTTTGAAGTTTCAAATTTATGAAAGACAATGATTAATTGCCCATCATTACTTTTTTAGGCACATCTTATTTTAATATTTTGTTTTTATACCTGCATTATTATATTGCTTTTTTTTTCTTTCTTAACATTATTTAAATTCATCATTAAAAAACTTTAGTTCAGGCATTTTTCCACTTTTTTATATGAAATAAAGAAAAATTTTGAAAATTAAAATAAAAAGCTACAGAGTCTTTTACTTTACAAATGCAGTTTTTTTATTATTTATTTATTTACTGTTGACTCTGACCAGTAAGAATAACCCTAACAATAATTTTCTTCATATGATCAAAGTAGAAAAGTTAGAGATTGTTCAGATTACGGCGACACATTTATATTCTAAAGTTAGCAGATAAAATAATAAAAGTTTCGAAATGAGAAATATTAAAAGAATGCTTCTCGAAACTGAAAACGACAGTTCCAGTTTCTATTTTTATTCCCTTCTAATTTCATGGTGTGGTGTTGAATTCTCATAAACAAAGCAACAAACTTGGAAATTTCTCTAATACAAATACATCAAGCTTCATAAAATAGGACACAGCTAAATGAGATAAATATAGTTATAACGAAATTAATGTAAATTAGTGGTATTAATTTAGACAAATAACAAGGTAGGGATAGTGATTAGTAAACCAATCACAGTGCTTCGCAACGGCTTCTGAGTCACCTTTACTTTAGAATAGACTGCGCCGGGGTGGTCTAGAAAATGCTCGCGCGAGTCTGTTTGCGACCACATGCTATCTTACCCACCCCTATTTATATGGAATATTCGTCATTCTTAACTCAAAACTTGTTAATACACTGAATTCTTAATAATGATTTAAAACAAAAATTGCCCATGAGGGGATCGAACACATGAACTTCGCGTGTATTAGCACGACGCTCTAATCAATTGAGCTAACAGGCCACCTACAACATTCAACATTTAGGCCACTTACAACTGAGCTAACAGAAGCCGTTGCGAAGTATTGTGGGATATGTGTTCACAGACAAGACAAATCGGGGATATAAGGCGTCTTTCAGAAGCCTAAAAAGACTGGAACAACTAAGCAGCAACGTCATATTCTTTTACTGAATATTTTCCATCATTTAAAAAAAATGCTGCACTTGGATATTTTAAATTATCAATGCTACATGACACTGTCTCAATCCTTAGATAAATTTGTACAATAACATCTATAAATATTTCATCAAAATTCCATTACTTTGCACATTATGAAATTGACTACCAATGACCATGTTTTATTACCTAAGTAGTTGCTTAATGATTTCTGTTAATTAGAGAAGGCTGAACATTTTCCACTTTTTAAAATATTTTCAAATTATTTTAAATAAATCACATAGCTTTCCCCATACAAAACAAATCTTAATATAACGAATAATTAAACTATTCTTTTTTCTTTTTTTACTTTGAAATTTATTTCTTTTTTTTTTCATCCAGAATTATGATTAAACGTCAGAATCAATGTGGAACCCGAAAAGCTAAAATAAGTAATTAATAACTCGCCAAAGGATAAATTGCGAGAAAATTCATGTGCTCGCTACACGCTGCCGCTATGAACTTTTTTAGCGCGTAGTTGCGCAATTTATCCTTTTGGCGAGTTTTTTATTGTTTATTTTAGCTTTTCGGGTTCCACTTTGATTCCGACGTTTTATCATATAGGCCCGTGTATTGAGACCTGGTTGTGTACTGATAACTGCTCCTGGCTGATGATCGCCATATTAGCGTGCAGCAGCTGTACCAGGATGTCATTTTGTATACAACTTGGTCTCACTCTTTATAGAATTATGATTGCTTTTTATTTTTTTTAATAATAAAACAACTGTAAATTAAATAACCTTTATTATTGTTATTTATTTACTAATCAACTGTTCCACAATAGAGGAGATATTATTGGGGCCATTCAGCTCAAATCAAATGTGGGCTTCTTTATTTTAAATACTTTATTTATTTATGTATTTTCCTTTTATCATGTTAGGTTTTCGAAATAGAATTAGACAAATTATTAGGCCAATTATGTTTAGAGCCTTGTTTCATTCTAGCATTCCCGAGAATGTTCTAGAAAACAGACAAACAAACACTATAACTGAAATCATTTATTTATCAATTCAAAGCCAAAGTTTATATATATATATATATATGTTACGAAATACGTTACAAAACCTAATACGGTTCTGTTTTTATTATGAAATAAAGGAATATTTCCGAAGAGAAATTTAGAACCTGTAGCTCAATCAGGGAAAACGATTTAGAGTTTTCTTGAAACTTAAAGCATCACGCCCGAAACCTCAAAGGAGAATGAGCAACATAAGAGGAAATCTCCCGCGATTACAAACCTCATTGTACGAAGTGGAGGTAGCATTTCTAGTCTGACACTCGAATGTCTTAATCTCTGAAGAAGAAACTAATTATTCCTTTGACAAAAGGTTGGTTAAATCCTAGGACACATTTGGAAGAGGAGGAGCTTAGAAAAAAAAAATCCTGATCACCGCGGGAATTGAACTGGGTTCCTCCAGCAAAGAGACAAGCTCCCTATCATTTGAGCTAATAGGAGCATTTTTTTTTATTATTTATCTATTTTTTGATAGCTAATAAAAAATTAGAAGAAAAATTTATACTAAAATTATAAAATGTAAGTAATTTAAATGCCTTTCGACATATTGAATAATTAAATTGTAAGACCCCGGAAACATTTTTATGAACGCCATGCTTTGGAATGAAGTATATATAATTGTTATTTGCTCAGTATTTTTAGGCGTATAATATTATTGCCTTAAAAAAAAGGGCTTTTATAACAAGATTTTTAGTGTTTTGTTTTGTCTATTTTTTTTTCTATTTAAAAGTTCAATTTCATGTAGAATGGCTTTTTCCAGAATTAAAAAAAGAAACTGTTTTAGGCCCTGTTTTTAACACGTTTTTATTAGCTCACTTTCTTCGATGTCTGTTTGTTCGGTACAAATTTTGCAATTGATTTTAAACTAACTTCCCGATGAGCTAGCGACTTGAAACTTTAAACGTAGCTCAGAAATGGATGACAATGTAATATTAACTCGCTTTCTTGTCTGTCTGTTCTTTAGGGAACCCTAATTCTTCGGATAACAGGTCGCTGCCGCACGGATCGTCTGCTCTGAGTTGCCGTGCACTGCAAGGCAGCATTTTTGCATTGCAAGGCAGCGGCTTTTTTTTTTTTTCTTTTAATCTATCGTGTTTAAAATTTAAATTCGTGTTAAATGTTTAAAATCGATTGAAAAATTGCATACACACAAGTCTAAAAAGCAGAAAATAATTATTTAAAAAAAATATTTTTTTAATATACCACGTTTTTAAGATGGACTAAAAAATTTAAAATAATTAGTATAAAAAGTATAACGAAAACGTGGGGCGCAAGATAATATACACTCCATCCATACCATCTCAATTCACGTTTTTCGTTATACTTTTTATACTAATTATTTTATACTTTTTAGTCCGTCTTAAAAACGTGGTATATTAAAAAAATATATTTTTTTTAATAATTATTTATGATAGGGACATTTCAGATCTCCTTTACTCGGTAGATTAAATATTCCTATTAGCCACGTAAATGACTGAAATAAGGTCAAAATTTTCAAGAAATTAAATAGATATAGTTATGACGAAGATGTTGAAAATTGATTTATGCTTAAATATACCATATTAATATCATGTGTTTGGAATTAATTTGTGTTAATCTTTAAACTAAACAAGTGATCGTTCCTGTACAAATTATGTAAAGGAAGTTAACAATGTAACTACATCTCCTTCTTGTGGCATAATCCTTATAAGCAGTAAATAAGAAAAAACAATTTCTGTGTGAAAATAGTTAAGTCCCGTACTCAATATATTAGCTTTGTTCTCGGTCTTAATTAATTAAAAAAAGAGGGAAAATCTTCGCTTCTAGCGGAAATTTAAGCGAAGAATAATAATACCCTGGTGAGAAGTCTTTTGTGACGCATTATTAACACCTCCAATGTTCTTTTTAAGGTGAGATGAATTAAATAGTTCAAGTATAACCTAGCTTAAGCTCTTAGGTAACCTTGATTTATAGAATCGTCGAATTAAAGCCTTCAGATAATAGATTAAATCGATTTTAAAGAATTACAATTGTGAAAAATGAAACAAAAAATGTATCAATAGATATCGAAGTTTGTCTAGCTATGAATAATAACTGGATGATTTGATATTCACAAGATGCAAAAGAAAAAAAAGTGCACTATTATAAGTGCTACGATTATTAGTACATTTAAATGGAGTATTCGCGTTGTTGCAGGAGACTAATTAGAAGTCATTATTAACTCATTAAGTAATGAGAAACAATTTGTCATTTGATAAAATACGAGCCTCGTAGTTTCATTAGGATGCATGGTTAGTGTAGCTTTAACAAGTCAGTCATTATATAGGGCTTTTGCTTCGATATCGTCTTTTCCCAGTTTTTTCTTTCATTGATGTTATTTGATAGTTCGATGAGGTTACGTTACATTCCTGAAGATATTGTTGTAAAAAGAAATGTATTCAAATGAATCCATTTTATAATGTCATTAAATGAGATAGATTCCCAATCTGTATTTATAAACCTCATTTATATATATATATATATATATATATATATATATATTATTTATTCAATAGAGACATAGAATCTTCTTTTTTTGTGATACAATATATTACGAATCTCAGACATTAAGTAAAATTTTAATAATTTTAATTACTGAATCGATTTTTGTGGCACACTAAAATAAACAAAAAAATAAAAAAAAAAAAACTAACATTCAAAACGGTTTTCCAACGCAGTTGTGTTATTCGTGAAATTAATAGTGATAAACTGCTATCTCTGATTATTTAAAATTTTCAAAATTTAGTTAACACATAAAAAGCGTTTGCAACGGCAAACTGCTATATTGCAAAAATTAAATAAATTTTATCCCCCTCATGTCTCCTAAAGAAAATGTTTTTAAAGAAAATGTTCCGTTCATACAATGTAATTCAAAAACTTTTCATAACAATATCTAAACTTTAAAAAAATCCTCAAGCCACGAAATAAAGATTTTTTTTTTTTTTTTGGAGAACCGTAGTAAAACGAAGTGTCGTAAAACACGAACTTATTGTATAAAGGTCCAATTTTACTACTAATGAACAAGTTAGCAACTGAAGGTATGCTTTTACCAGCTCAGCTTTCATTATTTTTTTTAATAATTCTTTCAAATAATGCAAGGAAAAAATCTTTAATTTTTTTTCACAATTGCCTTACTGAGTAGAAAGAAATAGCGAGTGATCCTTATATAGTGTTCATCTTAGTCTTCTTCCTTCTACATCTTCCATTCTTATTTTTCTTCAATTCTTTTGGTAGGCCTAAATTTGGAAAATCAAGTAAACTTAAATACTAAATCCATAATGGATCAATGTTAGTTAGTTGTTCTTTGAAAAAAATTCTATATTGGATCAACTTTACTTGATCGTGTCACGTAAATAATATTCCATATGTAGTCAAAGTTAGTCAAAATTTGTCATAATAAGTCTACCGAAATGAAGTATTTTAAATATGGAAAGCTACGTAATTCTTTAGCTTCGGATGTTTTCCATTGAAAATAACTATGCTAGATATCGATTGCATGCCTTACGGTATATAATAAATATTATGATATTACAGTAAAAACGTAGTGTATTATGGTCTACGAAATTAAGAGGTTCAACCTGAAATTTACAGAATTGGAAAGAAAGCAAATTAATTTTGTGTTTGCTTGCTTTTCATTTTTAATATGACATAACGGACTTATTGTCTTTTAGTTGCTAGTAAAATAACAGAATAAAATGTGATTTTAAGCTTAGGAAAGAATGTACTGCCCACTTTAACTTACAGCAGTGAATTCCTGCAGTGGATAATGAGTTTCAAGGTTCATTACATTCGCTAATTAAATTTAGAAGATGTTACTACTAATCAGAAAAGTCGATGCTACTTCTAATTGATGAATTGCTGCATTTTAAGATCAATAGAATGTGGCCTTGAGTTCATAAGTGATACTCTAATTCCCTGTTCCAGGTTTACTTCCATGAATGCTTCATTGTATTTTCTAATCATGTTTTCAATAATTTCAGACAGATCTGCCATTTAGTATTTGATGTCAACTTATATAAACACGATATTGTTCTTAATAGCAGCCCATATAAGGAAAGACCCAGTCGATAAGAGACAAGGAGGAGGATGTTTAGCTCGACAAATAAGAAAAGGAAACAAGGAAATGCTTCGAAACAGGCAGGGCAGTATATGGGAAAGAGAGCTAAGTCCCTTCCTCCAAGAATTCCTGAAATATATAGAGTAAGCCCAATTTCCTTTAAAAATAAAGCGATGTCTACTGGATACATTCTCACTCAAATTTTTCTATTTTGTCTTGATTGTTGAAAATTATTCTAGACATTTCAATTTTTGATGGACAATAGGGAAACAGATGAAATTTATATTTATTACGGTTTTGGAGCTACATAGTTTTATAGAAAGACGTGGAGAACAACAACAATAACCACTCAGACGTTTGGACTTTTAAAAAGCAAAACTATTGCCCATACTTATCAATTTCTACGCTAAAAGTTAAAGCCCCGCGAACCCCATGCAATTTTTCAGCATTTTAGTCGTCCAATTTTGACGTCACGAGCTGATATAATCAATAAACGGGCTCAAAACTGCTCATGACGTCAAAATCGGACGACTAAATTGCTGAAAAATTGCATGGTGTTCGCGGGGCTTTAGACTTACGAAACAGAAGATTGCCTATGTAAACCAAAATTTATTCAAATCTAAATTATATGGTTAAAGCTAAAATAAAAAGGGCGTCATCACTTATTTTCTGTTTACATTATTTAGGACCATACAAGATTGATCTACTTCAACCAATATTAGGTTAGGTAATAAATCTAAACTCTGAACTCTAAAATTTGATCTACATCTAAACCTTATTGCTTGATTTAAGGACGTACATGTTAGGCCCATTATAAAAAAAGTCAACCTAAAACATATATGTTTAGTAGATCTCTGGTCTTACAATATAATTGATTTGGTGAACGACGGTCGTATTGAAGCTGTTTAAGGCAGTGTTTTTCCTTAGAAGAAATGCTCGTTTATATTCTTCATTTGTTCATATCTTCATTTGTTTGTTACAGAGAAATAATTTTTTTCAAGAAATTTACAGATAGGAAATATAAACACACACAAAAGCCATAGTGATCGCATTCGTTTCAGGCTTCTTTTGATTTGCCTGTAATACATGATCCGCTTAAAATGTGAAGATATTGTTAACCTGCAATCAGGGCCGTTTCTACCATTAGGCAAGACTAGGCGGCCGCCTAGGGGCGCAAAATTTTAGGGCGGCCGAAGTACGGATTCCGTTTTATTTTTGGTTGTTAAAATAGGATAGTCGTTTTTTTTTTTGGTTGTTGAATTGAAGATTCTTTTTTTTTTTGGTTGTTAAAATAGGATTGTCGTTTTTTGTTTCTTTTTTTTGGTGGGGGCGGCATTTGAAAGGGAATGGGACGGCATTTTTCAGTTCTCGTCTAGGGTGGCAGAACACCTAGAAACGGCTCTGCCTGCAATCAATTAACAGATGTTTTAGCTAAAGGAAGTGATAAAAATCATTTTAATAAGCAGTACCGTAGCTAAGAGTTGAGGGATGGAGGGAGAGTATAAACGATCGTCTCTGATGCCAGTCTCAGAAGCAGCAGCTGAAGAATAGTTTGAATGAAAAATTTTAGGTTCTCCTGAAAGTAATACGTGTGTGTAGCTTTTTTTTTTTTTTTCTTTTTAGTTCCATGGTTTGAGTTCCACATCGGATCTTGCGTTTGTGAGGTTTCCTCTGGTGGCGGCAGTTGAGATCAATTCATCCAATTTATAAGGACTGTAGTAATTAATTAGTGTACTTCTAACCTTCCTATCCATTCAAAAAGGCAAATAAACGAAAATAAAAAGAAACTATTTCTCTCAATGACAGAAAATATAGAAAAGAAAACAGATCATAAACAAAGTATTTCAGATACTTGGCAAATATAACTCGATTTAAGTTAAGAAAACTGTCCAAGTTCTCGCAGAAAGGAGATTCATATATATATATATAGATAGATAGATAGATAGATAGATAGATAGATAGATAGATAGATAGATAGTGACCAAAATTTGACCCTGCTTCACAAACAGAGCATGCACATGAAAATAAACTATTTCCAATTTTATTTTGTGCATGCTTACTGCCATGGATAAAAATACAAATAACTTCTGTTTTCGGTGTTTTTATTTTTCTTCTTTCTTTTTTTTCTTTTCATGTATTTTATTTGTCAATTCGTATTTTTAAACTGTAGAATTAAGATTAAATTGCAAATTCACAATTGCTCTGCCTTTTCCTTCTTTTCAACTGTTTGTTGTTTTATTTTTAATATTTCAGAAATAATTAAAATGTTTTGAAGGAAGAAACTGAAAAATAAAAATAAATCAATAAAAAAACTACAGTATTTTAAAATCTCGGCATAGATAGACGATTTCCAACAAGTCTCGAAACGCATCGGAAACAAATCAACAAAACGTAATCGAATAAATTGTAAACTTGTATTTCGATCTGATGAAGAACTAAGATAGCAAACAACTTCACTGAAATTGAACGGCTTCGCTGCTACAAATTGATTTTGTTGCTTGGGGCTGTTCCCGTTACAGTTCAATTACAGTTGAAGATGCTTCCATTGATAAAACCTGAGGTTCCGACAACGAGATTTTGGGAAGATACTATACTTCAATTGGAGGACAGAGAAGAATTATTAATAATATAGCTGACTATTTCAGTGAGAAATCGCCATTAAAAACACTTGACCTTTATATAATAGGACATCTGAAAGTCAATATACAAAAAAAATAAAAGGAATGAACTTTCCAGGATTTATTTTTCATGAATTACTTCACAAAAAATATGCAAAACAACTTAAATAAATGAAATAAACGAAGGAAATTATTCCTCAAAAATTGTCTGAGCAATCTAACTTTGATAAATTTGGTAAAACCAAATTAGTAATAAAATTAAATGTAAATCTAACGCTGTAATACTTTCTGACGATTAGATAATATCTGATAAAACTGTAGAAATGTTCAAAGAAAAAGAACTGAAAATTCTGTTCAAAATATTGATTATTTTAAAAAAAATTCTCATAAAAAAAGAAATTATCTACAAAATAATTTCCAAAGATAATAATAATAATAATAATAATAATAATAAAAGGGAACTTTCACAAGTTAATTAAAAATAAAAAAAAAAAAAAGTTTGTCAGTGGTTCAACGTTTCCTAGAATCCAGACGTTAAAAAGAGTGGAATAAATATTAAACTTTTAATTGTACATACAGATATTAATTGTAAATACAGTAAATGTACTAATAATAAATAAAAAATAGTTCTAACTGTCTGGTGAATAAAAAACATATTCTAAATATCATTCAGTATTTATGCCAGGAGACTTGGTTTGCCTTATTTAGGCAGGATTTGTCCGATCACTTATACCTGGAGTGCCATTTTATTTTGAATAAAAAAATTAAAATTGTTGAAAATTGCTTTCGATAGTCGACGATTACAGGTTTCGATTTGCAATTCGGACGACTGAGAATATATAAGAATTAATTTTTACTTATATTAACAAGTAATTTAATTTTTCTTTTTTGAAAAGAAATAACTCGCACGGTTTAAACCATAGTAACAGTAAATTACTTTTAAACCTAGGTTTTTTCTTTTTTTTAATTTCAAAAAAAAAATTAAATTAACAAGAGCTGAAAATTAAAAATATAAATTATATATATATATATATATATATATATATATATATATATATATAAAATGTAAAAATTTAATATTTTTAATTAATTTATATTAAATTAATTTGTACCAATAAATATGTTCATTAAAGTAATTAAAGTTTAGTCTACACACTAATTATTTTTTTTAATTATTAGCAGACAAGACGTAGGGATTTTAATTATAATGTTTTGGGGGGAAAATTTAAAATAAAAATTAATCTAGGCTTAAAAGTAATTTACTGTTAGTATGGTTTAAACCGTGTGAGCCACTTTTTTGCCCAAATGACATTTAGCTGTAAATAAGACATTAATTAAATCTTTTAAATTATATTAGGCTTAAATAAAGCAGGTAAGATGAGAATTATTAAAAAAAGGTTTGTAAATAAAAATAAAGAAGAAAACAAAGAAATTGAAGCAAATCGATGAGGTTGTCGTCTAGTTTCGAGCCGAAATGACCGCAAAATCAGTATGTACGATTTCTAAAAAAAAGCCGTCTGAAGAAATTCTAATTCTACGTTGCATTTATTCTTTGTTTTAATTTGTAATGAACTGTTTATATTAGACTATACTGAACTATTAAAATAAAAAGGTTTACTAATAACACATCGTTTTGCCCGTGTCGCCGTTCCTAAAATATGCACCCCAAAACATACAAGTCACGGCCACCTTCTAAAACCCACGTTCCTGGTCAATCCTCGTCTAGCTTGAAGAATATTACACACGCACCCAACCCTCTTACGTTTTACTCCAGCCATCATTATAAATATAAATAAAGAGTTTACAAGTAATCTCTCATCAGGGCCGGATTTAAGCAAAGGCTACCTAGGCTGCAGCCTACGGGCCTGCACTACAAAAGGGGCCCGCACCACAAAGGATCCCGCGACCACTGTCCAGGTGAAAAATGATTCTGCGTCAATTTTTAAAATCAGGTTTTTTGTTTTAGTAAATAGTATAAAAGTTTGGTGATCGTAATCATCATTTATCATTTGCATTTGGTTTAACTTAATGTGGTGTTTGGGTGTTTGACCAGCCTGACAAGAATATCTCCCACTGTCTGCCAGCCGGAATTATTCCGCGAAGGCGACAGAAAATATGGAGCGCATACGTCAGCAAGGGACACAATTCTAGAAGGCGTTGCTGTCGCATATAAGAAAGCGCGCACTCGCCATCTTCTGCATAGTGGTTCAAGCAAGCGTTGAAGATAGTTTAGACATAAATAATAAGCAAATAGTTGAAGTTGAGACTGTTTAAATAAATTATTGTGTGTAGTTTTAGTTTTAATGTTAAAGTTAGTAGTTTGTTCCATCGGTAGTGTGTGTAGACATAAATAGTGATTAACTGCTCCTGAAGTATTTTATTCACACGGAACCCGGTAAGAACGTAACAATGTAACCATTAATAATATAGAATATAGGCCTACTGCTACATATTAGGACGTTTTCAATACAACAAAGTAAAGTTGTAATAAGTCGGTTTTTTTTACAAAAAATATTTTCCCCGGTAGGGCCCGCGCCTAGGGGCCCAGAGATCCTAAATACGGCACTGTCTCTCATCGTTGCTAAGAAGATCCATTACTCACAATGTTGCCGCGAAAACTAGTGAATTGCGGGAAAGCTTCAGAGCGGTGACGTTTCGACAAATGCGAAACGTCGCAGATTATCGTTAGCCGCCCAGGTCAGTTCAAGAGCGCTGACGTTAACAAATACGCGTCCAGCTTTAAAATTAATTGTTTTTAGATGCATTAAGTTAGTATTTTCAGATCTAATCAATGTTCAGCAAATGAAAAAATTGAAAAATTCTTCTTAATATTGTTTCACGACATTAAAAACAACACAAAATAAAAGCGCAAAGTTTTAAGGAAAGTACTGTTAAGTAGGAGTTCGAGATTTTGTACCAGATCGAAAAGTTATCAAAAATTAATATATATATATATATAATTGGATATATATAATTTGTTCATCTAGGAGGGGGACATCCAATGATATCAAACTCGACCCCCCCACCCCCTATGAGGTGAGGGGTTGGGAAGAAAAACGTAAATAGGAACCCCTATTTTTTATTGCAAATTCGGATTCTCCAGAAAATTTCACATTGATTTGATGTACTGTACGTCGGGGTTGCTCGCAGATGGCACTGTAATCGACAAAAATAAAAATGGGTAAAACATCGTTGAAAATTGGGAATAACTCAAGAAATAAAAAAAATCATATGAAATCAGAGAAATAAAAATGTAGACGTATGTGATATTTATCAAAATGCTATCCAATGACACGTGAAGTAACCCCCCACCCCCATGCTGCGAGAGTGGGAGTGGCACTGATTTTATTTAAAAATTTAAGAACGAAGGAATTTAAAATCTACATCTAAATTGCAATTTGCAAAAGGAAGAGTGGATTAATTTGTCAAAAAAAGCATTTGCCACTAGACTGCAGGTTTTATTTTTCAATTAGACTTCAACTAAAATCTTATGTTTGGATATGAAAGAGGATTTGTGGAGGAGTCTTTGTTCTTTGAATGCATCCTGTGTTGGCAAAATATCGTGCCAAAATCTTCTCCGCTATAAAAGGAAATTTGACTAGAAGTTTGGATTGGCAGCCGATTCCGGAGGTGGCGGAGATGGAGCAATCGATGAAGATGTTAAGCTAAGATTTTCGCTCTTTATGAAGAGCTTTACAGAAATTTCACTGGTGCGTGTTTGATTCAAGTGAGAAGACTATAATTTGTAAACCTCACACTGATTACTGTAGTTGTAGAATGGCAGAGACGGTGAGAGTCACTGATAAAAACTTTAAGTTAATGCAGTTCGTTATCTTCTTAGGGCTTTCTAAGTTTCCCATGAAAAATATCACAAATAATTAGAAATAATGCTTAAATACAACGTGGATTATAATTTCCGAATTTGTAGACTCAACTAACAATCCACAATGAAAATAAACTCTTGGTTATCGTTGAAGAGAAAGTTGGTCAGAACGAAAATTCTTTGAAAAATCAATAACCAACCGATAACAAAAAGGAGACGAAACACGAGACAATGTTCTAATGATTGCATTGTTGTCCTTGAGTTCAAGCATCATTGCATCTAACTTGGTTCAGAAACGAAGAAAGTTGTTTTTCAAACCCCTGCGATTTAGAGCCTTCGTACTCCGCATTCGTCATAACAATTAACTCAACAGACACAACTTATTTTGTCGGTGGCAGCGACATCTGGCTTTCAAAATAAGAAATGTAATATCGATGAACTTGATCATCTCACTGAAAGCAAGTTTAACGTCCGTAATTATTCATAAGATGTTGCCTTTTTGTAATTAATTTCCTTAGTGCCTTTCAGTGAAAGGTCAAGGGGTTAACACTTTGGATCTTTCAGGATCATTTTTTAATTTTATTGTTTTTATCTCGGCGGCCCATTCCCGGGATCGAGAATGCTTTTAGGTAAAGCTTTCGCGCAACTGAGCCAAACATCAAGGGTATATTCTGCTGATGATTCCTAATAAGGATGAAACAGCTGTTTAGAATTCCCGTTGATGTTGGCTCAATGTGCGAAGGCATATTTATTGTCCGTTGATGAATTTCTCTCTCTATTGATCATCTCACGTTTGACAATAAAGAAAGTGTGACTAAAGTTGAATTATTAATAATTATCAGCAATGACTGACTGAATGAAATGAGAAGAATCATCTACAAATAAAGACTCAAATTTAAATTGTTTTTAACAAAGATTCGACTGGTGATTGCAGGCTTTGTTGAGGATGAAGGCTTGATGCTTTATATTAATAAAGATCTGTAACGAATTTATTTATATATCTCTTTAGAAGTCGTCACTTGGACAAATGAGAAATATCGCTTTAAGGTAAAGACTGTCAAAATTATTTGACTCCACTTGACAAAAGGAGGTTAACTTAAGAAGGTCATTCACTGTCAATCACTGGGGCAAGTATTCATCATACTACCATTGATTTTTTTTCCCCCGTCTCCCTCACAATCCCTGCTCCAACTTCCTCTCTTCAGAATGTAGTCTCATCATGACAACGAAACAAGATGTGATTCTTATCAGAAGAATTCTTATTTGTTTGGAGGAAAATAGAACGAAGAAAAGAGTTTGGAGCAAGAGATGATTTCAAAAACTGACGACAAATATGATACAGCATCATTAAGAATAAGGAGTGAAAAATTCTGTTGCAAAGATAAGGAAGTATTCATTTCAAAACTGAAATTTTAATCAATTAAGAATTTCTTGTGAATTCTGAACAGAAACTCCCCCCCCCCACCACCACCACCACCACCAACACAACCAATTATTCAAAGATTTTATTTTACCTAATTTTGAGATGATTTGCAGCTTAGTTTTTTCACTTTTAATTAGAAGCTTCAAAAAATTTACGGAGAGCATATATAAATTTACAATATGTCAAAGGTATTGAGATAAGAGAAAGTAATAAGAATTATTATAGAGAGGTTTAAATTTATTTTAAAAATAAAAAAAAGCTTTGTTGTTTAAAAACATTCAAAAATTAAAATTAAAAAATTAAATGACTATTTACAAAAGTCATAAACTTCCTTCTGTAATTTTAATCTTCTCTTAATAAAAATTGTATATAGTCAAATAGAACCTCGATTATCCGGGTCTTTATTAATCAAAGTCTCTATCATTCGAGCTTGTCCTTTTTTTTAAATTCTTCCTTGATTTTATTAACAACTCAAATTGTTGCAATCGTTACCGTAACGGTTAAATTTAACCACGCATAGTAAAGCATATTGTTTTTTCGCGAGTCTGTCTTATCCGAATATCCCGGTATCCGAGATGACTTCGGTTGCAGTTCGTTCGCATAATAGATTTCACTGCATGAAGGTTTATTGGAAAGAGGAATAAAAAGCCTGCCATTTCTGAATTAGAAAGCACAAAACTTGGTCCAAATATACAGTAAAACCCCGGTTAACCGAACTCGGGTCAACCGAAACCCGGGTTATCCGAAACGCTCCGAAAATCGCAAATCCAGACAATAATACTGTACTGCATGAAAATATGGCGGGACATCGCTACTCGAAAACGTTGGGAGGGACGCAAGAAACAAACAAAAATTACTGAGTTTTTTAAATGAAAAATTCATATGCTACAAACTATTAAGTACAGAATACTGTATATTGATGCAGCCTACTGTAATCCTAAAAATGTAATTTTAACTTTAATAAAGAACTTAAGTGTAGCATACAGAGAGATTTTTGAATTCGTTTGACCTTCAAAACCTTTCAAAAATACGTACTGTAATTACAATACAAAATACTGTAGCTGTATTATATTGTCATGGCTTAACCGAAAAAATTGTTATCCGAAACGGCTCCCCCCCCCCCTTTAGTTCGGTTAACCGGGGTTTTACTGTATTAGCAAAATTCTTACCTAGTTTTCTACCTAAACAAGGTTTTCGACATATTTTTTGCGAGCAAGGCTCAACTTTCCGTGTTGAATGTAAAAAATTGCAGCATTGCATATATTTTAAATTGATCAAAGCCACAGCTCAGAAGGAGGTGCATGTGTCTCTCGAATTGTCACGAAAGAGATGAAGGATTTTTTTTTTTTTTTTTTTTTTTAAAAGATATATTTTTTTTTATTCAAGGTAGAGAATGAAATGAACGTTTTTTTTTTGTTTTTTTTTTATTGAACGACTATGATCATCATAACTTTCCCAGGCAAAAATCCTGGATAGGCCTTTAGAGAAGTTAATGCTACGCTAATAAACATGTGCGATTACCTCTCTTATTATGAGAAAAACATGCAGTATTTGAAAAATTAAAAAAAAAATGATGGTGTATTTATTCAAAAATTGCAGTGTGGGTAGATCCCGACAGTTTCGAGAGTCTGAGTGAATATCATCTTCAGGGGATGGAAGAACAAGGGGAAAAAGAACACTACAAAAGCAGATACATAATGGAAAATCATAATAAAGATAGAGTTCGCTCAGAGTCTCGAAACTTCGAATCTTGCCACATCTACAGTTTTTGAATAAATGCACAATCTTTTATTACTATTACTGTTGATAGGAATTTGTCATTCCTAACGAGACTGTAACTTTTGTATTTAGAAATCTTAATAAAAAAAATTATTATTATTATTAGCCTACAAAATCTCTAAAAATCTTGGTATCATTAGGAAAGTGGGTTTTCTACCAACTCAGGTACTTCAGAATCTGATCTGGTCACTAATCCATTCCAATCTCTGTTATGGTGTTACGGTTTGGGGCTGCCCCTCCAAATTCTATGAAAATATGATTCTTAAGGTGCAAAAATATTTTCTAAGATTTGTGGATAAACCAAGACACTACTCTACCCACCTCCTTTGGACAAAATACAAAATCATCCCGTTCTATCAAATCTGTAAAATAATTAACCCTATTCACTTATAAACTATTACATAAGAATCTCTCCTCATCTGTTACGCTAGAAACTACTTCACTCTCTCACTCTTATAATACATACAAAATGAACATACAAATTTAATGTCAAATTATCGACTTATTTTTAAATGTAAATATTATAATTGAATTATTATGTATAAAAAAAATTTTTCTTATGATTCTTCTATTTTTATGTTCTGTAATATGTATCTATTTTAACAATTCTTCGCTTGTGAGGACACTCTGTCTGCCTTCATGAAGGGATCACTCTTAAGGCAACTGAGAGTCACATCTGTAAATTGCTGTATATTGTAAGAAAAAACTTATAGGCAATAAGTTATTATTATTATTATATTAGTGACAAATTAAGCAAATTATATCAGTACAAATTAAGCCTATCAGTCTAAGGTAAAAAAAGATAGAGTTCTGGTAATAACTTCCGGCCGTTTTGTTTTCTGTTTGAGGTTCAAAACGTTAACTTTCTTTGTCAAACGTCTCATCAAACCTCGTATGAGTTCATCTTTTTTTTCTTTATAAATCCTGTACTTTATTTGTACATATGAATATTACTTACAAAGGTTATAAGACAAACAAAACATTTGTTTCAAGATTAAAAGTGTGAAAAAAGCATTTATTCAATTAGTAAAGCTTTAACGTGCGGAGATAATTATTCATATGAAATAAATTAACAAAATTGCACATAAGTAACTTAAAAATATTTAATACAATAAAAATGCTATCGATTTCAGCTATCATCGTTAGCTTCCTCCAGGCATACAATAAAACCGAAAAACTCCATTATATGTATCAAGGGCGTATATAAGGGGGGGGCCGAGGGGGCCCGGCCCCCCCCCCCCCGAAATAATGAAG
>JAFIDM010009631.1:156845976-156936481 GCA_023159025.1 Thereuonema tuberculata
TACGCCACTGATATGTATATATATATATAATAATTTAAGTAAATTAATCAATAAAAAGTTCACTGACGTGCAGGAACGAGATGACATCACAACTACGAGCGCCCTCATTGAGAGCTAGGGGAAACAACCAAAATCATCACCAGCAACCGTGAATGCAAGACTCACCGAGGTCATCAGAATGGGAAGTAGGCAGTGGCGTAGCAACGCTTTGGGGGGCCCGGGGCGGGAGTTCCATTATTAAGCAACAACCAAAAAAAAAAAAAGGAAATTTTCCTTAGGTGGGGCCCCTAAGCTGGCTGGTGGGGCCCCTAGGCTGGCTGCAAAAAAAAAAAAAGGGGGAATTCGGGTTTTACTATTTAAAAAACACAAAAAAGCCGGAATGAGGGGGCTGGTGGGGCTCGGCCCCCGCCCCCCCTCCTTGCTACGCCACTGGATGTAGGTCAAGCATCCAATCACCTAAGGAAAGAAAAAAAAATATAATAATAATATATATATATTTTTTCCAGTAGCACTCTAAGATTACATGTTGCTTATATTATATTCTGTTGCTCTTCTTTTTTATTTTGTATTTGGCAATGTTCCTTATAGAAAATTATTTATTCAAGTTCACTTTTGCCATGGGTTTTTCTAGGGATGATAAGGATTTTAGTCTCACTCTTTCACTTTCATTCTCAAAAATCTGTCTTTCTTATCACTTGCTACCCTCATGATAAGACACACACCCAAAACTAGCAAATCATTGAATGGCCAATTCTCATGTTCTACTTTGTTTTCTAGAATGCCGAACTTTAGCTTAAGATGCTTGAAGGACATTAGTGTGTCCAGTAATTTGGGTCTCAAAAAAAAACCAAAACTAATAATTTTTATCCTTGACATTTTTGATACAGATAGAATAACATAAAATAGATATGGATTTGAAGAGTACTGTTGTCATATTACATGCCTGTAGTCTTAGCTAACAGACAGCTGAGGGATTTCTCTGCGTTTCATTCTAAAAGACATGGTCTGGTCAGCTTTCTGTGGATCAAGTTTACATGAGCCTTCAGGAGATTGGGAGTATTTTAAGCCAAACCTTGAGCACAATGCTCAAGAACTTCAATTGATATTTGACAACAGTGTTCTAGAGTAAATATAAATAGTTTTTGAAACTGCATTAAGGCAAAAGAATTACATGAAGACAATACAGATGTAGATCTTGTAAATGTTTAGTAGACAATGTTTAGAGATGAGGTGTAATTTCATCAGAACTGACACCTAATAGACATAACCCTGTGGTAATCAGCATTGGATTACAAATGCAACCTCCCTCTCAAAGATGTCAGATTTTTGGGGGCCAAATTAGTGAAATATGGTAACTGAGATGTCACACTTTTTATGTAAGTTTAAATAAATGGAGCCTCATGCCTTTATTTAAAAGGGGTTTCACATAGCCTAAAATTGCTTTTATCACAGTTGAAGCTCCTCACCAACCCCACAAGTTATGTATTTGTACAATATATTAAAAAGTTCTCTGGAACCAGTATTCCCAAGAGAAAAGTAACTAATGAAATTAAAGAGTATACCTGAATAAATGCAATTCATAGCATGATGTCATTTTATTTTCTGAAGGATGAAGCATCACCTCATTTTGCTTGAGGTGCAAAACTGGTTGGGATGAAACACTTTCAAACATATGGAGGAAGCCAGTGAGATAAATTAAATGGTCACCAAGATCCCCTCAAGCTCCTAGATTTTTATCTTGGGGATCATCTTACAATATTTGCCTAAACCTTAAAAGAAAACATCCCCACCGCCTGTAGGCACATTACACTTTAAACAACTTCACTTCCATCCCTTGACATGTGCAATGCAGTACAAAGCACTATATCAACCTATGGGATATCAATTTGAACATTTGCTTTAATTGAAATATCTCAAAATCAGACCAGTTATGCAAAACTGCATACATACTGTTTGCTCCATGAGGCGATGGAAATTCAAATTGCAATGTTTCTTATGTAATAGATGTAATTGGCTTAAAACAGTATTAGAATTCATGAGTTTTTCAATTAGTTTCAATTCTTAAATTTCATTTCACAATGTTTTTCTTATTTCATTTCAACCAAATCAATGTCATTTCAATATTAAAAAATATAATACTTATTCAAATTTCTTTCTTCATCCAGAGATCTCATCATAAATAAAATTCAACCTTCCTCATATTATTCCATGCTTACCATTCAACAACATTTTCACTTTTATAAACCACTTTTAAGACCTTTGTAGTTGCAGCCCAAATGGTAATTTCGTTAAACAAATAATTGTGAAACTAGACAATCAGGTTAATGTATGGCAATTTGTTTTATTATTTTTCTTCATATTATACAGCTTCACAACAATGCTAAATTTTACAACAGTCTTAAATTTCCAAACTTATACTGTCGAAAATTTCAATTTTTACTGCTTTACAACAGTTAAAAATTTCACAACAGCTTACAAATATTCTCTTAAGGGCATTAAGGCAGCTAAATGGGCTCTAAAACAGAAAACTTTCAATTCTATAAAAATATTATCAACAAAAAAAGTAACTGATAATTTTTATTATTTAATTCATTATAACATTCATTAAATAATTAAGAACTTGGTTACAATTTCATCTAAGTGAACAATACACCTTTATATTTATCAAACAATACCTTATATTTATCAAACAATACCTTATATTTATCAAACAATACCTTATATTTATCAATGTCAAGCATAAACTTATTCACAATGGCATTAAAAGTACCCAAAAAGACCAATTCCAATATATTCTGAATATAATTAGTTTTATCTACACATCTCTACAAACATTCGTTACATTGCTGATGGCATCAACACACTTAAAACAACAGGGCTACCGAAATTACCTCTTAAACTTTAAAAAAATATTAGGAAATTTTTAAATTCCCTTTGTTCTGAAATTGGATCATTCTATGTCTTCAATTTCTCTGGTTCCATCACTTCTGAGAAAACTTCTCCCAAACAAAAGTATATTCTTAACTAATATTTTAGTTTGGTTGTAAAAAAGCAATGCTGAATAATCCTTGTAAGCCACTACTAAAAACTACTTTTGTAATGGATTTTATGGATCCTGCATTCTTATTTCCAGAAGATATAAATCAGCCAGAAGACGCCATTCTCTTCACTGACAAAACTGACGATGGTGATTGTGATACAGAAAAACCAACGGATTGTTTTTACTGTAACAGCAGCCATACAAGGCCCAGAATAATTGTACCTTCTCCAAAAACGGATAAATTAGCTGAAAGAATTACTGCTCTCAGTTGTCCAAGAGAAAAAGACTGCATTCCAGAAGGATTGGCTGAACGTCTTCCTCCAGAAGTTCTTCTGGTAGTCTTCTCCTACTTGGACGATATTTCATTATGGACAGTTGGAGAAGTTTGCAAAAGATGGCGGCAGCTTTTAGGAGATGAAACAGTTCAAGAACAATGGAAAGTATTTACACAAAGACGATGGCCACTGTTTCACCCATTATATACAGTGCAGTGTTGGAGAAAACCTATACAAGATTGCTCAAAAGTGCTCCTTGTGTATTATGTCTCCAACAGATGTCAGTTCAGACAGAACCACCAGCTGAAGAAAATTCCTGGAGAAGAAATCGGTTAATAAATGAACTGAAATCACTTCGATTGGATCCTCCTGAAGGCATTGAAGCAGCTCCGTTGGATCGCTTATGTTGTCATTGGCAAGCATCAATTACAGAACCAGTGGGGAGTCTCTATGAGGCCTCCTGTCGTAAGGTTCATCACCAAAATCTTCCATCCCAATGTAAGCCGTCATGGAGAAATTGGAATTGATTCCCTTCACCATAATTGGAGTCTTGCACTAACAATTTCTAGGTGTTGATAAGTATTCAGTTCTTGTTGACAGATCCTTTTTGTGCTGTCTGTATGGAAACAGGAATTGGGCAGTTGTAATGTGGACTTGGAAATATGCGATGCATGATGCCTTAATGCCTATAAAAGAGACAGAGAAATTTTGGGAGACATATGGTAATAGGGAATTGAATTGTTTCCAAACAACGTAAATTCATCAGATCTTAACTTTCTTTCTCTGAATTTCCATAGGTATTGTTTTTCATTTTATTTATTTGAATGTTGTTCAAGCAATCTACATATCTTAGTAGTGGCTTGCAAGGATTATTCAGCATTGCTTTTTTACAATAAAACTAAAATACTAGTTATTGTATGTAAGAATGTACTTTTGTTGGGAGAAGTTCTCTCAGAAGTGATGGAACCAGATAATTTCCTAATTCTATGAATTCAATTTATCTTAAGTATTTTTAAAATATGTATTTTTACTTCACAAAATACTTTTTTTTTTTTTTTTTAACTTGCATTTAAAATTTTTTTACCATACATATTTCCAGATAACAGCAAATAGTCTTCTATACAGGTGAAGTACAAATATGGAAATGGTAGATAATCAAACATAAGACTTACTGTAGTGTATCAAACAATTATTTCATTCAAAAATACATGTACCACATTGAAATTGGGTCATTTCCAATCTTATGAGGATCACTTAAATAACAAGCAGGATTAGATTTTATATCTTATAACTGAAGATATCATAACCAAGTTCAGCTTTACATCCAATTTTTTTTTTTTTTTAATACAAACAAATCAACATCATTATTTACAATTTCAAAATAATCTAATACATTTTTTTTTCAAATTAGAATTTTCAGAACAGAAAAAATGTAGTTATTTTCATTTTCAAAACAAGTCCTATATTTTTAACTTTATTTTATGTATACTAATGAAAATCATCTGACATCGGCGTAGTAAGGCACCACAATGAGGCTAATCCAGCAACAACAAACTACTCTAGTGGTTAGTTTTATTGTTATGTAAATAGAATATATTTTTCATTTCATTATTTGATCAATAACAACATTATAAATCCAAGAATCCAAATATTATACAATATAACTGACTGTATTTAACATTTAATAAACACACAAACACATTTCCCTCAGTGGTATTTTTACAAATTAAAGAAGTCATCCTTCACATTTTTCAAGAGTTGCATCAAAAGTTTCAAGTAAACAAAATAAAATGTTGAAAATACATTGAATTGTTTGCTTTATTTTTGAAATGCGATAAAATTAAGTATAAGGCAATTAAAGTTTCTTAGCTGCCATCAATAGTCAAATTCACCAGTCCCAACCATAGGTCATTGTTAAAAAACAACCAGAATTATAAAGATTATAAAAAAATTAAGGCAGAAATGTATAAAAATTGTATTATCTCAGATTATAGAAATAGTTATACATAGAGAATAATAAAGGATTGTTTCTTTAATAAAATATTAATTTTTCTTTTGAAATATGGAAGATAAATGTCATAAAACAATCATTCCTTTGATATAGAAAGATGACCAACATATCCCAGTTACTCTTCTAATATTAAAAGCAATAACATGTTCACATTTGTTCATCAACAGTGAATATACATACATAAATATTTGTAAACTATGAGCCACCTATCTATCACTTCCATTGTTTAAAACTTATTCTCTATTTGCATTTGCTTGTAAAATTAAGCATCAAAACAATTTATTTTAACATTGATAGGATTAATACTGATTAATATAAAACCAAGGGGGGGGGGGGGAGGGAAAGAAGCAAATCTGTAACATTCTCAAACCAAATAGTACATCAAATTACTATTTAAACTGTAAAAAATTGTATTTTTATCTATTTAGCCTTCTGTGAAAAATTCTACTTTCAATACATAAAAAAATTGTATCTCAAAATAAAGCATGTATTTTTAATCATCTTGAAACAGATTTTGAAACAAAAATGCATTTAATCGAAACTTGTTTTTTTTTTTTTCCTTTTCTATCCATTTTCTGCTCTTGACGTCGTTTTTTTTTTTTTTTTTTTTTTCATAATCATAATACTGTTATAAATTTACCCTCATTTTCACCTTAATAATAACTTTTCAGCAATTTCAATGGTAAATTAATGCATTCAAAAAAAAAACAAAAAAACATTAAAGTTTAATGAAAATTTAGACATTTAGAAGGTTTGAGAAAGTTAATAATTTTTAAAATTTGGGAACTTGTATTCAGCACTCTGTATAATTTTTTTTTTTCAATCATATTAATCCAAATAATCTTTAAAAATTTATAAATGTTTAACAGATGATAAGATGAAAAATGAATATAATGCTTGGCAGGATAAAGTTACTATTATCAAACTTTTACTTTTTTGATTTTGGAATTTTCTTTTGACTTGATACTTGGCTTTTCTTGGAAGTTGTCTTTGCAGCACCTTTAAATTTATGAGCATCATCTCTGAAATATTAAAAAAAATTATTGGAAAAGAAACAACTGAAGAAAAAGAACACAAAAAAAATTTAAATTGATTTTTTTTATCAGTACAAAAAAAAATTTAAAAGAATTCAAATTCAACATCTGTATTGACTTTGGAATTCATCAACTGGAATTTTATACTGTTGAGTATTGGTATTCAACTCTCACACACACAAAAAATATACTTCAGATTCTTTATTTGTTTTCTGCAGACTTCATCAAATACAGATTTTCTTTATTTAATTCACTGGATTTTAAAGATGCCTATTCATTTATACATGGGTGTTACTCAGTATTTGTATTCAACATCTTTAGATTCAAATGCTTAGCTATCTTTATTGCTACTCAAATTCCATATGCATAAGCCACAAGCTTATCAATCATGTAAAAGTCACTGCAATCAAGAAAACAGATCCGAGTTCAAACCCCAGAAAGAGGAGGCTATTCTCTTTCACTTAGCACCATCTTGAGCAATGGTTCCCAAATAGTTGTTGTTAAATCTGGGGAAGGAGGAAAACAAGAATATTTATTTGTTGGGAGGAAGGAAAACTGCCAGCCCAAAACTAAATTTTAACAGCAAAAATATATTTTTATTTGTATCTCCTTTCAAATATTTTCATCTGATTATATTTAGGCAATAATTAGTGGTTGTTATTATGATTAAGCTGATGTCAGTAGCATTGTATACAGTAACTTGAGTACAAGAAGTGTAGGACTACATAAGCAATAAAATCTGACGGCAAACAAATAGACTAAGCCACAAGCTTTCTCTTAGGTGAAACTAAATGGATGTTAAAAATTTCTGAACAAAACTTTAGAACAAACCTTTGAACTTAATGTAATTTCATTTTTTATTTAAATAATTTGATTAATATTTTAAAAACTTATGGAGACTAAAATGTATAAGGAATTAAATTCTTGGATTAGTTTAGTTTATAAAGAAAAATTATATGTTGATTCCATTGCCATGATAAAATAAAAAAGTTCCTATATTTATTTTTTTAATTTTTAGATAGATGCTAATCAAATAAAATGAATGAAGCAGAACAAGCAGCAGTCTTATGATATTTAATGAGTTTTTTTTAGATGTTTCAAAAACAGTTCGTCTCCAGTAGATTCCCAAATTGAAAGTAAAATGTGAACCCACTGAAGTAGCCATTACAGAAGCAGCTGATAATTTTTCATTAATTATTATATTTCAGTTACAAAAATTGTGTAATAGCTTTTACTTTACTGCAATACAGAAAATATTGCTATAATTTAAGAAAAAATGCAGATATTACAAGATATATTCTATGTAGTCTTTTCTTAATAGCAATTCTACTAACAGTTTTAATTTGAAAGAAAAATTATAATTACTTTGACATCTTGTTTTTGTCTCGGCATCCTTTCCCACCTTCCCAATGAGAACTCGAGCTTTTGGTTACCCCCGATTTACAGCCTATGCAAGGCTTACTGGCAACAAATGGCTATAAAGAAAAAAAAATTACATCCATGCATTAAAATAAGCAAACAGGAAGGAATTTAATATAAATGTAAACACAACAAACATATTTAGACAAAACCTCAGAAATTAAGAAGTCTTGAGTAAGTGTCCATGGTTTCCCTAGTACTGTTTTGTTTAATCTATTAGAAAATTAAAGTGTTCAATTATTAACTTACTTTGGTATACACACAAATCAGTATATACCAAAACAAGTAATAACATGATACTAGCATGATACACGATATTTATAACATGTAGAAATTTTCCCCTGAATACATGATATACTTCATGTAAATATGCACAAAACTGCAGGGTTTTATGAATGATAATGAAACAAAAATGAGATATGTTAAGAGATAGTATGTCATGCAGTAACATTATACTGCAAACTTACAGCTTCAAAGATATGGATATGGCATTTATTTTTAAAATATCATTAAGGTACTGAGACCTTGTTTTGGAATACTTGTAGAGACAATTTTTGGTTAATGTCATTTGAAATAATGAAAGGAAAAATACAAAAACTACAAACTATTTTAATAACCTTAATAAGATTTAGTATGACTGCATGATCCATATTTTTCTTATTTATTACTTATTGATCCAAGATACTTCGTATTTTTATTTCTTTCAATTTGAAAATAAATATGTATATAAATGAAATTAAGCCTATAATTAAATATAATGGATAATTCTAATAAGGGAAATGTAAAAAGTATGCAAGACATCTATATAAAATTCTTGGGAATTTATTTACTTATTACTAGTTATATCTTGATGAAAATAAAATATTTCAAATGGTAAATGTGAGATCTTCCTGAGGCAGATAAAAAACTTCAAGGATCAACAGTTGATAAAGTAGTAATGGTAAAAATAAAACATCCGTTTATAATCTGGTTGAAATTTAAGTTTAAGGAAATAAGAAATTTTATTATTAGCCCGGAATTGTTCAACAAAAATCATCTTTCCGATAATAATTAAGAATAATTTGTAGAGGAAATCTGAATGGCTTAATGTTAACTATTTTAGTAAAACAACAGAGAGAAATAGGTTAAGTTAAGAAAAACACTTTTGAAAAACTACCAAGAAACTTTACATTCAAAAATGTAATTTTTTAGGAATCAGATATACTTTTCTTTACATAAGTTTTTATTCCTAAGCCTAATGTAATTACAATCATAATCTTCTAACAAATTTTGAAGATTTGTCAGAAACAGTTGATTTCTTGCATTCTGTGATATCCAGTGTCTGAATCTACAATATGGAAGAACTTTTATGTCCAAGAAATACTTTTTACTTGTGAAATTGAAAGTTCTTATTTTATCTAGGCTATCTATCTACTCAGGAAAATTTGCACACATTTGCTGAATTTTACCTTAATTCTGAGAGACAACAGTTTTAAGCAAGACAGCAGCTAATTCCATTCACTTCCTGTCATTTCAACTATTTTTTTTTTTTTTTAAATATCTATTACTCTAATTGGAATTAAAAAAAAAAATAAAAAATAAAAAAATAAAAGAGGCAGAAAGATTTTCACTTAAGAAGAAAATTCAGGAAAAAAAATGTGACTAAAGTGATAATCTCTGTGGTCCTTCATCAATTGTTTATTATCAAATTAATTCACCTCTTCCTAATTCTTTCACCAAATTAACTTAGGATAAATTAGGAATTTCTTAAGCATTAGAAGTTTTAAATTTTTCTGCAGCTAAGAACAAATAAGTGGCTGATAAATTAATTAGTAATAATCAATAGTAAAAGGACAAGGGAAGAGGACATCACTGCAGTTACAAATGACAATATGGAGAGTGTCTCAAATATTTTGATTTGCCTCAGCTGATAAGAGGTGATGCCTCAAAATACCTGTACTGAAATCCTTAAAAGAGTTGAATTTGTTGAACCTCTTAGGATATCAAGGACAAATTCCTACATTTACTATAACTTAATTGATAAAGGAATTAAGGAGAGAATTTCAGTCAAATTCGTAATTTTTTTCTGTTGCTCAGTATTATTGAACATTTTTTTCTGTAACTTGATGCAGATACTGCAAGTATTCCCTTTTCTTTCAGTATGTTGAATCATATAGTCACATACAATAGATTCATTAACAATGCTATGAAAGAGTGCATAAGTATCAAAGGCTGAATTTTGGCCTACAAATCTGTCTTTATACTTGTGATGAAATAATCAAACTTTTCTAATGCATAACTGCATATGTAGACTCCTTATCATTACTGCTAGAGCAGCATTATAGAAAGTTAAGTTTCTACAGTAATAAGTCTTCTTATAAACTCAGTAAATTTTCTTTTAGCATGTCGGGTCAAGGAACATTTGCAGCCAAATTTTAAATAAGTTTATCTCTGCCAGTTTTAGTATAACCTGATCAAATAATACCACAAAGGTCATAGCAAGAGTCACTTGTATAAAATCAGGCTAATTTTGAAGTGCAGCATTTTAGAAATTATGAAATACTGATGGCTAAAATTTTACTGGGTTTGATTCTCCTCTTTAAGTTAAGCATTTCTACAAAATTTCATGATATTCTGAGATACATGTGGCATGGCTTGGTTCAAATGACAATGAATGACCTACAAGATAACTTAACAAAATTTATAAACTTTTATATTTTTACCATTGTTACTTTAATCTCTGACTTCACTGCTGTATCTCTAATTGTCAAAGACAATTCAGAGACATATTACATTTAATTTTGCATTAACATCAAGATATATCTAGTGTTATAATATCTCAAAATTACTTTAAGTCAAATATGTATGCAAATGAATACAATTATTTTGGAATTTACTTGTTCTTTTGCACAAAAACCACAAATCATACGATTAGCAACTTTCATCTCATGGGACTCTTTTTCATTGTGACACTTATCACATGGGAAAGCTTTACCACAACATGGAAACCTAAAAAAATAAAAAGAATAGGTCTTATTGAAAACAAAATATTTAAAACAATTTGTTTATTTGTTTTTTCTAAAAAATATTCAGCAAAAAAAAAAAAAAAAAATTAGAAGAACTTTGACAAGAAATAAATTAACAAATGTCCAAAGATTTAAACTTTAATTTCAAAGCAAAATTTTGTGAAAAGTTTTTGAGGGGATTGGATAAAACATTCTTAAATATAAATAAAAATTTTGATAGATTAGTGATTCAATCATCTTGGCATTAAGTCCTAGGGCTACTAGTAATAATGATGAAATTCATCAAAATTGTGTATAGTGGAATGGTTATCACAGACATTTCCGATAAGGATACACTTCTCCTTTATCAAAGAGTATATAGAATAACAAGAAGAGTAAGTTTATTGTAGACTTTGAGAATAGTTAATTGCAGACATCCAAACTGGTAAAAAAAAAAAAAAAAAGAGAGAGAGAGAAGAACAATATGGCTATTAATTTACAGTATTGAAAATGCAGGCCAAGTTGTGATTCTATACATGAACACCCCTCATGTTTCATATGTAATGTCTCAGGTGCTGAGGTATGTCATAAACCACAAGCATTGAGCAGCTATAAACAGTATTAGTAATGTTCACTGCATAAACAGAACAGTATTAGCAATGTACACTGAGGAAAACATCTTTTTAGTGGAGCATTATTTCCGCTCATACGGAAGAGGAAGGCAAAATGGTCCAAGTTTACAGTAATACAGTATGTGAGTAATTTAAAGAATGCTTCAGTAGACGAGTACCCAGTAATTCTGTATTACTGGACAATTTGTAGCCAAATTCCGAAGCACCGGAAATGTCTTGCACCAAGGGAAGGGTTGTGCCGGATGTCCAAAAACTGTCAACAATGGCAATCTTGAACATGTTTTCAACCAAAATTATGCAACCACAGCGAAATCAATAGATAACTGTTTTAAAACTGGAAGAATTGATGATTACTTAAAAATACTGTATTGCAAAGCAAGGGCCATTGCATTTTTGTGCAATCTGAATCACATTGAAAATACTGAATTCCTATTTGGCATGGTTTTTGAAGTGACCATCGATTTCTGTTTTCCTAAATCTGGCATAAGGATAACTAATTGTAGTAAAATTTCCTTAAGTTATAATCTTCGGTGTTGGTGCAGTAAAATAATCAGGAGAGCTATGCTTAATAGAAGTAAAAATGTAAACCATTCGTAAGATTGCTTATCACAAATCAGATGGCTCATTGTTTAGGAAGATTTGATATTTCACCAATGAAATTGAGTTTCTACATTTATTAGATATTTTTTTTTATATAAAAGTGTTCTTAAGGACTGTACAGCTTTATAATTACCTAGTGGAAATATCAGCAATTATGAACTAAAATTAATTATCTAACCCAAAGAAATCTAATTTATGCAGATTAATTTATTTAATAAAAAAAAAATTACCTTAACCATCTAAAACTCTTCTTGTAATGTTTGCATGTTCCATTATCTGGTAAGCATTTACCTTCTTGTATGCAAGCTTCTTTAACTTTCTTCACCTTCTTTTGAGTCTGACTTGGGCCTTGAGACAAAAGCCATAATTAAAACTCATCGAATTATTAGATATATTATAACAATGTTCAAATTATAAAAGTTTGTAATTGAATTTATTAATTCATAAACCTATGAATTTTATACCATAAGGCAACCTTGGCCTAAGTATGGCATAAAGAAATGTATTGCTTTTTATAATTACTTCATAGTATTTGATAATTTTTTTTGCAAAGTTTTTAAAGAAAACTGAATTGTAAACTAAGCTTATGTATTAACTTCATGTTGTATCAACTTATAACTATTAACTAACAAAAGAATTACAAATGGTTAACCATTTACCATTTTAACCATTAAATATTTTACATAAAACAGAAAAAGAAAAACAAGAAATATACATACCAAGGATTTTTTCAGTTGATCCAAAATATTCAAATTTTGGTGCAATTAGGGAAACTGACATTTTGGAATGGCATGAATGGCACCAAGTATTATGTTGTTGATCTAAATGCAAACCCTATTTAAACAAAGGGAAATTAAAAAAAAAAGTAAGGAAACCTTTAAAAAATTATAATGTTACTGGAGAGAAAAAGAGAAAACTTATTTTATCTAGAAATACAGTGGAACCTCGCTATCCGTACACAATCCGTTCCAGGAGGCAGTTCGAATGGCGATTTGTACGAATGGCGAATCATTTTTTCACATAAGATAATGTAAATTGGATTAATCCGTTCCAGACCCACAGATGATTGCTTATATAAACCTTTGTAATAATATGTTAAGCCTAAAATACATAAAAACAATAAATATATAGGCCTCTATTATTGTTTCTTTCTTTTTCAGTATAGACGATATGGTTGATTTCTCCATGCCATACTGGGTTGCCAGGTCAGAGACACAAGTTCCACTTTCAAATTTCGCAACGATTTCTTTTTTTCAATTCAATTGTCGTTCTCACTGCTTTCCTTTTAGGCTTAGTTGAATCAGTAATCTTTTTTAGACTCATGGCTGCACTATTTTTAATAAAAATAACAATAAAATATCACAAAGTTTCACGAAGCTTGCGTGGATGATGCATAGCATACAGAAGCTAGCACGATACTGAACTGAAACGACCGCGTGGCACGGCCAGTACCGAGGTTATGCTGTCCGAATCGCGAGCAAGCGTACGAATGGCGAGTTCAATTTTACTTGAAAAACTTGGACGAATGGCGGGGTTCCACTGTAACTGAAAAATAAAAAATCTTCCATATTACATTAGCAACTCGAAAAAAATTCTGTCATTTCCCAAGATTACGAGAGTCTTTTTGTTCTTAATGATTTTCTCCAATTTTAAGTTCCTAGTTTATTTCTAGTTTTGCACTGCTTCCCTAATTGGATTTCAACTTTTCAAGATTGTAAATACTGAAGTGGTGATTTTTTTTATTATTTTTTTTTAATTACAAACTAAAGAGGAAGAGTGGTAGAAACTCTCTTGAATAATGATACATAATATATAGGACTAGAAATTACATATGTTTGATAGGCTGCCTGATATAACCAGTCATTTGATAATATTGAAAAGGAAATCGTAGTATTTCCATTTCACTATCACATGACTCATAGTTAACTAAAGCAGTGATAGTATGCTTGCAATTTTACAAATTGAATTTCTGAAAAGGTAGCATTAGATGAAATTGAAGTTCTCTTGAACTCTTCACTACAACTCATATTATTGTCTATGCCTACTTGTGGTAACTACACAGCCATTATACGTTCTTTTTATATCTTTCTCTACCAAGAATTGACATCCAAATCCACTTATTATTTTCAGGATGTTTAAATGGTTGTGGCCAGATAGTATAGCTTATGATTATTAATTATTATTTTTCGAAACATTAAAAAAAAAAAAAAAAAAAGACACGTTGAAAACAAGAAGCAACCAATGAAATGTAAAATAAATATTACTGTCCAGAAACACCACACTAACTTTGGGCATTGTGAATATTACTAGCAAAAAACCGGGCTTTGAATGGACTCGAGCAAGCTGTTAAAAATCACTTCCGAAAATTTGCATAATATTAAGATTGAAGATATTTAAAAGTGGCTAATGGTATGACGCTGTAGGATTATTAGAAATTGCAAATTTTTGTTTCGGTTTCAGAACTAAATGGTGCTTTTGTTATGGCCTTTTTATGGCTTTTTCCAAGTTTTTAAAAACAAATAATTCTTATAAAATTTTAGTGTTGAGAATTTATCTCATTTAATTTCTATGCCATTCTGTTTCGGCCATTTCATCCAGTGAGTGTATGATGAGGCATTTTAACCCTCCGCAAACTTCTGTTAGTCAGAAATTGACAATTTTTTTTATTTTTTTTTAAATAATAAATCATTCATTTTTAAAAAATAAATCTTTGTTTTATTTGATCTGTTCTTACTGCAAAACGATGAAACACTATTTTAAAGTGCTTTTTATTCAAATGATATATTTGTAGATTATGGCACTGTAGGATTATTAGAAATTGCAAATTTTTGTTGCAGTTTCAGAACTAAAGATGCTTTTGTTATGGCCTTTATGGCTTTTTCCATAAGTTTTTAAAACAAATAATTTTTTATAAAATTTACAGTTTTAAGTGCTGAAAATATGATTGTGCACTTCTACATGGATTTCTATGTGGGCATGCAAAATTTCACATTGCTAGTTACTGTAGATTTTGAATAAAACGGTTTCACAAAATGTGATCAAGTAGGCATAGAGACTCGCTTTGCTCGTCTAAGTATTACTGGGACAATAAAAAAAGTTATAGAAAATGCTTTAGTTTAAATAAAGGATACATTGCTATAAAGTCTCTATGCAGACTTCAAACAATGACTGCCACATAAATAATTGAATATAATTAATACCTACACGTAATTAATGTACACAATATAACTTCTCTTTTGGCTTATAAAGAATATCATAAGTATGGCATAAAAAACTTTATGTAATACATTTCTTTGTTAAAAATGCATTACATCCAGCAGTTGCTGCTGTGATAAGAACATAACTATTGCTATTCTGAAGGTACCCCTGCCTACCATTTTTACAACAGAAGATACAACAACAGAAGATTTTTTCTAAATTCACAAAATATAGCTGCATAAGAAAAATAGAAATAAATAAAACGCACTTACTTACAAGTAGTTGAGAGAATTATATATAAGGTAATAATCCGACAGTTTCTGAATACTGTGCGTATTCCTTCATCAGGGACGGCACAAACATATAGAACATACAGACAAACATTTAGGACGACATGATGAGGGAAGGTATGTTGAAAGGTATGTTTCAACGTACCTTCCCTCATCATGTCGTCCTAAATGTTTGAATGTATGTCCTATATGTTTGTGCCGTCCCTGATGAAGGAATACGCACAGTATTCCGAAACTGTCGGATTATTACCATATATATAATTCTCTCAACTATTTGTAAGTAAATGCGTTTTATTTATTTCTATTTTTCTTTATTTCATTCAACGCATGTTAAGCCTTCTTTGTATAGCTGCATACTTATAAAATACAGATAGTTTACTATTATGTCAAAATATCTCTCCTAAAAGATCAGAAGATTCACTGCTTCTGACAGACCGTTATTAAATTTGCACTTGGTATTCTGTTATTTACAGGGTGTCTAAAATTAAAGTTCACCTATTCTACGCACTCTACAGCAAAAACTACTTAACAGAATGCCACCAAATTTGCAGCAAGTCATAATGATGCCACGGGAAGGACATTCATTGAAAAAAAATTAAGATCCAAAAATCACCACCACCAACAATCAAATGCAAAAAAATTGCTTTCGTAGGTGTTTATGGTATCACAAATGCAAATTTCCTTTAGCACATCATCCCTCGTATCACTATTTAAGCAACAACCTAACATGCATTTTCATTTGCATTTTGTGTTCAACTTAAAATGATGTTAAGTTTATGAGAAAAGTGCATTACTTGTGAAAGTGTTTTATCGAAAAGGGAATTCCGCACCAGAAGCTTTACTGAGGCTTAGGTTGTTAAAAAGGTCTTCGATGAGATCCAATGACTGGGAATGGGTTACGAAAAATGATCCTCAAATTTGAACAAACAGGGTCGTTGAATGTGAAAGCCGGAAGAGGACGAAAGCCTGTTGCTGCACAGGTGGTGTAAGATATAGTGACCAAAGTCGAGAAGGGCAGGATGTCAAATATCAGGGTCAGCGTCAGTTTTTGACGTGTTGCACATTCATTGGGCCAGCCTCTTGCCACGATCCACAAAATTGTTTGGAACATTATGCACTGCTATCCTTAAAAATTTCTCAATTTCAACAACTGCTGCCTCCTGATCTGTGTTATTGAGACACCTTCGCGCTACAGTTCTTAGCTCGGATCGAGATTGACCCAAAATGGCCCTAGAACATTCTCTGGATGGGCAAGGCACATTTCCAACCCCTTGGTACAGTTAACACGTATAATACATTTCTCTGCAATTTCCTGTCTTCAATATGCACCATTTCACATTGTCTTCTAATTGAAACTTGAAAGGTATGCTTATTGAAAATAAAGAATTAAATTAAGGGGTGCTAGATTTTTAAATAGCAGCTCCAAATCTCCTCCTTAAACATTTTTACACTATTCTTACAACATTGAAGATTTCAGTTCTTATGATGCAAGATGATTAATCAGAAAATCCTGAAATAGTAATGTCCATAAATTGTTATTCAAATGGAAAAATAACAGACTACATGCATATCCTCTCAAAGAAAATATAAGCAAGGGTCATTCCATGTCAAATTCAACCAGGCTTCGACACCCACCACCTCAGATTTTTCACAAAACTTTTTTTACTTGTTACTACCACTAAGATAGGAACCTATGTAAAATTTTTCCTCCCTAGGCCTCATACTTTCTGTGATAAAAAAATGGTAAAGTTTTGAAAAATTGCAAGTAAATTTTGTTTTCGAGGCTCCTTGTAAGGAGTGCAGTATTTAAGGCTCTGTCTATAATCAACATATTACTGCAAAATTTTTACCACATGTCAATCAAAGTGTTTAGATTTAAGAAACAAATGTTATATAAACATTGTTTTCCACTGAGAGACACTGGAATTACATTAGTTTAGTTTATTAAAAATATTTTTAAGTGTAAAACAATAGCTTTTGTAAGTGAGCATTAGAACCCGAGACAGAGGAGTTATCAGCCCCCTCCCCTTTTTAATTATACTTCAAGGTGTGATCTAAAAGGCTGTAAAAGAAAAACAGTGGAATTTTAACTGCTATGTTTATATTAATTTATAAATTACAATATTCTAGCTAAGCTCAGCAAATTTAAAAAACATTGTATGTAGACACTATACATCATAATAGATTTGTGTCTTCATAGGAAAAATTTAAATAACATTGTTCTAGAGTACTAAATACAGTTGCTAAGTGATCAGATTGAAAAAGAGAATAAATTAAATGCTTGAGTAATTAATCAAATCTTACTTTTCATCTGTGATGTTGTAACTTATTGAAGAGTTTGGTACTGGTTCAAGGTTTGCTTTCAATTCCTGTAAGTAGTTTGCTTGGGATTTAGTTATGAATGAGTGAGGCACAAATACTTCAAGTCTCTCCATTAAAATAGTTAAATATTCATCCAATATCACTATGAATTTGTTGTGTCTGTTGATATCAAGAAATATCCGTAACTTCAACTTCAGGGTCCCACTTTTAAAATTTTCACTTAATGGGCATTGAGAGCAGTGTCTCAACATGAATATCTGTTATTTTCAGAACAGACTAACTGATCAATCAGGTCGTTATGCATCTCTTCCAAGCATGAAGCAGAAGTGTTTTACATTTTGGTGGATATTGCAGACACATATAGAATGTGTTCCAGAAGATCCTGCTAGTTTATACCATTTAGGACACATCATACAAAATTTGGAGATGCCAATTTTAATGTTGGGATACTTAAATTTAAAAGCAGAATACAGTTCATTCAAAAATTAGCAAGTAATAATCATTTTTGTGTGTGTACATATTTGGAAATACTGACTTCATCCTTTTCACCTGTCATAATTCAAGAGTATTCATCGACTTGATAAAATTCTTCACCAATTCAACTACATTTTCACTTTGTGTTTTCTCTTTCTTGGCTCAGGTAAAGCCATTAATTCTGTGTCTTTTAGAAGTTCTCTTACTTTACCGACAGCATAGTCACTGACATGGAACTCTCCCTTGACTTTTTTCCTGCTCCATGAAGTAGGAACAAATGTCAAAAGTTGCATCTTTTCTTGTGGTGTGATTGAAGTCTCAAGTTTTGCTTTATTAAATCTACAAGTACATCTATATCATTAGCTTTTTGTTGTATATCTTTTGGCAGCTTTTTGGTGTCCCTTTCGAGAGAAAATTCCATTTTTAAACTTTACTAACCTTGCTTTTTAAATTAGAACAATCCGACTCAATCTTTCTTTTTGCATAGGCAGATTTGTTATGTGATGAAATTGCATGGAATTTTAAAGGAGATTCTCCTATCTTGGTATGTGATGTATTAATTTTCTCTATTGTTTCTTCTTTGGAAATTGATGCATCTAAATTACAAATACTTTGAGGGCTGTCACTATCTATACTCAGTTCTTCAATGTCAAATTGTTCTTAGTTTCTGTACTTTTACTCTACATGCATCACATATCTTTTCGTCCAGGAATTGATTTCACAATACCTGAAATTTTATTCATTTTCTCTGAAAAATCAAAGAATATTTCTTAATGCTTTTGTTATTTTTTTTTTTTTTTTTTTTCTCATGACAATTCAAAACAACTTTTCTGGTAAGTTTTGTACTCCTTAGTTAGTAGGGTTTTCTGATATTCACAAACGTTAAATAGAAGTTCAGAAATTACCCCACTTCTTGCAGTCGAAATTTCTTTTTCTAATGCACTTAATGTCTCAATGTTTATCTGATTCACCACCTGTATATAGCTCTTCTTATGAAACAAGCCGTTCAGTTTGGGACATTTTTTTAAACTAATTTTTATAGATAGATATTAAAATACCTCTTTTTTAAAAAAAACATTCGAAAAGTAAACTGATTTAAATTTTAAACTTTGGATCAATCCACATCTAAACACTGTCAAACAATAGCAACATAAAGCACCTTCACTCAACAATAGACAGCAGATGACTGAGACTAAATTATATATGACTGCTATCTAAAGATCTAATTGTCTCAAGTTTGTGTATCTTATCGGAGAATTTGGAGCATGATTTAACCTTTGTTTATGAAACACAAAAAAATAATCACATAGTATTTAAAAGAAATGCACATTATTTCAGTGAGGGATGTGCTGTGCAGTACAAGAACTACAACACTTTCAACCTTTGCCACTACAACCAAAATTTTACTTTAATGGCATCATCATGGACATTTTTTGCAACCAGCCATGGAAAATCTTCTTATGATGGCATTGGTGGAACAGTGAAGTGTCTACTTACCAGAGCAAGCCTTCAAATGTGTCCTGGCGATGTATTGACTCAGCTGATAAAGTTCTCAATTTCTGAAAGACAAAAGTTGAAAACAAAATTCCGGATGATAAAAAAAGAAACACTTTCAAAAACACATCAGCAGCTAGAAGCCCAATTCTCCAAAGCAAAAACAATTCCTGGTGCATGTGGCTTCCACCATTTCATTCCCATGTCTGAAGATTCTATTGGAACAAAGAGAATCAGTTATGATGAAAACTTCAGCACTATTTTCCATTTCTCTTGGAGAGCAACCACCTGCAGATAAGATGTCACAGATGTTTATAAATTCAAACACTGCATGTGTTTATGACAGTCATTGGTTTTTTGGATTAGTACTTTCACAACATGAATAGAAAGGTGATGGAAAAGTGAATTTCATGCACCCTTAAGGCCCTGCACTATCATTTCACTGACCTCCAGAAAAACAAGACATCTGCTATGTTCTTGCGTGTAACAATTTCTTGTGTAGTCTCCCCGTTACAAAAGATTCTGGAAGGATGTACTACTTCAAAGAAAAGGAGGCTGGTTTTGTACAAAGCCAGTACCAAACTCTTCAATAAGATACAACATCACAGATGAAAAGTAAGATTTGATTAATTACTCAAGCATTTAATTTATTCTCTTTTTCAATCTGATCACTTAGCAACTGTATTTAGTACTCTAGAACAATGTTATTTAAATTGTTCCTATGAAGACACAAATCTATTATGATGTATAGTGTCTACATACAATGTTTTTTAAATTTGCTGAGCTTAGCTAGAATATTGTAATTTATAAATTAATATAAACATAGCAGTTAAAATTCCACTGTTTTTCTTTTACAGCCTTTTAGACCACACTTTGAAGTATAATTAAAAGGGGGGGGGGCGGCTGATAACTCCTGTCTCGGGTCCTAATGCTCACTTACAAAAGCCATTGTTTTACACTTAAAAATTTATTAATAAACCAAACTAATGTAATTCCAGTGTTTCTCAGTGGAAAGCAATGTTTATATAACATTTGTTTCTTAAATCTAAACACTTTGATTGACATGTGGTAAAAATTTTGCAGTGATATGTTGATTATAGACAGAGCCTTAAATACTGCACTCCTAACAAGGAGCCTCGAAAACAACATTTACTTGCAATTTTTCAAAACTTTACCATTTTTTTATCACAGGAAGTATGAGGCCTAGGGAGGAAAAATTTTACATGGGTTCCTATCTTAGTGGTAGTAACAAGTAAAAAAAGTTTCGTGAAAAATCTGAGGTGGTGGGTGTCATTGTTATTTTTTTGGTTGAATTGACATGGAATGACCTGCAAATGACCTGCTACAAGCCTTTGACTCTGTAGCACAAGAAAACTTATGGATACTGCTAAGTCACTATGGTGTCCAAGAAAAACTCATCCGAATAATTAAAAATATGTACAGTGGCTCCAAAAGTGCTGTCCGAATTGGCAATTACCTTAGTGACTTTTTTGCTATCAACAGCGGTGTTCGCCAAGGGTGTACACTCTCACCAACCCTATTCAACATTGCCATTGATTTTCTTATCAAAAAAGTGAATCAATCAAAAATTGGTGGAATAAATTTACAAGATTTTCATATTAAAAGTTTAGAATACGCAGATGACATTGTGGTTTTCGCACAGGATGCACAAGCCTTACAACAATTAGTAGAACAAATTAACATAGACGCAAAATACATTGGGCTACGAATCAACACAGAAAAAACAATGACAATGGCCATACAAAAAGCGAATAAAAAATCGCCTATCATCATCAGCCAAATTACAATAGATGGAAAACCCATCCAAGAAACTAAGGATTTCATATATCTACGCAGCCTAATTAAGAATGATACTACCTGCAGTGATGAAATAACTCATCGCATAAGCCTAGCAGCAGCTGCATATGGAAATCTACAGAAAACAGTGTGGAACAATAACAACTTATCAAGAGAGACTAAATTCAAAGTTTTCAGAGCTACAGTAATACCAACACTGTTATATGCCTGTGAAACGTGGACTATAAAAAAGCAAGACCAAGTGAAACTAAACAGCTTTGCCTCTAGATGCCTAAGAAAAATCATGAAAATAAAGTGGGGGCTATTTTGGACAAATAAAGATGTGTGGAAAGCAGCAGAAGAAAAACCACCCTCAGAATTATTTTTGAAATCCAGGATCAGATGGTTTGGACACATTACACGCATGGATAACACCCGTATAGTCCACCAAATATATAATCGACAAGGCAGTGGTTACAGAACACGAGGACGACCACGAAAAAAATGGATAAGACAATATTTCAGAAGATCTCCGTTATATCGATTATGACATTCCAACAGCTACACTACATGCACAAGTTAGGACTGGGTGGAAACACATCATTTTGGACGCGGCTACGGCATACCATGGGCAATTCGTGTTATGACGTAACCCACGGAGCCATGCCCCAAAGAAGAGACCTGCAAATGATGTTTCTGGCAATCAATAAAGATGTGCAATGAGGGATTACTGTTTATTGTAGAATTGAAAGACAGCATGGAGGTAAATAAATGATGCTGTTGTTGAGTTAATAACAGTAAGAGATAGAAAAAAAAATATATTCAAAACTTGAATGGGTGTGCCTGTTGGTCAAAGGTCAAGGCATTGGTCTGTGGGCTGGAGAAACCATTTTTAAATTCCATGTAGAAGTTGGGTACTTTTCCTTAGGCGTTTCTCCTCCAGCCATCTGTAAAATGGGGAGTGGGTTTCTTTCCAAGAGTTAAAGGTGAGAGAGAATCAGACTGACCACCTGACCCCAACCTCAGCTCAACGATCAAGAATCACTGAGGCCTATACCTCCATGACTGTGAAATGGTACCCTTTAAAATTTGAGTAGTAATCAAACTTTATTATTAAAAATAAATTAAATGCTAACTGAAATTTAAAGAAACATCATGAAAAGTATAAGTAGTGTGTCAAACATGTTGCACGCACAACACTACTGAGTGCAGTCCAACTGAGATTAAAATTAATTGGGAAATATTCAACAAAATAATAAAATACAATGACACATGGATAATATTTTTTTTTAATTAAAAATCAAAAAATTTGGGGGGGGGAAAAAAAAAGAAAAGAATATTATGACAAGCACGGCATTAAGATGTGGTTTTCTAGTCTTTCTTTTTTTAATGTTTAAATTTCTTTTTATTTAAAATTAGGGGAATTATCCATCGTTGTTGCTTTTCTACCTTTTTTTCTTAAAAGTAAGTTCTATTTCATCCTATTAATATTGAATATTTTTGTTGTGATATTTTATTGTAGAGATTCTGAATCTATTTGCTATTAAAACAGGAAAGTATATATTTATTTTGAATCTATAGTTCCTGTCTAATTTGTATGCCTGCCTGTATTTATAAATAAATATAAATAGTGAAACACATTGGATTTTCAAGTCAATATGCAGCTGGCACTGATTTCCATATAAGATTTAGTGGCAGGCATTCCAATTTGAGTTTGACACAATCTAGTATAAAACAACACTTAAGACCCCCAAAAAAATTGAATTTCCAAAACATTAATTGCATAAAAAAAAGAAAAAGAAACAAATTTTAAATTTATAACAGATTTATCAAAAACAATCAATTTGCTAACACCTAAAACATTTTTTATATAATGATTATTTCATCCATAAACAGTTTTAATGTTTTAGCAATTTGCAATGGATTAAGATAAATAAAATAAAATATTTTCAATTAAAAAGAAAAAAATTAAAAACTTACGTTTATGGTCATTTCTTTATTGCAGTTAAGACAACTTACGGAGAAATCACAGTCAACCAAGATGATATCACAAATACTGCAATTTTGCAAATCCATATAACCAAGAATATTGGCATGAGAATGAAGTAGACTAGGACGAAATGTGGCTTGTAAAGCAAAATTACATTTACTACAATTAAAACACATAGGTCGATTTGCAATAGTTGTAACATTACGTAGGGTCTTGCAACGCTGACATTGAAGCATTGGTTTTAATTTCTGACACACAAGGGTTGCAGCATTCTCTCCTAATTGTGCAGCTCGAAACTTAATTTCAGTGCCTTTCTTGGCATTATTCAAGTATGAATATTGATTAGTTCTATGGGAACTGCTAGATTCCCGATGATATGGCTGATCTTGAAATGAACAGTGAGGCTGGCTGTCTTCCTCTACATCATCAGATTTTATTACTTCATCAGACACATGGTCACTTATTTTTAAAACGTTGCCATTTGTATCATTTATTTTTGTGATCTAAAACATAATAATAATAATAATAATTAATTAATTAATTATAACTTTAAGGATTGCATTCAATTATCACATCAGAATTTAATTTGTTATTGGTTTTATTCATGTTAAATACTTATTTCCCTTTCAAAGTAAGACACACAAATTCTTATCGATGACTATAAAAACATGATTTGGTTTATACAACAGATTTCACTACTCCTGTAATTAGTAAGAAAAAATAGTGACTTTTTAATTTAAGCACACTAATATATTTAAAAAAAAGATTCAATTAATCATGCAAAACTCAATTTATAAATTTTCTCAAACAAAGGAAAAGTCAGCATTATCACCTTCCTCTCAACTTATTGGAAACTTTTCACAAATGAATTTTATGCAATATATTTCATTTCAAATACGTTTTTATTATTCTTCCAAAAGAATGGTTCATTAGTATATATTCAACATATATTTATGTATAGATTTCAAAGTTAAGGAGTATAAAACAAAATTTGTAATAACGATAATGATAATACAACAATTAAGTGAACTTTATGTTCATTATCATGTTATGAAGATAATTCATTTTAATAGGCAAGTAATATTAAATTTAATTTTTCTATTCTATTTGTATTTTTTGCTTTTTATACTTTGCATGCTGATGAGGCTGCTTTTTCTATATCTAAAAAACAAATATTACTTGCCTATTAAAATGAATTGTCTACATATACATGATAATGAACATAAAAGTTCACTTAATTGTTGTATTATCATTACAGTTATTACAAATTTATTTTTATACTTCTTAACTATGAAATGTACACATAAATATATGCTGAATATATACCAATGAACCATTCTTTTTGAATAACAATTAATGCTCTACTACAAAACTTACAGGTAATGCTCAACATTAATGAAATTGAGAAAAATCTGAAGATCCTGAGTAAAGATAGCAACTGATTTCATCTATTAATAAAAGCAGCAATTCCAATTAAATTTGTTAAACAAATATGAAATTGCAGAAATAAGCAAGCATTCTATTACTGTACTACTTTGAGTTGAGGTTAAGTGAAATGTCTTAATTTATTAATGTTTTGAATTACCTGAATTTGAATAATGGAATGGTAATACAGTGAAACTTGGATAATTCAAACTTGTTTAATTCAAAATTCTGGATAATTCGAATTTTTTGCTCGGTCCCTAGAATTCTGTATTAAAATAATGTTAAAAAAATCATGGATAATTCGAATTTTATTTTGGATAATTCGAATTTTTCGTACGATTATCCTTAAAAAATTACGGTAAAAATTGTTCCCGAGACTTTTCTCAGCTAAGATACATTATTTATTTTTTAACGATCTTTCTAAGAAAAACAAAGGCGAGGGTTGGGGATTTTAGTATGTGGGGATTTCCGAGGATTTTTCTGTCCACCCTCTGTTGTTACCTCCCCCCTCCCACACCCCTTCAGTCTTAGAGTCACGTGCACTTCTGGTGAATGATTTAATGCGGTTATATACATTTTTGGTTTTTGTGCTTGTGCTCTAAGTATTGTTTATATGCTCTCACTATGCCATTGTCAAAAGCTAAAGCTCCTTGTAGTCATTAACATTAGCTGGAAAGGTAGCGGTGGTGGAAAAAGGCCTTAAAACAAAATCTGAAATCGCCAAGGAATTTGGAATTCCATCCAATACGTTATCGACATATTTGAAGAACAAAGATACAATCTTGAGCAGCAAAAATGGCAATGGAAAAAATAGAAAAAGAACGAGAGGACCTGGCAACCCAGAGGTTGGAATCATATGCTAGGACAAAAATTGCATTCCATGAAGCAATTAAAAATATCTTCCTTTTTTTTTTTGGAAAGTAATGAATAATTAAGCTAGTAAAAAATGTTTTGATTTAATGAAAAAAAATGTAGCAGTATTCTTAGATAAAGTTTGTGAGTTAAATCTTTGATCGTGGAGCTAATTTTTTTTTATTTATCTCTTCTGTTTGAGAGAATATATGCAATTCAAATTTTTGGATAATTCGAACTTTTTCTCTGGTCCCTTCAGCTTCGAATTATCCAAGTTTCACCGTATAAAATTTTAGTCATAGTCTTTATGTAACTATCTGCATTTTTGACTGTGTAAGAATGAATCACCACTGAAACATATTGTCTAAACTTATATTTATAACTCAACTGAATTTGCTTTCTATACATTGAATGGTTATTATATGTTACTATAGACAGTTACAAAAGACCATTTTTTTGTTTGTTTGTTTTTTTTGAAAAGCAAAAAAAAAAATTTAGTCCTATTTACAACATTATATGCAACAAATTGAAGGAGTTTAACTGTATAATATTTCTACAAAAAACTTCAAATTTAAAGTTCTTGATATAAACTCTACTGTAGAGTATTAGTCATTCAAATATTCAGATCAGCCAAATCAGCATCATACTTTCTTAATGCAGAATTACTCATTTCATAATAAAGAAATGCACAAAACTTAAAAATATCTAAGCTTTCATTGGTGAGAGACTGGGATGGCAGTTTCATCCTTTTGTGGATTATCACCACTTCACTAGGTGAGTGTTTCATCGGTGAGTGGGTCTGGTTGACGAGACTACAAAAAAGACGAAACGGCCATCCCAGACTCTCATCGATGTAAGCTCAGATATTTTTAAGTTTTGGTCATTTTTTTATTATTTTATATTACTTTTTTAATTTTTAATTACCCATTTCAATTACCTCTTCACTATTGAAAACTCAAAAATTTAATTTAAGATGTTGGCACCCTCAAATGGAGTTTATTTCAGTTAATATTACGTTAGAAAAGTTTCTAAGTGAATCCTCTTAACCAGGAAAGCAAGATAACAAATCAACTATCATATTTGCAGGAGTCATACTGATCAATAATAATGAAGATAAAAAAAAAAGCTAAAACAAGAATCTTAATACACTGGTTTCCATTAATTCAGGAAAAAACAGAAATATTGCAATAACTCAAAAAAAATATATGATTAATTTGGGTGAAATTAATAGTAGTTCAGAGATATTAAAGAAGTTAATTTCATAAAACTATTAAGAGGGGGAATTATCAGTGTAATATAATGAAAGTGACAAGTCAAGAAGATCTGTTATTTTGATGTACAATATAATAATGTTTAACAGCATTAAATGACTGTACAAAAGAAAACAATGCTAAATGTGATATTTGATGTGCAAACTTCTATTACATCAACATAATAAAATTCATTAATGCAGAACCTTTCTGTTAATAAAATAAATACAATGCCATCAAATACATAATACTAAAAATGCTCTAAAGCTGACTTGTCAAGATAAAACAAGAGAACTTTGAAATCAAAAAATTCAAAAATTTGTAGAAACTGCAATTGGAAATTAATATCCAAAGCTGTTTAATTATATGAACCTGAAGAATTTTTCATATAATTTTTATCATTACTAAGAGACAAAATAATATGACTAAATAATAATAATAATTTTGTCATATTATGATAAGCATAGCTTTCTATGTTCACTACATTAACAACAATTAATTTTTTTTAACTAAGTCAGTTAAAATATGGGAAATGCTGCTGGAAATTGTAAATAGTGTAATAATTGAGTTGAGTTTTAAATTTTCCACATTGTGACCAAATTTTGAAAGCTAGAAATGGTTTGAGTTACTGATTTCTATCTGATAGAATAAAGCTTAATAATTTATAAAGAATTGTGGTCGAATTATATGTAAAAGGCTTGAAGGTTGTGTAAGTTGGTTTTGGATATGCAATTTCCAATGGCAAACATTACAATTTTTTAATTTTCTTTTTTATTCCAAAGTTCGTTTGTTTTGTTTTTTGTTTATTTTAATGTTACCACATTGCTGCTATTAGATCCAAGGCTATTTACTGTTTATACATTCTACATATTGAAATATCTGTAAGTTAGAGCTTTCTTACTGAATAGTTATTAATTTTCCTACATATCTTTAAGCATTAGAAGTTGGTTCCTACATCTTTATTTATAAAATGGTTATATCCACCGAGAAGTAATGTTTGTCTTAGCTAAGACTTTTTACATGTTTATGTATCTTTTGTACATTGCCCTAACCATATTTGACATACATTATTCAAGCAAATAATTACAACATTCTAAAAGGAGTGATAATCCTTTTAGAATTAGTAAGAATATCTTAATTAACTGATTTTGCCACAATATTAATAATAATAAATACATATCTTTCTATCATGATGTAAATCAAGATATTATAAATACACAGTACTAAAAATTTAAGCATAAATAGAACACACCTGTTTCAATGAGAAGCGGAAAATCATTTCCAAGTTTCTATCCAACCAATGCAAAAATGGGCGGAAATGGAGCTTAACTTTGCCTTCGGATGAACAGCTTTCATATTCTGCTACAATCCAAGACTGAAGGACTGGTGTTATACATCTTCAATTAAAACAAACTGAATATGTTAAAATAACTTCTTTTTTTTTTCCCCCAAGTTTATTTCAGATTTAAATTAAATCAAAGCAAAATTAAACAGAATATGAATGTAGCTTATGTCTAAATCCCACTATCATAGTTTTCATCTTTGTTGACCAATGACAAAATAATTGAAGCTTTCCTATCATGCGATTTGCTTTTGCCATCATTTTCATTAACAGTTTCATCATTGAAAATGCCTTTAGAGCAAATTCTAAAGCCTTTTCAGTGATGAAACTGGTGGTGAAAGTAATGACAAAAATCAATCGCATGATCAAAGCAATGAAGAAAACTATGATCCTATTATTTGGCCATTGGTACTCATAAACCTTCAATGGGTTAATGAAATGTTTAAATAAAAAAAAAAAAAAATTACACAGAAAGATCATCATGTTTATTTGTTATTATTAATATACTTAATCAATTGTAAGAAAACTTTCTTTACATTTCACTAACCCAGAAATCACCCTTCAGCTTAAAATGTGTCAAAAATAAAGTTAAAGAAGGTGTAAAAAAATAAAAAAAAAATATTAATAATAAAATTTGCTCTCAATGCCATTATAAATCCAAAGGCAGTATTTTAAAGATAATTATCTCTTTAAAATTAAAAATAAATAAATCAGGAATAATCAAACAGAATGATAATTTTAAATAAGACATATTACTAAAATAAATTAATAAAATAGAATAACATTTATCGAAATGATTGGTGTCCAATCCCCATGATCAAATTCTGTGCACCAAAACCACATGACTTTTTTTTTTTTTTTTGGTTTCATTTCTTATGACAGGCCTCAAGGACTCTTTATGTGGATTGCTTCCTTCTTTCATTTAGCATAGTGAGTTTTCAGTTAATAGTCACTCCACGATGGAATGAACACATTATTCTGCAAAATTAAGTAGAAAACTGATGGCGCGTAAAAAAAAAAAAAAAAAAAATCTAAGTTTGTGTACCTTTCAGGTGATCAAATTGTTCATTTACAAAGTGTTCCATTATAAACTACTTGGTTGATATTCTGAGATAAGGAACATGAAGAAGAAGAAAAAAAGATCATCATGTGGCATCCAGTGAAACAAAATTCTTCTCAGTTCTAGCTGCACTGGGGAGTCAGATGACACTCAAGTAAATATAAGTTATTGCTGCAATTCTTGTAAACATTAGTGATAGAAGTACAATCTAATCAATCAAAAATGATGTTCAAAATTTTGAATAATCTCATCCTCAAAAGCAATGAAACAGAAAAGTCAGAAAAAATCCTTCTAAATAAAAATGCACATTTCGCTATTACTTTTATAATAATATGAATTCCTGATAATTTTACTTACTCAGCTACACCCTCTGGTAAATGCTTGTTATCTGAATCTTCAACCCATACAATAAAACACTAATTTAAAAAGATAAAAAAAAATACAATTAGAATTTGTGCTTTAATTAAATTTCAATATTTTATTAATAAAATAATATTTTTTATTATTATTAAACTTAAAATTAATGAAATAACTCATTTCTTGTAGTTTTACTACAAGATGAATGTTCTGTATCTCAGTATCCAGTATGAAAATAATGCTTCAGCGCCATTACAACAAATGGGGTGAAGGAAATATAATGAAAAGATATGGATAAAAAGAAATTACCTTACAACTCCTATACAACATCCAAATAATGGACAAATGCTGCAATCCTGTTAAACTACTATTTAAAAGAACAGATAAATACCTGTTCATAATGATCTCCAACATTACAAAAACTCCTGACTAATGAAAGCAAATTACAATCCCTTCTGATTACATCTGTTCAAGAACAAAATTTTGATTATGAAGATGTGTTTACTATTTACGTGAAAAATTTCAAAAATGATGTGGCCCAATCAAAGGTTAAGCTTACAAAGTCAATTACAAAGGGCTTTCTGAATCTAATATGCCCATCATGTGATTGACAGCAAGGTGATACGAAGTATTGAATTAAGGTGTTTGGGTGAGATCATAACCGTTGAAGGAGATCCTGTTAGATAATAGATATATTAAACAAAGCTAATTTTCCACCGTTACTGATGCTGAAGGTAAACTTAAATGCTTTCATGAAATTAGATTACATCAATATTTCCATAAAAATTACAGACAATAACCTACTTGACATATACAAATGCACATGTACCACTGATATATAACTGAATAAGTTCATTTCTAGAATGCTGTTCTGGGAGAACAATGAAGCTTTGAACCAATTAAAAAAAATCAATTTGTTATTATTATTACTTTAAAAATTTAAAGTAATGAGTTAGAATAAAAAATAATTTAGAAAATATAATATTTTAAATATTTATTTACATGACATAATACAGCTTCTGAGCTAATATTTGAATCTGGTAATTTTCAAAAAAAAAAAAAAAAAGTGGAAATACAATTTTGATATGGTATGTTTATCGCAGGTTTTACAAAGTTGTGTCATATCATAATAACTGCATTTGCAGTCATTTACAAGGCATACTCAAGGGTATTATTTAAAAATTGCACACCAACACACAATGAATTTATGGTTTAGTAGTAAGAAACAGTTTGTTTTCATCTGTTAATCAGAGGATTTAGTGTACATGTCTATATCCAACTTCATTTTTGTTTTCCAAAAAATTGATGAAAAGCAATTAATTTTCATCAACTAATCAGATTTACACTCTGATTTCAATCCAACATTAAGAAATCAGAAGAGCATCTTTACAGTCATCAAATTTTATAGAGGATAGATAAAATGAAAATTTATTATAGATTCATCCAAATGACACACTAGAAGTCTGACTAGCTGCATCCATCACAATCGAGCAATTTAGAACTAATTTCATTGAAATAAATGACAGCTACTAACCAAAAAGTTAAAATTCACTGAAAGTAATTAAGTAACAAGTTTAGAAATGAACTCAGTTTCTTCATTCATTGAATCTCAAGTATTTCAGAAGTTTCTTCAGGTATTTATGAGACAAAGAGAGAAATTAATAAAGAAACTAAGATATCAAATTTCTTTCAATAGGCCGAACCTATCAAATCTACATTTTTTAGAGAGCTTCTCCTTCTTAACAACATTAAACTATTATTTAGTAAACAAAAAAGTCTTAATATCAGTGATCATTAAGTACAATAAAGAGATCTTAAGTACAAATAAATTAATCTTAAGTACAATAAAGAAAAAGATATGGTCTGAGAAGCTCATTAACAAAAGGCAGCAATAGAGAAAAAAAAATATTTAATTAAAATTTGATTGAAAATTTTTCGTGTGTTAGGGTTTTATGATAATATTTACTTTGATGATTAAAATTCGAAGTCACACTTGTTAAAAAATAAATTATCTGCTTTGATTAAAAATTTATAAAAATACTTAAAACAAAACAGGACCAGACAGTTTGGTTCGTCGAAACAGTGCAGTCCTGTTTTGTGTAAGTATCTTTTAAATTTTTTAAAAAATAAATTATTTGTTTTGACAACATATGTAACTAATTTTATTTGTCAAAGTAAATGTTAATTAAAATTTATAAAACTAGTTAAACTTTCCAGAAGAATCTACCAAAAAGTAATTGTAACATTGAACAGATGGGTCACTTAAATGACACGATATGCATTATGCAGTTTCTTTTGACCATTGTTTAACACTATAGTATGATCCACAGAGAAAGAAACTTCTCTTATTGCCACAAAAGCTTTCTCCATGAAAACTAAAGAATCACCAAGTAATGTTTAAGGAATGACTAGACTCGATTCATTTAGTTGGCTTGGCTGCATAGAGCTGATATAATGGATTGAAATACCTTCAAAATATTTTATTTAAATATTTCACTATTATCTACATTGACTCAGAAGAAAGGTGTATTCGTTTTCTATTATGAAATAGTTCTCCAGCAAATGAAATAAAACACTCCAAATTTACATTTTCTATAACAGCATCTATAAGAATTTTTATCTCTAATGGGAATGAAAATACTGCAGGCAGAACAAAATCCTTTGATCACAACATGAGAGTAAATATAGAACATTAATTAATTACATAAATAAATAAATAAAAATCTTCATCTAGTTATTACTGTAAAGAAAAAGAAAGCAGTATACTTGAGGAAGAAATAATGATGATAAAAATGATAATTATTTGAAGTTTCACCATTTTTTTTATATTCTAAAAACGTGCAAATGCTATGATGACCAAAAATTAGTTTAATTGTAAGTGAATCTTGCTAATAATGAAATAACTTACTGATTTTGGATAATTATCAGGAAAAACAAGCCTTAATACAATAGTTTTAAAATCCAATGACCAATCAGGATCAGTAGAACTGACTTCTATGCAAAAAGAATCTTTATCTGCAGAAGAATTAATTATCCTTTGTGGAAACCTCTTCTTTAACTGTTCTATTTCAGTTTTCCTACAAATGAATTTAATTAAAAAAAAAATTAGTAACTTAAATTGGAAGAACTTTTAGCAAATAAAATTGTTAGTAACTTGCTCATTAGCATTCCTATTTATAATTCTAACAACAATCTTTCCAAATTTGTGTACTTGATTTAACAATCAATCAGTATTCAATGATAATTCATTACAATCTGCATCATTGGGAATAGCTGAATGCTTTTCAACAAACGAGCCCAAGTTATACCAAGTGAGTTCTTGAGTTGAGTGCAGATCATAGCATCATTAAGATGAACTGTTCAATTCAATCATTTAGGGAGTAAAATCCTAGTTTTATGTTGATGACAGCTACTACTATTGTTAAGATTCAGGAGTCAATGTTATTGCAAGAAAGGAAGATTCATTTTCAAACAATCTAAAAGTTTCTTTTCTGTTTGAAACACGAAATTTGACATGAGTGTTCTATGTCAAATCGAAAAGAAAATTTTCGATATTGTCTTTCTAAGGGGTGTAAATGACAGGGAAGGGAAGGCCAAGTTTCTTGAAGGGTAGGAATATCTTCGAAACTGTTTGAGTTGGAAACATGAAATTTGACTTGAGTATTCTTTGTCAAAAAGATACATATCCGATGAATTTTCGTTATTGGTGTCCTAAGGAATCAACTTTCTTGAAGGGTTCACTTATCCCAGAAACCGCTTAAGCTAGAAATGTTAAGCTCGGGAATAATATTGTTACCGTTCGATTTGGACACTCCCCCGTGTTCAATATCATCTCGTCCAACCCGGCTTCCTTATTCAAAGTTGACCAGTCCAGAGGTTGGAATGAGGCAGCCAGCGGCCTTAAAACGAGGAGCAGAGCTGTGGAGAGTCAGTTGATCGGATGGCATTAGCCACAGCACAGTCTCCAGTCTCGGAGAAACGAGAAAACCATCTGAGAGTTGGTCGGATGGCAACAGCCACAGCTCAATCTCCAGTCCCGGAGAAACAAGAAGTACGTTTGACAGTTGGTTGGGTGGCATTAGCCACAGCACAGTCTCCAGTCCCGGAGAAACGAGAAAACCGTCTGAGAGTTGGTTGGGTGACAACAGCCACAGCTCAATCTCCAGTCCCGGAGAAAAGAGGAATTCGTCCGAGAGTTGGTCGGGTGGCAAAAGCCACAGAACAGTCTCCAGTCTTGGAGATAAGGTGAGTACGTTTGAAAGTTGGACGGGTGGCAGCAGCCCCAACAATAGTCTCCCCAGCTACGGAGATAAGAGGAGATCGTTTGGAAGTTGGACGGGTGGCAACCGCCACAGTCGAGTCTCCAGCTACGAAGGAGCAAGAAGTTCGTTTTGGCGACAGCCCGTCGCAATTGAGAAGCTCACTCAAAAGTAAAGGACAGTTAGCCCGAGAGGCTAAGAAGCATTTTGGTTGGACGAAGGACCACACCGTTCTCCCAATAGAGAATACTTCCAGCCAGGAAGGAGAGGGATACCTACGGTTACGAAGAAGCCATTTGTTCCCGCAGAAAGTGCACCGGAGTCCGCAGCCTTACCGAGTCGACCAGGCCTAAAGAGTACGGTTACGAAGAAGCCATTCGTTGCCGCAGAAAGTGCACCGGAGCCCGCAGCCTTACCGAGTCGGCTAGGCCTAAAAGGAGTGCGATCACGGAGAAGCCATTTGTTGCCGCAATACATCCACCGGAGTCCGCAGCATTACCGAGGCGACCGAACCCAGGAAGAAGTGACTACGGGAGAAACAGTTCCCCAGACGCATCAGAGTCACCTTGCGCCGCCAAGACCCTGCGACGACTGGGCATCTACAGTAAAGTCAACTGTAGCCGTGAAGTTCTGCAATCAACGTGCAGTGTGTGAAGAGAGCAACCCTGAGCCGAAGAGCAGGACAAATAGAACTTTGTGCCGCATTTAAGTTGAACAATAAAGAAATAAAATTTGATTTAACCCCATTCTGTTCTCCATTCACACAGGTGAAGCCATTGTCTCGATCATCGCAGTAAAGTCCCCCCTAGCCGCCGGCTGTGTGTGGAAGTACATCTTCGAGCCCCACATGCCGGTAGCAATATTGTTTTTAAAAAATAAATACATGTTCAACAGTTTTTCCAAAATAAAAAATGTCCAAAGGGTGGACAGAGGGGGAGGGAGGAAACTTTCTTGAATGGTACACATATCTCTGGAAACTGATTCAGCTAGAAACGTGAAACTCGAGAACATACACTTCTTACAACATGTTCAAATGATTTTCCAAAAAAAAAAAAAAAGCAATACCTGAAAGGTGAACAGAGGGGGTGGGTTTCTATAATAAAGTAGGTGTTCTCACTGACTCATCAACACACAGCCAAAACTACTAAACATTGAAACCTTAAATTTTAAGGTTCCTTTTAGAATTGGGTTAAACATTTTCTCAGGGTTTGACAATTTTTTTTCTGAAGAGTGAGGAGAAGAGCAGAAAGGGACAGGAAGTCTTATGTCCTCCGATCTCAATGTAATTTGATATCTATGGGCTTTTTGGGTTACAAAATATGAACATCACATTCCTTTGTAACTATCACATGATTTTTTTAACTGGGTTTGAACTGATCTCACAATTACAATTTCTTCCTCCTCCACATCAAGACAACTTTTGTTTTAAATCCATGTGAAGCACAGATATTCTGCTAGTGTTACGTAAAAATATTTAGCAATCTTTGGATTGGGTAAAGTTTAATTTCAAAGATTTCTTTTATTATAAAAGAATGTTCCAATATTTTTTTTTCTTGCTAATGGATATTTTTTTCTTTTGTTGATAATTTTTGTTTCTGAAAAAATGTTCTTGGCCAAGTGACCAACATTGATGATGTATCAGAATAATCGCTTTTATTATAGTCAGTTAATTGGGCACATAATACAAGCTGTTATATAGTAGTTATCTATTTCAGTAAAGCATAACTGTATTGAATAATAATAAAAAAAAAAAAACATTTTATAATCTTGCAAAGAATCCTAAAATCATTTGTTTTAGTATTTCCAAAAATTACTTCTCTATTAACAAGGTGCATCATTTAACTGACAAACATTTGATTGGGACAGTGTTCAAAATTTAATCTTCAAGGATTCTTGGTATGTCCAGATAAAAATATCCATGTAGCTACCTTCAGCAAAAAACAGCGGGTCGGGGGCATAAATCTTAGGTTTTTGTCAAACCTTACAAAAATATTAACTTCAGGAGACTCTACACATTCACCTTCATAGATGTCTACAATAAAATTTTAGAAAAGTAACCACTCACACCTTGCATATTAAAATTATCTAAGGAGGTTTCCTTAGCAATAGTTTCCTCAGTAATGCTTTTTTTTTTTTTTATTTTCAAATTTTTTGTAGCTTCTTCAGACAGATAAATGAGAGAAAATCAATCACTTGAAATGGACGATTATTCTGAGTATTTAAGTGATTTTTTAAAAAATAAATAATGTTAAAAATATAATCAGAATAAATGAGAAAAAAAAAATAAGTCATTACAAGAAGACTTAAATCTGTAAGCAAGTAGATCTAATGAATGTGCATCATATATTTATTGTTTTCCTGTATACTACAGTAACAAATCTGCGAGCTATCCTGAAGATATCACATTAAGAAAAAATATTATTATTATTATGAAAATATAATAATATATTATTATTATTATATTTTCTGATTCAGCTGTTATGTGAAATATTATTGTATAGTATTGAGCAAAACAAAAAGTAGTGAAAGGCAGAAACCAGGAGTGGGAGTAGTAAATATAATTAAATATCAGTTACATAGTACAGGAATAACTTAGAATTATCGATTAAAGATATCTATAATATATTCTAAATGTTCGCTAGTTAGGAGGAACACTATTCATACTGTAGCTGCATATTTTCTATTTTGAGATGACAATGTCAGGAAAGCTTTCATGAGGAAACAACCTGCACACCACAGCTGTATGACAGGTAAGCATCTGTTCCAAGAGATGGTCGTGATTCTCGTTTGTTGTTCTGATTCGTGGCCATCTTGTGCACCCTCTATGCTGTACAAGCAAGCTACCTGTATGTCAGAATTTTGGATTGATGCAAGGATCCCACTGTCACTTCGGTCATGTTTCCAAAACGTAAGCTGAAACCTCTCTTTAATATATGCGAGGCTAGGTCTGTCTTTTCGGCCTAGACTGTATGAACGGTTGCATTAGACTTAGAATACCTTTTTTTCTGTGTGCAGAACCAGTATTGCTCGATTGATTCAAAACCTAATACCAGTTACTATACAGTTCATATTCAAATAGATTGTGACGTTCGGACACGCCCTATTATCGCATGGGGATGTGGATTGTTTCACTACTGTTTGTTTGTCCAATACTGTATATATCAAAATTTATTGATGAGCAGTGCATGAGCAGCCCCTATTAGACTTTGGTGCGAATGGATTCATCCACTTTCTAGTTGTAGGAGGAATTGAGAACGCAATGACAGGGATCTAGGAAGCATTATTTTTTTATGAAAATTACCTTTAACAAAATTCAACATGTTCAAGCAATGCCTCCACATCAGGACCTTTAACTTGATACCACATTTACTCCTGTATCACATGCAGTTCCTGAGAAAAAGCACTTGCAGACTCTTCCTTTTATATACACTGTCTGGTCACTTTTTTATGTACACCCCTGCTGTGTGCAGAAATGGTATGTTCCACTTAATTGCAAGTCACATGAACAGCTGTGGCTGTAAATACAGCAGCACAAAACTTCTTCATCAGTTGAAAAAGCAAACCACGGCGATAATGGGAAAGTGATCTAATGGAGTTATCGTTGTGATCGAATGGAGTTTGAACGTGGCATGATTGTAGGGACTAGATGTGCTGGTCAAAGCGTATCTGAGACGGCAGGGCTCCTGAACTTTTCGCATACAACAATATCAAGGTGCAACGAACAGAAAATGTTGAGTCAGCGGCACTTCTGTGGACGAAAATCTCTCGTTGATGACAGAGGCCAGAGGAGGACGTCTAGAATTGTGCAAGCCAGAGGACAGGTCACAGTTGCCCAAGTGACGTCCGACTTCAACAGTGGTGCGCAGTAAACCATCTCGTAATGCACCACTAGACATATCCTATTGCAGATGGGCTACTACAGCCGACTGCCTCGCCAGGTACCCTTGTTATCAGCAAAGAACAGGAGCGCACGTCTTCTGTGGGCAAAGCAACACCAACACTGGATCATCGATGACTGGAAAAAGATTGCTTGGTCTGATGAGTTCCTGCTGCATCATGTTGATCGCAGACACAGAATTTGGCACAAACAACATGAATGTCTGGATCCGTTGTGTCTCAACTCTTCAAGCTGGTGGGGGCAGTATCGTGGTGTGGAGGATGGTGGCACATGTTGGGTCCATTGATAACTTTGGAGGCACGCCTGGATGTTAAAGCTTACCTAAACATCATAGCTGACCAAGTGCAACCGTACATGTTAACAGTTTATCCTCATGCAGATGGCTAATTCCAGCAGGATAATGCCCACAGCCCGCACCACTATGGGATGGTTTGAGGAGCATGACAATGACTTTTCCTTGCTGCAGTGGCCCGCTCAATCCCCAGATCCCAGAGCCTGATTGAAACAGGAGTTCCAGGCCAACACCTCCATCAAATCTTCAGGAACTGCATGACACACAATACCTCAACAATGTTTTCAGCATCTTGTGGAATCCATGCCTCGACAAATTCAGGCTGTTTTGAGGGCTAAAGGAGGCCCAACCATCTACTAGGTAGGTGTATCTAATAAAGTGGCAGGACTATATATATACACACACACACACACACACACACACACACAGAGCAACAAAAGTTTAAGACAAATATTCAGGTGTAATAAGCTATACTTGATATTGCTTCAATTTTTGTTCTCCTTATATTTCCATGATGATATTTGGCCCAACATATACAAGGTGTTCATAATTAAGGTTCACATTTCGAAAGGCTATAACTGGAGAACCAATCAGTGGAACGACTTCATATTTCACGTGGACATCTGTGGTGATGGAATTTTGTTTGGCACAAAAAAAAAAAAAAAATACTTTTGAAGGTGACCGCTATGGCAATATATGGTGTTGCAATACTGTAGTGGATAATGTACATGACAAATGCACATGCCTGAAAACAGCTACAAAAGCAGACAGGTGAGGAATGCATCGCTTCATTGCATAATGACAATGTTACCAAAGGATCGCACGCTTCTTGTGAATCTGTTTTACCAAAATAACAGCTGCGCCTTAACAGCAAAGTGAAAGTTTAGGTTTTCATGCAGGATGGTGCCACACCTCACATCACCATCTGTGTCAAGCTGTTGCTTCAAGTTACTTTTGTCAACGACAGAATCACCAGACACCATTTCCGCACAATGTGGCCAGCACGTTACCCTGCAACTTTTGTTTGTATGGGCATCTCAAAAATCTTGCCTATTATGAACACCTAGCCAACTTAGGGACCTGAAGACCAGTATACATGTCCTATTCACAACATTACCAGTGACACTGTACGTGCTGCAGTTAAGCATGTGATATTGAGAGTTCAGTATGTTGCCGATACAGGGGGAAACCATATTGAACATGTCCTTGTGTAACACACAACAAATCATGTGTATCCAACTACAGTATTGCAGCACCATACATCACCCTAATTCCATCACCAAGGACGTCCTCATGTGAAATATATAGTCATTCGGATGATTGGTTCTCCAGTTATAGCCTTTCAAAATGCGAACTTTAACTATGAACACCTTGCACTGATATTTAGCCACTTGTACAAACAAAACTTCATTCATATTCAATATGCATCTCTTGTTTTAACAAGAAATTGCAAACTATCATGTAGTTTTCTATGAATTTAAATTTTTTTTAGGCGCCATAAAAATTATTTATTTTTAAAAATAATGAAAAAAAAAGTAATTGTTTTCAGACAATTAAACAAATTATTATTAAAAAAACTAAGGTGTGTTTTTCTAGTTTTCAACTTTTAGAAAACTTCTAAAAGTATTTCTTAAATAAATTGTTGAACTTAATACAAATTTGCAGGCTTTATGAGCACCACAAATATAAAGAATGAATTACATTTAAGTAAATCTTGAGATGGTGGGTTAATTTCTGAAAAATTTATGATACAGTGACCCTTTTAGTTCAGTTTCCACTCTTGTACACAAACTTAAAAAAAATCAATGTAAGGGTTTGTTTTTGTTTTTTTTTTTTTCCCTATATCCTGATGATTATCTATTAACAAGGAGTTATAAATAACTCACTTCAATCCTTAACAGAATAACTACCTAATCCAAATGGCTGATGAGCAAATTAGGAACGTTGTCTCCCAAAGCATCAATGTTACCTTCGATTAAAATTTATATGATTGGGGGTGGGAGTATCAAGGAAACATATGTGAAGGTGACCATCTTCTTAAATATAAATGCTGAAGATACTACCAAGGAGAATAAGTGAAAATAATGAGGGAGTTGTACATCAAAATGCAGACTGTACACACATTATAGCAGTGCTTCTCAACCTTTTTCATTTCATGACACACTCACATTTGGAGAAATCCCACAGCACAGGAAACCTTGTTCTCCTAAACTTCCATGGCAAAACAATTTTTTTCATTATTTTTATTAAGTATAATAAAATCATTGGAAAAACATCTATGATTTACAAAAGAATCTAGCAATCTATTTTAAACATTCATAAATACCATGAAATATTTTTAAGATGCAGAAAAGTGAATTAATACTTCATTGTTTGAAGTAATACATTCTAGTACTTTAAATTTGTGATCATTGTCCAGGTGTTTTGATGAGTAGAATTTAGTCGAAATTAGAGTATTTGGCTGAGTTTGAAGAGTGGAGATGCATTCTTAGAATTTTCTTGAAACACACCACTCTGCAGCAGCACAGCTCTTGAGAACCTCTGCCTTACAGACATCTGAAGTATTAGGCCTAGGTTACATTGCAAAATCTTGCAGCACAACATTTGACATGCAACAGTTTTCTGAGGGAGTTCTTTGTACTATTTCAGTTAAGCAGGCTAAACTGGCTCCTATTGCCAGCATAAGTTACATGCTATTAGAGAGCGTTTTTCTGTGGATTAGGCCAAACTGCTTTTCACTAATTCAATTAGAAGTGGCTAAAGTACACATGTAAGCATAGCAGTAAAGTTTTTCAAATTAGAAAAACGTTGTTTAAGAAACATAATGCAACAACAAAGAATTAAATTAATGAGTAAAAAAATATTATAAAAAGAAAAATGATCATAGGTTTTTTAGGCAAATTTAAACCTTTTAACAATTTTAACCTTTGTTTACTTATTTTGTTAACATAAATGTGATACCTAGAAATCTACATTTTTTATATTATTCTCACTTTGATATATATTATATAAAAATTTGGAAACATGTATTTGGGAAATTATTATTATTTATATGATATAAATATTCTTGCAATTTAAAATCATAAAAAAATTAAAATTGACAGAAAAAAATGCACTTGAAATCAGGAAGAAAAAAAATGCATTTTTCAAACTTTCCAATTTCTGTTTTTAAATTGAGTTGGAATTTGTATTGGTTTTTAACTCATTTTTTACTTATAAATGCATATACAAAGTTAAAGCATTTAACCGAAGCATTTAAGAACTGAACAAAAAATTAGCAATAAATAAATATATTCAGATTGATCCAGGAATATTATATATACCTCACCCAGAAATTGACTTTGGGGTTGGAGTGGGGGTGCGGATTTACAGGAGAGTTTCGAGGGAGACAAGTTTTACAGAAAATACCAAAAGGTTACTTTTTTTTTTATTTGGCTTACTTAATATTAACGCAACCTGATGTCAAGACGTCTTGATTTTCTAGCTATTATGTCACGATCTGCATCAGGAGATAACTAAATATCTCCATGGATAAAAACTCAGACTGAGTCTGAAAACATGCGAAACTGATAGAAAAAGTCGCGCGAATTCTCAAAACTCTGACAATCAGTGACAGCAGAGGTTAAAATGGAAAGTACAAAAGATGCTGTCAAGACAGTATGTCCAGACCAGCAGCGGTATTTGTGATTTAGAGTAGATTTGGGAATAGACAAATTCGGAGCTGTTTGAGTTTGTATCATTGCAAAGTTAACATCAATTACCATTTCTACAATTCCTTTTTGGCTTTTCCTCCTTCTTTATTTATTTTCCACTTTTATAATTGATTTTCTACAACTCATTTTTCAGACTTGGAGGGGGAGGGAGTTAACCCCCAAAATTCCCTCCTCGATGCACCTGTGATACATTAGATGCTCATTTTTTAAACAATGTTTGAAACTGCCCACATTTCAATCCTTCCATGTTGAAGGAATGGACAGCAATTTTTTTTTTTTTTTTTTTTTGGGGGGGGGGACTTTTATTTTTTAAATATCATTTCACTGCAATTGCCAAATCTATCAGGGCTATAAATTTAACTATCATGAAGAGACACCCCTCCCCTCCCAAGATTATTGGAGCTTTCCTGATGGTATTAATTATGGCTCACCTACAAATGTGTTCATTATGTTAACTATTATTCACATTTCCTCTTAAATATCATAAATGTTTATTTATTATGTATTGTAATTGGGATCAAAGAAGTTGTATAGTTTCTTCTGATACTTGTAATTATATATGAATTCATTTTCAAAGTCAAAGTGTGCCACTTGAATAATATTTTAAAAAAATTATAGTTAGAACATTATTGTTTTAAGAGCAAAATAATATAGGCTTAAAGAAGGGATTATAAACATCAATATCTAATTACAAAATTAAAATGTAAACAATAGAAGTAAATCAACATCTTTCAGCAAGTTATTTGTTGAGTTGTTGTGCCTTTTAAGAGCATGAGATCCTACAACATGCAGACATCCAAATACAAAATATAAAAAAAGTGTTGTACCAGGAACCTAAAACATTTTTATTGAAATTTTGAACATGATATTCTGCACTGTTTATTATCTTACTTACCTTAATCAGTATGAAAAAACTAAAATGAATGAAAAATCATACCAGAAAGATCTACATTATCTACATGATTACAACAATTTCCAGTATGGAGGAACTAAAAATATAATGGAAAAAAAAAAAAAAACAAAACAGTAAAATGAAAAGTGATATCAAAATCAATAAATGTAAGTCAAGAAAAATGATTATTGAACCTGGTATAACGAAATATAAATATTGATCAACTGAGCCACTTAACGAAGCAGAATTAACAAAAAAAATATATAAAAACTTCTGCAATGAATAATTCGACTAGCTTGATCCTATTAAAAAATTATGTGTACCCAGCACTTTACTTTGTTTTTGAAGATCCTTCCAGAGTGGGAAATATTTTTTTTTGACAACACTGGGAGTATTCCTTGCCAGAATAAAAATTAACATTACAAGAAAAGTCTAGAATATTTCTTGAGATTTGAATGTTGAAAGATGATATTCAAAATGATATGTATTTAGCAATCATATTTGAATAACTTCATTTCTTCATATTAATTATTATTATTATAAACAAAACAACAAATTATACAGCCCACCTAAGTCTGTAGTAATCTTCTTCAGTCAGATCAGCAATAAGTAAATCTCTTCTAGTTATAGGTATTCTATTAACCATCATCAAGGTACTCTCAGCATTTGACACAATTTCTAGCATTTCCTTTTGTGAAGTGGGATAATCAATCAAACTGTGATCAATTCTTGTGGAGGGATAGTTTTCTGACTGACAATCTGAAATAATTAAACACTGAAATCATTATTTTTTATATTAATAAATCTCATTTGAAGCTTAAAAATTATGGACAAGTAGAGCAATAAAGATGAAAAATTAATCATTTTTTTTTATAGATATGAAGATGTAAAAATTGATTTAAGGCAGCATTCAGATTTGAAAAAATTGTTTATCCTATATATGATTTTAATGAAATAAACCAGCAGAAAATGAATGCAATTTCCATTATAAATTAGCAATAATAATTTTTATAGTTTTCAATTATATCACTTGAATTGAAAAACTGTATCATTACTTTTCATTCAATGATTTTTTTTTTTTTTTTAAATTCTAAAGTTCAAGTTCAGTGGCACAGCAGTAATTTACATGAAATATAGAAGCATTTTAAGAATTTGCAATTTTTTTTTTTTTAGGGGGGTTGGATATTAAAGGTCAAATCTAAATTAATTAAATGCGACCTTGCACTTTTATATAAACGATGGAAAAGGGACCCCATAAGTTACCCAGGGCCTTCTTAACCTAAAACCACATCTAATTGTAGAAGTGCAAATTTCAAATTTTTACAGTTAATCCCAGTTACTAAATGACTGGAATCAAAAAGATTCTGGTATGTTCATATGTTTTAAAATTAAAGCAATTCTTTACAGAAGCATTTGTAAATTAATTCCATCATATGAACAATTTTTACTGAAGGGAATATCGGGAATTTAAATGTAATTATAATATTAAGAATTTAATTTCAACAACAGTTGTGATTTGGGAAAAAAAAAAATAAGTATGTATTTTAAACAAAATAAAGAAAAAAAAAATCACAGTATTATTTACCGACAGAGATTAAATTAGCTATAAATCTAATAAAAAAAATTGGACGACTGTTAGACATATTTTAAATTTCTTAGCTATCTTAATACATAGGCCTATACTGATTTAGGCCTACCATGACATTCGACTTCTAAATTCAGCAGCCCCATATTTTTTATTTAAAAGAGGTAAAATTAAGATTTTACCTCTTTTAAATAAAAAATATGGGGCTGCTGAATTTAGAAGTCTAATGTCATTGAAATTAAATTATTGAAGCTTAATAAATATATGTGGTAATTTTTTTCGAAAATTCACAAATACTAACCGAGATTCGGAACAGTGTCGCACTTCTGGGGGCTTTCTACATTCTCCAAAGACGTAAGGTTCAAAGCATTTGAGGCATTGTGGTCGTTACTTATATTTACATTTTCAGATTCAATTTCCTGACCTATAGGCTTGGCAGTGGACTCGCAAGGATTTGTGAGGTATTCACCTGAAAAATCTTCAATTCCCAAATTTTCGAGAGAATCCTGCAATATCCTAATATCTGAGGACTGATTCTTAGAATAATGAGCATCTTTAAATTCGAAAACCACCTCGTTTCTTTCAGATGACGACGATCTGTCTTCTTCCACATCTTCAGTTTCACTTGTGAAAGAATTAGCTGTCCATATTTTGTCATTTATGATTTCGGATCTATCTTTTACTTCTGCCTGGAAATTTTGGCGAGGATTGTTTGCTTTTGCATGGCTAAGATCTTCAATGTAAACATCACTATGGAAGTTGGTATTGTTTCTCCAACTTTTATTATGAAATCTACTATGGAACGTCCTATAACCGTCACGCCTATTATAACTGCTCCTAGATTTGCTATTGGAGAAACCGTTTTGTAGTTTCTGATTCCGATTTTCGGCCGGTCTATTTCTAAAGAAAGCAGACGAGTCATATTGAAATTCAGATTTACTCCTGCCATCGAATGTTCTGGAAAACGTACACCCAAAGGAATTATTCTCTCTACCCCATCTGCCTTGGTTTCTGAATCTCACTGGATAATTCTTATCGTAATTCTGCGGATGTCTATGGACATTCGAAAATGGTCGACTTGAAAAATTTTCACGGTTGGATTTTTCGTGATGCTTGGCCTGATGTTTAGGAGAGGAATCATCTTTGACGTCTTGTGAACGTGCAGCGTTAATGTAACTGCTTTTCATTACGGGAATGTTATGGGAATATATACAACGATCTCCATACGAGCAAGAACCAGTCCTTCTGTAAAATTTACAAACATTCGATTTCGATGGAGGAGGTCGTTTAGGTTTATCATTGTCCAGTCGGACTGTATCTGAAACAGCGTCGCTCATTTGCCAAATAATAAAATAAAATAAAATCTGTGAAGTACTTGTAGGTTAGTGGCTTGAAATTAAAATAACTTGTTCGATTTAGGGACGCTGCATTATAAACCAGCCGTCAAAGTTGTTTCTTTCTCCCTATTACCGGAAGTGGTGAAATTATGGACTTCTTGTTGAGAGCGGCCTCTACAGGCAAATAAGAGAAACACAACACGAAGGCACAACGCTATAAGAAAGGATTACTTCAATTACTGTTATTTTAATCTTCACTTTTTAACTCCTATTTATTCATTTAAGATAATATTTATTTTCCGGTAGGGAAATGTCTTTGAATTGTGTAGATGTGTGAATTTCATGGTTGATTTCAAAATGTGTGATGCTATCATATTTAAAAGTGAAAAAGAAAACTAATATATAGATTTGTATTTTGATATTACTAAAGTCATTGTTGTTTTTAATATTATTGGTATTTTCCTTCAAGAATTCATTTCTTATAAACGAAGATAAACACTTCAAACAAAGTAATGTTTTCAAATCAAATGTAACTCCGTTTTTGAAAATTTATGAGCCAAATTACAAATGTTGAGAATTAACTAATTTTTATCAGTAAAAAAGCGTTTTCTGAGAGCCCAATGGTTTTAAGAGTTTTTTTCTTTAATTGTTTGGAAAATATTCCGATAATCTATAGCACTAGAGGGGCTATTTGTTACTTTATTTTCCAAACGTTGTGTAACATGGTCTTCTACAAACAGACTATATTTCGTTATCTACATTAAACTATATTTACTTAGCCTACTGCTTTTTCTAAATTGTTAAAGTTGAGTATAGCTTTTAGGAATGCATCATTATTCTTCTAATGATGTCAAGCCTGTTGTTAGTGGATTGTTATATTTGATAAAACAGTTCAATCAAATTATTATTATTATTATTATTATTATTATCGCAATTAGTTATTTCCACATATATCGTAACACGAATCGTCCTTCGTAATCTAGCCTATTTGTAAAATGTGATTGCACAATCATTCGAAATTGATTTCACGGGCAAGATCATTAGGATGAAATAGATTAATTCTTGCTAATAAAAAATTGACTTCTGTAATAACAATTTAATTTTTATATCTTATCATAAGTTATCATCTCCATTCCCTAACTGCGGATTAAATTGAAATTGCAGAAAATTTCGTAATTGATTTCATAAAAAAGATAATGAAATACTTTAATTTTTGCTGTAAAAAAATACAGAAGAAGAAAACAATAGAATTTTATGTTTAATTTCCAATTAAAATCCTATTAAATAAAACTTGAGAAACGTTTTTTTTTTTTTTTTTCCATTTTCCAAATAAAAAAGGGAAAAATTCTGTTTCTTTTGAATCTTTTAAGAAGTTGAAACAAGTCTAAAAATAAAATATGCAAAGTAAAAGAGAATATCCAAAAAAAATCCTCATTTTTCCTAGTAATGATTCAAATTTGTGAATTAAAATTTGTACTTTGTTATTTAGATTCTTTTCTTCTTTTCATAGTGTCTGTATAGACATGAGAAACAAAAGGGAATGGAATATCCCTTCTTAATCATTTTTAAGTCTCCATATCTGTAAATTATAACATCTGCTAAATCTAAACAATCTATTTTTTGTGTTTTCATTTGCTGAAAGATCTCCAAATAGTTACTTTCATTTATTTAAATCCAATTAATTGTAATCAAATTAAGCCATATTCTAATTTAAATGTAGAGTTATGACTCATTTAAAAATTCATTATTTGCCATTACTGACAGTTATTGTTTCACATCTAATGCTTTTTCTATGGGGATTTTTTATAACCTTAGCATGCTATAACCTCAAGTCCAATGTATATATTCCTAGGATCCATAGCCATCTTTGTTTTGACTAAATAAGTACCAGGTTACATATTCTCACATCCTTTGTGAGATGGATTTCTTGACAAATATAGGAAGGATACGTAATCTGTCTGAGACAAAAAAAAAACACTTCTAAATAGTTGTTTCTATGTGTAGAAGATTTATATTTTAAAATTACATTAAGTTCAACAGACAGATAATTTCTTAATAAAAATGATGTTTCAAAAGTTATTTTTTTCCATATAAAATGTCATTACATTTTTTTGCACTCTCACAATGTTCTACTTATACACTTATGCTTTTTAGAACTTCAGTGTGTATGCTATTTTTATAGAATGACCTGAAAAACTGGCATTTATAATAAAAATGCTTCTTGATAATGTAACTTTGTTCTTTATATTTCTCCATGCTGAGAGTTGGCCAGGTTTAAATAATTGTATTTATCTATTTGTATAAACAATTTGGAAGATTTGAATCTATTGTTGAAAAAAAAACAATGTTATGTCATCATGTAGATCCTAAAAAATTATTATAAATAGTAGGCCTATTTCATTTTTTTTATTTTTTTTTTTAAGTAAGAAAAAGTGGCATGAATATGTTTTTCTAGTGGCAGTAACTTTTACAAAACTTATAAAGTGTCAAAACTTACAAAGTATGTGTGTCTTGAACAAACTGTCCAAAATTCATACAAATTTACAGACTTTATGAGCACCACACATAAAACAAATATGCCACGTTTGAAATAGATCCAAATGGTGGATTGACTTTTGAACAAAAGTTGATGATTTTGATATGGATTAAGAGAATTTTCTGAGCAGAATCATGAAACAGAACACCAATTTCTGAACTAGTATAAAAGATGAGTAAAAAACAGTTATAAAATATACAGCAAGCTGTCCTTTGAGCAAGCTATCTTTTGAGATAATGTGTGGCATAAAGGGCCCCAATTTTAAGACTTAAGTCATACTGTTGACTTCTGTTCCCTTAAGTACACTTTGCATTGAAACCATAGCCCAAAGTTAAGGTGTTTGCTTCTGAATTAAGCATATTTTGCTTATGCTGTGTACAGTGCTCCTCCTTACAATACATTACTACTAGTTACATCAGATTATTTTCAAAGATGGCTAGCTTCACATTTCTGTGTGTTTGGCTGTTTCTCTTCATGATTAAATTGATATTAAAGTGTTTAGAACTTTTGTTTTAGTGTTTTCTTGTGATTAAAATAGTAATTAGGTTACTAATAGCACAGGATTTTAGGCAAAACTAGTAAGGCTGTTACATACATTGGTATCTCATTGTGTTATTCTCAGCGAGTAGCCTAGGCCTAATTTAGTGTTAAAATGTTTATAACTTTTATGTTGATAATTTCTTGTCATAAAATTAGGAACTAACAAGGGAATCTCGGCAACTTAGACATGAGATTATTGATAAAAAGTGGCTCTTTGGATAAATCTTAGTCTATGAATCTCGTTATGTAAGCCGTTTGACTTGTAGTGCCATTCCGAGTGGGAAAAGGTCAAACTGAATCAAGGTGTGTCGTGGGCTCCAATAGTCAGATTTTCTAGTGAATCTGTAACAAGTTTACATCTGAACAATAAAGAGTAGGCTAAATATTACCAAAGAAAACAACGAGATTCATTCAAACTTTGGATGTATATTTCTTTTGACAATATAAGTTGTATGTGAGAAGAGTGTTGACTATTTACGACTCAACGTTGCAAATCCAGAAAATAAATTGCATTAGAGAGAATTTATAATTAATCTTTGCTCTGTTATCTACAATCAGCTTTGTGCACCAGCCTTTAAAAATATGTTGCTGTATGCTTGGCAAACATCTGGATTTGATACAAATCAAACTGTCACTTCTTTTCAAAATGTGATCGAACTATGTTGTAATGTAGGAATGGATGAGTATCAAGGGGCAAATTGTGAAAACATTGCTTTCATTTGTTGTTCTTGTAAGCTTTGCTTTGCTCATTGGAGAACGACATCTTCATTTTCACAAATTAGTATTCACTGAAAGTGAATGTCATTTTGTTCTCATTTTGTACAATTCATAAAGTACTACCTTGTATTACCAAATGACATAATGACAGATAATACCAAATTTTCCATTAATTAATTACATTTCTGGATAAATATAAACAGAAATTATGAAATAAAATGGGTATTACAACACTCACTATTGCATTTCAGTCTATTTCGTAAATAAATTTATAGTCAAGCAATGCGAACATTTATGTATTTTTCTGTTCATATTCACAGATTGGGAAAATACTTCTTCTGGAGAAAAGTTATTATATTCTGGCACAGTATATGTCCCTTTAGGGAGGATTAATCACTGTTTCACCAATTTTTTCTTGGGGGAGGGCGGGCAAACTTTGGATCACTTTTACTTCCAATTTTCAAAAGGTTATAATCAATAAATGTATACATTTATTAAAATCAACTTAAGATTTTTCACTTTTAATGCAGATCAGTCTTTATTGTTCAGACATAAACTTGTTACAGATTCCCTAGAAAATCTGATTATTGGAGCCCACAACACACCTTGATGCAGTTTGATCTTTTCACACTTGGAATGGCGCTACAGGTCAAATGATAAATCTTACGGGCAAATGGCTTACATAATGAGATTCATAGACTAAGATTTATCCAAACAGCCACTTTTTATCAATAATCTCATGTCTTAAATTGCTGACGTTCCCTTGTAAGTGAAATATAACTCATAGAATTTAAGGCAAGTTAAGTACATTGTCATTTTATTCTCAGTTATGCAATTATGTATATATATGATGATCGCAGTGCATTAAGCACATTGATAGGTGAAAAATAGACATTGCTTCAAATTATGGACATGCCTAGAACTTAAAGTGCCATAAGTCTGAGATATGACCGTAGTGTTCTACATCTATTTATTGAGCTGCCACTTTTTCTATATCTCAAGTTCACAGTTTTTTTGTTTTGATTTTTACTATTTCTGTTGAAATTTGGCTAGTTCTAATTTACAACTGCTCTCAGTCTGTGGCTTACTAGCATTTACACCCTCTCCCTTCATTTTATATTTATGCTGTGCTGCTGCATGATTGAGTTCGTATGACCAATGTTTGCCATGATCTTCCAGTTAATATTTTTACAGGTACTTTAAGTATGACAGTGAAATAATTTAGTTTACAGAAATTATGTAGTCTTTCCTTATGAATTTGCTTAATTTAGAAAATACTGATTATCAGAAATCTGCATCTAGACACTACTGTTAAATACTAATTTAAAAAAATAATAAAAGCAGATTTTTTTCAATATTTTCAATTATTGTTATTTTCAGAAACTGCTGAATTATTATTATAATATTATTTTTCATAGCTTAAAACCCCAAAGTGTTAAAATTAGGCTTAGTTATTTGAAGATAAAATCTTCATAATCTGCAGGTATACTAAGGTTATTGAATATTTCTCTTTTGGTATTTGACATAGAAAAAGATCAAATTAATAAACATATCTTGGTTCATTAATCTCTGATAACTACACAAAAATAGAAGTCAAAACATAAGTTAATGAGGTAATTGATAATTCTTTGCAGCATAAAATTTACACTAAGAACTTCCATGCAGATCAAAGCTACATCTACAGATCTATAATGTCACTTAGTGCTCTTTCACACGAAGCGACCATGGTCGCGCGGACAAACACTCTACCAGCCAAAGCTCATTAAAATGACTCAAGCAATTCAGGCTACCGCAAACCTTTTATTTCTTATATTTTTATTTTACCAATGCACCTAAGCTTCTGAAAATTTAAATATGAACTTGTGAAGCATCTGGGATTTCTATTTTCTATTTCTATTAAAATTTCTTCTATTTTAATTTTCAAAATATTCTGTAGTTAATTAAATTAAAATTCAAAAACAGGCAATTTTTGGGGGGTTGTCGAGGTAGTACTCGATATTCCCAACTTAAAAAAACTTGACGAACACCTAAATGCTAAAAAAATCATAAAATAATGATTTGTGTTCAAGATATTTATTATTAGTGCAATAGTTAGACCTAATTTTAAAAAAAATAAAAATTGTGTTTTTAAAAATTGTTTGAGATTAATTTTTTTTTTTTTTTACATGCTATCAAATAATCATAATAAAAAAATGTTTTCATTAAAGACTTTCTAAATATCATTCAGATTCATTAGAGGCTGTTCGTTTTCAAAAATAAATTTCTTTTAAAGCATTTTTTTAATAGAAATAAATTTTTGTTAATTCTATTAAAATCCGTTTATAAAAAAAAATGGTCATAAATATTCACAAACTTCGAATATGAATTTTTTTCAGTGTCAAAGTCCCCATTCTCTAAAGTAGTTTCATTTTAATCGTGTTTTTCAACACTTCTCAAAGTGAAAATAAACAGAAATGACCTGGCCACAACGAAAATCGCGTCTCATGTGAAAGGCTCCATTAAAATCTACAGAACGACAGTGGTCGCGTGGCCAACCTGGTCACTTGAAAAATCACGTCATGTTGCGGCCAGAAGCAACCAAGCGGCCAAGTGTGAAAGGCTCCACTGAAATCTATACAACAACGTGATCATGCAGCCATGGTCGCTTTGTGCAAAAGAACGCTTATTGTGCTTTGGGTAGAAGAAACTTGCAGCAACCTAAAAGCTAATAATAACCAACTCTTCTCTGTTTTGAAAACGAAAGTGTTTAAGAAGAATTTTGGGTCCAATAAAACATGATGAATCAGGGGAATGGAGAAGATAGAATATAGCTTTTATGGGTCATTCTCCATTAAATGCACTATTTAGGAAGCAAATTTTTCAATTATGTTTGTTTTTTTTTGTTATTTTTAATATTAAAATAAAGCCTTATAAAAATAACGTGAAGACAAAGGTAATTGAGATTATTTACTTTGTGATGATTTTTCATTGATAAATAAGTAATTGTAAAATCAATGGTAAATGGAGGTGACAACAGTCTTCCAAACATTTATAATGTAAAAGGAAAAAATTGTTTATTTCTGCAATTTTTGTAGAAACTGGCTAGAGGATTTTTTTTATATAGTACTATTACTAAAATTATTAAGGCAAGCTTTTTAATAAGAATGGAAAAAGAAAACAAAAAACATTTCAATCATAATATGACATTTATTTTTCTATATTCACTTTTAAAATATTAAACAAAAAAAAAAGCCAGAGCTTTATATCGTAAGTTCTTTATGTACCGTATAAAGAAAGAAAATAAGCTAACATAACAAGGATATACTTTCATAAATTTTTAAGGTGTAAACCATAATGAGGGCAAGCTTCATAAGGAAGGCAATTCTGAGAACTAAGCCGTCGAACTTGAAGAATATGGATTCATAACTGACAGTGTAATTGGTGACTTTTCATTGTTTCTTTAAAACTTTCAATCTTTTTTGGTAATTTTGAATCCATGCTGGATATCATTTTGCTATCTACAGCAAAACGTTTTATGTTTGGACAATTCTCTTGTAAAACTTGAAGTAGTTTTGAAGTTTGGAATGTTTTTACTAGTAGCAACTGATCTGTCAGCAGTTCTTTTTAGATAGCCACCCACACAGTCTGATGCTTTCTTTCCATGTTCTGTTTCACAGTAATGCAACCTAACATTGTTAACTGACAATAATTTAGGAATATTAATGCCATTTAAATAAAACACTTTACAATACCTGTACTGAGTGATGGGTCCATAACTTACAAAATGAATTGAATTTACTGTTATAAAATTTAAATGAGGATGGTGTTTGATAATGTACATTTCATAAAAATAAAATTTTGCATTAGCTGATGAATTACAAATGTCTAGTTACTGTGCATTAGGGAAAAGATGCAAGTTATAATGGACATAAAAAAAAAATATATGTTGTATCCTCCACTTTTGAGAAGCAATAATGGAGGTGACAATTTCATCTTTAATTCCAGATATTTAAGTAGCTTTTGATGTTACATGCTAGAGCTCATAGCCATGTGTAATAACAATTACAATCAATATTTATATATTGGCTATTTATCATTCGTTATACTTATCAAAATATGAGTTGAAATGGAGTTGACAAAAGATTACAGAAAATTTCAATCAGTTGTTTCAAAATTAGGATAAAATTACAACAAAGTAACTGCCAGACTTCTCTTCAAAAGGAATTTGGATGCAATGTCTCACTAGCGCCAAACAATGGTGGATTGACACTAAAATTCTGGGACAAATGTTATATTCTTATATATTATAGTATATCCTATTCAAAATTATATTTCAGAGAATATTATTGCTGCTTAAATCATAAAGTTTAAGATTACAGTTAAATTTGCTGGAGTATTATGAATATTTGCATTTAAAAAATAGTTTTATAAGAAAATGCGAGGAGGGACGTCACCTCCGTTTACTGTCCCTCCATTTACTTACAAAAAAATATATTTTTATTACAATTTAATAAATTAAGAAGTAGGAAACTTTTATATTAATGAACTTTATCATCTAAAAGTATTTACATAGGAAATGAATGTTCTCTTGAGTTTGAAATAGCCCAGAATGAAATTATACAGTTACTGGAGAATGATCCTTATACAAACTTTCAAAAATTTGTGCTTGTGGAAAAGACGAGCAAGTATGAAAAGTAGAATTACTAAATAGCAACATGATGTGTTCTTACACACAAGAAAATTTTGAGAAAACTTAATTGCAGCTTGTGTGAGTGCTTTTTCTTTTTTTTTACTAGTATTGTCAACTCTTAACAAGCATGAAGTTGTTAGTTATATGAAATGTCTGGAATTTGGTCTATAAAAATTTAGGCTTGGTCAATTTAGTTGTTTTATCCATATGTAAAAAATAATGAACTGTTCAAATTTGACTGTATGAAACTGCAGGACTGCATGTAAAGTCTGAACAAAAGAGTTTATTTTTCATTTTTTTATTTGTACAAGAAGCACAATAGATTTATAAAAGATATATAATTAAAAAGAAAAATGAAAATCAAACCAAACCACCTCCCAAAAATAAAAGATAATGGGTTCATATTATTTAGAAAATTAATTAATTATAATACACTCATGCTCAAAAGTTAAGGAATTTGCAGTTTCGGATCCTTCCAGGTATCTAAATGTTACAAACTTGGTGGAAATGTCAGTAGGTCCTACTAACACAAAATAAACATGAAACATAAAAGGTGGCAGCACCACTGCAGGAAAAAACACAAAAACAGCCAAAAATGTTCTTGTGGAGCGAACATGCATTCCAGCCCCATCTCACTGCTCATAGATGGTGCAGACTATTCAATATGCTGTGTGGTCACCCCCGCACTGCAACACATGCCACACAAGATGCCTACATACTGCTATTCAGACTATCGAGCAACACTTGAGGCAGTGAGTCTCATTTCTGAAGCAATGCTGTGTGAAGCTCGTAGAGTGACCTAGGAAGTGACCGGCGTTGCCTTCCAAGTGTCTCGGGCATGTTCTATCAGATTCAGGTCCGGGAAACAGGGTGGCCAATCCATTTGTCAGATATCCTTGTAGGCAAGATACTCTTCCACCAGTCCAGCCCTTTGCAGATGGGCGTTGTCGTCCATGTAGAGGAAGTCAGGCCCACATGCTCCTCTGTAATGTCGCACATACTGCTGAAGGATGCTGTCACAGTATATCTGGCCTGTTACGGCACACTGTTCAAAGGTGTGGAGTGGTGTATGAATGCCCAACATTATGCTATCTCCATACTGTCGTGTTTTAGGATGTTGGGTAGCCCTTATCTGCTCCTGGATTCTCCAGATGTGGACACGTCGAGATCACTTTCCAGACTGAATCTGGACTCATCAGAAAACATTACATGGTTCCATTGCTCCTGTGTCCATGCTGAGTGTTCTCTGTATTAAGGTGTCTGATGGACCAATGTCAAGGGATACATAGTCTCCGAGCATACAATCTGGTCTCATTTAATCGCCTGCACATGTTATGCCTTGATACAGCAGTCCCCATGGCTACTTCGAGCTCCCAACCTGTGCTCCAATTGTGCCACCTGGCACTTAGCAAGAGATTTCAATCCTTCTGGGGAGTGGTGATCCTTGAAAAGAACACCTGGTATTCATCTAAGGCTCGCACCGGAAAGGGAGAATACACAGAAATTTTCACTGAGCGGAAGAGTTGCAGGAGGGTGTAGACCTGTTTTTTTTTTCTCATTTTGTACAGATCATATTATAATTTACTTTCAATAGCTTTTTTTGTTGGATGGAAAACTAAGCAATAAAGTTTTGTTTAGTTTTTAGAGATAATTTTAAAGATGCATATGAAGGAAACAAAATATTTTTGAGTACACCAAAATTGTTAATGATGCATAGCAAAACATTTATACCTGCATAGCTATCTCACAGTGTTACATGTTCGGGTTGTTGTTGTTGGTGGTTGGTTGGTGTTTTATGGCGCAAAAGCAGCTGCGGCTAAGCTGCGCCAAGAAAGGTAAAAAGGAAAAGAAATGTTTGGGTTAAAGTCTGTAATGTCCTTTACTATGCATGAGAGAAAGGATTAACAAAACAAAAACAAAATTCCAGAATACAATTTTAGTTCAAAATATACTTGGGTCATTCATTCATTTGTCTGTCTAATGTAGTTATCTTAGATTTACTTTTATCATATTCAAATTATCGTCTAATAGATTTCATTACCTTCTAGATGGCTTTTGTCAGTAAAGATGATCTCCGTTATTTATTTATTCTTTTGGATCATGTCATGGGACTATACAAAAGTTATCATACCAACTGCATCTTTATTTCATAGATACATACATATTTAGTGCGTGTTTTTTAAGTCTCTTTCAGTCTATATATACAGGGTGTTCATTTTATCTGAAGACATTGAAATATCCCCAAAACTACAAATCGAATCAAAAAACTTTATAATTAATATTTGTTCGTCTCGGAGGGGGACATCCAATGATACCAAACTCGACCCCCCACCCCCTATGAGGTGAGGGGTTGGGAAGAAAAACATAAATAGGAACCCCCATTTTTTATTGCAAATTCGGATTCTCCAGAAAATTTCACATTGATTTGATATACTGTACGTCGGGGTTGCTCGCAGATGGCGCTGTAATCGACAAAAATCAAAATGGGTAAAACATCGTTGAAAATTGGGAATATCTCAAGAAATAAAAAATCATATGAAATCAGAGAAATAAAAATGTAGACGTATGTGATATTTATCAAAATTCTATCCAATGACATGTGAATTAACCCCCCACCCCCACGCTGCGAGAGTGGGAGAGGCAATTATTTCATAACTTGTAATGGGAAATCCCATTCTCAACGTTGTATTCCTCCGACAAAACGAAAAGGGGACTATCATAAAAGGCAGTGCAGTGCGATCTGAGCTCACTTATCTTTTAGAATTAGAACTGAAATCATCTCTAAAACTTTCATTGTACGTGAGTAGGTTTTATTGCCTGCACATCTACCCTTCATTTCTACAGTAGAACAGAATTGCAAGTGGACAATGAATCGTGCAACCGTAGAAGAAAAAATTGAAATGATTCTGATTTATGGTGAATGTAGGAGAAAGGTTGACGATGCTGTTGCCTTGTATGCTGAGCGGTTTCCAGATAATGTTCGCTCTCGTTCTTTTTTTTTTACAAAATTGTGAATGCCTTTATCTCTGATGGCAGCGTACAAACCAAGAAAAGGAAACCAAGAAAAACTGTTACAGGAGTAGCTAATGAAATAGTTGTACTAGCAGCTGTTCACCAAAACCCACAGATAAGCACTTGGCAATTACAACGCGATTCCGGAATGTCCCTAGGTAGTATTGTCAAGATATTGCATCGTTATAGGTATCATCCATATCACATTTCACTGCATCAAGAACTTCATGGCGAAGACTTTCAGAATCGAGTAGTATTTTGTGAATGGGCTCTTCAACAACTGCAAAGTAATCCCAATTTCTTTGCTAATGTACTATTTTCAGATGAGGCTATATTCACAAACCATGGTAGCATTAATCGGCATAACATGCATTACTGGAGTGTAGATAATCCCCACTGGTTACGACAAGTTGAACATCAAAGTCCTTGGTCAGTTATCGTTTGGTGTGGAATCATAGGGAACAAACTCATTGGTCCTTATTTTATTGAAGGTACTTTGAATGGAATCAGATATCGAAATTTTTTGGAACAGGAACTACCAATACTACTTGAGGATGTTGCCTTGGACGTTCGACAAAGTATGTGGTATCAGCATGACGGTTGCCCAGCGCATTACTCACGTCATGCACGCGAAGTATTAGACCACGATTACAATGGTCGGTGGATTGACAGAAGTGCCCCTATTAATTGGCCTGCTAGATCGCCTGTTTTGACATCACCGGATTTCTTTCTGTGGGATTATCTAAAAGATAAGGTTTATCAACAAGTGCCAACAGACCGTGAAAACATGGTAGAACGCGTAAGAAACGCCTGTGCTGAAATTCCCAGAGATATGCTTCTGTCCTGTGTACAGTTATTTGAAGACAGGATCAATAAATGTATTGAAGTTTAAGGTCGTATTTTTGAACACTTACTGTAATTGGACAAAACACTCCAATATGTGAGACAAGAAAAAGAAGAGACAACGGAATGCATTACAAGTTATGAAATAATTGCCTCTCCCACTCTCGCAGCGTGGGGGTGGGGGTTAATTCACGTGTCATTGGATAGCATTTTGATAAATATCCCATATGTCTACATTTTTATTTCTCTGATTTCATATGATTTTTTATTTCTTGAGATATCCCCAATTTTCAACAATGTTTTACCCATTTTGATTTTTGTCGATTACAGCACCATCTGCGAGCAACCCCGACATACAGTATATTAAATCAATATGAAATTTTATGGAGAATCCGAATTTGCAATAAAAAAATGGGGGTTTCTATTTACGTTTTTCTTCCCAACCCCTCACCTCATAGGGAGTGGGGGGTCAAGTTTGGTATCATTGGATGTCCCCCTCCGAGACGAACAAATTTTAATTATAAAGTTTTGTGATCCGATTTGTAGTTTTCGGGATATTTCAATGTCTTCAGATAAAATGAACACCCTGTATATATTTTTAGGTCAAATGTCCACTCCTAGCTCTGAAACAACCAATCCCATATTCTGCTGAAGAGTTATTTTACCATTTATATCGTTTATTTTTAAAAAAAAATAACAAAAGGTAGTTTCAGAAAATCAAAGTCTGAATGTGTCAGTTATATTACTTTGTTGTGTAAATTAATTTTCTTATTTAATTAGAATCACCACAGATATAACATTCGTGAGGTAGTTAAACTTCTGTTACAAGATTTAACCACAATTATTTTGAATCTATCCATCATTAATGTTATGTTTAACGGAAGCTTTTTCATTCATGTCTTGGAATTTTTAACTAATAAATCTTAATCCCCAAAAGTAATTGAACAATATTAATATTTTCAATAAAATGATCAAAAAATAAATGCTTTATTTCAAGAGTTTCTCATGAATACAATAAAACTATCAATGATTTTAGCAAATATTTATATATATATATTATATATCAGCGATGTTCTTCTAAAAGAAAAAAATAAGTACTTTTTTTATTATGTTTCTGTTGAATCTTCATTCCTAGTATAAATTTCAAACCTGTAAATAAAAAAATTAAAAAATATTAATTTTACTACAGTAATTTTACAATTTGTTAATAAAGCTTTGAAAATTTTCAAAATACGCTACAACCTTGTTTATTCGGACTAACTAGGACTAAAGGCAAATACGGATAATCCGGGTAATATGGATAATAAGCAAAACAAATCCTTAAATAAGCAGACTTACCATTTATTACGATAAAAAACTATGTTTTGTAACAAAATTACTCTAGTAAAGCTTTCTTAAACTCGACAAATACATTTTATTCCCATAATTTATTGTACAATCTATGCAGGAACTGTACATTTAATCAAATAAAAAGCGAATGTTTGGCGTACTTATAGTTATGTTCTTGTTATCATAGTTAAAATTATTATCTATGTGAACATTAAATAAAAAAATATCTACAAATCTGATCTGGAGATCCGGATAAACGAAGGCCGGATAAACGAAGTTGTAGTGTATTAATTAACTTAAACAAAAACAAAACTATATGGTTCAAGAATGAGATAATCAAGAGGAAAATGTTTAATATATGTTGATCAGCATTATCCTTAATAACTAACAGACTTAAACACACGATTGATGAGATTTCAAGCCATACAGATACTCAAGAAATAAAATTTACAAGATTTTATAATTTCTAACTGATTAAAAGCTTAATATAGTAATCTTCAGATTGTTTGATCTAATAACTGCAAGCAACTAAATAATGAAAAAGCATAAACAAATGAAGGATATTTTCTTACCTACTCACAAACTTGTAACAAATTACATAAACCTTTTATATGTATATTACTGTAAAACAGGTGTTTATTTTGAGAACTAGTCTGTAATAGTCTTTTAATTCTAAGTGTGAGTAGTTTTGATTATCTTATGGCATTTCAAATTTTCCCCTTGACTGCAGTGTTATGCAGAGAAATATTTATGAGGGTTGTTTTTTTTCTTCACACACTCCTCTTGAAAAAACCTTCATGCTTTAAATTGTTAAATTATTAAATCGTTCATGTCAAATTCCATCATTCAGTTATTACAGCTGAAGGAAATAATGACAATGTCTTCATCACATAATGCAAATAGATTCAGAAAATGAATAAATATATAGGGCTGACATAAAAAATCATGAAGTTCAGGAAAGTTAAGTTGTAATTAGTCTTGTTAAGACTACTGTGATAGGCACAGTTTATATCATTCCAGTTCATCTTTAAGAAATGGCCATACTGTATGTATTATCAAAAATTCAACCCGGCAGTGGTCGCACCCTTTTTTGAAACACCAATGGTCGCAATGGGTCTTTGAGACCCATTCATTTTAAACAAAAATACTTTCAAAATTTCAACGTTTTAGATATTTGTTAATAATAATATCATTGATTGGTTGTTTCTTAAGATTTTCATTATAATCATTTATAATAATATATGTATAAATATATAGATTAAGAGTATTTAAGAAAACATTGTAAAAAATGGCTAAAAAGTGTATTGATTACATAATTGATAGAAAAATAAGGTATAAAAATATTTTTGGTTAAAATTATGATAAACTAATGAAAAATGAGTTATTTCTAACTGATTGCTTTGAGTAAATATTGTTCAATTTTGTGTGTGTGTATTTTGTAATGCATTCTCCACAAAGTCTTCATCTTTACTATCATCATTGTCTGTTGACTCTTCCTCACACTTTAAAATGGGCTCTAAAAGTATTTTCCTAATTTCATTATCATTGAGGAATTTCATCTCTTCAAAATAATAAAAATAAGAAGTAAACTCAGGACCAAACTAAACTGTACGTAGAAATAATTCATGAAAGAAGAAAGAATTAAAAAATTTAAAAAAGAAATAAAAAAATAGGCCTAAATAAATAACTAGTTTAGTAAATAACTATAGAATAAATAAATAGTTCAAAATAACTTTAGAAATCCAAGTTTGTATGGCAAACTTTACATTTAACGTATATAAAACAACTTTTCCCTGTATGCACAAAAAGTTACACGAAAGGTTGCACTGGGTCTACAGGACCAAAGTATTTTTTTTCCTTCAGATCAGGACAAATTATATTCTGCCAAAACTGTCACATGAACTTCATGTGATTTTAGAAAGGTACTGAAAAAGACAATCCTGTGAGGAGCTCTCATCTATAAGTAAAAATGAAAACAAAAATGAATGGGTCTCACAGACCCATCGCGACCACTGCTGGGTTAAAAATGCAGTAAGTTTTTGATACCTTCCATCTCAAAGGGCTTCCCTTATGTAACCTTTGTCATATGATGACTGCAATAAATTAACCTGTTTACTGCCGAATTTTTGGCGTTGGTGGGGTGCTCTGAGTGCTAAGTTTTTTAGCGAGTGATGCCTAATGTTTCAGGAGAGTCTTTCATTAGTTAATTTTGATTGTTTTTCACTCCTAAATGATTAGTTGCATAGTTTTATATATGGAGTGCTCAGAAGCCAATCAGTGTAAGTCATTTTTTTTTTAAATTGAAATTTTTTCTGCAAGCCATACTCTAATGTTTATACTTTCGGTTGACAAAGTGCTGAAATCACTCCTCCAAGTGTATAGTTATGTTATCTTTCAATAAAAAAATTATTCTTCAAATTTACAAACATTGTTATTTTTTGGTACATAATTTTAAAAAACCTATTTCATTTTTTTGGTTTATTGACTTACACTGATTGGCTTCTGAACCCTCCACTTATATGAAAATATTACAGACAATATTATTATTACAATATAATATTGTTGCTTAACCTCAGTTTGACAATATTATAAGTTTTTGAAAAAGATTAAAATTGATAAAATGTTTTATTTTTTAGTGATAATAAAAAAAAAAAATGAATAATCTTGGAATAAAAACTCTTAGATACAAAGAAATAAATTATAATTCACTGAAATTCAAACCTTTTTTTTTTTTTTTTCTTTTTCCGGAGGCATTTTTATATAGACTCACAAGCCAGCAGATGTTTGTGATTGTAAAACACTGCTCATTTTCTAAGAACTAATTTGAAGTGTCTTTTAATGGCTAAAACAAATTGTAACGTAGGTGACAAATATCATTTTTCCAAGAAAATCAAAACAATTAGCTCGATTTGTTAGAAAATATTCATCATCTTACAAACACAAGTATACTCGGGAGTGGCATACAGTGGTCAAGGTCACTAGCTCGAGATAACTCGGGGGTGGCACGGAACGGATTAAACATCCAATTATTATTGGATATGAATAACAGTTTCCTTAGAGGGAATTGCAAAAAAATTGACAGATAACAATTTAGAAAAAAATAGATTATACTTGTATATTAAAGTGAGTAAAGTGTGGTCATACATTGGCTGGAGATTGAATAGATAGAAAATGTATTTAATAAAATGTAGTAAGATATGTTGGAAGTTAAAATATTAATTGTAATAAAGTGAACATATAATTAAAGCACAAGTCATATTAATAGAAATTACATGTTAATACTTATTAATAGATGGAATTTCCTTAAAAATAGTTGTAATTAGTGCCTTTATCAAAATCAACTTTTTTAAACTAGAAATAAAATCTACTTTCAAAATTGAAGGTTACAGAGCAACACAGTTAAAATAAAAAAAAAATAAAAAAATTGCACAAAAAAATAATATGTTATATTATTGTGTTGGTGGGAAAGCATTTTTTTTTTTTTTTGTATGACTCATTCAAATTACTCATTAACATAACGGCAGTGTGTAGTCACCAGGGTAATTGATCAAAACGCCACCCAAAGGCACTAAGGTCATTTTTTCCAACCAAAGATAAATAATCAAGTCATTGTGTAGCATCTGTTCCTCGTTTCACTCAATGTTTTAATAGATGTATAACAGTAACAAAACTGGAAATTCACAAGGCAGCATGGATTAGCAAATTCTGTTATGAGGGGCTGAAATGTTTGTTCATTATCATAAAACACATCAAATTGGTATGTCGATGTGTTTGTTCTCCCTAGCATCTTTTGAATGGATAATAGAACAAAGTTCATAAAACCAATGTAATACAATTCCTTAGACATACAACATATATATTATTATTATTTTTTATTTTTTGCATTAAACAAAGAGTAGTAGTAATATCAAGAGGAAAAAATACAATTGCACATTAAATTTATTAGCTACTTCACTGTTATATAAAAAGTACCTTGTCAAAAATAGAAATCCTATTTTTTGGCATACAGATCAATAACATCCTGAACATCATCCTTAGAGCCTACGAAGATGGGAGTCCTTTGATGAATAGCTGTTGGTTTAATATCCAAAATAGGCATAGTTCCATTGGATGCCATGCCACCTGCCTGTTCCACTAAGTAGGCAATAGGGTTGCATTCATAAAGCAATCTCAGCTAATGAAGGAGAAAGACAAAATGGCAGAATTAACATTTTTATATTTAAAAGATTAAAAAACTCAAGCATACATTTATACTTACTACTTCTGCTTCATTACATTCTAAAATCTCATTAATTTATTCTTAAATAAAAACTACCAAAAAGACAATGTTTCAATTTTTTGTTGGATATTTAGCCAACTTTCTAAGGGAAAAGCTCATCAAAGTCAGTATGATTATGTGTTTGGCCTCTCCCCCAAATAACTTGAATGGGTGAATGTATTTTCTTGAAACTTAACATTGGATTGCACACAATCCAATTTCTGTATTTGAAAATTGTTTGGCTTGTTTGGCTGGTCCCTGCAAGTGAAGATGACAAAAATTCTCAAAAAAAAAAACATTGATTCTCTTTAGTAAATTATTGTTAGAAGTTAACCAATAAATTTGTAAATGTTTAAACATAATCCGCTATCTCCGTGATTTTACTTGCACCAAGGATTTTCAGAAAAGTAAGGGCGGAAAACACACATTTCCTTTAAACAAATTTTATGCAAAATTTCAAGATTACAACAGATGTTTCATTAAACTTTAATGTGTTTAACTTCCACATTGAGGAAGTTAAACACACTGAAGTTTAACGAAACATGTCTGTTATAATCTTGAAATTTTGCATAAAATTTGATTAAAGGAAATCTGTATGTTCCGCCCTTACTTTTCTAATAATCCACTATCATTTGCAGGTGCTTTGATCTGCAACTTAAGCATTGGTAAATTTAATTCTCAAAAAATAAAAAATTGGTATTCAGTAGCTATTACAATTTACAAAATAAGGAGATGTTTCCTTTATGTCTTTGTAAAACTGTGTGTTTTATTTTAATAACAGATGAATCAAGAATATACAGGGTATCTATAATTAAAGTTCACCTATTCCACGCACTTTACAGCAAAAACTACTTATCGGAATGGCACCAAATTTGCAGTATATCATAATGATGCCTTGGGAAGGACATTCATTGAAAAAAAAATTAGCTCCAAAACTCAGCAGCAGGGGGCATTTGTCGCTGTGTATGCTGACCATGACAATGCAGTACAGTGCTGATATCGGTACAGTCATGTCACAACATGTTCAATATGTTGACCACCATTATCTGCTACCATCTGAAATCGCATGCTCAACTGTTGAACGCAAGGTGTCTCTGGAAATGTTGAGCACGTGATATGATATGCTTGCTTTAAGATCTACCAAGGTTGCTACATGATAAACCAGATTTTTAAGATAACCACACAGCCAAAAATCTCATGGGATGAGATCTGGTGAGCATGTGGGCCACGCAGTACTGAAGTGCTGGCTGATGATGTGGTCATCAGTGAAATGATTCTGCAACACCTGTTTAACACAATTGGCAATGTGTGGAAGGGCACCATCCTGCATGAACCCTGTTGAATCACGAAACTGATTCAACACCTGTTGTTGGAGTGCTGGAATCACTGAAGTGGTTAGTAATGCATATCGATTGCCAGTAATGGAACATGGAGTAGGAATTGTGCACCCAAAGCTCTTTGAAAAAAATACAATCCAACAATGCATGTTGACATAAACCCACACCAAACTGTCACTCTTTCAGAGAATGTAAAGGAATTTCCAGACATGCATTGGGATTTTCTATCACCCAAATACGACAATTATGCATGTTAACTGCACCAGATGGAAATGTGCCTCGTCCGTCCAGAGAATGTTTCAGGGCCATTTTGGATCAATCTCGATCGGAGCTAAGAACTCGGATCAAGGTGTCTCAATAAAACGGGTCAGGAGGCAGCTGTTGTTGTAACTGAGAAATTTTGAAAGGATAGTAACGCAAAATGTTCTGAACAATTTTGTGGACTGTGGCAACAGGCTGGCCCAATGAATGTGCAACACACCGTACACTAATGCTGGTCCTGACATTTGACATCCTGTCCTCTTCCTCTTTGATCACTACATTGCCAGCCACCTGCGTGGCAACAGGCATTCATCCTCTTCTGGCTTTCACATTCAACGACTCTGTTTCTTCAAATTTGAGGATCATTTTTCATAACCCATTGGACCTCGTCGAAGACCTTTTAATGACCTAAACCTCCACAAAGCTTCTGGTGCAGAATTCCCGTTTGGTAAAACAATTTCAGAAATAACGCAGGTTCTCATAAACTTAACATCACTTTGAGTTGAACACAAAATGCAAATAAAAATACATGGGGCTGTTGCTTAAATAGTGATATGAGGGATGACGTGCTAAAGTAAATTTGCATTTCTGATACCATACATGCCTACAAATGCCCCCGGTAGTGATTTTTAAAACTTTTTTTTTTTTTTTTCAATGAATGTCCTTCCCATGGCGTCATTACGAAGTACTGCAAATTTGGTGCCATTACGATAAGTAGTTCTTGCTGTAGAGTGCGTGGAATGGGTGAACTTTAATTATAGACATCCTGTATTTTTGAATTAACTATTTGTATAGCAAACATGCATTTAAATCTTCAAATAACAAAATAATGCAGAATAACATTTTTGGTTAAATTCATAATAAAAGTATGAAAAAAATTACTGCTAGCCTGATAGGTTTCCAAGATTTAATAATTTCTGTTGTCGAAAAAAAAAAAAATAGTAATATTTCATTAGTAATTGCAATCCATCTAAATCAACTAAACTATCTCACAGCAAACAAACTATTCTAAAAATCTATTCCTGTAAAAATCAATAGATAACTGTGATAATTGTGAAAACATTAAGTTTTCTGATACAGGAAAAAAAAAAAATAATAATAATGTTGAGCATTAGCAGCAATTTCTGTTTCCTCTTTTTATTTCTTATTTACTCTTTCATTAAATCACAGAAATTTACAACTCTCTGACATATATGATTCAAAAAATAAAATTAAACTGACCTTTCCTTTGGGTGACTGAGAAGTTGCAGGATACAGAAAAATACCACCATATACCAAAGTTCGATGAACATCAGCAACCATTGAACCAACATATCGTGCACCATAAGGTTTGCCATTCTAAAAAATTAAATTTAAATAAATTTATGAATACCTGAAGAAAAATTAGAAAATCAGGAATAAGTTACTATCAATTTGTAGTTCAGTTAGTTATGTATTATTTTTAAAACTTTTTTTTTTTTTTTGTAAATTCTTTAAAATAAGAAAAACTGCACAGATTGTAGTAATTTATAGCTTACATTGTTAATAGAATCAAAAGCTACAGAATTCGTGTCAAAATAAAAATAAAAATTTTAGGTTTCCTTCTTGCATCCTACATTTTAAGAACAAAACTACATCTTTTCTTTGGGCAATATTAAAAAAAAAAATGCAAACCTTGGGAAACTTCTTCTCATGAATATATTCTTTGATTGCATCATCCCAATATTGGGCATAACCTTCATTAATACTGTAAATCTTTCCTCTTGGCTTTATTTTAATGTTTGGCTGAGTCAATAGGAATTCTCCAATTTGCTATTGAAAGAAAAATATTGAGCACTATTATTTATTTGAATGAATAAAAAGATGTGTAAAGAAGGTTATTTCTGTTAATGTAAATAAAATGCAAATGAGTGCTTAGAACTGTGCAAGTTAATAATATAAAAGATATATTTTAAATTTTAAAATGTTTTTATTTAATTAAAATAATTAAATATTTATTACTTTTGTTGGCATAATTAATTTTATCAGTCTTGTTATTTTTGAATTCTCAAATTTCCCATTCGAAAAAAAAGAAACAAACTCCAAAACAACAGACTAATCCATAAATAGTTTTCACCTGTGGTATCACTTTAAATTGCACTTCATTCCCAGAAAATGGAATGGTGGCTCAGGGGCTTGAAAGCAAACCTTTGTGCAGTTATATTTGTCTTTGTTGATATGTTGTTTCACACATTAATTTTTTTTTTTTTTTTTTTTTTTTTTTGTGAAATACCATTTACATTGATTCAGTTTTAGAATTTATATAAGAAAATAAGTTGCAGTAATCTTCTGCTTCTAAACGAAAAGGTTTTTTTTATTTTTGTTTTTGTTTTGTTTTTTAACCTCAACTTTTCAGCCATAGACAATGGAATCATTTTAATATGCAATGAATTCAAACTATACAGTTAATGACTCCTCTGAATCATTCTAGCCATATGCTGCCTTTAGATAAATATAACTGAATAAAAAATAAATTAGATTTTTATGTAAGTAAAGCTGTGTATTTTTAAAATTCTGCAGATAATTTGAAAAAGATTGCTGCTTTTTTTTTTTTTTTTCCTCAGTTACCTATTTGAAAAATTAGTAATTACTTAATTTTCAACCTTTTTTTTAAAAATTTTCTGTAAACTTTCTTTAAAACAAGTAATTAGAATTGTAGTAATCTTGCTTTAAATGAAATCAGTTGGAAAATTAACTAATCTAATTCTATAATCTTACTGGATCCAGCATGAAGCCATGAACTCCATTTCCTGTAGAGAAAACAACCATTGTAGCACTACCATACAAGGCATAGCCAGCTGCAACAATATTGCGTCCTGGTTGAAGTGCATCTTCAACATTTGGAATACCTTCAGTTTGCTGAGGAAAAAAATAGAAAAGTTTTAAAAAAGAATATATTAAAAGTTTCTTCTTAAATGTGATTAAAATGTAATCATCATGTGATTAAAATTATAACGCTTAAACACTTGAATCTTTATATGAAGCACAAACATTCACTTAGTTTTTTAATAAAAGTTTGATTTGAGAGAACTGAAATACAGGGCAAGAGTGGAAACAGAATTGTTCTCAAATATCAAAATAGGATAGGTTTTTAAATAATCACTTTTTCATTTTTAGTTACAGTCATTTGAATATCTGAAATTAAAATCTAATCATCAAGACAATTCAAATTATGAGAGATTCATTAAGCCAAGTTAAAATAAACAAAACAGCAACATCAAGATCCCCCCCCCCCCCAAAAAAAAATAATAGTCACAGTCAAGTGCTGTTTTTAAATTTTTGCTAAAAGGATAAATATTAAAACTGACCATCATTCTAGAATACCCAAAAGACTATTTAAAAAAAAGGCCTTATATTTTTTAATGCTTCTTTTGAAATGATCTCTACACAAAATTACTTAATATATTAGTGTAAGCAAGTCTTTCTGATTAGAAAAGGTGTAAGGAATTAGCATCTAAAATTTTAAGTCAAAAGGCTGTACAGATGAGGTAATGGAAAATTTTCTAATAACGGAAATATAGAACTGTTTTGGATAGTACAACTGAGTGAGATATTAAATAAAAACTAAAAAAAAAGTATACTGTAACAAGCTATTATTGAAAGTTTTGTTAACCATGAGAAATTTTGGTGTAATAAACAGAATTAGCAAGTGGCAGCCAATATTGAATCAAATATCAACAAATCTGAGAGAATCTTTGCATTCTATTTCTTCTATGTATCCCTTCTGTTTAATAAATACATGAGTGGCAAGAGGGTGTAGTTTGCTCTAAGTTAATAACACACTCCTCTTGTCTTAAAGTAAACAAGAATGAAATGACCAGTATGTAGCTGAACAGCAGTAAATGAAAAATAAATGCAGACAAGATGTAAGTACTAGTGTCTGAAAGAAGTAAACTGACAACAGACTAATGCTAAACTGAATGGAATGAAAGTGGAATAGATGAATGAGTTTATTTGAACAACTTTGATGAAGTGATGCTTTAATGGCGAGTAATTATGGTTTAAAGGTAACTGAAGACTGATAATACATACCAAAATAAAATTTGTCAAATAATAAAAAAAGAATGGTTATATACAACTGTGTGCTTGTTTTTGAATATCAAGCAATGCTCAAAGCTGGAAAGATGTATAAAAGAAATGTTGCCAGAAGATAGCCAAAAAACAAATAGTGGAAAAAATTCTGATGAACAATTTAAAATATATAAATATCGGGGTGATCCACAAAGTACTGGAAAAATAAGCCTATAAAGAACGAATATCAAAATATTTTTCTAAGTCAAATTCGGTGTAAAAAAAAGTAAAACAGGACATGAAATTCCGGATCGAACATGCAATTCTCAGTCGGATGATGGCGTCCATTTGCTCCAGGGGCTCCTTTGTGTTTGAAATAAACCCAATGGAGTTTAACTTAGCCTATTCAAATCTCGCTTCCCTTTCCTTGCTCTTCCTGGTTGTGAAGGGTGCTAACTAGACCATTTTTTTTCATAGGGGCAGAAAAAAGGCCAAATTTGGGAACCCCATCATCCTATTGAATCGCACGTTGATCCGGAAATCCCTGCCCTATTTTACTTTTTTTTACACTGAATTTGACAGAAAAATATTTCGATGTTCGTTCTTTATAGGTCTATCTTTCCAGTACTTAAGGAATCACCCTGTATGTATATGTGTGTGTGTATATATATATATATATATATATATATATATATATATATATATATCCTACAGAAGAGGAGTATGCATTAAAAAAAAAATATAGACCTAAGTGTTTGTAAAGTAAAGTGCGAGAATTGTAGTTTTTGGTGAAAATAGATGTGATTGTATATCTTTTCCTCAATGCTTGCTACCTTTGTAAGAAGAAATGAGAGTAGTGTTGCTGTATTCTGTAGGACAACTTTCATTTTTTCAACAACAACAACAACAAAAAAAAACATTTTTGCATCTGATCAGTTGTATCATATAGATCAGTGCTTCTCAACCTTTTATGCTTCAAGGCACACTTTTGTATTATAAGGCACAGAAATCCCATAGCCCATCAAACTTTTTCAATGCTTTTTTTGCTATTACAGAATCCTTTGAAAAACATCTTAAGATTTATCAATATAACGGTCTGTTTTAAATAAAAGATAACTTTAAATTCTTTTATATCTTTCCCTTATAAAGTAATACCTTAAAGTAATCAGCATTGCCCGGGGAGGGGTGTGTGTTCTGGTTCTCCCCTTCATCACAACCCTATCACATCAAACCCTCCCCAGTTATTCCAGAACAATATTTGTGCCATTCCCATTGTCACAACCAGGTCCATAAATGGTGCTATTTCAGAGTTTTCACCCCCTTGGGAGTGATTAACTGGGTTTCAAGGTAGCCTACATTTTCCACAGGGTAGTAGAGAGTATCTACGAAATTCTGATCAGTCAAATGGTATAAAATTGTATAGAGAACATACACAATTTGACTTTTATATATATATATATATAGATTAATTAATACTTTATTAACCTTAATTATTAGAATGAAAGAAAATGTAGTTTATATATGAGTTATCTGATGCTCAGATTTTATTCTAAATACGTTTATTTGACTAGTGTTGATTCAGATACACTCTCAGAATTTTCACACCAAAGGCATCCTCCACGGCACCCGATTGAGAAGCACTGATTTAGATCATAGAAAGTTTTGCAGTAAAGAAGTGGCTGGTTAGAAGTTAACATTTAAATTCAAAGGAAATTTTTTTGGGAATACTGAAAACATATTTTATCACAGTAGTGAGGAATAAGATGTGTTTGCCAAGTTACTAACTGAAATATGGACAAACAGACTCTTAGGAAATAATTCAAAAAAAAAAAAAAGAAAGAAATATGTTAATATGTAAATATTAATAAATCTAAACCTACAAAGTTGGAAATAATATCTTATTCTTACCCAGGAACATTTCATATACCAGTTTCTGTTATCGAGGAATATTTTCTAAAACCTCCAATTTTAATAAACTTCCAATTAACTCAACCAAATTCAAGTGTTTCTTTACAATTTCACTGCACATCATGAATTAACATTGTATTAAATTTTGGTATTTATACAATATTATAAACATAAACTTGAAATAACTTAATGCTACAAATTTCTGTTATGTACATTTTTATTGCTTTTCTTTAATGCCAAAGAAGATTTATAGAATAGCTGATATTTTAATATCTTCCAAAAAACAGGCAAAAAAAAAAGAGTGGTCCAAAAATATATAACTGCATCTTTAATAGATATAAAGACAATATTTTATACTTACTTTCTTGTAAATAGCAAAAATTGATCCAATGGAAACAAGACAGTCAATATTGGAAGACCCATCAAGTGGATCAAAACACACTACGTATTTTCCTTGCTTTGCTGTTTCAACTTCAATAACATTTTCATTTTCTTCTGAAACTAGAAGGCATGTTTTGAATGATGAACGAAGCATATTAATGAATAATTCATTGGAGAGAACATCTAGCTTCTTCACCTCTTCACCCTGTACATTTGTAGCTCCTGCAATTCCAAACCTAGGAAAAAACAAAAAAATTTATAATTGTGATAATTCTTAAAAAGTTTGATTAAATTTGGATTTATTATTATATTATTATTTTTATTTAATTGCACATAGGCAGCAAGAAATTTAATTCCAACAAGTTCATTTTAAAAAAAAAAAAATAAAAAATTAAATTTTTAAATAGTGTATTTTTGTGAAAGTAGACAACCACAGATTTTTTTTTTCTGATTAGCAGTCATTTCCTTGCTTTTTAAAACTAAAAACCGTGGATTAATTTTTCTTAAATAACTTTCAGGAACCAAAATACACTAAATTTGATTTCTTATTACGATGCTTTTGTTTGAATCACACTAAAAGATATAGTTAATTAAAAATTAAACACAGAAGCTAGTATTTTCTATTTTTTCCCCTTTCATATATGAATGTACTTTAAAGTACATCAATCAAATGATCAAATGATTTGAGTGAAAAGAGAATTTCAGCTGCATATTATTTATATTATCATCAAAAAGTTTCCAAGCAATGTTTCACAAATGAAACTAAAGTTTAATTAATCTATGATAAAAACATCCCTGAATCATAAAGCACCTACACTGTTTATACAATAATGCAGAGTCTGAAATATCAAATGTGTATTTTGGTATAGCAATTTTTTTGAGCAGATTGGATGGTAAAGTTACTAAGAAAAAGTAGATTATTGATGAAGAAAAATATCATCAGAATATCTTTTTTTATTTTTTTTAAGTATGAAAGTATAACGAAATTTGTAGAAATCTTAATTTAAGTACATATTTATATTTTGCATTTATAAAACAATTAATATTTAAGTGGTTTAATTCTATGCTTCCAACTAAGTTTTATCTGTCCACTTCTACTTACCACTTTCAGCAGATGTAGGCAGTTATATTTATAATTACAATGAAAAACAAATTGGAATCACTTTCTTCTTGACTCCAAATCAAACATTTTGTTTAATATCTATCTATATATTCCTGAGACTTCAAAGCAGCAAAATAAGGTGGCTCAGGACCATACACTTAAATTTGCCCTAAATGTTAGTGCTAAAGATACTATATGCTTTCTAATCATCAATAGTACACTATTCAAATCATTACACTAAATGCTTAAAGTATCCCCATACTCAAAAATTACAGAGATCAAATCAAATGAAGAAAAATGCCTAGAGCTATAAAACTGATTGATTATATGACAATAGTTTCTCCATTGAGCTCTTCTGAACTCTTATAACTCAGTAATTTAATAAGAACTAGAGTAAAGTTCCAAAACTGAAACCTCACAGTTTTCAAGCTCAGTTTTGGAAATAAAAAGTTATTTTATTTATTTAGTAGTCCTTTAATTTTCAGAGAAGCAGCTTCGAAGTCATGGTTAATAAAATATCACAGAAGAATTGGTTTAAACATGAAATCAATTCCACTGATACTTATGAAAAGACCAAATTGCAGCTTCTTGGTTTTAATTCCAGTCACTACCGTCTCAATTCCAATCATTTCGTAAAATTAAGACAAGCTGATTTTTACTTCTTCTTCTTCTTCAATGGCTCGACAGCCCTGGGTGGGCCCTGGCCTTCTCCAGAAGTTTTCTCGAGGCATCTCTACTTTTGGCAACTGTTCTCCAGTTTTTAACCCTTAGAATGTTTAGGTTTTTATAAAGAGATCGTAAATTCCAAGTTCCAAATCTGAAATCCTTTCCAAGTCGCCTCTGTATTGACAGTCCAGAAAATACTTCCTTTGATTTCGTAACAATCATTTTTTTTTAAGGGATAGGGTTGTTAGTCCTATGCCCAACCCCCAACCTGAAGGACCAGGGTATTCCTCTTCGTCTGTGCTCCCCTCCGACCTGTCTAGCTTGGGTGTCCATACCAGTAGCTAAGCTACCACCGGCATAGCTCTCGGGATCGACAACACGCAAACCACAACACCACTGATTTTTACACTTTTTAATAAAGACAAGATATAAGATTTTCAATAATAATACTACTGAAAGGTTTACTCTATACACTAAAAACTGTTGTAAAATTTAAATCAAGAATATTTTTTGCTTTTATTGTAGTCTATCAACAATTAAAAATAAAAACAGTTAATAAAAAAATTAAATATGATAATTAAGAGATTAAAAAGATTTTTCCACAAAAACTGGAAAGCATTTATGCCACTAAAAGTTTCAGCCACATACTGGTAACTAATAGCATGATTAAAAGTAGGGTTTGAGACAAATTTCAAACAAAATGAGAAGTTTACATATTTATTTTGTTTACTGTCCATTTGAAAAAAAATAAATATTTTAAATGATATTTCTCTTATTATAGTGATAATTAATTTTATTATTTAATTTAAAATAACATTCCTAAAAAACTACATTATCTTTAAAGAATATCATAATGGACTTTGGAGAGTAATTTATAAGAATAGAATTAAGTGGCAATTGAAACAAAAAATTAATTTTTTTTTTTTTTAATATCCTAAATTGTAAGCAAAACATTAAAAATAAAGTTTTATTGAGCCAAACTATGTAAATTACAAATACCTAAAATATAAAGGTATGTAAAGAAGAAAGAGAATAGAACTTGGTGTAAATCTTTAAGGAGCTGATGTTCTAGAAGCAATTAAAAAACACAAATAATAGGCTAACATTCTTCTAAAGCAGCTAAAAACACTGTTACTTTTTTACTAGAAAAGCTTGACAAGCAAAGCATAGCCCATTTCTGTTGCTCCTGTTGAATAATACATTCAATATTGCAATCACTTTAAATTGCAATGATTAGTTAGGGATTTTTTTTTTTTTTGTTTATGTACAGTAAAATAGTTTTTGTAATTTACCTATGACTTGTATAAAATAAGTTTTATGTACTTACTAACAATTATACAGAGAGCAATATTTAGAAGAATAATGTCAGAAGTTAATCACATATTCTCCAATTCATTATTCAATTTTTCCCACGTTATCTTTGGTCTTAAAAGACAAGACTTGCTAACTGTAATTATTTGTTGTTGTTGTTTTTTTGCTGACTGGAGAAAAAAAAATACTTCTTTTTATAACCTAAGTTATCTATTGCTTTACTTTAATTCTGATCACCAGATTAAGTTTTTGCAGCTATAGAATTTAAGTCAATATTCAATTCAGAAAATTTAACAGCATATATATGAAAGCGAAGACTTAATTTCCTAATAAAATAGATCCCATACATAAAGTTTTGGTTTTGGTCACAGTATTTAAGTAAATTTATCGTATAAATTAACATCAATGAATTTTATGTATATGCAATAAATGAACAGCAGAAAGTCCATTCTGTTGCACAATAAGGATAATCCATTGATATCTCGAAATTGCTGCAATAAGTGTCTCATCCGATAACCTTGATTATTCTTAATCTAAAATTTACTTTGTTTCTATGTTTCATCATTAAGTTTGGTGATTTGTGATTAAACATCAAAGAAAAAACAAAACAACAAAAAAAAGGCAGATTTATTAAACCATGTCCTAACTTTTTGAAATTCTAAGAAAGAAAATAAAAGAGAAAGGATTTACAAAATAACTGCAGAAAGTTGGTTACTTTAAATAAATATAATTGATAATTCAAAATTCAGTACATTGAATCATCCAAAATAAGGTAAATGGTTTTATCCTAAATATTATTTGATACAATATGGAAATAATATTATTTAAACTGTCACAGCAGTCTGCTAAAAATCACATCAATTTTTTAAATGACACAATTTTTATGAGTTGAAGTATGTGACCTATATTTCTCCAACAGAAACTTACTAAATAACCATTACTATATCTTTAGTTATCAAATTAAATTTTTGATGATAACAGTTTTAAACTGAAGTCTTTATTATAAAACAAATCCTACAAGGAACAAGGAAAGTAAAAGATTTGAGTGGCTGTTTTCAATAACAACCCTGAGAAACTGCAGCAAAAAAAAAAAAAAAAAAAAAAAAATCAGCAATTCTGGTTTCCTTTGTGCTTTTTTAAATTGTTCAGTCACGTTGAATGAAGTAATAAACATAACTTCCTTATAGTCTAAAAAATAAGTTATTCCAATGTTAACCTTGTATTATACTCAGTCAATCTAAATCGCATGAATTTGCTTTATGGTTTTCTAACTTTACCTATATACTGAACTAATTAAAAAATATAAAAAATGAATTCTGAAAAAAAAAAAAAAAAGCAAATCTTTTTTGCATTTTTAAAATTCACTAATAAATATTACTCCCTCGGTCCGAAAATATGGTATACATTTTAAAACACAAATAATTTTAAAACGTATACCATATTTTCAGACGAAGAGAGTATTAAAATATTAAATATTTTCATATTAAATTTTTTGGCTAATTTTGTGGATGAGTGGCAAAAATTCCATTGGTTCGTAGCCGTTTTTTGTTTTGTATATATTTTTTTTGTTTTTTACAAAAAAAAAATCGTGATTTCTTTAATTCTGTAAACTAATTAACAGAAAAAAATTGCACTATTAATTAAATTAATATTTTGTAGAACAAGTTCTGCTTAAAGAAATAAAACATTAGAATTTTATTTATTGATTTAGGTAATTTCTTACCCTCATGTTTGTGAAAAATGCAACACCATGAAGGAAACATGCAAATGAAGTGAAACTTACACAAAATGTAAAGCAAGGTATGATATGCAAATGATTAATATTTGGGAATGATTGAGCATGCCTAGACTCAGCAGCGCCCTCTGAGTAAGAGTAAGAGCATATAAGTAGAGGACTGTTGTGGATCCAGACAAGTAGTTTTTCATCGTCAGTGAGCTGTACATATGCCTACTGGAGTCAGTATGCCTGGTCGATGTCAAAGGGTGCCTACAAGCAAGTTACGGAGTTTGAACAGGACTGAATGATCGGCTTGTGTGAAGGAGGATTTTCATATCGCGAAATTGCTGCTTGTACAGACATAATGTCACGACAGTGATGCGAGTGTGGAAGCAGTAGATTGACAAGAACAGGACGAGTCAAAAATCCAGAAGTGGACCACAAAATGTGACGACACCTCATCCGCATGGCAGTGACGGACCATTCAGCTTCTTCTCAACATTGTCTGGTTCCACAGTTCGATGACATGCATGCATGCATTCCTTTGCAGAGGATTCCTTGAGCCTGAACCATCGTTGCCTAAGGATACAATGGGTTCAGGAACACACCCACTGGCATGCAGATTGGCACCATGTCATGTTTTCGGACGAGTCCCGCTTCAACTTGGATTACAATGATGACCACATATGCATTAGATGATATCAAGGCAAGTGTCATCTTCCAGACTGCATTGTCCAGCATCATACTCCATGAATGATAGGCGTGATGGTTTGGGGAGCAATTGGGTATCATAGGTGATCTCGGCTGCTACGAATTGTGGGCACTCTCAACAGCTACTGCTACATCAGAGAAGTTGTGGAGGCTGAAGTCGTACCCTTCCTTCAGCACACTCCTGGAGCCATATTCCAACAAGATAATGCCCAACCACATGTTGCCAGAAACGTTCAGGCCGTCTTCAAAGCAAGGCAAATAACCCTTTTTGCTTGGCCTGCATGTTCACGCAATATGTCCCCTATTGAATATGTCTGGGATATGGTCACTCGGCAACTAGCCCGTCATTATCATCCAGCAGCCAATACCAATGAACACTGGACTCGGATAGAATTAGCCTGGCAGATAATGCCCCAGGAACACATCCAAGACCTGTTTGATTTTATGGCACAGTGTATAGTAGCTCTATTGCAATTCGTGGAGGCAAATACTGATTTTTGGCAAATACTGTTGTTGCATTGCTCTGAAACTTTAATAGTTTGTTTGTATCACTATTAGTAATAAGTATAATAAATTTCCATCCATTCTGATGGTTGCTTCATGGTGTTGCAATTTTCACAAATATGAGCATATTTTATGTTGTAAAATCATTAGTTTCGCCTGGTTTTGTTAATATAATTATAAGTGTAATTTCGTTAATGACAGGCAGATACTGTGAAACGAACAATTAACTAGTAAAAAGTGAATCCTTATTTCAAAATGGTTTTACACGATCTTTTACTAAAGAAACTAACCCTCATCTGGCTAACTGCGATCTTGAGATGGCATGGTACCCCAATGGCTGGTGGCCGTGGTGACCTGGTACATACAGTAAAAGTCTAGTTAACCGCACCCCGGTTGACCGGAAGTCGATCGGATGAAATCTGTTTGGAAGGCTAATGAATGGGAAAAAATTTTGAAAGGGTCAAAATTGTTTCCAAATTTACCAATACATACATCCTGCAGCTAAGCAGACCTAAATTAACCTAACCTACAGCTAATTGGAATAAACGCTTCGATCCTTCGGAGCTCATCAGCATGAAAGTTGTTTCGAAGGCCGTACGAGAAGTGCCGGATACTAGACTTTAGCTGTACATACTGTTATTTCAAGATTGCAGTTAGCCAGATGAGGGTTAGTTTTTCTAGTAAAAGATCGTGCAAAACCATTTTTAAATAAGCATTCTACTTTTTACTAGTTAATTGTTCGTTTCACATTATCTGCCTGGCATTAACGAAATTCTATATATAACAATACCAGGCGATACTAATGATTTTACGAACATAAAATAGGAAATTACCCTCTTTTGTTTCATATGCTTACAATTATTCCTTCGTTTGTTAGGTAACAAATGTTTTATGTAGCTTTATTAATTAAATAACGGAGTTCAAATTGATTAAAATAGTTTACAGCATAGCCTTAAAAGGGTTATGCAAAGTCGTTTTTATTTCTTTTGTTTTTTTACGGTTCTCGTATTTCTAAATACAATACTACAATTTCTTTGGCTCTACTGTTTTTATTTTACAAATTACTAACGCAAAAAATCATCTTAGGTGATTTTTTGTTAATTAAATTAAATGTATAAACTCACAAATTAATGAGTCCTGCTGTTCTAACCGCTGCTGAAATGCTTTTAATGGCCGTCAAAATATTGGTAAGAAGTTGCGTTAATTCTCCGGTGGCAAATGGAACTTTCTGCTGTTCATCCAATACAAATCGGTTCATAGTAATGCAATTTACATCGAAAGACATGATTGCAGACACTTAATATTAGAATTTTCCCTTCCTCAAAAAACAAATCAGATAGATTGTTTAAATACCCACGTGCTTTATGATCCTTTAAGATTTCGTTTATTACATCAAAAGAATAACAATGATTTTATATTTCCATATTCACTGGTGTCATAGATATAAAGCATACACAGTATGTCACTATTGCCAATACGATTAAGCATACAGGTTGCTTTGTCCCCTCCTTCTTAAATAGAAAACTTTTTAAACTGTTTTTCATTATTTTGTGGTAAGAAGTATTGTTGAACTGCTAAATTTAAAACTATTTTTAAACACGACTAAGATTGAAGCATCTATGACGCATGTGCAGTAACTCGCTTCCGTCCTGTTTTTGTTTCGGATTCGGTCTTGTCGAGATCAGAACATTCAAAACGAGATTTAAAATAAAGTAAAGATAAAATTGTAATAATAATACGAACTGAAAATTAAATAGTATCAAAAGGGAATACAATTGCAAAGATTTTTCTAAGTAAAAATATACTTTGTATTAATACTGTTTTGGGACGCTTTAAATTTTATTTAAGTTCATTTCGCTTTTAGCATTAAATGCGGAAATACCATCATTGATTTTTAATTTAGATTTCTGTGTTGTCTCTACAGTTTTAAGTAGTTAGCAGCTGTGTTTTAAATCTACCTCGTCTGATTTTTCACTATCTTTCTATTTATACGATTGGGTGTTTTTAATTTTGATTTAATTTTATTTTTCAAAAAAGGCATAATAGTTTAATAAAAACTGTTTTGGAGGGTGATGTAGAAGAGAAAGTTCCAAGGGAAAGCCAAGGATGAGCGACATGACACAAATAAAGATGATGTTGCAGTGCGCAGTTAGGAACGAGTGAAGAGGCTGTTGGAAGAGAGAAGTAGATGGAGAGCTGTATACTAGCTAAAAGACGATTAACTACAGCTCAAATTTGACGATTGAGGACCAAGAGAGAGAAAATTAATATAAAGTTTATTAACAAATATTAAAAATACAAACATGAGTTGGAAGTTGTCAATCAAGCAATTATATAATTAATTAATTAAATAAATAAATAAATACGTAAATAGAATATATATTATAAATTTCTAATTTTTATTAAAAATTATTAATATTTTTTTTATCAAAATGACTAAAATCCTTAACTAAAATAGTTGAAATCAAAATTTATCCTGATAATGTAAAAATGGTAAAAATCGTTCCTATGCATCAAACCATTGAATTAATCTTAGTATGATCAATCTTAGTACAGCATGTAATTTAAATAAAATAAATATAAGCTATGTAACATTAAAAAATCCAAAATTTCTTCCAAAAACAAATAATTTAATACACAGTGAACTGAAGGAAAGCATAAATAAAATTAAATTTGTATTTATCTTTATTTTTATAAATAGGTGGTCCCTGGATTACGGACGAGATACGTTCCTGAGAATGTGTTTAGGTCGGATTTGTATGTTACTCGGATCCCTGATGAACAGCGCATATACGGTAGTAATAGTTAGGGCAAGGCATTTAATGAGCTATAATTTGCTAATAAATGACAAATAAAAAATGCATTTATGACCTAAAAATAGTAAAAAAATGACAGAAAAATAAAAAAAAATGACCAATAAAACATTTGAATTTATTAGATTAAACCTTTTTTAACTTTGATAACCAAAAAAAAAGGTCTATTTGTTGGCTTGAATGAGGACAAGCAAAGATACTGAATAATACATAAAATCTCAAAGTATAAAAAAATGACATTGCCTTCCAAAAAACTACTAAAAATGATCAAAATGACCTAAAAATTGCCAAAAAATAACCTATCCCTAAAAAATGCCGAAAAATGCAAAAAAATGCCCTAACGAATTGCCTTTATTTAACCAATTATATAATGTTACACATTTTCATATATGCGAGCCATCTTTCAACCTTCATAGAAAAAAGTTGCAAAATCCTCAAAGGCCTTGCCCTAGTAATAATAATAATATCCGTATTCTGTAATAATAAAGTAGAGAAACCCTTGTGCTCTTTCTTTTAATTCAAACAAACAGAACATAAAAACAAACTCCCACAAAAAGTTTAGATAGGAGAAATTTCAAATAAGAATATTAAAGGTGAACACACTTCGTTGCAGGCTCACCTGGACTTGCAGTGAACTTTTTGCTTTGGAGGAATGGTCATAACGATAAAGAAAGACTCACAAAATCGAATAAAAAAGTTAAGATGAAGTGATGCTGTGCGTAAGCGATCGTATAAACCAGGGGTCTCCAAACCTTTGAGCCCAAGGGTCGCATTAACTATCAAACTGTAGTTCGGGGGCAGACTTCACACTCGAGGTCCAAATAAAACAGAATCAAAACATGGATGTTGTTTTTAAATATTTATTTAATATTATTTTATTCAGTTATTATTTAATAACACATTGATACACTACACATGAACACCTGTATTAGTGGGAATCATTAGGATATGCAGGATACACGTATATTTCCGTAATTTTTTCCGTAGACAAAAAAGTCTCCAAGGGCCGGATGAGAGGGCCTCGCGGGCCGCATCCGGCCTGCGGGCCGTAGTTTGGAGACCCCTGGTATAAACAATGAGACTAACCGCTAGCGTAAAGATACTGCGCCAACGAACCACTTACGCCATGCGGGTTTTTTTTACATGCGCGGAAGAAACTAATTCTCGAATTATTAATTTAATTATTAAATTATAAATTATCCTTATGGGGAGCTTTGGGAGCCCGTTCAATATAATTAATTTACGAAAATCCGTAAGTCCGGTCGTCCGTAACCCAGGGACCATCTGTATAGATATATGTAAAGCTTTTCATATAATTAATTACGATGCTTTGCTTAAAATACTAGGTAAAATTGGCATTACAGACATTTCTTAGATATAATTAGAAGCGATGTACCAAACAGAAAAATGTGTATTCTATAAACAGCACAATCAATTGAAGACAAATTATAAATAGGCTACTGTACTACTATAATTAAAGATCCTCAGATCCAATTTCTTTCTTGATATACTTGAAGGATCTAATAAAAACATGTAAAAAATTCATATTGATGATGAAAAAATATCTGGATTTTTATGCTAGCAAAGTCTTTTCAATATTCAACATATAAATAAAATACACAGGAATCATACACACAACTCTGCATTTATGGTAATTATAGACCAAATTATTACTGATTCAATTAAAAACTATTACTAACAAGCAGAGCTAAATTTTAAAATCAGGCTCATAAATGTTTGCATACGGAATTAAACTGAGCCTACCCTGTTCAAATTGAAATGGTGGAAAGTATTCAATATTTAGATATCACGTTGAGACATACATAACAGACAAGGCTAAAGGAAAGCATACAACAGACGCAGACGGTCAAAAAACAAGAGTAATGCATTTTTCTACTTTCTCTTTCACGTTCAGACACAATTGACAATTTTTTTTTTTTTTTATTTTTTTTTTTTTTTTTTATAACAGAAATTTTAATTTATTATGCAAGTTAATAAACTATTCTGTAAACATCTGCGCAAATACAATTAAAAGATTTCCAAAAATTACAAAGTAAATTATTAAAATTAATGTTTTCAAAGAAAAGTTCGAAAATATAAGAAAAGATTTAATTTACTAAAAAGAAAACCTCGAAATTTTCTAGCTAAAAAAATTATGTAATGTAATAATCCAAAATTATTGTAATCTGATATCTTAATTAAAAAAAACATTAAAACAAGCATTAAAAATATTAATTGTATTTATACTAAGAAAAAAGAATATGTATGATAAAAATGCATGTATATACAGTATATTTAAGGATGAAATGAATTATCCAAAATTATTTCAAAGTAGTGGTGAAAGATATATCAATTTATTTATTTATTTTATTTTTTGTAGAAGAAACTATAAATAAGTTATATAGAAAGATTATGCAAACAAAATAAAATTTACAAAATTGATTAATTACAAATGACTAATAAATAAATAAATAAATAAATAAATAAATAAAATAAAAAAGGGGAAAAGTTAGATCAGATGTGAAAATAAAAATAAAATAAAAAAAAATAGTAATAAGAGATTTATTTTCTTTATTATTCAACCATACATTTAATATATGTTTACATTTTGAACGAATGTATTTCATGATACTTTTTATTTGCATAGTTATCTCTACAATTTGTAAATATTATTTTTTGAATACATACTCTATATCATTGGTTTCACACTTCTGAGTTAGCATTATTAACTTTCGTTGTAAAAACCAGCTTTGCATTTTTTATCTTCTAATCTGTTTTAAAATAAATCTGTTGATAATTCGAACAGCAATGCTGGGAATATTAACTGTACCGTTGGTGTGGGCTTTGACGGAATCGAGGTATTGCGCAAGCGTAGCTACATGAATTCTAGCAGTCGTGTAATTACAATAATTGGAATATTAAATATGTGGATCTGATCTCAAGAACATCAAAGGCATCTAAGATGGGCGTATATCGTTGATATTCAGATTCTATGAAAATCATCGTGTCTCACAAAGTGTCTTGTTGACCCTATTTGGTCAACAAGATTATCTGGTATCCGAATTGAAAACAGTTGCTTTGGCTGAAAGAAGATGCCATATCAAAAACTTTTTATGATTCTGAAGTCCTTTACCTGGGGTTTAACTCAAAATGTGAAGGAAGTGCATATGCAAAAACAATAGCAACATCAACTGCAGTCTCTTTTTAAGGTTCAGGCCCCCTCCCCCGTGTTATGAACAAAATCATCAATTCTTAGCCAAAAATATCGCGAAAATACCACACGATTTAATACTTCTACAACAGGGGTGGGCATACTTTTGTAAGGCTGATCGCACTATTCCGTCTATCTCCGTCTCTCGTTAAGTTTCTGTAAGATAATTGCTTTTACGTCTACCTCAAGGGCTACCTCAAGTATACTCCAAGTGCCGCGGTCACCAAAACGGAATCTCCAAATCGACAACCAAAAAAAAAAAACGGAATCTACAAATCAACAACCAAACATCTTCAGACTTTTGAAATCTCATATGCGGTCACCCAAAATGCGCGATCGACGTCTTGCCCACCCCTCTGTTCTACACTACAAACATACTGTAGATCTCAGCCCGGGCCCCGGTACTGAGGGACCAACTGACCCCCCCCCCCCTTGTGGGGGCTCTGCAGACTACTGTAATAAAGAGCCTTCGGAATCCATGTGGAGCAGGCAAAGCTTAAATAAACATTAAAAAACTCACCAAAAAAAAGAAATTGGTGAGAAAATTCATGTGCCAGCGTTTCACGGCCTCAATGAATTTTTTTTAGCGCATAAAAAATAAAAATGCGCATGTAAATATTAATGAACATTAATGGGTGAGACCAAGTGTTTACTAAGTGACATCCTAGAACAGCTGTTTCACGCTAATATGACGATCATCAGCTGTGAGCAGTCACCAGTAAACAGTGAGATCTCGATACCTTTAGGAAATATCGTTGCAATCAATGTGGAGCCTGCAAAAAATTCATTGAGGCCGCGAAACGCTGGCATATGAATTTTCTCACCAATTTCTTTTATGGGGAGTTTTTTATTGTTTATTTAAGCTTTGCAGGCTCCAAATGGATTCCGACGATATTCAAATAAGCGAAGTTCTAGTGAAGAGTATTTGTTATGACAAATATTTTAGATGAAAAAGGAGTCGTGCTGGTTCTACGTTATTAAGTACTGTATTTAATTATCTTGTGATTAAGGTGATAATTATCATTCGCTCTAGTACTGTGTTATCAAAATGAGTAAAATACACAAATACTATCTGATAAATAATTGATGGTTCGAATCAATAGTCTCATAGTAGAACGAGGTTATTGAATAAGACCATTATTTATATAATTATAATATCACATATTTCTAGGTTCTTTTTTTTTTTTCCTTACTGAATTGATATGACCTCTGACAGTGTACATTCGTCAATAATTCAAATGTGACATTGCAGTCCAGGCATTATTGATCAACTAGACCATGCCCAAATAATGCAATCCTTTTCTTGTTCCGCAACATTAGCGGAAAGTTATGGGCTTTTACTTCTCACTCCACTTCAAATCAAAAATCTTCATAATGATTGTTGCACTTTTGATCGGTAAAGCCAACATCATTTACCAATGAATAATTCCCATTAGTTCAACGTGATTCTGAATTTTGAAACAAAGACATGGATGATTGGTTATTGTTTCAGTTCCTTAATGATCTCTTCGACTTTCTTTTTTTTTTTTGAGATCCAAACTTTTAATACATTGGATTCTCGAAGGATCTTTTATTTACTCAATTCTTAAATTAAACAAGGTAGGGATAGCGATTAGTAAACCAATTACAGTGCTTCGCAATGGCTTCTGAGTCACCTTTACTTTAGAATAGACCGCGCCGGGGTGGTCTAGAAAATGCTCGCGCGAGTCTGTTTGCGACCCCATGCTGTCTTACCCACCCCTATTTATATGGAATAATCGTCATTCTTAACTCAAACCTTGTTAATACACTGAATTCCTAATAATGATTTAAAAAAAAACTTGAAAAAAAATGAACCATGAGGGGATCGAACCCACGACCTTCGCGTTATTAGCACGACGCTCTAACCAACTGAGCTAACATGCCACCTGCAACATTCAACATTCAGGCCACCTGCAACTGAGCTAACAGAAGCCGTTGCGAAGCATTGTGGGATATGTGTCCACAGACAGACAAACCGGGGATGTAAGGCGTCTTTCAGAAGCCTAAAATTTGAATCAAATGTCCATCTAACAATCAAATTTAGATATGTGGCTGACGAATGTAGGATGAACGGGGGGGGGGGGGGGGGGGTTGGGGAGACCCTCCCGGGGACAGAAAAAATTGATTTATTTTAAAATTGCCTATACTGAACATTATTTTTTTTTTATAAGAGCATAAAATTTGTAAATTTAATAATAATATAAACGCTGCATAACATCTGTAGGACAATTGATATTAGATGTATCACAAAATTATTTTATAACTTATTGTTTTATTTATTTTACGGAAATTGTTCTGGAGAAGGCCAGGGCCCACCCAGGGCTGTCGAGCCAATGAAGCAGAAAAAGACGTACGGAAAGTTCTATACTTTTATCATTAATTTTATATTTGTGTTATAAACATTTGATCAACCTTTTCCTAAAAATTGTACTCCATTCTAACGCTTTCCTAATATATTAATCTGTCAAAGATTACATTTTCTATATAAAATACAACATCATTTTTAAAATTTACCCTTGAAACTTGTTAACTCTGCTATCAAATTTAAGATGACAAAATGGGAAATAAGAATAATGTATTCTAACTTATGTTTTATTATGTTGTTCCTTGGTTGGTTGCAGTTAAAGGTTTGTTTAGCACTGCGATAACCAAACTGAAAGAAAAATGTTGTAACAGGTGCAGTGAAGAAGATAATCATATTGGAAATAATTCCTTTCAAAAAACTTCCCGGAAACTTCTGCAACAAACATCCTGTTAACTGAAAAGAAAACCTGAATTTAATCCTTGAGAAATTTTACCTTATTTCCACTGAATTAAAGATGAATCGCTAAATCTGTATTTAATACAGAAAGCCATGAAATATGATCGGTTATGTTATATAAGTGACGCTCCCGTCATAATATCAAGCTAAGAAAGCTTCAAACAGTAATTAAATTTGAATTTGAAAAAAAAAAAAAGGAAAAAAAAAAAAAAAAAACAGAATTCGTGTTATAATAACAAATCACGATCACGATGACGTACCCGAAACGACAAACAATACTTAAGATAAGGAAAGAACAAACAAAGAACAAAATGCTGTAAAATTATGTGTTGGTTTAAGAAATTGGCAAATTAGCCAAAATGAAAACAGGAATAAACCTGTATTTTGATGAAAAACATAGCAAAAGGAGAAGGAAAGATGTATGTAACTCTGCTCTTTGAGGATTGATTTTCAGTTGCTATTTAGAAGCCATCAGAGTTAGTATGAAAAAAAATAGTTCTTCAAAACAAAAAGTTACCGACCTCTGAATAAGGCAATAGAAATACTGATAAGGTACCTCAGCCTTTAACGCCACCTATCTAATTCTTCATAAATATAAGAGATGGCGGTACTGCACTAAAGTAGGTTGCATTGTCATGCCATCTAGTGTTGAAGTGAATTACTAGCAGAACGCCAACATTTTCGAGTGAAATTATATTTCCATCTTTTCGGGTCGAGGACTGGTTCTGAAAGGCTGCTACTATATCAACGTAAGATAAAATATAGATTTTTTAATGTTCAGCAAAGATTAGCTATATAAAACTATATATTTTCTTGATTCTTGATGATTCTTCTATGTAGATAAGTTAACTGTATTTTTAAAATTCGCAAATTGTAGACAAACAAGCGTATCATGTGATCCGTGTGCTCAGTAGCGCTTTAACGCCATGGTGGTGTTAATGGTCTACATATACGATTTTAGGTTACGTACGACATCTGTAAGTTACTAATATGTTTCATAAAAATATAGATTTTTATCTTATTTATTATTTTGCTTTTATAATCGGAAAATGCCGAAATTAATTAATTTTTACATTTCCTCTTTTGGTTTAGCTACAGATTAGAAAAACTGTGTTAATTTCAAGTGATTTTTTTATTATTTTTTACAGAAAGTCAAATTTAGTTGCTTTTTACTATAATTTTGTACAAATAATGCTTACAATGATGGAATAATTCTTAATTTTAAATAAGTTAAGATACTAGAAAGTAGGTGGCATTAATTGGACCAGGTGTTCCTAATAACGCCAGTTTGCAAAGTTATTTTATTTGAGTTCTCATACTTCTCCAGTAAAAGTTATCATATGTTTCATCATGGTATGCTTCTAACAGAAGATTAAACTTTCTTGGTCATAATTTTCGTGTTTCGATACACCTTATTTCCAGACTTACAGTAATTTAAATGTTAAGGTGGCCTTATTTGGGCAGGGTACCTAATGCTGGCCATGCGAATATTTTTCTGTTAACTATAAATTGTTATTTAATTTTTATTTAATCAACAAACACGAGAGGTTTAGGCTCCGAGCGATTCTCGACCAACGGGACTAATTATTGTCGGATGGTCAGCCCGAACCCCGTCCGCCTTTAACTTCCAAGTAAGAAAACTGCTACCCATATGATAGAGGGCTGGGTGAACCCTAGGATCCGTCGGGAGGAGAAATAACCGTGCAAAAAATCACCGACCACCGCCGGGAATTGAACCCGGGCTCCTCCTGTCAACAAACCACTGAACTATCGGAACCCCCTTATTTGTTACAATCCATAAGGTAAACACGGCGATTTTTTTCTCAACCTGAATATTAGGCTACAGTGATCTAGATAAGAATCAGGTTTCCAGAAAATGAAAATGTGTTACTTAAAAAAAGAAAATAATTACACTATAGTATAAAGAGAAAAGCAAAGTAGACACATGATCACCAAGTTAGCGTGAAACAGGCTGTCTTGTGATGTCACTTCTGAACATTGTCTCAAATTTTAATATGTTTAAGCAAAATAAAATTTTCTATACGAAAATTATATTTGATGTTAGACGCACTGGTTAAAAAATTAAGAACCTTCATTAATATAGAATAGGGACTCTTGTAATATCTGTGATTGTTGATGGAGGAGGCCAGACAGCCCTTTCTAGCATGTTTCACACGTGGTCAGTCTTTCCTTTGCAGACTGTGTATGCAAACAAAAGATGACAGAAGTCGTCCTCATATTTAGTAAACCGTTCTTGCACAGCTCTGGTATGTGTTGTCGTCCATAAAAAGGCCATCACATTCTGGAAACAGGGTTGACTATGATTCTCAAATATTACCTGAAGAACACCTACAGAACATCCTCCATAGCATAATGGCATCTCTAGATCCTTGGATAGTGTTCACAGTACAGGGTGTTTTTATCTTAAAGGTTCGTAATTTTTGGATCACTGTGTTTATATTAGCAACAATTTAACAATAAGTCGTACTACAATATAATCGAGTTACTGTATTAGGTGGCTAACAATGACATTGATGTATGTCTTTCTTTTTCTTAGTTCATGGTAACAATAACAATGAAAATTGCTAATTAAAATTCATTATTACGGTGAAATAATAGAAAGAAATACTATTACATTTTCCAAACCAGCTAACAAAAGCGGTTATGAACATACATGAGCATTTCTGAAGCAGTAGTTCTTCAATTTCTAATGCATAAATAAATATTTATGAAAGATTTCTGATTGGAAAATGAAAAAAGTATCCCTTTGAAGAGGGCTTCTTTGCCACATCTTGCACAGCTATTTTACTAAAAAAAAAGTTCCTGCGCAAGTGCGAACGAATAAGTTTAATGAATAAAAACTAAGCCTAGCCTTAACCTTAGGAATATATTTCGGCAAATTCAATGATAAAAATGTAACTTAATAACTTAAAGTACAAATTCACAAGAAGTGACGCATTTCTGATATGATTTTTTTTTCTTCTCTATTAGATATCAGACTTTACATAGTAGGGATTGTATCTTCAGAGAACGCCTTCATTTGGAGAATTTCTCTTATCAGTTATTGTCCTTCACTATCTACAGTAATTAATTACAGATTTTATCTCGCAAACGCCTTCTTATTTATTACTGCTTGTTTCTTCATCTTTATTACAATGTGCGGGTGAATCATTACGGAATTAAATGAATTTAAGCTACTTTTTATTTTTCAAATTTTTCGATTTATTTTAAAGTAAGAAAACAATAAATATACTCACAAACAATAACGCATTTTTTTTTTAAAACCAATGAAACTTACTAATAAATTAAAAAGTTTAACAATTTATTTGAAATAAATATAAATAAATTTTAATTCATGAGAAATAAATACGGTACCTAATTACTTAATAATTATGTATTAACAATTTAATACATAATAAGTTGTACTTTACCTTATGAAAAATCGAAAAATGGTATTTGACACTTTCTTTTCACTATTTTTAAGTAACAAAAAAAAAGTCTGCCAGTCTTAGATGACTACAAAGAAGAACGTTGGCTGAGGTGTATTCAGACAAATGCCAAGAGAACGATTACTCTGGCAACAGAAAGAAGCAGTGGCTTGGTTTAGACTAAAAAAAAATTCTAATATGCTACGATATTTCGGGACCCCTAATGTTCAACAATAGTATGATTGAAAATTAAATTAAAAACAATAATCATCCATAATAAAGGTATTCTAAATACATATTTATATTTAAATTTTCTACCTAACTTAATATAAAAAAAGTACCTAAAAAATTTCGAAGAACTGTACGAAGTATCTAGTTGACTTCTGAGTCCATTTATCGTTAATTTTGAAGGATTTTTAAGCTATACATTAATTTATTTTAAGATTGACATTTCATAACACCCACATAGTATATGAAATTATTAAAATAAAAACACTTTATAGAAAAATTAACAATTTAATGCTTGTTTTGTAAACTTTTTCGATTATTGCAATACAATTTTCATTACAACTGAGTAAAACTATGCACCCTAGGCCCTTCCAAAAAAAAAAAAAAAAA
>JAFIDM010009631.1:156940569-156962443 GCA_023159025.1 Thereuonema tuberculata
CCCCCCCCCCCCCTTATATACGCTCTGGTTGCAGCCATTATATTAAGACGTAAAATGCACCAACAATATAAGGACCACAAAACCAATGTACATACAATCGCATATACTGAATGGATTTTTTTTTGAACGACATCGTTTTACATGATTGATTATTAAGGACAGTGGATACACCCTACTCACACTAGGACAAAGTAGGTCTGTTGCGCAAAGCCTTTTCAAACAAAATAATGGTCTTAGATAGCCGGAAGAAGAGAAGAAGGAGAGAAGGAGAAAGGAAGTAAGCCCCAGGAATCGAACTATGAGCAGAGCTTCTCAATCGGTGTGCTCTGAGGATGTCTTTGATGTAAGGAGAGAAACTCCTGCGAGTGCATCTGCAATCAGCATTTAGCTTCACACTAGTCAAATGCTCGTATTTAGAATAAAATCTAGACATCAAATAACCTGGACAAACAGAAATAAGAACTATAAGTTATTTTTACATTTATTTGTAAATCACAGAGCTTTCTTAAAGGATTCTACTTTAGCAATTCTAGCAATGAAAAAGTTTGGTGTACCGCGGGATTTTAGGAACAAGGTTTAATGTTCCGGAGGATTTCTTCAAACATAAAAATGCGCCGTGAAGCGAAAAAGGTTGAGAGGAACTTCCATATAGCTGGAATAGCCGGAACATAAAGTAATGTGCTATCATGAAGGAAAGAGAAATAAGCTGAGTATGGATGTCAGGTCGGTGCATAACTCTAACCAATAGCCTTTTTACTTCACATATAGTCTGCAATACTTAACATTTTTAACAATCATCATAATATTTGAGATAACTAATCTTTAACTTAACATTTTTGTTTTTATTTTTGTGATGACATTAACAGCTATCTGTTCTCATTAATCTGTTATTAAGTTTTATCCTATTTTATGGCAGTGTAGCCATTGATGTTCTTTGCCATTAAAACTAACAATGGCTAACTCTTGCTGAGGAGTTCTGTATAGCAGAGCTTTTCAATTGGTGTACCATAAGAAGATTCTGAGTGTATCTGTTACAAACATTTAGTTTTTTACATACCCAAATGCTCTAATCTGGACTAAATTCTACACATCTAATAATCTGGGTAAAAAGAAATTTAAAATATATACTGTGTCGCTCTGACAGTAATAAAATATTAATTCACTTTCAAATCGACTTAAAAATACTTTAAGATATTTTTAAAATATTTAAAATGTTACTGTTATTAACATGCAAAGTATGTTGAAGTTTTGATGTATCGTGGAATATTAAGATCAATGTTTAATGTGCCCCGAAATTTTATTGATACAAGTACAAAAGTGCGCCCTGAAGCAAAAAAGGTTGAGAAGCACTTCTATACTGCTTGGAACCAGAATTCAGCTGTTTTCTGATTCATTTTGTCACTAAAAATTATAATACTAAAATATTAAATGAATAAATAAAAATACTTACATTAAAGCAATTTGCTTTTCTTAAAACTTATATTCTGGTAACATGTTAAATGAAAGAAAGAATCAAAAAGGGTTTCCAACTCTATTTAAAAGTTCAAAGATCTCGAATAGAATATAGGTAAGTCAATTGTCTTTAATATTCCAAACATACGTTGGGGAGGGGACGTTGAATTGATGTTTGGTTGTTGCTTTCCATTCATTTCACTTTTAGCCTGCTTTTCTATGAAAGTGAGGCTCATCAAATCACTGTCCTTCTTCTTGAAACTTAATATGCATATTTATGGCCAAAAGACGATCTAACTTTGTCTTTTGAATTTTTTCCTGTGGGTTCTTGTCGAGAAATAAGCGCGTAAGATGACAAACAGAAAAGCATTAGAACGAAATAGTGATGTTGAACAATGGATATTAATCCACTAATTGTCGTGCTTTGATCTTATTAAATTCAATCAGATTTTAACAACTTAAATAAATAATGCGAATTAATTTTTTTTTCGAAACTAAAACATTTCGTAAAAATTTCGTTTTCGATATTATACGTAATTCAAAAGAAAACTTAAGACTTTCCTTTTTAAGTTCTTTCAACAGCTTTTTGTTAAACTTTTATTTTTAAGCTGCAACTTATTTATGGTAGATCTTATTCAGACTTCCTTTTTATCTCTTTGTTCAGGCCTTGCTTATTTCATTTATTCTTAATTTTCTGAAGTTTAGCTTCATTTCAAATTTTTTCTTTTTTCCGAGGGAAGGGAGGAGGTTTATTTAATTAATTTTATCTGTTCAATATCACAGACATAATTTTATAAAAATATTTTGTGAAAATTAATTCATTTTATATACATAATTTGCTGAATTATCTTTTTATAAATTAAGGAAATCTTATTTTCTTTAAAATTAAAGATTTTTTTCCCTTCATTTAATATTTAATTTCATTCTGCCTTTCCTCATCAGCATGACGAGAAAATTTGATATTATTATGAGCAAGGTTAAAGCAATGATCGTGCTATTAGTCAATGACATGACTGTGCAGTTTTGATTTATTTTTCAGCAAAATGTTCCTTCAACTAATTAAAGAGAATACGTCCTTTTTGTTGGATGTATTTAGGCTGATTTTTATTTATAAGTAGGCTAAAATTTTTGACAGTGGGTTAAAAGTTTGAACAAATATTTATACTTAAAAATTCTACAATAAGAACAAACTAGCTGACCCGTGTATTTTATATAATAATTCGCAACAAAAAAACCAACTTTGAGAAATAATAAATAAATCCAACAGCTATCGTGCATGTTAGTTAAACACATTGTCAATAGATGGCGTCTTCTCAATTTTTATAAAAAGGTTGACCCGTGCGAATAATTCGCATGGTATCTTGATCAGTCACTGAATGGTAATGTGGAATAAATAAATGAACAGATTGTGAATAGATGGCGCCTTCTACATTTTTATAAAAAGATTTTAAAAATAAAGTTTTTTAAGGAAAACATTAATTTTCAACAATTTATTTAATCTTCAACATGATGTCTATTAAATATGACAAACGTATTAAGGGAAATAATAAAAAAAAAAGTTTTGAAAAATAATATATGAGCAGTTGACAAATTTTTATGTTTTTTTATTGTAATAAATCGTTTATTTTTATTAAACTATAAATCTTTGTTTGTTTTTTTATAAATGTTCCTATTAAATAAACGATGAAATATCATTTTAAAGTGCATTTTTATTCAAAAATGGGTATATTTGAAGTTTACGGCGCTATAGAATTATTTGAAATGCTGTACTTCATATTCTATCTTGTACTCCTATTAAATTAAATTAGAAAACTCCATCTACGGATAAATTTCATTTTATTAATGGTGATATTTCGCGGAGAATACCATCTTCCCGCTTTTTCAAACCTTTTTAAATAACAAAGATTAATTTCCATTACATTCACTGGTTTGCACGATTTTATAAAAATGTCTTTAATTATTGTAACATAATATGTCTGTATCGTGCAAACCAGTGAATGTAATGGAAGTTAATCTTTGTTATTTAAAAAGGTTTGAAAAAGCGGGAAGATGGTATTCTCCGCGAAATATCACCATTAATAAAATGAAATTTATCCGTAGATGGAGTTTTCTTATTTGAAATGCTGTTTCGCTTTCGAAAGATCAAGTCGCTTCTGTTAAAGCGTGTCTACATTTTTATAAAAAGTTTTTAAAATAACGTTTTTAAACGAAAACATTAATTTTAAACAATTTGTTTATTTTTCGTCATTAGCGGAGACCGTAATCTTCAAAATGATGTCTCAATCATTGAGTTATGACGTTCCGATACAGAAACACCTTTGAGAAATAATATATAAGGATAATGCAACCGACGATAATTGCCTTATTATATTTTTTAAATAGTTTCAAGCGTCTAATATTACCTTTATGTTTTCTTATGTTTTTTCAATCGACTCCTATAGATTCGATTTTGACGAAATTTGATATTTAAGCGTTTGCACAAATTCAAAGACGAAATCACACAAATCTGTCAATTGTTTCGTTTACATAGTAAATGTAGACTTTGGTTGAACACCATATTTGATGTCCTGAGACAGGAAGAAAACACGGTTGTTTAGGCTAATTCCGAGCTTATTGGCGCTTATCAGCCAGAACTAGTCACCAGAAAACCTCAGCTATGCAGTGGCGGATTTAGCACTTGAGAGGCCCTAGGCGCAATTCAATTTTGAGGCCCCCTCTAAATATTTTTTACAACCAAAAAAAAAAAAAAAGAAATACTTGGCTGGATGGGGCCCTTAGGCTGACTGGTGAGGCCCCCTAGGCTTGCTTTTACAACCAAAAAAAAAGGAAATCTTGCTTTTACAACCAAAAAATAAAAAAAAAAAAAAGGAAATACTTGGGTGGATGGGGCCCCTAGGCTGACTGGTGAGGCCCCCTAGGCTTACTTTTACAACCAAAAAAAAAAGGAAATCTTGCTTTTACAACCAAAAAAAAAAAAGGAAATACTTGGGTGGATGGGGCCCCTAGGCTGACTGCTGAGGCCCCCTAGGCTTGCTTTTACAACCAAAAAAAAGGGGTCATCTTGCTTTTACAACCAAAAAACAGGAAATAAGCTAAATAATTTTTAAATTTTGAGGCCCCCTCGATATGTGAGGCCCGTGGCGCGCGCTTCCTGCGCCTATTGGGAAATCCGCCACTGCAGCTATGCTATACGAAATTGGGAAATTTCAGTGATAGAGAAGACAACGGGACTTCCGGCCTTTTGTTTTTTTGTTTTTTTTTCTTCTTAAAGATGATTTTTTTTTATCACTATAAACAAATGAGACAACTAATTCATGTGTCAGCATTCATGTCATTAAAAAAAATGGATGCATAGATTGTTAAATATTTCTTACGAAATTCATTGTAATGAGATTTGTAAACGGATAATAACACAAGAAAGATAAAAGGTGAATCACCCTCTTTTGTACAAGCAGTGTGATTTAACTAGAAAATCTAATAGGTTTGTAAACAAGATACCCTCAATTCAGAATTCTTCATTAGATCAAAATGGGCATGTAAAAAGTAGATTAATAGGTATTCTATATTAAAGTAACCGAGGGAATCGTTTTGAAATGGTGACGTCTTCAAATATTAAAGCAACAATAACAACAAACAACTAAACTTAATTTCACTTAAGTTTTGGAATATTTGTAAACTACTTTAAATGATCAAAATGCTCCATATTTCATTAAAAGATCAATCAATTAAAAAAAAAAAGGATTAGAAGTTGATTGATGTTCAGATTCCTTGTGAATTCCAAGTAGGAACAAAATCTGTTTTTATGTTTTAACTCAAATCATAGTGTTCACGCATTGTAATTAAGACTATGTAGTTGCATAAAATTCGATTTTAGAGAATCAACATCTTTATCTTTAAGATAATTACGTCTTCACAATCAGATTTACATTTTGATTTAAGCCTTGGGTTATTTGAATAAAAATTAACGTACATTTTAGGTTACACTATTTGGTGAATCTGAACTATGTCGTTATGGTGATGCTTTAGCAGCAGTCTAAAATGGTGAAATATTCTGCAACTATTAACATATGCAACCAATGAACTTTCACATTAAGTAATTAATTTTGGAAATGTAGAGGCCAAACTGAAGAGGTGGCGACCCAGCATTTAACTCAAAGATGGCAATTCAATATGATTTTTTTTTTCAATTAAATTATAGAAGTAATTATTTTATATAGAAATCTCCTAAAAAAAAATAATAATATCGTAAAACTGTCTTGACTCCTGTAATTACAATAAAAGACAGAAAGAAAGAGATAGAAAAAAGAAGACGAGTACAATTTTTTCGGTTTGGTTGGGGAGCATCCGGTCCTAACAAAGGCAATTTCAGCCTAATTCCTTATATAAAGTGTAAATACTGTATATATGAAAATCTGCTTAATTATATAATTCTAGCAATATGGTTTCAATGTTCTATATTAATAAGATTTCTAAGTAAGGTCTTTCCTTATCCCAGATATCAGATGGATGGAGGAAAATGTTTATTTCCACTTCAAATCGCATTCTAATATTTTTTAGTCCAATACTTTTTTCTTCCTCATATTATCAGTTTTATTTATCAGGCAAAAATAAAAATAGCACAGTACAAATTAAGAAAAATTAAAATTTCTTTAAATATGCGGAAGTATTCAAATGTTCCTTGCGGCAATGTTCGAGAAACCTCAGAAATGATCGATTTAATTAATAGTTATGATTTTTTTTATTTTAAGTTTACTGAAAAAAAAAAAAAAGAAAAAAAAAGCCTTGAATTAAAATTTAAGTCTAATTAAATAAAAATTTTATTTGAAACGTTTTCCAGAAAATTTTCGCAAAAACACAATTGAAATTTTTTTTTCTTAAAACTGTCAATAGATTGCTACGCATCGAATAAGTCGTTCAGTAGTGGCATGACCCTCTGTATCTCAGAGGGTATGAGATACAGAGGGTCATGGTAGTGGTCGAATGATCTAATTCTAAACCTTTCTTTGGCATCTCGAACTGAATACAGAAAGCATTGTGAGGCAAAAAGTGATTATAGATTATAGAAAGAAAGTTCTAGGCTCTCAGTTGTAGGTTCTTTATACAATCGTGTAAGAAACGAGTAAGTCGATTTATAAAACGTGTAAGTTTATAGGAATATAAGGATTAAAATATTTTGTGGAGCTTTAATTTTTACATATTTGTTTACTTCATGCAGTACTTTACAAGTATAAAGTCTCCAGTGTATTCATATAAATTGATACCATCATAATAATATATTATTAGTTTTTTACAAATTTCAATGGTTTCTTACTTTTAGAACTTACGTTTTAATTTTGCATTTGTAAGTTCATTTAAATTTATTTTTAGGAATGCTTATGCCTAAACGATTTTGTCTTTGAATATTTTTGCTTTTACTATGAATTGCATATTCTAAATTTGTAAATTTTGTAAATTATACAGCCCATTCACTGTAGTGGTTATAATTTTCTATAAATGTTTCATGGTTAAAGCTATCTAGAATGTGTCGCCATCTAGTAAGCTTTTGAAATTTCTATCTCCTTCCATGGTCCATCGATGGCGACATCTCATAAACACCCGTTATCTGATAACTGCATTACAACAACATAAAGGGAACACACAGGGGGGGATTTAAGGCTTTGCCAAGGGTGGGGGCGGGGGGGGGGAGGCGTAGTCACCATTCCGGGTGGGTGATGGGTATGGAACATCTCGCAACATAGCGATGGGGGCGGGGGGTCCTACCCGGAAAATTCTGAAAATTTTAACCTTAAAAAAGACGTATTTTTAGGCTATGTTTTGATATAAAAAAAATAATCTTTAACTGAAACCTGATATTCAACAACGGACTATTGGGCCTATCGACATAGTTGTTCATGTTTTAGTAGGAGAAGGTTAAATATTATTCAGATACACTTAGTTATATTATAATTATATCTCTGACACCAATTTCTAAAAGGTTGATCGTGTTTTCATGAATAAAATAGGGCGGACAGTTTATAATTACAGTATTATTTTTACATATTGTCCAAGTCAAAAGGGGGTCGCCCTCCCCCCCTTAAATCCGCGCCTGGGAACACTCCTAATAAATTCTCCAGTATACACACTGTTCAGTGCATTTTCTTGCTTTCTACATATATATGCACTCCATGTTAAAGTTTACTTAAATAAACCTCCATTTTACTTTTATACATAATCTAATTGATAAAAAATAATTTTTTTTTTTCATTCTTTAGATGTTTATTTTGTATTTGTGTGTGCATGGAGTAAATGTTGGTGCGTTTAATTGGCAGTAGAATGGAGATTTTCTATAAACTTTCCAGTCACGAGGCGCCATCTGTCGGAATTCAATTAAGTTATTAATATTGAGGTAAAGTTTCCATATGGCCCGTTGGTCTAGGGGTATGATTCTCGCTTTGGGTGCGAGAGGTCCCGGGTTCAAATCCCGGACGGGCCCTAATTTTTTTTTTTTTTTCGTGATTGAAATTCATTCCCTTCCTGTAACTGTCGGGAGTGCAATTATTTCTAAAAAAATGATGAAAAAGTGAATTAACTGCATAAAAACAATATGTTACGAAATTAATGTTCTTGTATATGCTATATTTCGCGTAAGGGGCTGTTCAAGTATTACGTAAGTCTTCAAGGGGGTAGTGGTGTTCAAGCTTTGCTTATTTTTGCTGACAAGGGAAAGGGGGGGTCAGAGCAATGCTACGTAATACAGACAAACATTTTTTTCCCTCAGTATTTCATGTATTTCAGTGGTACTTATTGTTAATGATTTGGCAAATCTTACGTAACCAGAAGTTGGGGGGGGGGGGGATCTGCTTATTTTTGCTTACAAGGTGGGAGGGTCTAAAATGACTAAAAATGTGCTTACGTAATACTTGAATGGCACCTAATGACCGAATTCGATATTTTCAATAAATAAGGGTTTAAAAACCGCCTTTCTTAAGATGTTGCAAAGTTTGAATCACAGTTTTTACCCCAACAGAATTATTATCATATTGATTAGTTATACAGAAGTAACAATTTGCTCAATAGAAAAAAAAAAAATTGTTTCCTACATACAGTCAACATCAGACCATAACTGAGATCTCGACAATTAATCTAATTGAAGAATACGTACTGATTAACTTGCTGATATAGAAAAATTTCACGGTCGTAATATTCGTAGTTTTTAATTGTAAAGCAAATCGAACAATAAACAAACTTTTGAATTGAGAATTGGTGAAGTCGAATAAAGGCGCAATTTCATTGCAATTCAGTAAAATTAATATCCGATAAAATTATCCTAAGATTCAGTGTTACGATTGAATTGTAAGGTGAAATAGCTTCTGATTGAAATTCCGAACAGTTTCACTTTTTTATTTTGTTTTTGTTTTTTCTTTTAAATGAAACTGAAAAGAAAACTTTAAGCTGTAAATACTATTAACTAGAAATGTACAAACGAATTGAAGATAAGAAGATATACATATATATTTTTAATTTCTATTTTGATTTCTTCTTAACAATTATTTATTTTAAATCTGCAGTTTAAAAAAAGAAAAAAAAGTGACATTAAATTTTCAGAAGAAATCTATAAATTTTCTCTAAAAAACAACAATTAGATATCTATTATTCATATAACGTAAGCATATAATTTATATATTTATAATTACTTCTGAGTCAAGTTCTTTTAATTATTATTATGAAGTGGAATTTTACTTTGAATTGAAAAGCAGTGAATTGAAAATAGGAAAAAAAAAGTTAAACTAGGGTTCGTCCGGGTTTTGAACCCGGGACCTCTCGCACCCAAAGCGAGAATCATACACCTAGACCAACAGGACACATGGAAATACCTCAACATTAATAACTTAATGTTGAATTCCTACAGATGGCGCCTCGTGACTGGAAAGTTTGTAGGAAATCTCCATTCTACTGCCACCTCTATATAATTAAACGCTACCAACATTTAACAATCTACTTGTGGTATTTAGGGTCAAGTAAAAAAAAAAATAGCAATCCAAACACAAAAACATATTTATTTTTAAGCGATCATTAAGTAGGGTTTTGTTTTTGTTTTTTTGTCTTTTTTGTTTTACTTTTTTTATTTACGAGATGTCTCCTTTTCGAAATTTACAGAAACATCGAACTTAAAAGTTACAGTAATTAAAAAAAAAAAAAAACCAGAATTAATATTCGCAAAAAATACATAATACAGTACATAATCACATGTTATTACGTGACAAACTATTTAAAAATAATACGTCAAAAGTCTTCTTCTGGAGATGCTGTTGCAGTCGTAGTCGGTCATTGTATTGTCTTTGAATTCTGCAGATATACACTGTCCGGCCACTTTATTAGGTATACCTACCTAGTAGCGTGTTGGCTCTCCTTTAGCCCTCAAAACAGCCTAATCCGTCGAGGCATGGATTTCACAATATGCTGAAAACGTTGTTGAGATATTGTGTACAATGCAGACATGAGTGTATCATGCAGTTTCTGAAGATTTGATGGACGTGTAAGCCATTCCAGCTCATCCCACAAATTTTCAATCGGGCTGAGATCCGGGGACTGAGCGGGACACTGCAGCAAGGAAAAGTCATCGTCATGTTCCTCAAACCATTCCTGAGTGATGCGGGCTTTGTGCACCGGCGCATTATCCTGCTGAAAGTAGCCTATCTGCATGAGAATAAACTGTTAACATGTACGGTTACAATTGGTCAGCTACGATGTTTAGGCATGCTCTAGCATTCTGACGTGTCTGCAGAGGTATCAATAGACCCAACGTGTGCCAGGAAAACATCCATCCACACCATGACACTGCCCCCACCGGCTTGAAGAGTTGTTGTGAGACACGACGGGTCCAAACATTCATGCGCACCGCAGAGATGTACCTACTAAAGTGGCCGGACAGTTCCATCTTTGCTAGATCTGCAATGTTCAAGTGATTGATGGTATTTTGCTACTATAAGCTTGATAATCTATATGCTTTGGTATTTTACCTTATTTCACAAGTCCTTTCTTTTGAAAACACTGAAAGAAGACTGAAAATTTCTTGAGTTACATCCATTATCAATATAATGTTTAACGATTACTTGCCAAACAAACTTCGCCACTGGTGGCATAAATTAATGTAAGTCAAGTGCCGTTTTCGCACAAAGATGCGGAGACGTATTTAGACTATATTCTTGAAAAAAAAATAGATCGTCAAAAAAATCTGAGATGTGCCATTTTCGAAATTGCATATTCAATTTCATTATGTCTCTCTATAATAAGTTTCATAAACATCGATTCGGTGAGAGTTGAGTTGTTTTCGTGGACGGAGGAACACACAGATAAACCATGGACAGTATGAAATATAAATGCGAACATTCTTAATCAAAACCACTACAGAGATTATAACACCACAGAGGGTGTGCTGTATGACTAACAAAATTACACTTACGTACTTAATACACAAACTGTGCTGGTTTCTGTCATTAACAGGGATCCCAACTTAGGAGAGGGGATTCGCAGATACCATGGAACAGAAGCTTGCAATGTTTAAAGATTTTACTTATTTACGGACTGAGCATGGCAAGTCTTACTATTCCATCGTCCGTCTGTCTGTTTTTTCAACATCTGTTTGCATGCGCATCACGCTAAAACACCTAGACGGATTTCTTTAAAATTTGCTACGGTGCTTATTTATGTTCCAACTTAAAATATAATTTTTTCAGTCTCCATCCGCCTCTCCCCATTCCACAAAATTGAACTGCCTTCTTCCTCAGCTCTGCATGATCTGTTCCCACTATCCTGTCCATTACATTAATGTTTTTTGTAAATAACTTCATTTTCTTTAAATGAAAATTTAAAATTATTAAAATTAAAGACAAACACACAGTGAAATTTAAAACATATATTTAAAAATACATTACGTACAAGGCCAAACTTAAAAGGATCTCATTACTAAAATGTATGGCGAGAGTAAGCTCTTTAATTTCATCATTTACACATACACAACTTTAACATAAACACTTTTCTTTTTTTTTTTCTATGTGCCTGCACTATGCGATGATTAACTAATTTATTTGTTTCATTATTTATTTATTTATTTACTTATTTCGATCGCAAAGTCAAAAGGACGAAGAGATGATTAAGGTTGCTATTACGGTAGTTTTTCTGCCTAGGCCTTTAGTGAGACTAAAATTTGTTTACAATAGATTTACAATTACAGTTTCCATCCAAACTTATTAAAAAAAATCCCTATAATGTTTGGAAGCTAATGATAATACTGTATGCTCGATCACTTCGTGATAGATTCTCGAGTATATACTGTTGATGACGTTACAGTGATCTAAGTGAAAGAAAGCAAAGTCAGGGCTAACAATCTCACATTAATGTTAAATAATCCTGATGAACGTTACCGAAACTGTCTCAGTGAAATCGTTCATATTGTAATTGTTTTCTCAATAACTACAGCAGGATGTTTCTTGAGGGGCAGAGATTAGAAAGTGAATAGACTGTGCAAAATATTAGTGTATACTAGGTTTCTGCTTTGTTATCTAAAAATACTTAGATATTATTTGAGTATTCTTCATGAATATTCTTCAAATAATATCTAAGTATTCTTCTTGATTATAACTCGTAGTTTTCAAAAATATCAAATAACTACTTAATTCACACATTTATAATTTTTTATGTATTTTTAAAATTAGCATTCTATTTTTCAAAAAATTCAATTTCAAATAGGAAGGAGATGTAGGGCTCGTCCAGGATTTGAACCTGGGACCTCTCGCACCTAAAGCGAGAATCATACCCTTAGACCAATGGGCCGTACGGTTTGCTTATCTCGATATTAATTTTTTTTATTTACGGCCTCTTGTTTCTTTCTAAGGCTGAACGAAGGTTTCCCCAATAACTTAGAGGAATGTGGTCGTAATTCCCCTAAAAACCTGGTGACTAGGGTGATGGTTGTTGAAGAGAAAGAGGACAGAGAAGAAGCAGACAAATACAGGAAAGAAAGTAAACATTCAAGCCGACGCCGGGATTCGAACCCAGGTACCGAACTATAGGCCTCATGGAAGACAACCCATCTAATTCACTAGATCACGCCGGCACGGCTCGATATTAATTACTTAAGTGAATTCCGATAGATGGCATCTCGTGACTTCTGGTAGTACAGGAAACGCCATTCACATCTAAATGTATTGACCATCACTAATCCGGCACTAATTTCGGCTAGTGTAATTTCAAATTTCCCAGATCACCGTACTAATCTGCTGCTATTGTTTAGTGACGCTACTTACTGCATAAACATAAATGTATACTACGTCAAGATGAGACGCTATGAACCTTGTACAAGTACAGTGGCTAGACCACTGTAATATAAGTACGGACACACTCACTGAGACCGCTATGTTTGAGGCAAGAGCAGATTCTACGGGGCTTAGGACATTCAGCTACAAGCTACTTTAGTTCAAAAAAGATTATGATCGTTTTTTTTTTTTTTTTTAAATTTCCCGCTGGAAGAGATGGATACCAATTTCTATTTACTAAAAAAATATACCAAGTTACACAATCAGTTAGATCTGCATTTTAATTGCAAGTCACAATTAAAACTCACAAAAATGCAAACGAACAAAAAGGAAACCGCTCCTTTTTGTTTTTTCCGTGAAATATCGCCTTTTTTTTAATTTGTAGTCTGGAAATTTTAAAATGACATATCTGATTTCTTAAATTCAGAAAAGTTTTTGTTATTAAAGAAATAATCTTGAAATATTAATTCATCCTCACAAATCAGTAAATGAAGTACCAGTATATAAAAAATTGTGGTGTGTTTATTTATGCAGAGGACATTATAATAATAATAATAATAATAATAATAATAATAATAATAATAATAATAATAATAATATCCCATGTTTTGAAACTTTTTTATAATAATTATAATAAGCCCCCATTGACCCTACCTCCTCGCGGTGGGGGCGGGAACTACACTAGCTTTAGGGTAGGCTAAAGGGTCCAACCATCCATGATGAGAACTCGTTCTAATATAGATCATGCTGCATCGGGTATGGCGCAGAATAAAGTCACCCGCGTTCGGGGGTTAGGCAGAGGCCTCCGTTCGAAAAATATACTACAGTCTCCCGCAGGTGGTGGTGGAGAAAGTGGCACCCCATCCTGTAGTATGACTACCACAATGCCCGGGCAACACCATCCAGCCCGAACAGTCGGAAGTGTTTCGTCTGTGTCACAGCAGGCGACCACCAAGACTGGAAAACCACGCCAGCGCATCCGATGGTCACCACAGATGAACCAGGATCTTATGCGCGACTTCTACACTGTTACACAGTTAGGGATTCAACTCACAGGATACTCACATGGTATAGACAGGCACTATACCATGTATTCACCACACATTATCCATCGTTAGGGCTTGGCGAACAGCGGGTAGCGGATCACCGACGTTCCATAGTAGTAAACAATCTTATTCTCCCATGCATACTTGCACAAATTAGGGAAGAAGTCGCTGAATCCAACCAAAGGACACCACACCCCACCCCACCCCACGAGAAGATACCATTATGGGAAACACAGAAACAATCTCTACCCCTCAGCACACATGCCCCAATAGTAGAACTAATGACATATTACGTGCAGCACATGATCATTTTTACACTGCACTGGCACAATACACGAAAGCACAGACACAAGGCCTCCACTCCCCAAAGTACATACATCAAAACAACTCTCCACAGTCATATACTCATCAATCTCTTCACCCTACACGAAAAACAAGTACATATACTTAGGGAACACTTCCACCAAAGAGCACAACACTCCTCACTCCACTCAGCCATTGTCAAGGCTGACACACACCTCACACCCCTGGACCTCGCAAACCCTTCTCTAACATTCACCACTCCCGACAATAATAAAGGATGCATATGTTTATCTGACGAGTTTTACATTTACAAGCAAGCGATTAAACATCGATCATTTAATGAAAAAAAAATTTTAACGTGCCCGATGATTCAAAGAATTGAGTAAGCAAACGAAGGCACAACGCTACAAGGAAGGATTCGCAACTTTGTAGCGTTGTTCCTTCGTTTGCTTTCTCAATTCTATCGATCATTTAATTTCGTTATTGTCTGAAATTCCACAAATTGCCGCACACACTCATCAGTTTTTATTCAGTAACCTTTGAGTCATGTCGTTAAGTACTTTTTATAGCTAACTATTGTCCTTTCATTGATGTACACCCTGATGCATTACACCGATATAGAATTATTTGTTATAAACCGGACTTTCTTTAAAACGGACAACCTTCAGCCCCAATTAGTCCGTTATAATGAGGTTCTACTGTACTTTCTTTTTTCTTTTTTACTTTTTTTATTGTTAGTCAATATTGTCCACAATCCAGCTTTTTACTTGTTTTTTAACAAGTGAAATTTTTTTATAATCTTTATCAATAATCTCATTCATTTCGTTTAGAGTTTTTTCTATTATATAATTTACATTTCTTTCACCATATTCGTTATTGATGCAAGGATAGTCTAGTTTGATTCTATTGCAGTGTCTCGTATTGTGTTTTCTTTTATTTTCATCTTTTTTGTTAATTATATTGTAGAAATTTTTTATTATTACATTATATAAAAATTTTTGTTTTGGATTAAGTATATTATATTTTAGTAAAAATTGTTTTCTCTTGTTTATATTGTTCCATATCTTTTTTGAAAAGATCAACTTTAGGACCTTATTTTGTAGATTTTTAAATTTTGTAAATGACTACTGCCTACGTTTGCCCATATGTTCACACCGTAGTTTAATAAAGAATCAAAAAGTGCAAAATAAATTAAAATTTTTGTTTTTAGTGGAAGAATATTTCTAATGTAGTTGAAAATATAGGTAGTTGTATATAGCTTTTTATATAGAGCATTTAGATGGTTATCCCATGTAAAGAAATCGTTTATGATTATACCTAAATATTTAAAAAAATTTATTATATCAATCCTGTTGCAAAGTTTACAATCTATACAATGTCCATGTAAGCAGTCGTGTGTGTGTATAGTGATATTTATCTTCTTCTTTCTTCGAATTTGGCCGACTATGGACCACGTGAAATAACTCATGATTATTTTTCTACTTTCTTTCTTCTCTTCCAGTATTCTTTCATTCTTTCACTATGTTGTTTCCTTCTTTCTTCCGTCCATTTTGCTCCCGTCTTCTTCTTTGCCTTTTCTTGAAAACCCTTGAATCCCCTGATCTTTTTTCTGAATTCTTCTCTTCTCTCCACCTCTTCTCCATCTATTTTCATTTCTTCCATGTCTTTTCTGACCTCCTTGATCCATGTCATCTGAGTCTTGGGGTTTCTGTCGAAGAAGGTGAATAATCTCTTCGTCAGTCTACCTTCACTCATTCTTTTAATGTGTCCGTAGAAAGCCACTCTTCTTTTCCTCATTGTGTCAGTTATTTTTTCTGTTTTTGCGTAGATTTCTTTGTTGTTTCTCAGTTTCCATTTTCCATCTTCATATTTTGGTCCCAGGATTTTCCGTAAGATCTTTCTTTCCTTTTTTTCTACCTCGTCTAATTGTCTGGCTGTGTTTAGTGCAAGGCATTCTGAGGCGTAGAGGCCTTCTGGCTTAATGACTGTATTGTAGTGCCTAATTTTAGCGTTTATAGATATGGACTTCTTGTTGTATATATTTTTTGTCAAATGGAATGACAGTTCCATTTTTCTTGCTCTTGCTAGGACCGCTTCTTTGTCAAGGGCGTTTGGTTGAATTATTTCTCCCAGGTATTTGAATTTATTAACCCTCTTGATTTTCCCATACTTTGTTGTGATCTGTCTTGGTGCATCTTTTCTATTGGTCATGTATTCCGTCTTTTCATAAGATATTTGTAGTCCAGCCTTTTCTGCCGTCTCTTTCAGTATATTTATTTGTCTTCTTGCATCTTCAATGTTTTCCGCTAGTATTGCAAGATCGTCTGCAAAAGCCAGGCAGTCAATTTCCAAGTTATCTTTCTTTCTTCCTATTTTTATTTTCTTGATTCCTTCCTCTTCCATTCTTTTCCTCCACTCTCTCATTACTTTCTCCAGCACACAGTTGAAGAGCAATGGGGAAAGCCCATCTCCCTGTCTTACTCCTGTTTTCACCTCAAATGGTTCTGAAATCTCTCCCAAAAATTTTACTTTTGACTTCGTGTTTGTTAGAGTTTTTTTGGTGATCGCAATTGATTTGTCATCAGCTCCGAATTCCTCCAATATATTGAAAAGTGTGTCTCTGTCTATAGAATCGTATGCCTTTTTGAAGTCCACGAATGTCACATGAATGTCCTTGGATCTCAGTCTCCTGTACCTTATTATGAGTTTCAAATTTAATATCTGTTCTGCACATGATCTTCCCTTCCTGAATCCTCCCTGGTAGTCACCTAATTGTGGATCCAGTTGGGCCTCCAATCTGTTTTGTAAAGCTTTGGAAAGGATTTTGTATGTAACCGAAAGGAGTGAGATTCCCCTATAATTGTTGGCATCAGTTTTATCTCCTTTTTTGTGTATAGGATGGATCATGGCTGTTTTCCAATCTTCCGGTATTTCCTCCGTTTCCCAGATATTTTGTATTATTTTATGTAGGCTTTTGACTGTTTTGATATCTACGCTTTTCCACATTTCTGCTATAATTGAGTCCTCTCCTGGAGCTTTATCATTTTTTAGTTCTCTAATAATCTGTTGGATTTCTGCTAGGTTCGGTGGCTTGGAGTTTTCAAATTTACATTTCGGATTTTGTTTAGGGAATTTTGTTTTCGGTTTTTCACAGTTCAGTAGTTTTTCGAAGTATTTTGCAAGTATTTTGCAGTTTTCTTGGTTATTCATGGCTATCCTTCCTTCTTCGTTTTTGAAACATAGGTTTGGTGGTTGATATCCCTGAATGTTTTGCTTAAAGGCTTTATAGAATGTTCTTGTGTTGTTCTTTTTAAAGTCTTCATCTATTTGTTGTAGTTGGATCCTATCACAATTCCTCTTGTTTATTCTTATTGTTTTTGCTGTTCGTGCTCTCTGTTCTTTGAATATGATGTAGTCTTCGTTGTTTTTGGTTGAGTGCCATTTTTTCCAGGTTTTAATCCTTTGTTCAAGGGCCTCTTCGCACTGTTCATTCCACCACCTGTGTTTTTTTTGTCTCGTGAGTGGGGCTATTTCCATTGATGTCTTAACTATTTTCGTTTTGATTTCATCCCATTCATCCGATTTTATGTCTAATTTTTCTTGGAATTCTTGTTTCTTTAGCTTTAGTGTTTCTTTGTTGATCCTCTGTATTATAAAATTTTTGTTTCGTGTCTTTTTTTGGGGGATAAATTTCAGTTTTAGCGTTGTAAGGTAATGGTCTGTTTCTATGTTTGCACCTTTTCGAACTTTTACATTCATAATTTCTTTCTGGTTATTGAAAGAGATGGCGACGTGATCAATCTGGAATTCTCCCAAGCTGTGGTTTGGTGATTTCCATGTTTTTTGTTTTCTGGGTAGGTGAGTGATATTTATATTATTATTTGTTTTTTGTTTTTTGGGTTTAATCAGTATTCCTTTAGTTTTCTCATTATTAAGAACTAGTTTGTTATCATGTAACCATTTTTGCAGTGAATTAAAGTTTTCCTGAAGAGTTTTGTTTGCATCTTCTAAGTCAGGACCTACTGTGTATATTATAATGTCATCCGCATAGATATATATACTGCAGTCTTTTATTAGAGGAAAAAGGTCATTTAGAAAGATTATAAACAATATAGGTCCCAAGTTTAATCCTTGGGGTACTCCAATGTTTGTTTTTTTTTTCTTTTACTTACAGTATTGTCTATTTGTACAAAAAAATTTTCTGTTTTCTAAATAGCTTTCTATAATATTTAACATTTTTCCCCTTATGCCTATTTTTTTTAAATTTAAGTAATAGTAATTGATGGTCGATCAAATCAAATCAAATAATAATAATAATAATAATAATAATAATAATAATAATAATGTCACCATATTAATAATAAGGACCAAGTCATCCCCACACGCAACTACAAGAAACACATCCTACACGATGCAAACACACATGACGACAGATTCAGGAAATGCCACACTACGCATGAGACGATCGACCACATAATATCAGGCTGTCCCCTTCTATCCCAAACAGACTACCTCCTCCGACACAATCAGGTAGCGTCGATTGTTCATCAACAGCTAGCACACAAACACTCACTTATTAAGAACACGGTCCCGTAATACAAGTACATACCACAAAGCGTATTAGAGTCATCCTCATATAAGCTGTACTGGGATCGCCCCATTCACACAGACAAAGCCATACATCACAACAGACCTGACATCACACTTGTTGATAAGGTCAACAAACAGACCTATCTCATTGATATTGCAGTGCCTATCAGCAAGAACATGCAGAAAACTCACGCAGACAAGATCAGTAAATACAGCAATCTAACACACAAGCTCCAGAAGCAGTGGAGGCAGGACCGAGTACATGAGGTACCCATCGTCTCGTCCGCCACTGGTCTGGTACCTCACACTTTGCACCACAGTCTCAGCACACTAGGACTTCACAAAAACACTTATGCACAACTGCAGAAGGCTGTGGTACTCAGCACAACACGCATAGTTAGGAAATTTATGGACACAACCACACATCCCTAATCATTCTTGCACACGTCTTTACACTTGGCAACATGTGCTTTGGTCCTTGACCCGCCATATTGTTTTTGCTGGGGAAACCCAAGGTTTGAAACATACAATAATAATATAATAAAGAATGGGAAAAATCTTGAAAAAAAACAACAGAAAGCTTGCAAAAAGACTTTAATTTTACTGAAAGATGGATACATGACGATAAGTTGGTGATAAATAAAAAAATAAATAAATAAATATATTTTAATATACTCAAAAGAAATTCCACCATATAAACCAGCCACATATTTTCATAATGATAAATGCTTACACAGTAATTTTAATAAATGCTGTAATTGTAATAAAATAGCTGTAATAAATAATGTAAAATATTTAAGATTAACTATAAATGAGACCTTTACTTAGAACATACACATAAATTTATTACTGAAAAAATTAATATTATTGCCAATTAAAATTAAATTACTCATATATTTTGCATTCTTTGACTCTAATATAAAATTACGCTAGTTCAGTTTGGACTAGAACCTTTATGAATCATCTAAAAGCTGTTAATAATTTACAATATATATACAGTGTTACCTCTAAATAACGGACAGTCACGGTACCGGAAGGTTCGTCCGTTATTGGGAGGTGTCCGCTATTGGGGAGGACTATCTTTGTTTCATTTTTTAGCTTATAGCATGTCCTTTAATGAAAAGGACAATCTTAATTAAATTTCTACAATTACCATTGCGATATGAGAGAATATGAACAATTGCAAATTATTTACTATATTAGGAACATTAGTAGAGCCGTGCAACTGATTATTTAAAAAAAAAACTTTATGCACACATTAAAATATATAATTACGACCGTTTCGCAGGCGAGACACAGCCAAGTTCAATTCACTTTTCAATTCACTTGAAAAGGCTGACTCTCGCCTGCGAAACGGTCGTAATTGTATGTTTTAATGTTTGCATAAATTTTTTTTTTAAAAATAATCAGGTGTATGGCTCTACTAATGTTCCTAATGATATTCAGTACACGTAAAACACCAGTTCTACTATTTACTATATTCTTTTTTAAATGAGTGCTAATCCGTCTTACATAAAATAATTTGTCTTACTTAAAATAATGACAAAATTAATTACAGTATATAGAAAATTAATTTCTAGCCATCCATTTGAGGCCTTAAACGTGTCCAATCCTAAAGTTTGACCGAATTCTCTGGCTTTTTCTTGAAGCAAAACACCGCTTATAGGATGTTCTTTGCATGAGCAGAGCGGAACCATTTTATGACCACTTTTCGATTTTCCTTGTTTCAGTTTTACGAAACTTAAAATTCTTCGAATTTTTGTTTGAATTCACCATCCACATTTTTCTAATCTCATCTTTGTCCTTCAAAAGTTTACTTATCTGACAAGTTTGTGAGTTTTTTCCAACTTTAAAACGTTCAGCAAGACAACGCACACTCAGCTTTTCTTTTTCAGCAACTTCAAGAACATCAATTTTTTCTTTCAGTGCCAATCTCTTCCTTTTTGACGCCATTTTAATTCGCACTAAATTTAATCAACACGTTTATAGGATAGCTTTATGAGGCATTGATATTTACAAAGCAACTGCAGTGAAACAAAGGGCCTCAGATACGTGCATTGAATCATGGGACACAGATAAAATGTATCAATGTATGGGGGGGGGGGACACCGATACAATGTATCAATGTATGGGACACCGATATAAATACAACCATGATGTGTTTGTCGACATGTTAATCGAAAAAAAAGATTTTTCTTTTACAAGTTAAAATAACTGTCTGCTATTCAGAGTGTCCGCTATTCGGAGTGGATAACATGGAATGTTCTATTTTAAGGGACTGGGACTCGCAATAATGTCCGCTATTTAGAGGTGTCCGCTATTCAGGGTGTCCGTTAAAGGAGATAACACTGTATATATATATACAATGAAACCTCCGGTAACGAACACTCCCGAAAAGCGGACACCCCCCAATAGCGGACAATTTTGCAATCCCCAGTCCCTTAATATAGGCGTTTCCATGTATTGACCTCCGAATAACGGACACTCCCAATAACGGACAACATTCTACTGAAAATGAACCAATAGAATCAGGCTACAATAATACTTAGCGTCCAGAGGAAATTTTGAAATTATGGATCACGAACTCCAACGAAACTCCAAACACATCAAAGTTCGGAAACGGAGACAAGTGCGATCGACTCTATTGTCTTCGATTGGTTTTGCGCTGCACGAGCAAAAAACATTCCCATTAGTGGGCCATTATTGCAAGAAAAGGCGTTGGAAGCAAAGGGGACTCTGAAGGCCTTGCAAAGTTAAACGATTTAGATATTCATATTGAGAAACATGTTTTCAATGCAAAAAAGAAAAAGTAACTGATTACTTTAGTTAATAAAATTAATTTTCGAATCCGTTTGTCTTACTTAAAATAATGACAAAATTAATACTGTAAAAAACTTTCGGTCCCGTGACTGTCCGCTATTCGGAGGTTTCACTGTATATATATATATATATATACAGTTTGGCCGTACGTTCACAGAAACAGTTTTCTTGTATTGGGATTTTAAATTTCAGATAGCTGTCCGGCTAATTGTTTAGTAATATAAGTTAATTTTATTCTTATATTCTTTACATTCTAAATTCTCTAAATTGCAAATGATTGTTTGAAATCTTTGCATTGCTAAACTCGAATTGGTGTCATTTGAGTTTGGCCATCAGATATATATATATATATATATATATATATATATA
>JAFIDM010009631.1:156962543-156973476 GCA_023159025.1 Thereuonema tuberculata
ATATATGTACAGAAACTTCTATTTTATACAAGAAACAAAAACAATGAAAATTTAAGAACTGAAAATCCTTCTATATTATTTCTCAAGGTGTTTTCGTGTCGGTACGTCATTACTCCCTTAATACTTGATCAAAATCAATGATTGAGACATCATTTTGAAGATTACGTTCCCAGCTAATGACGAAAAATAAACAAATTGTTTAAAATTAATATTTTCGTTAAAAAACTTTATTTTAAAAACCTTTTTATAAAAATGTAGACACGCTTTAACAGAAGCGATTTATCTTTCGAAAGCGAAACAGCATTTCAATTAATGCTATAGCGTCGTAAAGTTCAAATATGTCGTTTTAAAATAAAAATGCACTTTAAAATGATATTTCATCGTTTATTTAATAAGAACAGATAAATAAACAAACACAGATTTTTATTTTAATAAAAATAAACGATTTATTACAATAAAAAACAAAAATTTCACAACTTCTCATATATTATTTCTCAAAGGTGCTTGTTTTATTTCCCTTAATACAACATCAAAATCAATGATTGAGATATCATTTTGAAATTATGTTCACCGCTAATGACATAAAATAAACAAATTGTTTCAATTAATGTTTTCGTTAAAAAAACTTTATTTTAAAAATCTTTTTATAAAAATGTAGAAGGCGCCATCTACTGACAATCTGTTAATTTATTTATTTCCATTACCATTCGGTGACTGATCAATATACCATGCAAATTATTCGCATGGGTCAACCTTTTTATAAAAATTGGAGAAGGCCATTGATAATGTGTTTAACTAACATGCACGACGACAGCTGTTGGAGTTGTATATTATTTCTCAAAGGTGGTTTTTTTGTTGCGAATTATTCGCACGGATCAACTAATCTTATTAAAAATAAAATCTTATTTTATTAAATATATATATTAATTATCATAAATTTATATAGAATAGAAAAAAATAAAAAATAGCAAATATAACTTAAGGACATCAAAGAATTTAATATTAAATTTTCCTTTAATTAAGAATAAATATGATGAAAATCATTCTAAGCATATATTGCAAAATATAACTAACAAAATTGGTTTAAATATAATTAATAAATTTCAAAAATATCACAACTAAAAAAGTTTCTAAGGAATTGGTTACATAATAATTTACATTTTATAGAAGATTAAAGAGTTAATTTATACAAGATTAAATGGTTTATAATGTTCTAAATTATAATTTATAGAATTTTGAAATTCTTGTAAATGCTTATTGTAATTTAGTTACTGTATAACAGGGATTCTTAACCTGTTGGGTATGCCTCCCCAGCTGAGGTTTAGGACGACTACAGGGAAGGTGTGAGTAGCCTCACAACTATACATTGTTTTACAAGCACACAATTACTTTCGGACTTTCCCCTTTCCAGTTGGGTCTCGCTGGAGCAATTAGTAACTTCCGTCCTCAATAGATGGCGCTTCCGAACAACCACATGCTTTATCCTAGGTTTTCTGAAGAACAATCAATCTTTCAAGGTTAGTGACTGCTTTGTTTTAAGTAACTTTTTTTCCGATTTACTGCAAAAAGATCGTCATGTCTAAGAAAAGGAAGTACAGTGGGGATTACTTGAAATTCGAATTCACTGCTTTCTTGACAAAGATGGATTCGAAAATCTTCAGTATTTTTTATGTGCAAAAGTTCTCTGTAACGAAACTTGAGGCCTGTCAAGCTACAAGAATAGTTTGCAAAAATATACCCTAGGAATTTTGAAGACACGCTGGAAGTAAAGAATCAAAAGGAAGCTCGATTCCACTCACATGATGCGCTCAATAAGTTCGGTTTCGGAACTACTAAAAACTCACTCCTTGAGGCATTCCTACAAAATATCATATATGATCGCAAAGAACAAGAAATCACATACAATTGGCGAAACTTTGATCAAGTCTTGTGCCCTTAAAATGGTTCTCGGGCATGAGAAAAGGGAAAAAAAATGCTGAAATACCTCTGTCAAATGACGTCATAAAGTCAAGAATTATGCTGAAAGCGCACAGGAACGATTTGATGCCGTAACGTAGACGTTTGACGTCATCATGAGTAGATACGTCATCAAACGTTGGGTAGATTTTCCCAGATGGACAATTGGGATATGTTTGCCGATATTTTGGATCAACTCTTGGAGGCAGGGCCCCTACAAAGGAGGGGTCAGTTGGTCCCTCAGCACCGGAGCCCGGGCTGAGGTTTTAACCGAAATATATATATATATCTGTCTGAATCTATCTGTTGATTTTCAACTCTTGTCAGCATAAAAATCAAAGCTAGAAATCTGTTGGATGTCATAGATAATATGTGCCTAGCATTGTCTATAGCAATAGCGATCATATGAAAGTTGAAATTTTCCTTCTTTTAGAAATAGTCGAACCTCGATATAAGGTCACCCGCACATAAGGTCAGCCCGCATATAAGGTCACTTTTCTGAAGTCCCGGCTCATTGAATAGGAATTCTTTGATATGGATTATCGGATATATGGTCAGGTCTTAAATACCGTAATCGCATATAAGGTCACTTTTGTCTGTGATTTCAGTGCCACACTGATTCAATTTCAAGAATTTTTCCGTTGGGTACGATCTTTTATCGGCATCATTTCTCCTACTGACGGAGGGGCAGGGCCGGATTTAAGCATATGCTACCTAGGCTGCAGCCTATGGGCCCGCACCACAAAGGGGGCCCGCACCACAAAGGATCCCGCGACCACTTTCCAAGTGAAAAAAGATTCTGCATCAATTTTTAAAATCAGGTTTTTTGTTTTAGTAAATAAATAGTATAAAAGTTTGGTGATCGTAATCATCATTTATCGTTTGCATTTGGTTTAACTTAATGTGGTGTTTGGGTGTTTGACCAGCCTGACAAGAATATCTCTCACTATCTGCCAGCCGGAAGTTTCGCGAAGGCGACAGAAAACACGGAGCCCAAGGGAGACAATTCTAGAAGGCATTGCTGTCGCATATAAGGAAGGCGCACTCGTCATCTTCTGCATAGTGGTTCAAGCAAGCGTTCACGATAGTTTAACATAAATAATAACCAAATAGTTAAGTTCCTAATTAGTGTGTATAGTTTAGTTTTAATGTTAAAGTTAGTAGTTTGTTCAATAGGCAGTGTGTGTAGAAATAAATAGTGATTAACTGCTCCTGGGTCCTGGTCCTGAAATATTTTATTCACACGGAACCCGGTAAGAAAGTAAGAATAAAACCATTAATAATGTAGAATATAGGCCTACTGTTTCATATTAACATGTTTTCAATAGAATAAAGTAAAGTTGTAATATGTCGTTTTTTTATATTTTTCGATTTTTCCGAAAAAACTCATCTAGTATTATGGACCGCCACAAAATACAAACTAATCGACATAAAAAGAAAGAGGAATTCCTATTGAAAGATTTCTAATATTCATGCCTAACCAGGGCCACAAAGCTGAAGATATATTTCAAGGCTTGAGCAAGTTTTTGAAGGAGAATGAAATAGACATTAAGAACTTACGATAACGCTTCTTCAATGAGCGGAAAGTATAATCGCCTTCAAGCGTTGGTAATGGCAGAAAATAAATTAGCAGTATGAGTACCTTGTCCTGGGCATTCACTCAATCTTGTAGTGCAGGCTGCTGCCGAGTGCTGCCTGAGTACTGTAAGTTTTTTTGCCTTTTTGGAAGAACTTTTTGTACATTTTATGGCCTCAACTAACAGATATAAAGTTTTAACCGATTGCTTGAAAAATTCCGATGCAAAAACCCATTCTCGTGCCAAAACATACAACAATAAACGTTGGTCATGCAGAGCAGATGCTACAAACAGTGGCGTACCAACGCCTTTGGGGGCCCGGGGCGGGAGTTCCATTATTCCACAACCAAAAAAAAAAAAAAACGGAATCTCCAATTCAACAACCAATAAAAAAGGAAATAAGGCTGGTGGGACCCCCTAGGCTTGCTTTTACAACCAAAAAAAAAAGGAAATCTTGCTTTTACAACCAAAAAAAAAAAAAAAGGAAATAAGGCTAGTGGGGCCCCTCCCAGGCGGGGGCCCGGGGCTACAAAAGCCCTTTTGCGAGGCTATAGAGAAATAAAAATGCACTTTTTGAAATTTCACAGGACAAAGAAGATTCAGGAAAATCACGTGTTACTGCTCTAAGTTTGCATAACAAAATGTCAAAGTTGGAAACGGGGCTATACACAGTATTTTGGGAAGATATCTTGGGTCAGTAAACAAAACTAGTGAATTCCGCAGAACCTTAGATTGGACGTGAATATAGCACTGGCGTCGTTTACAAGCTTCATAAGAACAAGACGCGATAGCTTTGAAGAATATCACATGAAAGCTGCTGAGTTAGCTGGTTCTAATTGCACTGGGTATGAGAATGAAACACAGCGAAAACGCAAAATAAACGTGCGTTTGTCTCCTCTTGACTGTGTCCAAGCATCAGAAGTTGAGCTGACCCCATCAGAAAAATTTCGAACTCAGAATTTCCTTGATATCATAGATCAATTTGAATCATCATTGCGACAGAGGATTGAGGCATACAAATTAATTGATACCCGGTTTCTCAACAAGTTGAATACTCTCAGTAATGAAGAGATAATTGCAGCAGCTCAAAAACTTAACAGAAACATATAACAATGACTTGGATGATCAAATGGGGAAATGAACTGATTCAGTTGAAATTTTTTTACCATGAGTTTGAAAAAAATGACGACGAAATTGAAAAAGTCATTAGTCAGGAGAGGTGGATGTATAAAGTCATCTTAGAAAAAAAAACGTTAAAGGTTGTTTTCCTAATATTGAGATTGCCTTAAGAATGTACATGTCACTTATGATCACAAACAGCAGTGGAGAAAGGTCATTTTCAAAATTGAAGTTGATCAAAAACAGGCTTCGAATCTCCATGCTAGAAGACATGTTAGAACGCTTTAGCTTTACTCAGCATTGAAAGTGACATTTGAAGAAAACAAAAAATTATGAAGATATTATTAGTAGCTTCATTAGTACGAAGTGTAGGCGAACTAATTAGCCATTAAGAATGTGACACTTTCGTTATAGTTAAATTTGTTTGGAAAAGTTCTGTATTTGAATTAAATATGTTATGTATGTTGTATAGGTTAAGTGCATTTTGCTTGTTTATTACATTCCTTTTTATGCTTATGAAAGACGCCTTATAATTATATCCACGGTTTGTCTGTCTGTCTGTGGACACATACCCCACAATGCTTCGCAACGGCTTCTGTTAGCTCAGTTGGTTAGATCGTCGAGCTAATAACGCGAAGGTCGTGGGTTCGATCCCCTCATGGGCCATTCTTCTTCTTCAATTTTTTCTCCCCATTTTAGATCTTTTCAGTTTCTCAACTTATGACATTATGAGATATTGGTTCTGTAATCCTTTAGAATTGGGAATTTGATAACTACTTTATTTTCTCTAAAATTAGTATCACATTGTTTAAAGTAGATATTTAGGAAGCGACTGTTTTAGGATTTCTTGAATGTTGTAGGTGGCTTGTTAGCTCAGTTGGTTAGAGCGTCGTGCTAATAACGCGAAGGTCGTGGGTTCGATCCCCTCATGGGCAATTCTTATTCTTCATTTTTTTCTCCCCATTTTAAATCTTTTCATAGTTTCTCAACTTAAGTTTTTTTAAATCATTATTAGTAATTCAGTGTATTAACAAGGTTTGAGTGAAGAATGACGATTATTCGATATAAATAGGTGTGGGTAATATAGCATGGGGTCGCAAAGAGACTCGCGCGTGCATTTTCTAGACCACCCCGGCGCAGTCTATTCTAAAGTAAAGGTGACTCAGAAGCCGTTGCAAAGCACTGTGATTGGTTTACTAATCGTTATTCTACCTGGTTGTTATCTTGCATTTTGCATTTTTTAACATGTTTACTTAAAATTACGGTATGTTATTTTTAAAATCGTAATACTCATATCTGCATATTTAGAAATATAGATTTGAATCTCAACTTTGTATTCTTTTATAATAATATAGTTGTTCGTAGCTATGTCAATAAATCATGTTAAATACCATAATGATGTTCAGTTCTTTTCATTTTTATCATCTCATGAATTCATCAAATTCTAAATACTGTATAGGAACGTCGCACGTAAATTTTCTATAATTTATTAATAAACTTTAAACGTTTATTTTAGGTTTTTAATTGGATAATTGCTGAAAATGCGGTTTTTGTAGGTTGATTTTAAAAAAATATTTTGTCCGGTAGGGGCCGCGCCACAGGTTCAGCCTAGGGGCCCACAGTTCCTAAATACGGCACTGCGGAGGGGACAGCTTTTTCACAAAGCACTTCATCCCCTCAAATTCTAGGAAAAAAGATGATGAAGACGATATTCCTTTACCTGTGCTAATGCAAGATCTCAGAATCGCGGCTGTGCTACAGAAGGGGAAAATGAATATGTGAGAATTGATGATGAAATTGCTATCACTTCTCAAGCTTCGATTTCCGAAATTGTTTCGTAAGTTTTAGATTCCAATGCATTAGAAAGTAAGGATAACGACAGTGATACTGTAAGTGAAACGGTGACACAAGCAGAAACATTCAGAGCATTAAATTTTCAGAAATTACAAAACTTAGAAAACATTGTACAAAAGATGAAACCAAAATTGCGACAATCCTGTATTATGGATTATTTTAAGTAAGGTCAGTTGTACATCAGTACTTTGTTTGAGCATACTAGTACTATTTGTATACAACTTTATTCCGAATTAAAATTTTTGAAAAATAATTTCTTTCTGATTCCATTAATTTTAATTGGTTCAACTAAATTAAAAAATTATAACCTGATATTTTTGTACGTATTAAATTTTACAAAAAATTATACTGTATTTATATAATGCTTATTTATTGACAAATGCGTATAAATTGGTTATAACGTCAACCCACTTTCGCGAGGTCCCAAGGGGTGACCTTATATCGAGGTCCGACTGTAATTTCTTTAAATATAGATTTTATTTCAACAAAACTGTTCATTGCTTATGTTTGTGTTCATTTCATTGAATATGCATTTTTTTTATTCCAGAACATAAACTATAACAATGCAAACTCATCTTGCCTAAGCCTAAATTTTGGGCCCTTAAATTTTGGTCATAAAATTTTTTACAAGGAAGCTGTGGCACCAAAAAGGTTAAGAAATACTGCTGTAGAAGAGAAAGAAAGCATAACGATAGAGGGGTAAAATGATTTTCTTTTAATCTATTTATAACAGTGTTTCCCAATTAGTGGGTCGCGGAAGGGTTACAGGTGGGTCGCGACTTGATCCTAAAGCCCCGCGAACACCATCCAACTTTGCACCAACTTTAGTCGGCCGACTTCGAATCCGCCAACTTTTTGTTCGACCATCCGATTCGCAAATGGAAAATCCGAAAAAAATCGAGGTTTTGTCACGTTATGGAATTGGCAACATGACACTTAAAATCTTGGTCTCTGAGCGAATATATTTTGATTTTAATAATTGTATTGTCGCAATTTATGTATTTGAATTTTTTTGTATTTGATAATATCTTGTATATTATTATTATTACATTTCATTGTCAAACATTATTTTTGATGGTTCGAGCATATTTAGAAAACAATATGTGAGAAAGGATAAAGAAAACTTCGAAAAAAAAAGTTGAGCATTCGGTCAAGTGATCATGTGTTTTGCCTGTTTCGTTTTCCCGTGGGAAAACAGTAAAAAAGTGAAATACATACTGGCGATAAAGTTCGGGTCATGTGGTGGAATTATAGCGCATCCATTAGTTAATTAAAAAGTGAAACTTATGTTTTTGGCGCGAAAGTGAAAAGGTGGTCTGACGGAATCTGTTCAGAGAAACCGAAGAGCGAAGATAGCAGTCGTGTGTGGGCATTGAATTTTCGCAAAAAACATTTGGTTTAAATTTTGAAAAAGTTTTGAAGATGGACAAATGGTTGAAAACAGGATCTTGTGGTTAGAGGACAATTTCTCCAGTAACTAATGATGAAGGTGAGCCTGGCCCATCAAATACTAACCTAATAAATTCTGAAAAGGGTAAAGTACAGGCGAATGCAAAGAAACCAAAAACTTTCTTCAGGAAATATATTATATTAAATATGGGTTTACATTTGTAGGCACAGAGGAAGAACCATTACCTCAATGTGTAATTTGCTTTGAAACATTGGCAAATCATAGCACGAAGCATTCTAAGCTAGAAAGACACATTTCAACCAAACATCCAGAATGTGTTAATAAGCCTATAGCTTTTTTTCAAAATAAGAAAAGAGATTTGATATCGACTCGGACCAATATGGAAAATATCTCAACAGGACATGAAAATAAAAAAGTTACAATGGTTTCCTACCAACTGTCACTGTTGATTGCCAAAGAAGGTGCACCTCATACAGCAGGTGAGAATATCATTTTGCCAGCTGCTAAGCTTATTTCTGCCTCTTTTTTTGACGAAAAAGCAACGAAGAAAGTAGCGGAAATACCGCTATCAAATAGCACGGTTAAAAGGAGAATAGAAGAAATGTCTGAAAATATAAAACAGCAACTTATTTCTGCTTTGAAACGAAGTGACTCTTACTCCTTACAATTGGATGAAAGCACAGATATAGCTGATAATGCCAAATTATTAGCATTTGTAAGATTTGAGACCAATGAATCAGTAGAAGAGAATTGTTATTTTGCAGACCTTTACCTACCAGTACGACTGGGGCTGATATTTTCAATTGTTTGGATGGTTTTATGAAAAAAACGAAATTGACTGGTCTAAGTGTGCGGAGTAACAACCGATGGAGCCCGTGCCATGTCTGGCAAATACTCAGGACTAGCAGCGAAAATTAAGGCAGTTTCTCCATTAGTTGAATGGGTTCACTGTAGTATTCACAGAGAGGCTTTAGCGGTGAAAGGAATGAAAGAAAACCTCAAAGACACACTTGACGATTCCGTTAAAATCGTAAATTTAATCAAGTCCCAACCTAAAAACTCAAGAGTCTTTGGTGTGTTGCGCGATGAAATGGGGAGTGAGCATAAATAACTACTCCTGCATTGTGAAATCCGTTGGCTATCCAAAGGAAAAGTTCTGGCCAGGTTGTTTGAGCTTCGTGATGAGGTAGGTTGTTCTTATCACAATTGCAAGCAGAAGGAAAGTCGAAAGCTCAAGTCTTTTTAGACAACTGCCTTATTGATGAGATTTGGTTAATAAAGTTGGCTTATTTAGCGGACATTTTCAGTTCTCTAAATACTCTTAATTTGACCTTACAAGGAAAAGATGTCCACAAATTTTTTGTGCAAGACAAAGTTGATGCTACTATCAAAAAGATACAACGGTGGTCTGATAAAGTTCAGAAAAATATCTTTGATGCCTTCCCACTTCTGAACGATTTTTTTGGACGAGAATAATCTTAAAGTGAATGAAGAAACTTCAAAAATGATCTCTGATCATCTTGACGCCTTGGCTTCTAACCTAAGACGCTACTTCCCACCCGTAGAAGAAGGAAAGCAGGATTAAAAATCCATTCGATGAGGACAACTTAAAGAATCTTAACCTCACGACCTCCCAGGTAAGCTACTATTTTAAATCTTAAAATATTACCATAACTAAACAGATGTTTATTTCTTTTTAACAACTTGAAATTTATAACTAATCAAAATAATAAAATGTAAATGCATCAATTTGAAATATTTTAACAAAATTGAATTCTTTCTAAAACTAATACTGTAATACTGTATTTATTAATTTTCTTATTGCAAAATAAGAAGTCAGTTTTGTGAAGTTTTATAATCAAATACTAATTTTTGAAATGTGTGGCTATTTTATCTTTGCCCTTTATTTATTTTATCGATGTAGAAAAGTATTTTTCTAATAATTATTTTGTTTGATTTTGCAGGAAAATGAACTCATTGAACTTTCTTGTGATTCCATGATGAAATCAGTCTATAAGGAGAAAGATTTAACAACTTTTTGGATGGAAACGAGACAGAAAATCCAACAATATCTGTAACTTCATTGAGGTTTCTGATGGTTTTCACCACTACGTATTTATGTGAACGTACTTTTTCAACTTTGGTTTTCCTAAAAAACAAACACAGAATTCAACACAGAAACACAGAAATGTTGAAAGTGACTTAAGATAAAAAACATCTTCATTCAATCCTGACATTGACGGGTTAGTTCAATCAAAACAGTCCCAAAAATCTCATTAATATTGTATTCTTAGTTGATAACAGCAATTTTACATATTGATGGATTGGGATAACAATTTTCTTAACTCTAATCATATCAAAGCTGTATGAATTTTTCTGCCTGAAAAATTAAAGTGGTCTTCGTGTATTTTTATAATTGTAGTTTTTATCTTCACCTAGGAGCACAGTTGTTAGTGAGTATGAAACCACTTGTTATATATATTGCAAAACATATATCTTTGTTGAATAAATAATGTTTTGTACAAAGTGCTTATATTTTTCACACTTTTTCAAATCAGAACACAAATTGTTAATCAATAATCAATTTGTATCTTCAAAAAAGCTATACATATATATTTGATGTTAAATTACATATATAAGGAAGGGATACGATACAAATATGGTTTTTTACTTCACCATGGATCGATGGACCGTGGATGTATTTCCGATAAGGTAAGGTGGGTCGCCAGCTGAAAAAGGTTGGAAACCACTGATTTATAATAATTGTTTATGTAACAATCTATATAAACTATAAAATGTAAAATGATTATTTGATAATTCATGCATTAAGTCGAATATGTAACAATTAATAAATTTTCAATAGTTATGTACTTAATGTGTCAGTTTGAAATTTTCATTGCGTAAATACAAAGTGGGAAAAAAAAATAATTTCAATGTAACTAGTCGGCTACCCGTCGCTTCGCTCCGGAAGCCTCGCTTATGTAACGGAAAAAAACTTTTTATTTATTAAAAAAAA
>JAFIDM010009631.1:157019720-157070412 GCA_023159025.1 Thereuonema tuberculata
TAATAATTGAAGAGTACTCTTGTTTTTCTGATATGCATACGGATGTTTATTTATAATATTGTATTTATAAAGGTAATTTGTTAGGGAAATTGTTAAATAAGTTTCAGCAATTTTAGAGAAATTAGATATTGATCTATAATTGTTTAAATTAGTATAATTTCCATTTTTTACAAATTGGTATTAATTTTAATATTTTTCATTTTTCAGGAAATATACCAGTATTTATCATATTATCAATAAGTATGGCAAATATTTTTGAAAAATAATTTTTACAAATTTTGGTTTCTTTCACTGAAATATTGTCGAAGCCCTTTGAGTGTTTATTTTTTATATTCTTAATTATCCTTATAATATCGGCTTCTGTAGGAGGAATTAATTCTAAGGTGTTAGGTTGAATAAATTTTGCATATTTAGCAGTTTCATATTACATACTTCAATGTTGCATTTACGAAAATATTGCCAAACTCTATTAATATATTTTGAATGCTGTTTTGTTTAATTTGTTGATCTATTTCTTAAGTTTTCTTTTTTATTATTATTTTTGTTAATAACTTTATTGATGATATCCCACTGGTTGTTATTATTAATGTTGTTTTCTGTTATTAATTTTTCGAAGTATTTTTGTTTTGTTTTCTAATTAAATTATTTTGAAAATTTCTGTTTTTTTATTAATTTTCTAAATATACTTTATTAGTTCTATTATTTTTATGTTTTAAGTACAGTTTATATTTTTATTTTATATATTCTAATACTCATCAGTCATCCATTGCTTTTTAAAATTTATATTAATTTTATTATACTGGGATGAATTATTTATATTATAAGATTTTCTAATTATATGTTTATCTTCACTTCCGCGCAATTTTTTCATTAATAGATTATTAATTTTATTAGGATTTGTAATGTTGTTTTTTATAAGTTTTTCTATAAATTCTGTCATATTTTTAAAAAGTTTCTCTTCATTAAGTTTATAAAAAATTGTATTTTTTGTTTTGAAGTTTAATTCTGTATCTATGTTGTGTTTGTCTTATTAATAAATCACATTTTAGAAATAGAAAAATTATATATACATTGAATTTATAGCTCAAAAAAAAATTTAGAACTATGACTATTTTGAAGTTGGATGTGAAACCAAAATCTGTAGTAAGTTTTTGTTGAAAATCCGTTGTCAGTCCATGTTCTGCACTTATCCCAAAGTATTTAAAGTAATAATAATAATAATAGTCAAATAATTCAAAAAACATTGTTAAAAACAGTCAACAATGATTATTGGTTTTTAAAACATCATGCCCGAATCCTCAAATGAGTTTGGCTTCATAGGAGATAGAGGCTCAACGATTACCAGTCTCACGGGAATGTTGGAAGGCTCGTCCATGCTCGCCTAGATTACTCGTTTTAATGCAATTAAACAGGATTTTTTTTCCTACTGCTACTCCTCCAAAAGCCAATTTCTGAGAACTTTAATATCTTTAAATTAAACATATTAAAAATTAAAAATAACAACAACAGGCTAAATAAAAATATAAATTTTATTACTATAAATTACTATTAATGAGCCCAGAAAACACCAGGAACCTGAGAATTCAGTGTTTCAGGTATTGTTTTAGGTAGGACTATTAGGCTTTTAGGTATACAGTATTTAGGGTTTTGATATTAGATGTGTTGCTTTTCCATGAGCATTGCTGGAAGGAATCGTGCATTTTAGATAACATTATCAAAAGTAAAGCTTTTTTCGTTTTTTCCAATTTAGGAATTAAATGGATTTTTGATTCTCTATACATTTTTTAATATTCATTTTAGAATTCTTGAAAAAGTTGTAACTGCAACTGTTGGCAGTGAAACAGATTTCTCCTTTGAAATTTTAGATCATCAAGTAGCGCCATCTTTCGGACTTCAGTAAAATTAACATCGGATTTTGAATATCCTGTTGTGTGAATGGTATGATTCTGGCTTTACGAATGGATCTTACAGCAAATTTGTAAAATACTAAATGTTCATTTCTATTACGTTAAATTCTTAATATAATCAAATATTCACACTACTTTTCTTGAAACAGAAATCTCTCTTTCTTGATATATATATACAGGGACGAATGTAGGAATTTATTTCGGCTTGGACCAAGTTGGAGAGTGACCTCCAATCATCAAAAAAAAAAACAGTTTTAAATTTCGGTCGGGGGGGGGGGGGGGGGGGGGGGGGGGGGGGGGGGGGGAGGAACACAGTCCTCTCAACCAGTCATCCAATCAAAAAAGGGAATTTTTACATATTTCGAGAGGCCTCTTCGTTTATACGCTTATACGCTTATATTCTTATATAATACCGTATTTACTCGCGTAGTTTACGCACTTTTTTGGAAGAAAAAATCGTTTTGAAATAAAGGTGCGTAAATTACGCGAGAAATAAAAAAATCCTTCCGAAACAGCAAATTCCCTTTACCATTGTAACTGACCAGTCCACTATTCAACACTGAAAAAATTATGCGAGAAAAAAAATCCAAAATACGCCCTTAAAATTTGGGGTGCATACTCAAAAAGTCAACCTCACGTCCTCGTCGTGAATGGCGGGCAACATCATAGGCTCTAGTTAAGAACTATAGATGGCTAACGAGGCTTTGGTCCCCGAATCTAAGGTATAAGGCATCGTGCCGATGGATGTATGGCACTACTGGGTAAATTAGTGTCATGAACGATCCCTGCGGGTTGCCTGACGACAACTACAGTATTTAAACTGCCCTAAAGCAGTGCCTTCCAGGCAAATATGGGGATATATGCCTGGTGACTTTATTCCCCAGTTAAAAAAACTTGTATGGAAAATATAAAAGAAAATAACCCTACGGTCGAGGACCCACAGATGAACTCGAACGGCAAAGAAACACAAGGGAGCAGTGCGACCTTGGAAATCGAAGAAACTGAAGAGTTAACAATTAGTGGAGACTCTCAGGAAAAAAAAAAATACTTTAGGTATCCAACGCATGAACCTGGAAAAGCAAATACTTTCCGGGACTCCGGAAGGAAAACTGAAGAAGCTTAAGCAAAGAGAAGTTAAAACCGGGGACTCTGAAGTACCGGGTAATGCTTCTACAAAGCAGGTAGCTACCAAGAGTGGGACCGGTAAAAGGCCCATCTCTAAGGATAGCAATCCCTCTCCTAGGGGTAAATCTGCTAAAATATCAAAGGACCCTTCAAACCCCGTATCCTTCAAGGACATTGCATCCGCCATCAAAATGGCAATTGTCCCTGTAAACTTTCCCGAAAGTAAATTAACAGAGGGAGAAGCCAATGTCATTGAAAATGACATTCTCGGGGAGATCACACCCGGGAAGGCTAATCCTCAGTTCGAGGAAAGTGGATTTCTAGAGAGTTATCTGAGAATAACATGCACTAGTAAATCTACTAAAGAATGGTTAGAAGGTCTTTATAAAGACTGTAATAAATACAAAGTTATGGAAGTGAAAGACCTTCCAAAAACCAATAAAAGTCTTAGTATGGATCCCAGGCTCACCGCAGCTAGAGGTCCAAACTATCATTAAACGACTGGAGATACAGAACCAAGGACTAAATCCCAAGGAATGAAGGCTCATTAGTCGTAGAACTGAAACCAAAGGACAAAAATTGGTACTGACGAAACATCTGGTAAGAAATTCGCAGAATTAGATTATAAGCCTCATCTGAACTTAACCAGGGTTACTTTTAATATCCTGGGGAAAAAAGAAAAAGGCAAACATCGAGGAGAATACAGGGATGGACCTTGATAATCCAAAACCAGTTTTCTCCTCTAAACCTTGAATAACATTTTTTTTTAATTAATGAAATTTATTCAAGTTAATCTACAGCACAGCAAGGCAGCAACTGCTACACTTTGCAAATACATTCTAGAAGAAGCTGTAGACATCGTCCTCATCCAGGAAACTTGGTGTTACAAGAATAAGGTAAGAGGATTAGGAAATATTGGGGGAACTATTATTGCATGTTCTAACAATAAACCACGTACTTGTATATTAATAAAAACGAATATTAAGTATTTTACTCTAACTGAATATTGCACCACTGACTTGGTAGCAATTAAGGTTATGTTTAACAATAAGCAAAAACAGAGGGATGTTATATTTACCTCTGCTTATTTCCCTTATGATTCATCTGAACCTCCACCTGCTGAGGAGTTTGTTAAACTTGTTAACATGGTGAGGGATAAAATGGAAGAACTCATCACTGGTATTGATGCCAATGCACACCACATTATATGGGGGAGTAAAGACATTAATATCTGAGGTGAAAAACTTATAGAATTTATAATCACTTCAGATTTACCAATTCTTAACAATGAATCCTCTCCTACGTTTTTTAATAAAATTAGAGAGGAAGTTATTGACATTACCTTAGGTACTCCTTTTGTTAGTACCAAAGTGAAAAACTGGCATGTATCTAATGAGATTACTTTTTCAGATCATAAATACATTTGCTTTACCTTAGAATCAAGTTATCCCATAAATAATTTCTACAGAAACCTTAAAAATACTAACTGGGAATCTTATAAAGACCTTAAGAATAGTATTAGGTTTTGCCCACAACGGATTAAATCTGTTGAATAAATAGAGATAACTGTTGACTATGTACAACAAACTATTATATCTTAATATAATGCGAATTGTCCTGAGATAAAGCTCAAACTACCTAGACGTGTTTCTTGGTGGGATCAAGAGCTGACTAATCTCAAAATACGCACTAGAAAGTTGCTTAATGCAGCTAAAAGAAACGGTAAATGGGATGTTTATAAACAATTACTCATTGAATATAATAGAGCTTTGAGAAAAGCAAAACGAAAATCATGGAGGAAGTACTGTGAAGAAATTTCTAATGTTCCCAACAGTAGTTCTAGACTCTATAAAATTTTAACAAAAGAACCTAATCTTAGATCAGGGACTCTGTTACAAAAAGATGGAAGTTATACCGCCAATGGGGAAGAAACTTAAGGTTCTAACCAGTGTACATTTCCCATATTCTATCGAGATCGATCGGGACAGAGGCGTAGATCTGTTAAATTTAAACTTGGGTGTCATTTTAGAGCACCCAAGGAAAATTGGCAAACCGCGTCTGGCCATCGATCGATCAAAGGTAGAATGGGCAGTATCTACTCTCAAACCTTTTAAATCAGCTGGATTACATCAAATATTTCCAGCCCTTATATAAAAAGAAATAAGCTTTCTAGCTACACCTCTTTGTAATATTTTTAGAGCAAGCCTAGCACTGGGTTATATTCCATCTCAATGGAGACCAGTCAAGGTCGTGTTTATTCCCAAGCCGGGTCGATCTTCTTATGTCGATGCCAAAGCTTTTAGACCAAATAGCTTAACATCTTTTCTTGTGAAAACTATGGAAAAGCTAATCGATAAATATATCAGGGAGGGTGTACTTAGGACTTTTCCAATACACCCAAACCAATATGCCTACCAAGTTGGGAAATCAACTGAGGCGGCTCTTCGTAGCCTTGTCTCTATTATTGAAACCACACTTGAAAACAAAGAAATAGCTCTTGCAGCTTTTCTTGACATTGAAGGAGCATTTGATAATACATCTTTCTTTTCTATAGATAGGGCAGCGCAAAAACACGGTATTGACCCGATCACATGTGTTTGGATAAATCCTATGTTGAAGAACAGAACTATTCATACATCTATTTATGAAGTTTACGAGTTTCGGTGACGAGAGGATGTCCGCAAGGAGGGGTTCTTTCACCTCTCTTGTGGAATCTGGTGATTGATGAACTTATTGAGGGACTAATAAATAAAGGATTTTACACTCAGGGATTTACAGACGACATTGTGATCATTGTAAGGCGAAAATTCCCTAACGTGATTTCGGGTCTTATGCAAAAAGTACTGTGGAATATTGGTGTAATAATATTAAATTATCAGTAAATCCCAATAAAACGGTTCTTGTTCCTTTTACTAAAGAAAAGGAATTTATTGGGTCTTATAGAACCTATTCTTTATAACAAGAACATAAAATTATCCAAGGAAGTTAAATATCTGGATATTACCCTAGATTCAAAACTAAACTGGAATTCTCATATTAATTATCGACTTATTTTTAAATGAAAGTATCCGAACTGAATTATTATGTATAGAATTTCTACTTCTTTTTTATGTTCTGTAATATGTATCTATTTTATCAATTCTTCGCCTGTGACGACATTCTGTCTGCCTTCATGACGGGATCACCCTTAAGGCAACTGAGTGTCACATCGATAAATTGCTGTATATTGTAAAAAAAAACCTATAGGCAATAAATTATTATTATATTATTAAAAAAAAAACTATCAATAAAGCATACATTGCCTTTTGGTCATGTAGAAATGCTATTGGATAAACATGGGGATTAAAACCTAGTGTAATCTTTTGGATTTACACAATGGTTATTAAACCCATTATATTATATGCAGCTATAGTTTGGTGGACTAAAGATAAACTGATAACAACCAGGAACAAACTGAACTCTTTACAAAGACTAGCATGTATGGGCATTACTGTGGCTATGAGGACAACCCGTACTGTACTGCCAGTATGTTGGTCCTTCTTGATCTACCCCTTCTTCACTTGGCACTTGAAGCAGAGCAAGAGCAACCATATTTAGACTTAAAATTAATAATCTGTGGAAACCAAATTTTTGTAATGTAAAACATGTAGCTATAGCTAGGGACATTTCTAAAGAACCATTTTTACAAATGAACTCCGATAAAATGATACCTAGAACTTCTTTTACAAAACTTTTTTGCATTATCATTCCTTGCTAAGAAGAATGGAATAATGATAATAAACCCACCGATGTCAATGGAATAATCTGGCACACAGATGGTTCTAAACATAATGGGAAAACCGGGGCTGGAATCCGAGGAAGGAAACCAAAAATGGCCATAAGTCTAAGCCTAGGGATCTACTCAACAGTATTCCAAACAGAACCATACGCCATTTTACAATGTGCCTATGAAAATATAAAACGTAAATACAAAAATAGGAATATTTATATATTTACAGATAGCCAGGCAGCTCTTAAAGCCCTGAATTCTCCCAATACCAATTCTAAACTAGTATGGAAATGTAAGCAAACCCTTAATAGTCTTGCCGAACATAATTGGATAAACCTAATACGGGTACCAGGACACAAAGGGATTGAAGGTAATGAGCTAGCGGACAAACTAGCAAAAAAAGAAGCTGAAACCTCGTTCATTGGACCTGAACCAGTCTGTGGGATCTCCATTGAAACCACTAAAACTGCAATTTGGGACTGGGCAAGGAGACAGCAAAAGATCTATTGGAATAATCTTCCAGGGCAGAAACACTTAAAGCTCTTTATTAAAGAGCCTTTATGGAAAAGAGTCCGGGAACTTATTAGTTTAAATAAGAACAAGACTAGAATCTTGACAGGACTCTTTGCAGGTCACTGTCACTTAATGAAACACCTTTTTAATATAAAAATAGTTTCAAATTCTACTTGCAGAAGATGTGATAAAGCTGATGAAACAGCAGTACACATCCTATGTGCGTCTGAAGTGCTTGCGAACACTAGACACAAGTTAATAGGTATGGGTTTTCCCAATCCCTTAAACTATGTGTCAATACCCCTGCATGAAACACTACAGATTGGTAAAATCCTAGGACTTACGCAGAATTGAGGACATTGGGATACACAATAGGCCTTTCGAGGCCGCAGTGTTAGGGACTTAATAGTACCTTCCATTTTATGTTATGTTATATTAGAGGGAATGAAGAAAGATATGACGCGGTTGCAGTTTGAAATACACTCAATACCAAAAAAAAACGACACACCTAGAATGAGTTGCCCGATTGTAATGAAATTTCGTATGCAAAGACATTGGGACCGCCCATGCAAATGATTAAACTTTGGTGTCCAATGAATGAATAGCGAGAGCTACAGCGCATCGGAACTGCGCACTCAGCAGGTGTATATAAGAAGCGATTCTCAATCTAATGGTCAAAATTTCTGTTGCATTGCGAGTTATACCTTTCAACGACTGAAAACATGCCTCACCGCAGGATTCGAGCTCATTACGTGCAACTGTCAGAGTTTGAAAGAGGTCGTATCCTTGGATTGAAAGAGGCAGGTTGGGAAAATGGGAGAATCGCTCGTCATATGGGTCGAAGTGATGCGGCGATTAGAAGATGCTAGCAGGAATGGGTGGACAATGGCAGATTTCAGCGTCATGAAGGTAGCGGTCGACCTAGGGCCACAGCAGAGCGGGAGGATAGAGTGATTGTCAGATCAGCTGTCACAGCGCCTGAATCATCGTTATCAACCATCAGACGTGCGACCCGCACACGAGTGTCCACCATGACCATTCACAGACGGCTGAGAGAGCGACATCTATGCTCGTACCGACCGCTACGCCACCTGACACTCACGTCTGCACACCGTCGGGCCAGATTACAGTGGTGCTTGGCTCGATCCGGTTGGAATGATGCTGACTGGGGACGTATAGTGTTTAGCGACGAATCCCGCTTCCAACTGTGTCCTGACGATCGTCGCAGACGTGTCTGAGACGCCCAGGGCAGCGTGCCGATCCTGTTTTCACTATTGCACGCCACACAGGCCCTCAACCACTAGTTATGGTCTGGGGTGCCATTTCCCGTGATAGCCGGACCCCTTTGGTCGTCATTAGCGGTACACTTACAGCACAGCGGTATGTCGACGACATTCTGAGACCTGTTTTGCTACCCTTCCTTTTGCAGTACCCTGGCCTTATTTTTCAGCAAGATAATGCCACACCACATACGGCACATGTTGCTATGACCGGTCTTTCAGCTTGTGAAACACTTCCTTGGCCAGCCAGATCCCCAGAGCCTAAATTATATTTTTTCTTTAATCTTTTAAACTAAGTGAAAAGGATTGCATATATACGTACAATGGTAACTACTAGATTAAATGATAAATGAAAAGGAATTCTTACAATTAGAAGTTATTTATTAATTAAACTGTTTTAACTAACGAAACATAGAGAACACCACGCACCTTCACACACGCAATATTAACAATTAAAATTAAAACAAGACTACGTTTCAAGGTTCCAGGATTCGAACCTTTTCGTCAGGCAATAATTTTGTTTTTATTACCTGACGAGAAGGTTCCAATACTGGAACCTTCAAACATCGCCTTGTTTTAATTGTTAATGTGTAAAGATATATTATGATCTGTATGTTTAACTAATTTAATTAAGAAGTTATTTACGACAAATTTGTCTAACATTTATTTGCTCTATTCATTTTCGATATATAAAATCCTTATGTATTTATCTATCTGATATCTACTTAATTCACCAGGTCAAACCTGAAATGTCTTAAATTTTCATGAGTAGATTTGGGAACACTAAATAAAAATGATTAACAAGAGATGGAAGAAGGAAAAAACGTTGCATTCTTCAGTCAAGGGAGGGAAATGGTATACAATGTTTTCCAGTATTTTCTGAAGATGGAAGAGGAGGGCAGTATATCGCCATCTCTCTCAGTGCGGCAACTGTCTTTCACCGCCTCCGTTCGTGTCCAGGAAATGGTCGGTCAACCCAAAATACGAAGAAGTCACTTGTCAAGAGTTAACAAGTTGCAGTTAGCATTGTTAGGGGAAACGTAATTTATCAACATTATTGTTTGACATTGCTGTAGCGTTTCATTTTCTCTCTGATCTCAACAAATAAAAAAAAATTGCTTCTTTTCCTACCCGACATTTTTCAATTTTGTACCAAAATCGTAATTTATTACGAATAATCTTACCTAAAATATATATAGGATGAGAAAGAAAAAAACATTATGACTCGAACCAGTAATCCCGCACTTACTGCACTCGAGCGCTAGGCGGTGAGCCACACGCTTGCTTATCACTTGTTAACGTTCAGTCGATATAAGCCGCTTCGAAAAATATCGGAAATGAGAACATCTAAAAGTTGTGACGCCGCCCTCCCCCCTTCAGAAATCAACACGAACTAACCCTCATAGTCTCCGTCTAACATTGTTGATAACCACGAAGCACAGCAACCAATGAGTAGACAATGGTATTAACAGTAAATTTTATATATCTATTTTTTTATATCTTTTATTTGTCTGCTTCATAACAAAAATTTGGTAATTTTTCTAGATGGTTCTATCAATTTTTTTTTTTTGGTTTTACTGGCCTGTAAAAACATATTTCTGGAAACCACTACCTTAACCAACACTACCTTAACTAACCACACAGTTTAGATAATCTTATCGTTTCTGCACTTGAAAAAAATCTCGAACACAGATCTCTAAACATTTAAAGTTTAATTTTTCATTATATTCGTGTGGTGATTAAAATTTACAATTGGGACCTAACACACTTAAAAAAAAACATATATTTAAAAAACAACTTCACTACATATTGCGGGATACAATTTCGGACTCCTTCGTGAGGTGACAAATGGAGGAAACTGGAAACAAACCTCAGTTTTCTGAAATACACTCATTGTCTGTCATGTGATCAGGGTAACTCATTACGATTTTCAGGGGTTTCAGGGTTTATATAATTGTTGAATTGCAAAATGAAAAAAAAAAAAGACAGTGTAAAAAAATATATTAGATAAAACAGGGATCGTAAAAGGCATTAAATGTGAGCAGGGGGTGGGTGCCAGTACATAGGGGAGTACAAAACAAAGGTAGAGATCCGAATGGCTGAAGCTGTCAAACAATGTAATATGCAGAATACCATGGCTAAACACTATAAGAAGAGTAAATTGAATCTCGAAAAACCAACATTATATGGAACTCAAAATGATCATTACCTTAGAAAGTTTTATGAGTCTCTGCTCATCAGGACCAAAATGTTACAACACATATACAGTAAACTCCCAATTATCCGCGGACCTCTCCGGGTTCCATTTTTTTCACTGTGCAATAAATTACGGGATTAACAAAAAAAACTTTAAAACTAGAATAAGGTAAACAATAAAAGAGGCAGATTTAGTGACGTCCAAGTAGGGGGTTTTCGTATTTCGACACGAAAAAACAAAGACAATTAATCGTTTTTTTTGTTAAAAAGTAAGAAATTAAAGTAAATTAAAATAAAGTAATTGTTTATAATGAATGTACTGCCATTTTCACGTAAAATTAAACATGCTAAAAGCATTTTTATGTTGGTTTTCGTCCATTTTCGTCTTATTTCGGATTATCCGCGATTGCCGCGCCACCCAACTCCGCGGATAATCGGGAGTCTACTGTATTTCTATTGATAACGCCTTGCAGTATCAACATAAGTAATTGTGATGTTAAAATACATATATTTGTCACCTGACAAAGGAGTCCGAACTTGGATCCCGCAACATGTAGTGAATTTTGTTTTTTAAATATGTGTTTTTTTTAAGTTGTTAGGTCCCAATTGTAAAAATTTAAAGTTTATTTTCCAAAACTATATACTTCTCCCATTGTAAATATATCACTCTGAAATATGTCACTATATTAATAAAGAGAATAGCAAGATGATAGTCATCCATAAACTAGTTCCCTTTCTTTCAATTGTAAATGTAGGGCGTATGGGTAAGAAAGCATCTTTAGGATCACACTAAAAGGTTAACTTTCCTAATGAGAATATTACTTGTACGCTATTTTTTTTCTCTCAAAATATATATTCTGTAAAAGCTAGAGCTTTTCTTAATTAGCTTTAATTAATTTAAACTAATGTCAGTTAAAACTGCTTTAAAGAGAAATTTTGTTGTCTTTTTCTGACATTCATCTACTTTTGGAATGAAATTACAAAATTATTAGATACATAAAACATTTTTCACTTATTTAGTTCAAAAATAGTGCGTATGTGTAATGAATCCGCAATTATGATGAACGGAGAGATATTTTTTTTTTTTTACAAATGAAAAATATGAAAGTAAGACGTTAGCTAGAATACTTTAACAGCTAGAATGTAATGTAATGCAATATGGTGAGCGTGGGAGGGCATGACAGCCGAGCACCGCGATCTGAAAGATCTATTGTGGTATCCCACGGAAAGAAGGACGTAGACTATACACGCAATTATACTCAATCAAGAGTTTCAGCGGCAGAGGATTTAGGATCCTACAATCTGGAACTGGGTCGAAACCATCTACCCCGGAAAGTTGGGCCCGCAGGAAGAGGAGGAGAGAAGGCGGCGAAGGACTGTTCACAAGGGGGTTAGAGTAAACCCACTGACAGCGACATACACATAGGACTTCACAAAACATGTAACATATAGTATTCCCACAGCAATTCCCTAGGGAATTCACTATAAAAACAACGGCGAACTCCCTCACGGGCGCGGCTGCCAGTACCGACGCCGGAGCCGGGAGAAAGCTCCGTTTACCCTAGAGTTCGCAGTTCTATTAGACTGCTGGGACGGGTAAGCCCCTAGCCCCGTCTGCGGAGGATCATAGAAACAAGCTGCAACAGGACGGTTGCACTCGTGTGTGTTCACAAGGAAGAATCATCACAGACTGTGGCGCGGGTTGGCCAATAGCTGGATGATCTTTAACTAGTTCTGCTTAGCTGTAAATGCTCTCACACTCTAGCAACTCAATAGGCAGTTGGGCGGTGCTGCCGGGGTGAGTTGTTCCCTAGCCGGGAGGGGGCTCCTTGAGACAAGCAGTGGCAAAGCGGCAGAACTCAACCGGGAAGTCGAGGAGCACTGCCAAGTCACAAGGCGCGGGTCGGCCATTGGAAATAAGCGCTCGTTCCAATTTTGCCCTGTGTCTCAGGCGGTACTCGCTCTCGCACTTCCACAGCACGTGCGTTACCGTTTCGTCCTCGCCAGAGTCACAACGTTCGCATGTAGGGCTCGCTTGGAGTCCATGTTTGGCTAAATACGCAATGAAAAGCCGTGTCCCGTCATGAACTGGTTTTGGGCCGAATCAGAGAAGCGAGAGTTGACTTGCGGCATGACTTGTACAGAGGATAGCCTTTGGTCGAGTTGGCCCACCTATGCTGCCATTGGTTCACGCACTTCTGATAGCGGAGTTGGCGAGCTCTGCTTTTGGGCAAGGGCTCTTCAAAAGTAACGGCCGGCAGAGCCGTGGCCTGTTTCGCAAGTTTATCTGCGTATTCGTTTCCTGAAGTACCAACATGTGCCCTAGTCCAAAAAAGTTGGCATATGATTCCTGCTGAATCTAGCAAAGCTAAGGTTTACGTCACATTCCATCCCAACAGTGTCTTGGGAGTGCCCCTAGCAATGGAGCTAAGGGCGGCACTCGGAAAATTACGGAAATTACGGCAAACTTACCTGGGGTGCCTCGAAGGCACTCGAGACCCCAGAGAAGTGCCGAATAAATCGCACCGAGTTCGGCCTGAAACACACTCGAGTGATCTGGAAGTCTATGCTGGCCTGAATCTAACAACTCATGGCCCGAATCAAAGCACGCAAAGGCGAATCCGGTTCTCTCATCGGTCTTTGACCCGTCCGTGAAAACTACAGCTCGGAAGCCAGTCAGGTTACCGTCCCAGTCTTTTAGACAAATTATTGACCCCTTTACCCTAAATGAAGAGTTTCAGGTCAACAAGGGAAGTCAGTAATGCACACCATAAACCATTAAACAAAGCAACACCCAAAAAACAACGCTATAATAATAAAACACCAGCACACACACACACACACACACGTAAAAATATATATACATATATATAAACTCATAAAACACATGAAAAAAACTTAGTAAAGTCTAAACAGTTAAGAAGAACAATAAAACATTATTAAAACCCCGGCCCCCTATTAAAAATAATAAAAAGTTAAAAGATAAAAAAAAAATCAAAAACCGCGAAATATCACCATTAATAAAATGAAGTTTATCCGTAGATGGAGTTTTCTAAATCAAAAACCAATTAGCAAGAGAGGAGTAATATGAAAAGGAAGAGTACTCGTATCAAACAGTGCAAGAGAGCTGGAAAGTTGAACCGAAATCATTTTACAACCAGCCATGGGATAAAAATTACAAAAATTAAAAAGGACAATCCACACAATCGCACAATTAGCCGGGGGGTGCTACGGCAGGACCGCACCCGCCACGGAAAAGCGTCGAAGACCCTACTCAACCATGAGCGGTCAAGTTCGCGGTCCACCCGGAGCATTTGTCCCCATGCCCGAAAAGTCGACCGTATGGTGGCACACAAACAACCAAACAAAAACAAAAAAAGGGAGCCTCTAAATGGATAATAGTCCTTTGGCATACCCTTTAAAATCGCAGGGTAAAGCAACGCCACTTGTGATCAATAACTGCTCAAGATGACAACGGAGCTGGAGTCGGCGAGGATGTACACACCTCCACAAAACATGGTCAACATCCTCGTCCTCGTGTAAGTCACAAAACCGACAAGCGGGATTACCTATCCTGCGAAACCTAAAAAGATAAAAACCAAAATCACCATGGCCAGTCAAGAATTGATTCAGGTGAAAATCCCCAAAGATAGTGCGGTCATTAACCCTGTCTATAAATGAATGTAAAACAAGACTCTTAGAAGATGAAATCCATTCATTTGGCCAGCTGGTGGAAACCTCGGATCTCATGATAAACTTGGACAAACTGCGGGGCAAAGGTCGAGAAATGGTGATCGTTTCCAACATTGTTGCACATTTGGCCTCGCTGTCGGCAAGCTCATTACCATAATAGCCGACATGAGCTTTTACCCAGAACAATTGGCAGATTGTTCCATTATTAGTTAACTTAATAAGATCAACGTGGGTATCCCGGGCGTCGAAATGCTAACAAGAGCAATTCGCCACAGATCGCAGAGCGGAATAAGAATCAGAAATGAGCGCGAGCTTAACTATCTGCTCCTCCCAAAAAGCGGCCGCCCACGATACCACGATCCGGAGGGCACAGAGCTCTGCTTGAAAAACAGAACAAGAATCAGGCAAGCGCTCCTTAAAGATATCAATGATGTTCAAGGTCGTGTCTAAAAAGACAATGGAGAATCCCACTCTGCCATCCAACTTAGACCCGTCGGTAAAGATGCAGGCATCATAGGATTCATCCCGACACTTCCAGCTCTTGATGTCAAAAATGCGTCTGTTTGCCGGGTGTACCCAACCGTCGATCGGAACCCTCTGGCAATATTCCGGGCTACTAACTCGTTTGTAATGAGAGGCCAAATGGTGGGCTTGAATCCACAGAGGGGGGACACCACTTAAAATATGAAGTGCATCGTTCGAAACAGTTCTATATGTTCTAGTTTTTGCTAATAAAAAAGGCCTACAAATAATATTCAACAGCTTTTTAATCTGACTTTTCTGGGCATCTTCCCCCCAGATCTCTGCCCCATATAAAATCTTTGATTTAATCATAGTATTGAAAATTAATTTTCTATTTTTGGGATTCATCCCTCCGTTTTTCGGAGCCAGTGCGAGAAACCTACTAGCATTGCCCATTACCCTGCTTCGCATACGAGTAAGGTGGTCGGTCCAAGACAACCGGGAGTTAATAACAATACCCAAATATAACAGATGGTCGCATAGGGGAAGATGAAAACCATCTATTTTAATCACCGGCTGACGTTGAATCTTTCTGCAGGGAATGAACAATGTGGAGGTTTTATTAGAATAAATAACCAATTTGTTACGATTCGCCCAGGCTCTTATAACTTCATAGAGTGAATCCCAAAGCTTTTCAATTTTTTTAACAGATGGGGCACTGATCAATGCGACCGTGTCATCGGCAAAGGACTGGACATAAATGGAATCACCAATGTCATAAGTATCATAAAAAAAGCCAAGGACGAGAAGAGGTCCTCCATAACCAAAAGCCACAGGGAAGGACCAAGGTTACTCCCCTGTGGACAACCTTTCGTACAGGAGGTAGCCGCCGACCCCAAAGAAACGGAACGGCCCTCCAAGAAAGAAGATATCAAATAATACAAGTTGGAAGGACATCGCCCCCTCCTTAGCATCTCCAGAATCAGCGGATGCCAAGCATGGTTGAAAGCATTGGCAATGTCCAGGGAAACCACAATCACGTGTCGGCCCTCGGCACCACAACGACGAATAATGTCTCGAAGGGCCGAAATAGCGCCGACTGTGCTGCGGCCCCTTCTAAATCCAAACTGATTCCGGGAAAGAAAATTGGTAGACTCCATAAAATGGGCAATCCTATTACAACAAAGCTTGTCCAGAACCTTGGCGATAACAGGAAGAAGACAAATAGGCCGAAACCTATTGTCACCCTTTGGCAACAAAACCACCGATGCCTTCTTCCAAACAGAGGGAAAGATACCCTCGTCAAGACATTTATTGAGTAAATTTACCCAAAATTCTCCATATACTTCGTTGATATAGGGAAGGGCCCTCATGGGAATACCATCGGGCCCTGGAGCAGAATTAGGATTTAAATCTTGAATAAGTAAAGTAAGCTCCTCCCTGGAGAATGGCTTTTCCTTGTAGTCCGTAACATAGAGCATCTTAGAACTGTCCCGAATCTTGCTGGAAATAGTATCATCCAAAGAGGCGTCATCACAAGGAAAATATTCACGTAAGAGACTTGCAGAAGTGTCCTCCTAGGAGAAAGTCCATAAACCACAAGGAGTCAGGACGGTCCGCCTGACCAAGGGATGCCTGACTCTACCACCGACAATCCTGGCTGGCAGACCAAAAAGATCACGATCGCAAGACTCCTCGCAGAACCTCCTCCAAGAATTTCACTTCGCCCGTCTCAGACTACCCCGGTAGTCTCTCCGCGACTCCCTCCATTGAATTTCATATGTGTCCCTTTCCTCTTGGGTATTGGCACGCACCAATCTCTTATTAAGAGCCCTCATCCGAGATCGTTTAGTCCTCAAGTCAGGATTCCACCAAGCCGGCTTAAATTTCTTTTTATAATTATTTCGAGAGAGGGGAATGGCAGCCTTACAAGCGGAATAACAAGACTCTTGAAACAGAGTGGCCGCCGTATCCCCGTCCCTCTCCTCGAGAGCAGAAAACAAAGAGTCCCGAACACTCTCCAAATGAGACTTAAAACGGTCCCACTTAGCCCTTCTCAAACAGAAGGAAGACGAGGAAGAGGCTACAGCAATCCCGAGCGAGATGCTAATCAACCTATGATCACTGCACATATCCTCAGGAAAAATTTCCCAATCGCAGTGCACAGAGCCCTTAACGACAGATAAGTCGATCCAGCTCTTACCGTTGACAGTGGCAAAAGTAGGGCCCGAATCGCTATCGTTAAGTAGTCTGAGATGATGATGGATTATCCAATCAGCGATCTCCCTCCCCCTCTGATCCGTAACACAATCTCCCCACATGGCATGTCTTGCATTGAAGTCCCCAACAATTATCACATCTGATGCGGTCATTAAAATTTCATCGAGACGGTCAAGGAGCTCATCAAGGTCTCCATATTTGTGAGCATAAATATTACAAATTATTAAATTACAATTCTCATTTTGAACCCTGATCGTCACCACATCATTAGTGCAAAATTGTTTTAATAATATAACATGTAAATCTTTGTTGTTGACAACAATGCAAGACCTCTTCGGACCCTGAAGATCGCTGTCATAATAATTTGTGGTACCAGTTCCCAAAACGGGGATAGTACCATCTCTCAGGCAATATGGCTCCTGAAAACAAAAGATATCCGAGCTGCATCTCTGCTCGGGCCTCCTGACCCCATCCCAAATTAAATTGCGCAATGCGCATCATTTATAAACAATACGTCTCGTGCTGTTTGATAGAGCTCTAATGAAACAGGGACATTCAACTGAGTTAGCAGCATGACCCGCACCATCTTTCCCAGCCCTCTTACAATTACTACACTCAGTAATTTTGGAGACGCAATCAAAAAATTTGTGCGCCCCTCCGCATTTGCTACAGGAAACCTGCTTGTCACATGATTTGGCCAGGTGACCAAAGGCGTTACAATTAAAACACCTCACCACCAAGATATCTTCAACAAAGGGCACCCTGATATAATTAAAATTCACGAAGTTTTGGGATTCCAGAGCTTTGAAGATAGGTGGCGAGGCTTGAATGATCCAATTCTTTTTCAATCTATCCCTACAAGGTTTACTACTTAAAATCTTTAAATCTTTCTTAATTTGTTCCATAGGGAAAACATTAAATAATTCTGAATTTGAAGAAATAACTTCATCAAGGATCATATCCTCCTGGTATTCCTCTGGAATACCAGTGAGTTTAAAAGCAGGGAACCTATTAGTTATACCATTAATTTCTAATTTATCAACAAGATTTAATTGTTTTTCTACTTTAAGTTTCTGTTCTTTGCTAAAGCTTTTCAGTATAATCTTTCCGTCATTCCTTACTATTTGACCTTTTAAGCCCCCGCCAATCACATTAAGCTTCAGGTTATCCCGAAGTACTTTATTAATTTCCTTAGTATCCTCCTCTCCCCCACCTCCTTCCTTAAGGAAAACGAGGGTACTGAAATCAGTTAATTCCTTATTGAACACCTTTCCAGGTCTAGACTTGGCCAGAGCGGGTTTCGACATGACACCCCTCTTCGTTATCTCAGCGAATGTAGAGGAAGATGGCTCCGGTGTATTTAACGGAGGAAAAGATTGGCACTTAAATTGATATTTCGTTTTTTCAAGTTCCAAATATTTGTGAGTCAATTCCATATCCTTCACCTTAAGGAGCAGCTTGGTGAAGATTTTTCCAATTTCAAACAGACTATCATGTACTTTACGTTGATCTGGTTTTAAGAAGCTGATCTTGCTAGCTTCTTCTCTTGAAGTTGCCTTCTTGATAATATCAGAATAAATATAAAATTGATCAAGAGCTTGAATAGCGTAATCAGAAGGGCAACCACCAGCTTCTTCTAAATTCTCCTCTCCTCTCTTACGCTTAGTTTTCTTTCCCTCCTCCTCCCCAGGCTGAGAAGGAAAGGAAACCTCCATATCAACCAATAAGTCAGAGAGCAGCTCATTGTTTTGTCCTGCGAAACTTTCATTCACGGACACCGGGGTAGAAGCACTTAGACTCAAAGATTTCACTGGTGATCTCGTTATATTATTTTTCATACTAACTTGTTGTGAAATTTCCCAACTCATAGTTTCTTTAAGTTCTTTTTCTTTTTCATTCTTGAAGCTTTCAAAAATTTCATTTTTTAGTTTTAACTTCATTAAATCTTTATTCTTTATGCTTTCATTCACATTGCTTTTTAACCAATCCTGATAAGCAGATTTAAATTTATTCTCAATCTTACCCTTACATTTCGGCATTATTTCTTCAAGTCTAGCCTCAAATGAGGTGCGAAAAACCTCGTCTTCAATCATCTCTCAAGGAAGAAGGGGGAAGGAGGAAAAAAAAAAAAACTTCCTCTTCCCTCTAAAACTCCTCTCTTCCTTCTTACTTATCTAATATATATTTATATATGTATATTGAAAACACCAATATCTCCCGATACAAAAATAATAACATACACAAATACAGAACCTATCTACAGCACACAAAATATTAAGGAAAAAAAAAGGAGAGCAAAGAGAACAAAGTTATAGAAAAAATGGGAGCAAAATGGTTGCCGTTGCCTCCTCCTCCAAAACACACAGAAAAATGCACACGCCACCCAGATTAGGCCACCCCTGGCCGGCCACAACAAAGCTCTCTCAAAAAAAAACAACCTATACCACATAAAAACAACCCAAGCCAAAACGAGAGGAAAAAAAAAAACACAAAACACCTAAAGAAGCCAAAACAGATCCAAGATGGCGACAACTCCGCTTCGATCTCAAACTAAAAAGAATGAGAATAATTGACACCCTCTAGAGGGTCAATTTTGGATTCCACACGATCTTTAAACATTCATAGTCCAACATATATAAAAAAATAGATAAATCTCACCATAAAAATCAAGAAATCACAACTTAAAAGAGAGCAATTGCTGACGACCTGGCAAAAAAAGCCACCTGGTGGCGATGCCCCAAAGTACTGACTGTCCAGTACCAGTCTGTGACTGGTCGGCTCTGAACGGTTGCCGTATGCGTCCAGGTTGGAATCAAGCGGGAGCCATCGTACCTGTCACTGGGCAGCTAGGCGTAATATTGTGGTGCGGTGGAGGCTAAGATATCTAGAGGGATTTCCCCACTCAATACAGCCAGAGACTCGTTCGCTACTGTTCGATAGCTGCGGGTTATTGCCCTTAGGAATGGCCGGGCTAAAGCCCGCACACTGTCTGCAACTTTGATGTTTGAGGCGGACTTTCCCCAAACTTCGGCTGCGTAGAGTACCTTCGGGCATACTTCGAATCATAGAACAGCTTCCGAGCTTTCGGTGCCATTCCTCGCGACAGCGGGGCGATCCCCGGAAGTCGGAGGGCGATGGTCGAAAGTTCTGTTCGTATCTCCCTCACGTGCGCCAACCAACTCAGATTCCTTGAAAGAGTCACCCCAGATATTTGAGTTTGGGTTTAAAAGCAATTTTTTTCTCCGCATACATTGTAGATTGGAAGGCGGGAGAGGGCTAGTAATGCAGCGGATTTTTGTGGGGAAATTGCTAAATGATGCTTGGAGGCCCACTCTTCCATTATGAACTGGACTTTTTCCCAAGCTTGTTCAAGATTACGCCTGGATGAGGCCGTTAGCACGGCCAACAGGTCATCAGCGCAAGCAACGAGCTCGTGCGTATATCCTGGGTCCGACCCCTCATGAATGGCAAGCGCACATTCTGAGAGCACTTCGTCACTTACGAGGTTGCACAGTAAGGGTCCCAAACAGGAGCCCTGGGGGACACCCTCGGTTTGAAGGTGCTCTGACTGTCCCTAGAATAAGCTCCCTTCCCTTGAAAAAGCTTCTTACTAGGACGGCAAGATTCCTGGAACAGCGTTTCGCTCTGAGCACTCGTTCGATACTGGTATGGAGCAAGGACCCGAATGCATTTCTGATATCAAGTGAAACGAGTGCGACATAGTGACCTGACGCGTTCCCCGCTTCGATCCTCCCGGCCACAAACTTCAGGGCGTCTGTAGCCGATCGGCGTTTCCTGAACCCAAACTGGACTTGGGACAAGAGTGTTTTAGATTCGAGAAAATAGGTTATTCTCTGCTCAACTAGTCTGTCTAAGACCTTCCCCAGGACGGAAAGAAGACAGATTGGCCGAACAGAACCTTTCTCTCGTTTAGGGATCAAAACAACCCTCGCCTCCTTCCAACACTTGGGAAAACACCCCTCTTGGAGGCATTTATTCAGAAGAGCGAGCCACTGTTCCCCAACGGCCTCAAATGTGTGTGGAAGCGCTCGACTGGGGAACGAATCCGTACCTGGGTTTAGCAATCCGACGACGGAACCGAGCTCAGCTAGGGAGAATGCTTGATTCGTCCGAGTCAAGCAATGCCTCTTGAAAGGGTGTAAGTATGGTATTTCTCTCCTCAGCCGTAAGCTCATCTCGTGGGAAAAGATTCTGTATCAGATGTTCCGCCGTTTCCTGTTCTGTCTTTGTCCACTGACCAGACGGGAGCAAGACCGGACTGAGGGGAGTTCGAATCCTCAGCTTTCCGCTAAGGATCTGGAAGGGCTTTGAAAAACAGTTCTCGGTAGACGCTTGCTCACAGAAATCCTTCCAGGACTGCCATTTCGCTTTCTGCATTTCCCGTTGGTAACTCTTTCTGGCCTTCTTCCAAGCCTTACGTGGTGTGTTCAGATGAGGGGGCGCCCCTCGTTTTAGCCTTAACTTTGCTTTTCCCATGATTGCCCTCTGCCGAGCAAGGGAGAGATTCCACTAAGTTGGCATCTTAAGATTCCGCCTCGGCGGTTTCCCGGTTGGAATTGAGGCCTCACAGGCATCCGTGCAGACTTTGCTGAACAGAGCTGCCGCCCCCTCACAACTTTCGCCCTCGATGGCTTCTATATGATCTGCTTGCGAGCAGATAAATATTCCTTAAAATCGCCCCATCGTGCTTTCCTTAGGCAGTATATGGGATATTCTTCGGATGTGCAAGGAAACTTACCGCCTACCTCCATTGTAAGCATGGCGTGGTCCGAGCAAGTGTCAACCTGACTGACCTCCCAATTATTAACGTCCAACCCAACAAAAAGAGAGAGATCAATGCAACTGCTGCCGTTGCGTGTCAAGAAGATCGGCGGCGATTGGGGGGAGTTAGCTACCGATACGCCTTGCTCGATTAACCATTCTTCCAGGAAGTCGCCCCGCGGATCATTTATGCGGTCGCCCAGGACTGGGCTCGCGCTTTCATATCATCCCGGTACCGCTACCCTGCGATGGAACCCTAGAATTTTGGTTAATTTGCCCAAGTCTGTTAGAATATACCTGTTTCCGTCAGCGTATATACTAACTAGCACTAGGTCCGCTCCAGGAATCAGAAGTTTAAGACACATACAGTCACCGTCCTACAGATGGTACAGCGGCATGCAGCGAATGTTTCGGCCGTGTTGAACAATGCACGCCCTTGGCCTCTCATCAGCGGTTCCGTGCGAGTATACCGTGAATCCTTGGCCTGGGGAGAGTAGTGCACCGTTTTTATGTACGTACGGCTCCTGAACACAGGTAAAATCCCTCTGGTCCCTTCTGAGAAAGATCTCATTCCAGGCGAGAATCCTTTACCTACGTTAATCTGAGCGAGCCTTACAGAGCACTTGCTGTTATTTGCGGACTTTCTAGATTTGTGCCGTATGCCCGGGCTTCTAGTGTCCGAGTATGAGCAGCTTGAGGAGGACTCACCACGTGCCTCCTGAGAGGGGTTGCCCAAGCATTTAGGCTCACCACCGCTGGCTGGGTCCCCGTTCACATCTACTCCCGGCCGCGGCCTTTTAGGAGGACGTGTTAACGTCACTTCCGTATTACGTCTGGACCTTTTTACGGTCGCCCCTTCCGTGGTCCTTTCTCGATTCGGCGCCATACTTCAGCTTGCAATGCTCCACAGTTTCCGAAAAAAAAAAAACCGCACAGGATGTCCAGAGGATACTTTATGCCAGACAGATGAAATCAAGGATGTGATCGTAGTATGTCAGTAAAAGCGTGCGGGGACACTAAAACTGATTTCGCTCTGGAAAGAAAGAAAACAAGTGTAACAGCTTATATGATATAAGAGGAAAAAAGAAATTCCACGGTCCCACAGCGAAGACCAAAATAAGCGGGGAGCCTCTGTGGGCAAAACCCTAAAGGTGTCCGAAGCACCCGCACATTTCCCTTGAATTTCGCCAGAGTTTTCAAGCTCTGTTGCCCATCTAGGACCACGGGGAGGTATCAAGGAAGGAATGCGCAATCCTTGCTCAAGGAAATGCTGAGTCCCTTGAGCCCTAGATCGGAAAGAAGGACAGACGGAGACAAAGACTAAGAAGGGATGGTGTGAGAAATGCAGGGGAAACGGGAGAACCCCTGGAAAACCTGACCAGCGCCGATCGCCACCATCAACGAAACCCACATGAGAACCGAAGCCGGAACTCAGAGGTGAGAGGTCAAACAGCTAGAATACTGTAATGAAATGCCCTGCGAAAACATCTCATCAACGTTACACATTAAGATCGAACTTATCTTAAAGAGTCAATCATTATAAGACAAATTTTAAAAAAAAGAATATAAAAAGAAAAACTATTAAGTTCCCAAATAAACCAGTCTCTTGAATAGAATGATCGTTTTATAGTTTCAGGTTATCCATACAACAGAAATATCTGATTAAGATTTTGCAAAAAAAATAGCAATTTATAAATTAAACAACTTCTCTAAAAATACAGGTTGATCTAAGATAATGAAATCCTTTCCGCGAATTATGAATAATTCTATCTATTCTAACTTACAGCTAGCGACATTCCGAGAAAGTTTTTTTCTTTTTTTTTCAATTAGGCCTTCCATTTCAAACTTTACTTCATTTACTTGTGAATCTCAAAAATTCGAATTTCAAATTGTAATTGAAATATTTTAATGCTGTACGAAGGTTCAATAATTTGTATATTAGTAAAAATAAAATTAGAAAACAAGATTTAACTTAAAAGCAGTGATACTTAAATTTAAAATAATAACTAAAATAAAACAGAAAGTAAAAACTAAAATAAAATTAACTATTCACTAAGCATTTTAAATTTGTGTAGGAACAAAAATAAAATTACAAAAGACAATTTTAACTTCATCAATGATATTTAAATTTAAAATAATAAATAAAATAATATCCTATGAAATAAAAATTAAATTAAAATTAACTGTTCACTGTGCATTTTGAATATTCAGTGAGGATTTGAAATTCAAATAATATTTTTCAACTAAAGAAATTAAGTTTAAAGCAATAATTCCTTACTCTATTTTCATAATTAATTTACATTTTCAGCCAATGAAAAAACGAAATGAGATAAACAATGAGCTCATTAACGCACGAGAGAATGCGAGATCTCGCGCGACTGTTCGAATATTTCCTGGAACAGTGATGGCCGATTTTTCAATCGAGAAGTTAGAATTGGTGCTGATCGAAGATACTTTATCGTAATATATTGGTAAGAAGAATTGATGGTTTGGTGTTTTTAATATGCCTGTTATTTTTATTATCAATTTTATCATCGAATAGTTATTTTAGATTAAAAATCACAAATCAATTTAAATCATTTTGCTTTGAATGATATCAATAGCCGATTTATGAATGGAGAAGTTAGAATTGGTGGTGATCGCAGATAATTTATCGTAATATATTGGTAAAAAGAATTGATGGTTTGGTGTTTTTAATATGCCTGTTATTTTTATTATCAATTTTATCATGGAATAGTTATTTTTCCTCTTTGGTTTACTGAATTAAATATTGCTTATAACTAATTATTTTCAGTTCAATAACGATTAGATGTAATACAATTCTTAAAAGATATAAAATAGAAATGCTATAAATTTATTTATGAAATTAATTCAGTTTATAATAAACTTTTAGATTAAAAATCACAAATCAATTTAAATCATTTTGCCTTGAATGATATCAATAGCCGATTTATGAATGGAGAAGTTAGAATTGGTGCTGATCGCAGATAATTTATCGTAATATATTGGTAAAAAGAATTGATGGTTTGGTGTTTTTAATATGCCTGTTATTTTTATTATCAATTTTATCATCGAATAGTTATTTTTCCTCTTTGGTTTACTGAATTAAATATTGCTTATAACTAATTATTTTCAGTTCAATAATGGTTAGATGTAATACAATTAGAAGTTCAATAATACGATTGGATGTGTGCTTTTGAATGATTTCAATTTATTAAATTCAGTGTTATTGAAATTTAGTTTTTGAAAATCTATATTTCATAGAATTCTGTCAGGCAACTTTCAATCTAAATTTCAGAGTAAACATTTTAGCGAATTTTATTAATAACTTTTTATTATTATTGGAAATGTTAAAAAGATTGTATTTAGAAGATCTGAATAACATTTCAACTTGGGCTCATAAGAACAAAATGATAATCAACCAAAATAAATCTAAAATTATGCTTAAAAAAAATAAAAATAAAATGTAATCAAAAGTACATTTTGTGTTAAATGACTTCCAATGTCCCAGTTTTAATAGACAAACGAAGCAATCCCCCGTGTACAAGCGCTTGTTTTTCTGTATCACATTGAATTTGGTTAAGTAAGAATATTATATTTAAAATATTGCAACATTTCGGCAATTATAGTTTTAATTATCATTTTCGAATTACAAATAAACAGACGGATCGGAAAGAAATATACAATCTTGAGATTAAAAAAAAAAATAACACGTTGAAGACATTCATTGATCGGTGGAAGGTGAAGGAAACATAAGTCAAAAAACAATAAGAAGTGAGTTGTAGTCCCCGTGGCCTAATGGATAAGACTTCGGATCAGAAGGTTGGAGATTCGATTCCCGTCGCGGACGTTTCATTGTAAAAACTATTTCAATTTTTCATTCTCACAGGAAATTGCGCCTGACAGACAGACAGAGAAATAAAAGATTTTAATAATATAGTTCGATAATAAAACTAATTGTATGTATAATATTTTAGAGTATGTAGAAAGTCAAAAAATATTTAGGTATTTACATTGATAATTATTATAATTGGGAAACTCAATTTTCCTATATTATAAATAAATTACAGTGTGTAACATAGTGTATATATATTTTATCATATAAAACTTACTTTTCTTTTAAATAAAAGCTGTTGATTTTTAAATCTTTGGTTGATCCCATTTTGGACTACGAATTAAATAGCTGGATTTTCTTAACTAAATACCAAATTAATAACATTAATAACTTAATTTTTAAAATATTTGATAACATTTATATTAATTTTAAAAATAAATCTCCTGAAGAAAAATTAAAAATAAGAAATACTCACAAAATTTTGACAATTGAAGAAAAATATATATATAAAGTGATTCTTAAAAGTATTTTTTATTATAGAAATAAAAAACAGTATAGTAACAAAGGAATTTTAACTAAAAATAACTGGTTAAGAATTTTTAATATTCCCAAAACAAATAATTTTGGTTTAAGAAATGAAAATTACGTGAATTTTAAAATTATTTAATCAATTAAATTGGAATAACTATAATGGCAATAGTATAAATAAAATTAAGCAACTTAAATTTGATATAATTGAAGATTTATAATTAATTTTTTCCTATTACTCCTATTGGTCGTAGCGGGATGTTATATAAGCTATAACCTTTCTCAATAAACGGGCTATCTAACGCAAAAAGAATTTTTCAAATCGGACTGGTAGTTCTTCAGATTAGCGCGTTGAAGCACATTTAAACTCTTCAGTATGATATTAACTAAATAGTCACATATCAATTATTCCAGCACCTATAATACAGAAGTGATATGTATACCACACCTAATAGGACTGGTTACATTAAAAAAAAATCATATTTAATTCCTAAATAATTTAATATTACTTAAGACATTTGGAATGAATTTTGGTTTTGGTTCAAGAGTATCATTTAAATTACAATTGACTCACTAAGTTTACATTAAATAATATAAATAAAATTGTAGAAACATGGAGGTATAGATTCGAATACGAATATTATCAGTGTCCGCCATTTTGAAGTCTACATGGTACATAAGAAGAAATATAAACAATCCTTTAATTCAATATGATGTTTCTTTTCTAGTTTTTCAACGTTGAAATCATTTTATAACAAGTTTAATCTTAATCTTAGGGAAGGACAATGGGCAAAAGTCGATGAGAAATTGCCCCACCCTGTATAATGATATGATATATACCTATAGAAAGATTTCCTTAAATAGAACATATTTTATTATTATGACTCGTCAAAATCGTGTTTTTAGATATTTGGTTGATAAATACAAATATTAAATGACTATATTTATCCAACTATGTAACAATACAATAATCATGGAACAAAATATACAACAAAATGCTATGCATTAACATATTTGGAAATGTTAAGCATAAAATATAAACGACAACCCACTTTGAAATAACAATTTTTAAAAATTAAAACATTGAAGAGTTACATGTTTCGAGCAGTACTTCCACCGCTCATCATCGGACCTGGATAGTAAGTAACATAATAAATCAATCTCTAAACAGATGACGACAGCCAAGCCCACAATTCCTTAAACAAACAGAGGAAGTGAAGTAAAAACAAAAAAAAAGGTAGACATACTCAAAACTTAAAAAATATATATAATAAATAAAAATGAAAAAAATACAAAAAATACAAAATTTTAAAAACATAATATAAAACAAATTTTCAAAAAATTTAACAACTTAAAAAAGAAATCCTCATCTTAAAACCCTTATTCTAAAATTCTTTCAACGGAAAGCATTGTAGGGTCTGTTTTTCGTAATAAAATAAGATTCAAATGAATCTTCATTAAATCTATCTATCTTCTGAAAAACAGGCCCTACAATACAATGCTTTCATTTGAAATAATTTTAGAATAAGAGTTGAAGTTTTAAGAGGAGGATTTTTAAATTAAAATTTTTGAAAATTTGTTAATATTTTATATTTTTAAAATTTTGTATTTTTTGTATATTTTTTCATTTTTATTTATTATATATATTTTTTTAAGTTTTGAGTATGTCTACCTCTGATTTTTGTTTTGTTTTTATTGCGCTTGCGCTGTTTAAGGAATTGTGGGATTGACTGTCGTCATCTGTTTAGAGATTGACTTGTTACGTTACTTAGTATCCAGGGGTCCGATGATGAGCGGTGGAAGTACTGCTCGAAACATGAAACTCTTCAATGTTTTAATTTTTAAATATTGTTATTTCAAAGTGTGTTGAAAGTAAGTTCAAAGTCAAAATGCATAGCAGTTGTTCTTTACCTTCTATGCCTATGAAAATTACGTGACTTTTAGAATAATTTACAATAGGTAGTTAGTTTACAGAAAACAGAATAGTAATGACATTCTAATATGATTAAATGAAAGTTATTTTTCTCTTGTAATTTTGTATTTAAAAATCGCCAATCCATGCCCTATCTCTTCTATTATTTATAAGGAATTAGTTTTAATAAATAAAACATTTTTAACTTATGTATTTCGCCTTCAAAAATAAGCAAATATTAGTTAGGATAGTTCGTTGTGTCTAATATAATTTTCAAAAAAATTTAAAAATCATTTTACTACAAAATGTTTCGAACTTTAGTAGCTAATATTTAGCTAAAAGTTAGAATTCGAAGTTAAGCCATTATTTTATTATTCTTTAAGCTTAAGGTTTTACAGCTTAGCACAAATCTTTAGATTTTTTTAAATTTTTTTGTCAGATACTACTCGCACATTACGGAGAGCCATTGTTTTTGCTACGAAACTGATCATGAAACGCAGATCTGAGTCGGAGGAGGAGTTGTCATATCTTGTTAAGTGTGTAGGTAAGTGGAATTTAAAATAATTTTAATAGCCTAGATTTATAATATACAGTCGTAATTCTTCGGAATCGCACTGGTGCCTCAAAGGTAAAAAATACAAATGAAAAACTCACTAATGAAAAATTAATGAGAAAATTCATGTGCTAGCAGTGCGCAGGCTTCAATGAATTTTTTTAAAGCATAAAAATTCAAACTGCGCATTTGAATTAGTAATAATAGCAATGGGTGAGACCAAATTTGGTCTCGTCCACTGTTAGTCGTAATTCTTGGTTTTGAATGTTTCCTAATAGAAAATTGTTCTGAAATGAACTGTGTAAGAATTTCTATATGATTGAAGTGTGTCCGTACTGCATTTTTAATACTATTTTTTTAGTATCTTTTGTTTTTAATAGAAATTATTAGTCATTTATTCACTCAACTACAGTCAGATTCCTATGTTATGTCGATGTATTTTTCTTTTTTTATATTCTGTGCTATGTTATGTACTAAAAATTTTTAAACTTATAGATGATTTATCTTTAGAAAGATAAACAACGACGAACTGTCTTTTTGTGATCTTTGTATTAATTTTTTAGCGATACCACATGAAGCAGCTATTAGGGTTCTCGTGTCTTATGGAGGTTCCATTTCTTTTCCCGCTCTACTTCAAATACACCTCCGTTATGAGACCTGCTTTGTTCATTCTGACTACTCTCAACTGGTAATCACCAAGTAAGCGTGAAACAGGCTTTCTTGAGATGTCAGTTTGAACATTGGACTCAAATTTTAATGTGTTTAGACATTTTTAGGCGCTTTTTCTATATTTACATGCGCATAAGAAATTCATTGAGACTGGCAGAGCCCAGCACATGAATTTTCTTTTTCTTTATTTTTAATGTGTTTTTATGTTTTTAGTTTAGATTTATAGAGGTTCCATTTCTTTTCCCACTCCACTATAATCTAGAGTTGATAATATAGCTTAAATACAAATAATTATTTTAGTTGTGAAACTGAATCTTATTTATGAAAAGATTTGTAACTCTTTATTTTCATATTTTTTTTTTTTTTGATGACATCACCTTCCAGTCTAACATTGTAAATGAATTTATTTTGAAATTAACTAGTCGGCTACCCGTCGCTTCGCTACGGAAGCCTCGCTTTTTTAACGGAAAACAACTTTTTATTTATTAAAAAAAAACACATTCACACACACACAAATTACATCAAGTCAACTAAAACTAAAAATTTTTAAAAGTTTTTTTTAATTTAATTTTTGATGTCTATATTCTCTCAATCCACGACTGCTTTCAGAACCAGCGTGTGAATCCTATATCTATGATATATGTTTATTTTTTATTGAGATTAGAGTGTAGTCCTCGTGGTCTAATGGCTAAGACGTCTGACTTCGGAGCAGAATGTTGCATGTTCGATTCCCGTGCGAACTTGTAGAAATTATTTCTATTTCCACAAATAACAACAATTGCACCAGACAGACAGAGAAATAAAAGATTTTAGTAATAGGCCTATAGATATACTTTTCACTGGTTTTTGAGTTAGAAATATTGATGGTTTTGAGTTACAAATAGTGATTTTTTAGTATTCTACCTATTAGAAATAGTGCTTCTTTCTATCTGGAAACTCTTTTTTAATTACAATTGATACCTTTCAGTGGTTTTTTGAGTTACAAACAGTGATGGTTTTTGAGTTACAAATAGGGATTTTTCAGTATTCTATCTAATAGAAATAGTGCTTCTTTCTTTCTTGACTCTTTTTTTTTTATTCAAACATCTCCCGTGTACACGTGCTTGTTTTTCAATATCACATAGAATTTGATTAAGTAAGAATATTATATTTAAAATATTCCAACATTTCGGCAATTATAGTTCTAACTGTCATTTTCGAATTAAAAATAAACAAATGGATCGGAAATAAAAAAAAATCTTGAGATTCAAAAAAAAAAAAAAAGGTTGAATTCATTCATTATTGATTAGGGAAGCGGAAGGACACAAGTAAAAAAGCAATATAAAGTGAGTAGTAGTCACCTTAGCCTAATGGATAAGACATCTGACTTCGGATCAGAAGGTTGTTGTTTCGATTCCTGTCGCGGACGTTTCATTGTAAAAATTACTTCTATTTTCCATTCGCTCAGGAAATTGCGCCAGACAGACAGAGAAATAAAACATTTTAGTAATATAGATTCTTTTAGAAGGTGCATGTTTTTCATTGAAGGGATTGAGAAATGATTGTTAACTAATTACCTTCTTACTACTTCTCACTACCGTCACACAAACTGTGCCTAACAAATAATTTGTTGAAATTGAAATTCTTAGATACTAAATGAATTTTGTATTTCTTTATAAATTAATGCAGGTCAGTTCCGACAAACACACACAATAAATGTGTACCGACAAGAGTAATTGTGGAGACACCTTGTTATTAAATTATGAGGGAAAACCCAAGATGTTTTTTGTTCACAATGTTAAGAGTAAACAGGGCTTTTAATCCATTGCTTAGTTTAATCTTCGGCTAATCGAGAATCAGTGACTTTGCGCGATTTTGCCCGAATAAATAGTTTCCTTAAATGTTCAGTGAGCGAAAAAGTTTGTTCGGTTTTTTTAAGTAAAAATAAAAGACACATTTTTTCGTTTCACCAATACTTTTATTCAACAGCGTCTGCAACGGTTTTTTTTCCACTAACTTCTGCCATCTTTCATAATTCCCTCTATCCACAACTTTTTATTTTTGAGTAAAAAAATATTCCAGATGTCTTTAGTGTCTTCCAGAGAAATGAATTTTTTTCCATTAAGAGAATTATGTAAAGACCGAAATCAATGGAAATCCGAAGGTGCAATGTCTGGTGAATAGGGCGGATGAATCAGAACTTCCCAGCCAAGTTGTAACAGTTTTTGCCTGGTCATCAAAGAAACATCCGCGCGGTCTTGCGTGCTTATTGTCTTCCATCTTCAATTTACTGCGACATATAATTCACCAATTTTGACCAGTGTTTGTTTTAAATGCACGCTGATATGATAGCTGTCACAATACAATCTAACAAAATGGTGTCGAATGACGTTAAAGACACTTAAGAGCTACTAGAGCCAACGGACGTAAATAAACCGAACGAACTTTTTGGCCAACCCAATACATTACAGTAAATAGCAGGTTTCCCAGATAGTTGGAGACATTTATGGCAAAACACACATGAAAAATTGACCAAATACAATAATAACCTTACATCCTTTGACGATATGTGGCATTAATTTAATTCAGTGAAAACAAACAATAGGAAATGAAACCGTCTTAATATCAATAATATTAAGCTGAAGATTTTAAATATATTAAATATGATAATTAATTTCGTTACATAAATAAACGAAAACTGAAAAGAATTATACACATACCTTACATTTCTATAAAGTTAAACAATAATAATAGTTCCATAATAATTTTATATTTGGAAAACAATATTGTGATGATTTTTATAGTTATATTAGTATTTATTCCATGTATTCTGTTATATCCTATTTACTCGTTGTGTTCTAATCAATCATAACTCAATCCAGTGTAAATTTCAAATTCTAAATCGGTAACGGTCAAATTCTGTTGTTTTTTTTTCAAATTAACAACGGCTATTGTCGAGGCCGTAGCTAGAGGACTGGGGGCCCCGGGGCAGAGCCGGAGGGTGCGGGGCCCTTGACAATCTTTTAACAACCAAAAAAACAAATTGACAATCCTATTTCAACAATCAAAAAAAAAACAAAAAAAAACGACAATCCTATTTCAACAACCAAAAAAAAAAAAACCACAATCCAATTGTTCGGGGGCCCCTTTGTTCGGGGGTCCCGGGGCATTGCCCCGGCTGCCCCGGTGGTAGCTACGGTCCTGGCTATTGTGCTCCCATAATTCCCCGTAATTTAAATCTAAAGTTAAAATTCAGTTACAAATCACATGTTATTTAAACCTTCCAATGAACTGTTAAAGCACAACAGCCAATGACAAATCAATGTACATAGCCTATTTAAACTGATGTCTCTCAAAAATAAACAGTCGATTCGAGTCCAGTCTGAGTTCAAATTGAGTTTAGACCCAACTAAATCTCTGTATCTTTCCTTCACGAATCAGGTGATTCGATTAACACGCCACAATATCTTCCCACCATTTCCTGGTAGCACTAAGTCGAAAGACAAACCCCAGTCTTATAAAACATGAAATTTTGGAATTTCCAAGATAACATTGGGTTACTTTGGTATTAAAACATATTTTTATCTTTGTAAGTTTTTGAAAAATATTCTTACATTTGAGAAGTTGAAACTAAATTTATGAAAATGTAATTTTTTCCAAGCTTTAACATTGTTATTCTTTAGTTCAGATGTGACGTTTGTTCACTAAATTCCAACAAGAAACAATAGTTAAAGATCATCTTTCATTTAATTAAATGATGCCAAAAGATCAAAAGGCAGTTTTAAGATAAAAAAGAAAGAAAAGCTTCTTTGATATTTCGAAGAATCCCTGGGGAATGATTTTTTTTAAATGTATTGGGTTGGCCAAAACGTTCTTTCGGTTTTCAAGTAAAAATAAAAGACACAGGTTTCAATGTCACCAATAATTTTATTGAATTTCATCTTCCCACAACCTTTCACAGTTTCGAACAGCTTTTAGAACTTTGTGCTTTCTTTGGTCAATGGACGGCCAAAGTTTTGGAGTTTTTTTTTTTTTTTTTTCAGATCTCATACCTGTTCAACATCTGTCGATTGTAGAATTGCAGCTCGGATGCGCATCTTCAAGTCGCCCAGATCTGTTGTAAGAGCGATACAAAGACCGTATCTTTAACTTACTCCCATAAGAAGAAGTCGCAGAGTGAGATCCGGAAAAAGGGATGGCTACGTATTCAACTGTTGATCGCAAGAACCCGCACGGCCGATCCAACGTAGGGGCAATCGTTCGTTAGGTGCTAGCATACTGCATTGTGAAAAAGAGGTATTGCTGGTAAATGAATTCTTCACTGTCGGTCTCCAGCTGTGGCAATAGCTATTCAGTTAACATGTCAAGATACAGTACGCTTTCTCCTCTCTAGTGGCAGCCATGTTGTCTATAATGCCACATTACGGTTTACAGCAGAAGTTTATGTATTTAAACGGTGCATCATTCAACTCGACAGACCCATGCTACGAGTGTTTCGCATTTGAGAGGAATTTGAGTATCGTGTTGACATTTGTCGTTTGACGAAAGGTGCTCATATTCAACAGTTATGAGGTCTGGGAAAAAACTTTCAAAGTTGCTGTATCCAAATGTATAATTTGTTTATTCAAATACAATTCAATATAATTTTTACAGTGAATTTTTGAAATCGTACAAATCATTTTGACTCACCCTATACTGTGGATTACTGTGCTTTATATTTATTTTTTTTTCATTTTTATTGAACTTACTACATAGTTGAAATAAAAAAGCTTAATTAATTCAACTATTGTAGTTGTAAATGTTTATAGTACTATGTCAATTGACAACCGTTATTCCGATTTTTGTTTTTTCTCTATCTTGTTAATTTTTTATTTTATTGTAAATAATTACCCAAATACTGCGAAACACCGAATAAAATTGAAATTAAATAAACAAAAATAGCACTCCCAGATCAATGTGTGGGCTCGCTTGCAAAACATTTTGCAATACCCTATAGTCTGTATGTCTCTTATTATTATTGTCCACCTTGTGCATTCTCTTGTTTTCCCTCATCTAAGAATCTAAAATGTTTTGCAAATTGAACCAAGCTTTAGCTGTAGTTGTTAAAGACCATTCAGTGGATAAAATTAGTTTCCATTGGTTTCCATTTCGCGCAGTCTGAGTCAAACATGAAGGGTAAATTCTTCTGATGATTCCTGATAAGGATGAAACAACTGTTCATTGAAAAGCTTTTCTATTTGCAGCATTGGGTTATCAGATATAAAGCACAGAACATGAAAACCAATTTCCTCAATATTCTCTAGGACATTACCAACATATTTTTCAGTTGAGTAGTTGTTAAGCAATTTTACAGGAATAATAGTTGTAGTATCTTTGTATTTTGATAGAATAGTTGTGATCATGAAAACCAGAGCTGTTTGTGCAGTTTTTGATGAATCTGTAGTACTACATCCTTATATAGTGACGCCTTTAAAATTTAATTGTGGATTAATGTGTAAAATATTCATTCAAAGAAATTATTAATAACGATCACTTTTATCTATACTCAGAATCTATATCTATACTTAGAATTACCTATACTCATGTATTATTCTTTGCTGTATCATGTCTTGTAAATTTTAAGCAAACAGATTGATTACATCATTCTTTCTACAGATCAATGATTGGGGAGTTTCCTTTTGTGATCTTTATATTAATTTTGGAATTGGATGTCAAATTGTCTTTTTTTTCGTTGAACTGAGATGGAGCGATGGAGCGAAGTCAGGACAAGCTGTGTTTTCTCCGCATTCCAGTCCTTTCCATTGCCTCGCCTGCGATGACAGGGAGAGGGAGTGAGTCAGTCTGTCTGATGGTAACGAATCTTAACCTCTGAGAAGGCAAATGAAACTCCCTTTAAGCTGGTGGCTAGATGCTTTCTTACTAGAGCAACCGGACTTTATTGGCGTTTAAAAAATTATTATTATCTTTTATTTCAATACTCCTTGAAAAATACATTCTGTAATTGAAACTGTTATTGAGACTTCACATGTTTATAGTATAGGGGTTACCAAACTTCTTGCCTAATTTAAGATCCGCATACGATAAGCGTCAGATGTTTGAGATCCGCAAGACATGAAACAAATCTTACACATATTTTGTTGTTGCATGCACAATTTGGTTAAAAAAAAAATATGTAAATATTAAGAAATACATGTACGTAATAATATATATGTAGTTTTTAAATTGTTCATTTTTAATAGCTTCAATAATCATAGAGCATGTACACATACACTTATCAAAATTTTCAAAATTCTGACTAATTATCGTTTTAACTACATGAAGCGTATTCAGTATGGCAATGAACTACGGAAACATCTTACAAGGGAAGTGCGTGATCTCGAACGCTGAGAACCGCACGAAAATGTGCTTTCATTCTTACGCAGAACTGCGCGTCTTACCAGGAGAGACATTTCAATGATCACCTATTGAAGGTCCAAGAGAGGAACTTTGGTAACGCGAAGAAACAAAATATCGATATAATAGAACCAAAAACACGCATATTTCAATGTCGTGACTATATTGCTATATTTCCCTCTGCTCAAAATAATTACGCTATCTGAACAACAGACTTTTCCTACAGACCTGATAGTGTTGCACAGCTATTCAGTCTTCATAGCTTCAAAACGTTTTATTTACTTTTTTATATTAATTGTGATGAAAACAGGAAGTCAGCCAAGATATTTCCGTGAGCTGCACATTACATGTCAATGTAATGAGTCTCGGGAGTCCCGTTTTGTCATCCCTTAATGTAATTGATGTAAGAAAGGCACTAGTCGTTCGATTAAGTAGAGATGAGATTTAAAATGTGCATGTCAAGTTTCAAGACGATTCATTTCGCATTTCAAAAGTTAACTGGGGGAGAGAGATACGTAGGTAATCTATAATCTATAAGCTCTGTTTTAGTAAGTAGACTAATGAAGAATATACTGTGTAATATAAAAAATTATACTAATAGTTGTCTGTCATTTTGTAGATTCATCAGATGAGGATTCCTGCTCAATGCTGTTCCATGATGATGATGAACCAAAGGAGAGACAAGATGATGATCACAAAAAGTCAACAAAAACGTTTCCACATTCATCGCAGATCCAGAATGAAGAAAAAGTTAACAATGATACTACATCCAATACCTTCTCAAGGCGCGAGGACAACTCGGATGATGCGAAAGACAGAGTAAAGGATCCTGTTGAAGAAGCTACGGACGTTCAAATGCTTCTGAAGAAGATTCAGTTGCTGGAGAGCGAAAATGAACAGCTGCGAACTTCAGTCAACCATTTGAAGATGGAGAAGGACAGAACTCCCACAATGAAGGATTTTACTTCCCAACTTGAGCATATAAGTATATTGACAAAAGAACTGCAAACCCTTAAACTCGTCAACGAAAACCTGACCAAAGAAAACGAGCTGAAAGAACAAATCAAGGGAGCCCTACAAAACCAGTTGGAGAGTCAGAAGCTAACCATTGGTGGTTTGAAGAAGGAGCTGGAGGAGTTGAAGAGAAGTAACAGTGGGAACGATACAGACAAGATAAGAGACCGTTTCGTTGAATCAAAACCTCACTAATGAAACACAACAAATGCTCAGCTATCTGAAAAATGAGAAAAGCGTACTGGAGTGCAGCAAAGCCCAGTTGCTCTCACTATCTCAAGAAAAAGCTGAGTTTATGCAGGAGAAGTTGGAACTGCAGGAAAAAGTGAAGAATTTACTTTCAGAGGTGAATAAACTAAATGAAGCCCAATACAAGCTGGAGAAGATAAATTCTGATCTTACATCGAAGATGACGGAACTACAAGATATAGATTCACGTAAGAGCAGCGAAATTATATCCCTGAATAGCGACTTAGAGGAAATGAAGAAAGATATGACGCAGTTGCAGTATGAAATAACCAAATTTAAAAGAGATGCCAACACATCGCAGAAGAAAATCGATGATCTGGAAAAAGAGAAGTCAGAGTTGTTAAAAGAAAAGGAAGAAGCCAAAATTACGATGTTAAAGTAGAAACTGAAGCAGAGAAATGTCGCCGAAACTTCGGAGGAAATGCAAAACACAAATCAGAGCAATTGCAATCCAACAGACGAACCCTCGCAGTCTAATATCGTTTACATAACAACAGTGGGTACGCAGACTTTGTCGACAGCTTCTGATTAGTGTTGTTCTAATGAGAACTGTGTTTCAAGGTGCAAGTATCTTGCTTTAAAAAGGAAAGTCCCCAATTCGATAAAAGTGATTAAACATCTGAAATCTAAATAATGAGGGATCTTTTTTATTATGTAAAGGAGTTGCATAAAAAATGCGAGTGGTTTCCTGAGGAGTGTTCTAGGCTGGGAGTCGCCGAAAGTAGTAGAAAAAGGTTAGAAGAAGAACGTGCAACACTTAAGTAAATTGACTATATTTTTATCTTCCTGATTGTGCAGTGTTGTGCTATTCATTCGTCGTCCGAACGAGATTGGTATGTACTGGAGTACATAGTACTGTCAATAATATCAAGGGTTTCTTGAAAAATCCACTAGTGTTGTTAAGCAAAGCCTTTTATTCAACATTCAATAATTTTCTGCAAGACTAAAAAACTAGACTGAAACTGGAGGAAGCAAGGCAAGCCCGTGTTACCAACGACTTTGTTTTTTATTTTATTTTTTTTGCTTGTTTGTTTGTTTTTTACAGCAATCCATATTTTATTTTTTATGTTTTGTTAAAGAACGTGAAGTTCTTCACGTTCCTACAGTTCATGTGTCGAAGACTATCAGCTTAAACGAGAAGTCGGTAATAATTCTAATTCTTCCTGTTGTGAAATGTTTAATTCTCAACAGTACTATGTAGCCGTGGTAATTTAGTATTATCTTACAGAGCAAATTCAGGTTCATTCCTCTTTCAAATATCTGTAAAATATCTAATTGTGACATAGTTTGAATTTTTACCAAGGAAAAAACTTTTTAACTGATTTCGTACATGCTTTATTTATGATAGGTTCTGAGACGTTTTTATTAAAAAAAGAAATCTCAGTAGCCACGAAATGAGACAAAAGCTTTATATTTGGCTTTTAAATAAGAAACGGTTACTAAGAAACCATTTGCCGTTCAATTGCTGTTTTTGCTAAAGGCTGAAGAACAGAAAAGAGGAATTTTTTCTTTAATCCAATGACATCGCCTTGTTTTAATTTATTAATTGTTAATTTGTGTAAAAGTGCAGTATGGTCTGTAGGTTCAACTAATTTAATTAAGAAGTTATTTAGTTTTTGTTATTTACAATGTTACGACAAATTTGTCTATTGGCTCTATTCATTTTCGATATATAAAATCCTTATGTATGTATCATCTGATATCTACTTTAATTCACTAGGTCAAACCTGGAATATTTAAATTTCCATGAGTAGATTTGGGAACACCGTACTAAATAAAAATGAGGATTCAAACTAGAATATTAACTAGTATTTGTTACTTTTGAGATGATTCTATATTGAAAATCAAGTATATATGAATGGAGTCATTTCAAATGTTTTAGTTAAAATAGGATTCTTAAAAATTTTACTAAAAAAAAATTCTTTCTGAGTTTGTTGTAAAATTCTTGGTTATGTAGACTATATTAGGTTGTTCCAAATAGAATATGTATTGTTGTAGTAGATAAGTTGCTTGTTTCATCAACTCGATGTTATTTCAGTTAAATTTTTCAGTCAGTTTTTTACTGAAAATCAAGTTCTTATGAATGAAGTCATTTCAAAAGTTTTAGTTAAAAAAGGATTTCACAAATTTTACTCTTAAATTATTTTTTTTTCTGAGTCTCTCGTAAAATTTGTGATTATGTAGACTTTATGTAAGGTTGTTCCAAATAGAATATGTATTGTTATAGTGCTTGTTTCATAGTGATGTTATTTCAGATAAATTTTTCAGTCAGTTTTAAATTTTCTGAAAATTATTGTGAGATAGAATATATTAATTTCAGTTTTTTTTATAAACTCAGCCTTATTGTAGGCCGTTGTTATTTGGGTAAAAAAGACACTGAAGCAAACTTTCTTTCCATTATATTGCCGTAGTAATGTATTTCATACCTCTTTTTCATTATTACGATGATTTAATGAAAAATGTATTCATGTATCTTATTGTTATAAGCCGTTTAAGGATATATATAATATATAAATTACTTTAACATTCAATTAGATCATAGTAATTATGATATTTTTTTTTAATAGCTCATTGGTAAATGTAATCAACACCATTGTTTAATTGTTATAATGGTCTTCAGAAATCTACAATGTTATTTATTCATGTTTTATTTTTGAAGATGAGCATAAATATTCACTTAATAATTCTTGATGTTAACTATGTTAACTATTACGAGCCTAAAAATTTTTAGAACAAAAGTTACTTAATTTTAGACATACTGATTAATATTCAAACTATAAATGTTGAAAACTTGTTGTAAGGAAGCTTATCAATATAACTTACATTGTTGACCTTTTTAATTTCTGAGATATTTCAATAATATTTCGATATTCTAATAATGGATTAATCTGTTTCAATATATATAAGGATGTTAACTTAGATTTTTTTTTTCTAGTCAATTGTTTTTTTCTTAAGTTTCTCTAGAAATGTGATTCCTGAAGTTATTTTGTTCGTTATAAAGCTTTCCAGTTTTATTAAAATGAAAAACTTAGTTTTTCAATGAAAGTTTTGATGTTATGAAAAGAAATTTTTTTTAGCGTAAAAATTTCTACGTATGTGCAAAATTTTTCTAATAGTTTTAATAGATAATTAAAATTTGAAAGCCTATTCAAGCTTTGATCAAAAAAAAAAGAATTATTGTATTATAATGAACAAATTACTTAATGTAAATTGTTGTTCGATGAATAGTCGATGATTAATTTTAAAAAAAATTTAAACATAAAGAATTCATTAAATATAAAGGTTGAATTGTTTTAATTCTATTCCCACATCTAAGTAGTCTGTAACAAGACAGTTTTAATCTTTTTGCTTGTTAAAATATAACATTTTTATTTGCATTCTTAAAATTACTACATTGATATTGCTTTTTCAAATGATGTATTTTTAGCTAGAATCAAAACCGTTTTCTCCTATTTTTGTTATTGTCTTTATTTCTACTTTTAATTTCCATTTCTGTCACTTCCTGTTCGGTTTTTACGATATTTTGATGCTGCTGGGGGGGGGGGGTAGATCAGTAAAATTTAACAACGAATATCAAAATTCACCGAAGTTTGAGTGAAATTGAAGAGTTCTTCTGCACTTCATGATGTCGTGTTTCGAAGGAACTTATTCCCTTCCAATAATTACAGTTATTGCCTTCCAATGTCTTAGTTTTATCATAATTATAAATTATAGCATTATAGAATGACTGGGCAGGAATCGTGCAACTTATCCTGTTGCCATCTGCCCCATTTCCTTCGTTCCAAAATTATATTTCTAGCTTGGCTGTGTAGGCCTTACAGTAACCAATTCTTATGACGCCGCCATATTGCCTTCTGCAGCAATGAGTTCCAGGATAAGTGGACCGTTTATTTCCATATAAGATAATTCTTCTTTCTTTGAGCTTACAATATATAAACAAAAAATAATTTGTACAATATAAACAAAAAATAATTATGCAAGAGACACCGAATCAAGCATATTAAGACAAATATTAGACATTTTCTAACGAAATGATTATGAAACATATAGGTAATATCGTATTCAAGTAAAATCGTGTTCCTTTATTTAAGTTACAAGAAATTTATAAGTTCACTGTGTATGAACCCAAGATGGCGGAAAATGAGTGCTGTAATTGAAGTCCATTGAGAACTAACTTTGCAATAAGGCCATTCTGAAATTTCAAATTGTGTGAGGGTTGATACTCTGAACTCATCCGCTGTTACCATTTGTGTAGTTACGCACATGCGCGTGAGACGCCAGTCTGGACCATAAAAATTAAATTTGATAAATTATTTAAGAATTTACGAATTTTACTTCAAAAAATTACAATAACGAATATCAAGATCAAATTATGATACTTGAATAGATTATATAAATAAAAATCAAAACAATAATGTACCAGGGGCTTAGTAAATACATTTATACAGTATATTAATAAAAAAATTTTAAACTTAGACACTATTCTTCTGTAACTGTTGTCCTCTTTTTTGTTTTTTTTTTCTGGAAAATCTTGAAAACGACCAAACAAAAATTATATCTTATTTTGAAATTGCAACAGTTATCTCATAAAAATTATAGAAATACTCCATTTTCTGGAAGAAAAAAAAATAATCCCCAGTAATTATCAAAATTGTTTAAGTATGACTAATTTTAATCATTCAGTAGCATAGAGAAAGTAATGAGTTGGCCAAAAAGTTCCTTTGGTTTTTAAGTAATAATTTAAAAATATTTTTCACAATTTTCATTGTCAACAATTTTATTGAAAAACGTCTTCAACGGTTTGTTCCACTACCATCTTTCATGCAACTTCATAATTCCATCTTCCCACAACTTTTTAACTTTTTGAGAAAAAAAAAAAAAAAAAAAAAAGGTTCAGGTGCCTTTAGTATCTTCCATGGAATTGATTTTTTTTTTTCCAGAAAGAGAATTTTGTAAAGACGGAAATCAATGGAAATCCGAAGGTGCAATGTCTGGAATAGGGGGGATGAATTAGAACTTCCTAGCCAAGCTGTAACAGTTTTTATCCGGTCATCCAAGTGATTATTGTGTTCCGTCTCCAGTATTAAATTGGCGAGACAAAATTCACCAGTTTTGATAAGTTTTTGTTTTAAATGCACGTTAATAGGACAGCTGTCACAATTCAATCTAACAAAATGGTGTCGAATGAGGTGGAAGATTGAGGTTGATTCTAAGCGCTACTAGAACCAACGTATGCAAAAAAAAAAAAAAAACCAAGGAACTTTTTTGGCCAACCCATTCGTTGCTTACCTAACGTGATTAATAATTAGATGTTCCATTTCTAATATATTTTGGAAACATTTGATACCGTCACGCATTGATTTCCCTGTAAGGACCATAACAATACAAAAAGTATACGGAGAGAGACAAACTAATTAATGAATCTCCTATTATGGATAATAGGTTTTTTTTTTTTAACTGATACAACTGTTTGTAGCTTCCTATAAAGGAAACGAAAAATGGCTAAACGAAACCAGTGCTTTCCAAATGTTGAACAGTTAGGAAATTGGAATCAGTTCACTTTAATGAAAATAATGGAATAGGAGAACTATTTTGTATTTTATTAAATTAAGTTAATCTACTGAAACAATTGAACCTAAGTGTCACTTAGGGTCATCCTCTATGAAACATTCGGATCATCAACGAGATATAGAATATTAAATAAAAAATAAATAAATAAATCAGTACGAAATAACCCTCATGGTAACCCACCTAACATTAACTAACATATATCATTGACCTTACGAATTCAGCACCCAGTGACTGCGCAATGACAATAAAAATTGTTTCGAGATTATTGGACCCTCCTCAGCCAAGGCTACTCATCAAGCAAAGACCCAAAAGGCGTACGAGGGAAAGAATAATATTTTAATGATGGAACAAGTGACCCCTTCAAACTAAAAAAAAGGGGTCACTTAAAAATGAAAAACAATAACAAAATGTGAAAATCAAAACTTTTGGTAGCCTTTCGCCTACGTTGAAATGTATCAATCAAACAATCAAATAAAACGCAAAACGCCCTCAACTAGAGAAAGGAACAAGGAACCAAATAATTTTTCATGAAAAACGAGAAGCTTTTTTGAATTTATTTCAAGCAATTGTCCCATCATGAATATATTATTCTTCATCTCGCACGCTATTTAGGTCTTTGCTTGCTGAGTAACCCTGGCTGAGGAGAGCCGTTAATTTATTTCTTTTTAGTAATGAGAAATATTCAAGTAAAGGATCAACTACATAACAGTACCGAAATGCACGTGTACCAAGAAAAAATGTCACGAAATAAGTTATAGGTTAAGATTGAGCCATTGTAAGATAGATTAAAAAAAAAGAAAAAAGAAAAACTACTAAATTTCAAAATGAGAGGGGTCTAGTTTTTTTTTTATTATTTTTTTTTATTAAAACGGTAAATATTTACAGAAAGTTGAATTTTCAACTTTCGGTAAAAGTATATGTACAAAAAGAAAGTTCGTAAATTAAAGTCCTTGGAATGGCAGGGTTGTCCAATTTGCTTTTCCACGTAGTGGTTCGTCCCACTAGTAAGCTGGCGCTGGGCTCCTCCTAATAATAAATTGAAACAACACAATTAGTTACTATCAAAAGCAATTATAGTTAGTTTTTATCAGTTTATGCCAATAGCTCATTAATAATTTCAGTCCTTTTAATCTTCTCAAAATAATAACTTATCGAATCCCTTTTCGATGCACTTCACAAAAATAAATTTATTGCACTGCTTACTTATGCGGTTTGCAATTTATGGTTGTTTAACTTACTCAAGTTATCAGTTCATTTGACATAAATATTAATAGCTTTTAATTTCAATGACTTTCACCTTCCGTGATTAATTAATCCTTAAATTGCTATGGCATTCAATATTCACTTTTCATCTAGTATGAAATTTAAATTTACTTCTTAAATTCAATTTCTTTAGTTTTCGCTTTTCACCTAGTATGCAAATTTAAATTCACATCTTAAATTTAAATTCAATTGCCTTGGTTAATGCTTATCACCTTGGTTCTGGTTTTAGCAAGGTTTTGTAATACAGGGTGTATCAGTTGAATCAGGTCCACTCGAAAACTTCTTTCTGGGAGCCATATTCGAGAGGAGATTCAGACAATGCTAAGATGAATGAATGGTGTAATGAGAGAGGATAGGAATAGGAATGAATACATCAGAGGGACAGTCAAGGTGGGACCGGTGAGCAGGAAAATTCATTAATGTAAACTGAGATGGTTTGGGTTGAGACGGTAAAACGAAGGAATGTGGAACGAAAAGTGACGGTGGAACGTAGAAAACTCAGTGAGGATGTTGGAGGTGCCAGAAAAGAGAAAACGTGGGAGAACCAAGCTCAGATGTAGAGATAAGGTGGCTGAAGATCTGAGGGAAAAAGGATGGATGAGGGAGGAAGCTCTAGTCAGAGAGACATGGAGAAAAAGAATAAAGGAAGGGAACATAGAAGTGAGAAAAGGTTCAGAGAAATAATAAGAAGATTATAAGTTTTCACAAGAATAACAGTATTTAAACACAAGGAAGCGACCAGAATGCTACTTGTACGAGGGTGGGGATGCAACTGACATCAGTACGAGCACCTCGTGACATTGAACGCATTAGTGACCGTGCGATAATTGAGAATGGAAAGCAGGGAAATTGGTGCGTTCCGGTTGACGTTAAAGCAACGTGTGTCTGTCATTAAGTTTATTGATGAGTCGAAGGATAACATCTCTGCATCAAGACGTTGATTTGATTAGGAAAAGGCTTTTTCTCTGAAACATGAAACAATGACTGAAATCAAGAAGAAATTATTTCTTTCTTTCTTTCTTTCAAGCATTATTTCATCTATTTGCCGTAAATCTGAAAAATTCTAATTTAAAATAGTAATTTAAATTTTTAGTGATGTATGCGGGAATATTCGCTAATTTTATAGTAATCAAAATAAAAGCAGTGATACTTAAAATAAAATTAATTAATAAAATAAAACCTACAAAATTAATTTTATTTTAATTTTAAAATTAACTGTTCTCTATGCATTTTAAACATTAAGTTAAAATTTTAACTTAAAAGAGATTAAGTTATTTCCAAAGCCATAAATGATGATTCTATTTTCGTAATTACTTTACATTTCCAGTCTTTAATATTAAAGCAATCATTTGTATATAGCGTTATTGATGATAGTACAAGAAGGCACCGCCAAATGGTGAGAGGATTGAGAGGAAGAACATCGAGCGGTAACGAATAAAAAAACTTATAAGCTAAGTTCCGTAATGAAAGTGAAGTTTATTTATTATTCTAGCCAAGATAATATACAAACAAACACACAAAACAGCAAATGAAAACGAAGGCAGTAGAATAACGGTCTCATTAAAGTATGAGAGAATGCGAGAATGTTCAAACAACTGTGTTAAACAACATTCTCGTGGACCTTTCACTATCTCGTGGCACTAAAAGATTCAATAGTGTTTACGGTGCAGATCAGGGATAATAGAGAGTTTTTGCCATAACGTGATTTATATACGGGAAACGCAAGTGTCACGTGAACGAATACGGTAACCACAATAGCAGTCTCTGTCATGAAGAGAGTTTTTGCCATAACGTGCCATTGGACACGGTAAGCTAATACACAAGATGGAAGACTTACTTCAGATCGCTGCATTTGGAGGCATTGACGATGATTTGTTTTAGGATCTAGTGTTACACAATATCCTGAGAGAAAGAAACATTCAGATTCTAGAAGAGGAACATCCAAGGTTGACTTTAAATGAAACGAATGATGAGGATTGTCGATTGTATTTCCGTTTCGAAAAAAACGATATACAGCGACTAGCAGATGGCTATAATGTACCAGGAATAATTAAAATGAAATGAAACTTCGCGCAAGAGTATTAAGTCATCATTCATGTTAAATCTAATTCTCTAAGGTTTATCGGAACTCAGGTTTCCTACCGTAAAGCGATACGCTATTCGAGAAATGTTAACGTATCACGTTAACGGTATTTCCTCTATAGGACAGTGACGCATGCGTAGAATACCAGTCATGTGACTTTAGCGCTACCGTACAGAATAGCGAGCTGGGCAAAAACTCTCTAATGTCTCGTAATATCTTCGTTTAAATAAGAAGGAAGATAGCAATTCAAGGTTTTGTTTTTCTGTTAAAATTTGTTTTGAATTTGGCTGTTATTGTTAGATGTTTTAGTACCAATTTAATCATTCTAACGTGATTTTACTATTTACTGAATTAGATATTAGGCCTATTTGTCACTCATTAATTTGCATTTCAGAACGAACTGCTATAATACAGTTTTCAAATTACATAAAAACATTAAAAATGTGAATGTTATTAATTTATTTATTGTTATAAAAAAAATTAATTTCAAACCATGCTTTTGAGTGCTATTAATTTATCAAAATCAGTGTTAATAAAATTTCGTTAATGAAAATCTACATTTCATAGAATTTCAAGTCTGTCAGACAACTTTGAGTCTAAATTGTAGAGTAAATAATTAAGTAAATTTTTTTACTAGCTTTTTGTTATTATTGGAAATATTAAAAGCAGTGGCGTATATAGAATATATTTTCGGGGGGGGGGGGGCCTAAGATTAATGTAAAGTTAAGTTAAGAAATTTTAAGTAGACACCCCATGGAAACCTATCTGTTCAACCAAAAAAAAAACAAACGACGGAAACCCATCTGTTCAAACAAAAAAAAAAAAAACAAACGACGGAAACCTATCCATTCAATCAAAAAAAAAAAAAATGTTTAATCCTTTAATTATTTAAATGGAGAGAAAATCGCCAACCGGACAATGAATATGCTTTCGCACATTGAGCCAACATCAACGAGAATTCTGTACAATTGTTTCATCCTTATTATGGAATCATCAGCAGGATATACTCGTTGATGTTTGGCTCGCTGCGCGGAAGCTTTACCCAAAAGCATTCTCGGTCCCGGGAATGGGCCGCCGGGATAAACAACAATAAAATAAAAAATGATCCTGGAAGATCCAATATATTAACCCCTTGTCCTCTCACTGAAAGGCACTAAGGAAATTAATCACAAAAAGGCAACATACATATTTATAATTTGAATATAATTTGATCAAAATATGGATCAAAGAAGATATTTACTTGATTTTTAATGTTACCCATCAATTTCAATATCTACATAGTTTAAATTAGTTATGCAAATAATATTGTAATTTCTCTATAATGGTTTAGATGACAATTGTTTCAATTATTATGGAATCATCAGCAGAATATACTCGTTGATGTTGGCTCAATGTGCGAAAGCATATTCATTGTCCGGTTGGCGATTTTCTCTCCATTTATGAATGATTACGGACGTTAAACTTGCTTTCTATTTAATAATTTAATGTTACAAATAGACACAGGTTTTTGGTTTTGAGTGAAAGTAGTATAGCCGTTACTAATGCATCATGAAATTTACATTAATTAATATAAATACAATTGCAGAAAGGTGGAGGTACAGATTCGAAACGGACATTTCTCAAATCTTATCTATTTTTTTTCTTACCGTTTGGAGCAGATGGAAATTAACGAGATTCATTTAAATGCATTTGCTTTTACAAAAGAAAACAGAATTCGTCATTGTCCGCCATATTGTTTCTAGTTCAGTTTTTAATCTGTCGTATTGATGTCTGTATTTAAGAAATAAATAATTTTTATAGTAAAGATATAAAGAAAATAAACGAAAATATCAAAAATATTTATAGTCGAATAGAATTGTTTTTCTAATTTTCAGGAACTTCATCTTTAATAAGTTTAATCCTGATCTGAATTTGTTTTATAAATGATAAATTTATGATTTGAATAATTTTATTGATCGTTTCTTTTTAGGCAAATAGTTTATAAACGTAATTTTAAAAAATATTGTATTTTTTTATGGAGAAAATGCAGAAACATTTGAATATAATTTGATCAAAATATGGATCAAAGAAGATATTTACTTGATTTTTAATGTTACCCATCAATTTCAATATCTACATAGTTTAAATTAGTTATGCAAATAATACTGTAATTTCTCTATAATGGTTTAGATGACATAGTCATTGAGTTTAATATCAGAACTATTTTGAAATATCTTTGAAAGGATGCGGGCAGCTGAAAAAAAATGAAGAACCACTGCTACACATTTCGTTTCTTAATTGTTCTAAAAACCTAAATCATCTTTTTAGATATTAGATTGATAAATACAAATATTACATGATTACGTTTATTCAACTATGGAAAAGTGGAACAAAATATACAGGGTGATTCAAAATGTCCTGTACAAACTATAAAGGTAAGTCAGGAATACAAAAACAAACCGTATACATAGAAGAACGTAAGTCAGCAAACGCCATCCCACCCGAATGTGCTAAAGGGCGCTGTTTTGCAGTACATTAGTGGGGCATTGTGAGCTATCGTCATTTGAGACGTTGACTTTGTACGAGTAGGATGTATCTCTTCGTTAATGCTGAGAGAACAGATATGAACATAGCCTAAGGAGAATACCCTTTGGAAATATTTTTTTTTTTATTTCACCGTCAAAAATATGAAGGACAAGTTAAGATGTCTCGAACATAATTTTCAGAAAAATGTATCGATTAATCATTAGATAATAATTACATAATAAGCATTTTTCTTTGGCTTTTCTTGAGGTTTCTTAAGCTCATCTTTAGCTAAAAGAATTCGAAGTAAAGACATTATATTTATTATTCTGTAAGTTAAAGTTTGTACAATTTTGATCAACTTTCAAATAACATTTTTGTTTCTTGTTGTCAGGTCCTGTAATGATGTATCAAAACGGAGATATCAGTCGCGGGCGGATTTGCCACTTTGTTTTCAGGATCCAGGTAAATGGAATTGGAAAATAATAATTTCAGTTGCAGAATTGATAACATACAACTGTAATTTTTACAGTTTATTTTTATATTTGCAATACTTCCGTAGAGTAATTTAAATAAAATTTTATAGTAAAGGTATTTTTTAAATAGAAATTATTAATAAAATCATTACTTAAGCCATACACCTGATTATAGCAAAAAACTTTATACATGAAAGAGATATACACAAGAAACGACTAGTTTCGCTGACGAGAGGCAGCCTTATCAAGTAATAATACAACAGCATGAGCCGAGCAATTTATACATAAACTTGATAAAAAAAAGTCAGTCTTGGGATTCACAGGTCTTCTGGGTATGACGTCAGCACACTTTGATTGGTAGAAATTGGAACCAAACAGTAACGTCACCAAGCGGCAAAGACACCAACCAACATCAGATCGGCAAAGAAAAGTCCCTATTCACCAGGTGAATTCCGAGAATATATGAACAAAAGACTAGCACAAAACTGGATTAAGATTCATAAATTTACAAATAATTTAAAATATTTTTTTTCGGAAACAAAACAAAATAAAAATCGTATTTTAACATAATTTTATGAAAATGAAAGTGGAGCAAAAGAAAATTGAAGAGCAACTGTGGATACAAGATCCAACAAAATGTAGCACTCTTGTAATAAAAATTAAAAATTAAAAAATTGAAACTAAAAATGCCGTCCCAACCATGGACGGTTATGGTCTATTTAAAAAAGAAGAAAGAAGACGAGTATTTGGATGCAGCCAGCCCATCGTTGATTACCCTCCTTGTTTCCTTATAATTTTTTTATGTTTTGTTAGCTCTTTGAATTCAATTTTATTTTTATTTTTATTTTTATCTTATTTTATTTTTACTTTTAACAAGTTTTTTTATTTTTATAAAAGAAAAAAAATTATTGTTTACTTTCGTTTCTTATTATTTTATTTTCAGCATCTGTTTCACATTCTTAGTTTCTTCCTCGTATCTTCTTTTTATTTCATCTTTTTTAGTTTCAATTTTTTAATTTTTTAATTTTTAATTTTTATTCCAGAACCTGTTACATTTTGTTGGGTTTTGTATCCACAGTTGTTCTTCAATTTTCCTTTGCTCCACTTTCATTTTCATAAAATAATGTTAAAATACGATTTTTATTTTGTTTTGCATTTTTTCCTAAAAAAAATATTTTAAGTTATTGTTAATTTATGATTCTTAAATCCAGTTTTGTGCTAGTCTTTTGTCCATAGATTCTCGGAATTCACCTGGTGAATACGGACTTTTCTTTGCCGATTTGATGTTGGTTGATGTCTTTGCCGCTTGGTGACGTTACTGTTTGGTTTCCAATTACAGTGACTAGAGACTACAGGGTGGCCAACCGTGGTCTTCTTTTCTATTGGCTAACGCTTCCGCCGCCATGTTTTTCCCAACTGGAGCACAAGTTTATATAGGCCACAGTAGGGATTTTTCACATTTTAACTAAATTTTTTGATTCACAGTTGTTCTACTGCCTTTGATTGAATTTAATGTTAATTTGAGAAACACAAAAACATTTTTCTTTCAATTTTGCACCCTAAAAACACTAAAATATATATATAAAAAATAAAACAAACCTTACTTTTTGTGAGCAAAGCCTCTTATTTTTTTATTTTTTTTTGCAAAAATTAAATAAAAAATATGAGACATAAAATAAAAATCAATTTAAGAAAAAATAAAACAAACCTTATATTTT